>OZ017739.1:390406941-391006941 GCA_963969285.1 Odontomyia ornata
CAATGAATTTTTTGATTAATCATATTATCAAAACCATAGCATCGAAGTCATTGTCATTTTATGACTTTTTATATTTCGTCATTGTTTACATTATTCTAATATGTGTATACCGATAGCAAGATAAATATTAATTAAAAATTATCACCTACTTAGAAAGACCGCAGTGGTCATTTAACACCACTGCGTGCGTGCTTTGTAAATATTTACATTTCGTTGAATATACTCGTGTTGTGGGTAGTTGAAATAAAATATTTCGTTTTGTTCTTGTCAAAGCAAAGACGTATCACGGCTCGCTATAGTAATACAATGCCTCATTTTCGTTCCCTTCGCCCTTCTAAAATATTGGAAGTGTTGCAAAATTTACCGGACGGCCAATCAGATTGTGAGTCGACTGAAGAAGAGAGGCACGTTTTGCATGTAGACTCAGAAAGTGAAGAAAGTGATTACAATACTACACAAAATAGTGATTCTTCTAGGGATGATGATCACACTCATAGTGATTCTGATGGTAGGTGTATATTATTTTATATATTGATGTAAATAAAACAAGAATTTTCATATTGAGTGAAAAAGAAACCTTTTATTATATTAGCGTTTACTCCACTGTTTCAGATTCAGGACCTCTCTCGACTTTACGTAGCACAAACCTAAGAAGAGGAAGAGGTCGAGGTTGGGGTCGAGGGCATCGTGGCCGAGGTTCCAGAGTACAAACTAAAATTATTCACCACAACACTGATGTCGAGGTATCTTCTAGCGGTGTAAATTGAACTCCTGGAAACTTATCAGTTTTGAATCAACTTGGTCGTCGTCCACGACAAAATATTCTAACAGAGGAAGCTAGAACAACTTCTTTTGCAAAAAGGTGTTACAAAGGAAGTATTTTATCTGCATGGAAACTTATCATTGATGACTCCATGCTGCGGCATATTCAGAAATGTACTGAAACCGAAGCTCGCCGCTAACTTGAAGATAATACTTGGTCACTGCCATTGAATGAATTAGATACTTTCATTGCAATTATCTACGCTCGAGGAGCCTGTGAGGCTAAAACTATTGCTGTGAATGACCTTTGGGACAAAAATTGGGGTATTCAATTTTGTTCACAAAATATGGCTCGGAATCGTTTCAAAGAAATAATCGGTTTCCTGCGTTTTGATGTGCGAACAGAAAGGGCTGAATGCTTGCAAACAGATAAATTTGCAATGATTTCGGAAGTATGGAATAAGTTCATCCATAACAGTATTTCATGTTACAAGCCTGGTGAAAAACTTACTGCTGACGAACAGCTTTTTTCCACACAAGTTCGGTGTAGATTTTTGCAGTTTATGGGTAACAAACCAGACAAGTTTGGAATCAAGTTTTGGCTTTGCGTTGATGTTGATTCAAAGTACTTGTGTAATGATTTCCCATATTTAGGAAGAGATGAAAGCTGTCCACAAAATTAAAGTTTAGGCGAATGCGTTGTATTACGACTAATGGACCCATACTTGAATACTGGTCGAAATATAACAACTGATAATTTTTTCACCAGTTTAAGTTTAGCTAAAAAGCTAATTGAAAAACGTACATCAATAGTTCGTACGGTAAACAAAACACGAAGAGATATTCCAGCTACTATACAAAATGCATCCCTTAGTTTATATGAAACACATATTCACAACTCTGAAACCTGAACACCTACAGTTTATCAGGGAAAACCTTCAAAATCAGTTATGATTCTAAGTTCACTTCACTCTTATGTATTTGTTGATCGAGAAGAAGCAAAAAAGAAGCCGAACACGGTAAAGTTTTACAATGCAACGAAATTTGGAGTAGACGTTATTGATCAAATGGCCTAGAAATATAGTGTCAAAGCACTTTCTCGTCGTTGGCCCGTGCAAGTGTTTTATAATATTTTGGATTTGGCAGCAATTAATTCTTGGATTTTGTACAAAAAACTATCCGAGAAAAAAATCAGTAGAAAAAAGTTCATTCTTGACTTGGTAAGGGAGTTAGTCGGCCAAGATACCCACTCCCTGATGACATCACCTACTTCACAGCCCGATAATAGCATACCCCCAGAGCCTGAAGAAGAACGTGGTGGAAAGAGAAAACGGTGTTACGTGCAATAGTGCAGGAACAAAACCAATAAATCTTGTATTAGTTGTAAAAAGCCTTTGTGTGGCTCCTGTAATGTAAACAAGGAGCTAAAATGTCAAAAAAGTGCCTAATATTTTCATTTTTTTATCACGTAATAGATGTTTAATTACTATTAAGTTCTTTTATTTACTATTAGATGTTAATCAATAAAACTTAAAACCATAATACACGAATAAAACATTACAACCCATGAATGAGTCATTTGACCCCACTTGGTCTTTAGAGGTAATTCAAAATTTCGGTCTTTCTAGTGTTCTTCAAAATCTGGCTTATAAATGATCACGCCCTGACCAAAGAAAAGGACGAAGAAACCAAAAAAAAAACGTTCTACAATCACCTGGAAAGACTGGTCGACTCATTGCTCACAAACGACATAAAAAATAGTTCTGGGTGATTGCAACGCTAAGGTTGGCAATAAGCTATCTCATCCGGGAACGGCTGGATGATATAGGCTCCACAATGAAACAAATGACAATAGCCAGCGTCTGATTGATTTTGCATGTAGCAGAAATCCAGTCACACGTTCGACTTGCTTCCCACATTGACACATTCATTAAATGACCTCGGTACCACCGGATGGCAGCACACAAAACCAGATCGATCATGTTCTGATCCAACAACGTTGGGCCTCGAGCATACTTGCCGTCCGTACAAAGAAGGAACACTATGAAAATGTTATTCAGTATTGACGATCTTGAAGACCAGCTGCATACACAGGAAAACAAAGCTCCAAGTATACAAATTCGGGATAAGACCTGCGTATAGCTTAACATGCGAAACATGGACCATACCCCAAGCATCCGCAAATATATTGAACGCCTTTAAGCGACGGGTCCTGAGGCGAATAATCGGAGCGAAGCTAGACGGGGACCAATGGGGAATTCGATACAACCATGAGCTGTATGAAATTTTTGACACCCCGGAGGTCTCAACGATTATAAAACTGCGGAAGCTGCAATGGGCTGCCCACATGAATCGTATGGACAAACAACGGATACCCAAAAAGGTACACGTTGGGAGAACTGAAGACCGGAAACCAGTGGGGAAACCGAGGAAACGCTGGTCTGACTCGGTCGACGAAGACAGTTGAATGGACCGAGACAGTTGGAGGCGCTGTTTGCAGGAAGCAAAGGCCCGAGAGGAGCTGTAGTGCTAAGAAGAAGAAGAGGAATATTTGTGGAGGGTAATGAAAAAAAAAGTTTAGTAAATTTTGTTAGGAGCAAATATGCAAAGGGACAAGTTATGTAATTAGTTTAAACGAGTGAAAGATAATCAAATGATGTTAAATAAAACGATTAAGGCTAAATGAGTAGAAGGTTAAGTGAGTAGACGATGTTAGGTATACTAATTTATATGAGTTAAAAGTTTTTGGCATTCAAGTGAGGTAAGATTAGTAAGTCATTGATGAAGAGGGAACACTTATCCTCGAAATATATCCATGTCTTAAAACTGCAAAACAATTTTTTGTTGCTTTTAATTTGCGTTGTTGGAAACATAAATTTTATATATCTTTTCAAAAAGCGCAAAAACACCGAGGGGTCAAATAAGATTCACTAAATTGACTAAATAATTCAGTTCATTAACCAGCCAAATTGGTTAAGCCAGAAGAAAATAGCACCCACTCTCAACGAAATCCCATAGTTTCTGGTTCTGACCAAACAAAAAAAATTTGTGAATACGAGGCAATGAGGAGATTGAAGTGAATAAACCAATTTAGCTGTTTTAATATCACTCAATTATTTATATTTATTGAGTATTTTTTCCAATCCATATTAAATTGTTTATAAAATTAAGCAAGTCAGATCGCATCTAAATTTAGTTCTGCATCACTAGCCGGTAGTTATGTATGTTCAAAGTTTTCCATCGAAAAGTTTCACGTTTTGTATTACTCAGTGCCGTATCATGAGCATTTGCTCTGAACACATAACATCATGCCCAACTTAACCTTTCCCAAATACTAACGGATAGTTGCATAGTAACAAAAAACAGGACATATGACACTCATAATCAAAACAAACGACCTAACAACCCTTACTAGTCTTCACTTTATACCCAGCTATAGTAAGATGTGGAGATATCTTGAAGACATAGAGAAAATTATATGACACTAAATGGAATTTCCTCGACAGTTTACTAAAGTCCTGCACGGATCAGAAGAAGGAAGTATGAAAACAACAACAAAATACAGCTATTGTGTGAGTCTGACTATCTACCATCAGACGACTGTAGGTAATAGTGGCTGAAGGCAAAAAGTTTGACGCTTTGAAAAGGGTCAAGAAGCGACCACAAACGACTTGGGGCATTTCTTCCATTTACCGGTTTTTTCTTTCAGTCTAATTTCTCCATTGTGTACAGAAGACACTTTTGCATTATCCTTTGGTTAGTTAATTATGTGTGAAAATAAAGTGATCTAAAATGCCATAATTTGAAAGCTTTGAAAATCAAAAAGCGTGAAATCTCCTCGAAAGGTTTCTTTTGGCTAGGAATAGAAAAGGGACAAGAATATAACACCTTGGCTTTGTTAAGAAAGGTGAATGAATGTTAAGAAGAGATATTTTTGAAATAATTCCTGGCTCACACCTGGTTTTTAGAATTGCGGATGGGAGATCTTTTTTGGGTGCATTCACAAAAAATTAGTTAGTTTACCAGTATATAACAAATTTAGGCTAAATTTTTTCATTATGTAGCGGCAGACTTGCTTAGGATGAATTAATGATTTTAAATAAATAAAGAAAGCTTTTCCATTAATGAACTTATCAAATTGGAAATCTTTTTATTTATTTCCCTTAGTTCACGAAAAATCAAAGAAAGTGATACCAATTTCTTAGGTCTACATTTGCATTGACCTTATCAAATGCCTTGCCGTTTTCCTTCCGTTCAGACTTTCTCTCGAATCATCTTTTAAATTAAATTTCACTGGAACTGATATAAATTACAACCATCACTTTCACTTATAATCAATTAGTCAATCCTTGTTTTTGCGAAAATAAATCAGGTGTCAAAGCAACCCCCAAAAGTCTACCCTCGGCATTTCACTATCTGACTTTCATCGCTTTTGTCTGTTGCGAATACTCTCATGCCATGAGAATGGAGTCGATGGCAAGGACGAGGACACAGATGTCGTCGGATCACAATGAGCAAAGTACTTGGGTTGGAAAAAGGTCATTTGATGTCGAGAGGGTATTAGGCGATTGAAGCCATTCAGTGATAGCGATGCCAGGCCAAATGAACGTCAAAGTTTTAATTGAATCACATGCCAAACAGCGTATTGATTAAAAGCCTTTTTTTCGTATCGCGTATCAATTTAGGAGTAGAAATCGACGATGAAAAAAGCTACTTCTGCAGAACAATATACTGTTGTGATGCGGTGGGAATGGACAGTTGAAATGGGGCATCGTCGATTTGTGAGTTCGAGGAAATAATGTTAGTGTAACAGATTATTGGAAGTAAGCTAACAGCAAAGTATTGTAAAATGTGTAAAAGCTATCATTCACTTTAAAAATGCATGAGACATTTCGCAATATAGTTACTAGGAAGCATAAAGGTTTTGCTTACGAAATCTCTCTCCTTCTTAGTTAGTGGGAAAAAGGTTTGGTCTAAATACTCGGAACTCTCACTTGATTCTGATTTATTGAATAATTTTGTATACATATACTTAAATATCAATAGTTTCTTTATCATGAACAAAGGCTAAGAAGGAAGACTTCAACAAATTTCCTAAGAAATTTGGTCAATATACATTGTTTTGAATTGTGTCTTAAATACAAAAGGGAAAATTTAAGTTTGCCTGCGGAGTAAAGAAATAATTGACTATTGTAACAATTCATGAAATATAAAACACTGTTGCAATTCACCAGAAACAATTGTATTACTTTTTTTACAGTTGAACAGCGACTGTGCGAATTGCTGATTTTCAAGATCTTTATTTGGTGATTTCTAATGTTTTACATATATACAATTCATAAATAACTTAAATTAACAATATTCATACGGGTTGTGCCTTAGGTCTTTTCCTGGAGCTCAATAATAATTTACTATAATTATACTACAATATTAATTTTTCGATAAAACAAGACTTTAAAATGTTGAAACCCATAACATTATCAAACATTAATCGATTATAAAAAGAAGTTTGGTGTAAAATTCATTTGCGCTAGTAACTGCAGTTTTAAAAATTGAGTTTCTAAAAATTAAGTACGTTATTTCCTTAAGACTGCCTTAAAACTACTTGTTGCACTGAAAACTCTAGTGTATTATGGAAAACACGACAAAACAAGAAAAATACTTTTCAAACTTCAGACACAAACTTTATTTTAAAAGGTGACGTTAAGATAATAGTCGCGTAACAGTTTATTTATCGAAACAATTCAAATTCACTAATAAAACTTGATTTTCGAGATACTATACAAATTCCGAACGGCGACTGACTTACTTTTTAAATTGCAAAAAGTTCCGAAATTTTCAAACAAAGAAATCAATTCAAACAAAGGATTTCGGTACCTTTACTTTAATTTTTTACCATAATTGTCATTGTGAATATTACGATATTCTGATGCTTTCTTATCTACTATTCTGAATTGTAATCTCTAATTAAAATTTATTTTGACATTTCACTTTAAATGTCATAATTGTTATTATTTGTACAACAAGTGTGGTAACAAAGTTTTGATAAAATAAACCTATCAAGGAAAAGTGGCCGGGATTCGTGATTCTTGCTGTGGTCAGATAAGTACCTTCATTAAGTTTACTTAAAAAATGCTCCTTTGTGTCTTTTTCTTTTTTAATAGGTCTTTGTACAATTTTTTTTACAAAAACCTACTAGTTTCGCGACCTGTCTGTCCGTCTGTCCGTGCGTCACAGCTAAATTCCTCAGGAAATATAAAAAAAGGTCAGAAGTGATGGTCTCTCAAAAGTTAAGGTCTTACCAGAAATTTAAAAATTGTTTTAGGGGGTCCCCCCTTATAATGCATTAGCCCTTAAAAATTTTTTTTAATCGAAGGTAGTCGAGTGGGGTATCAAATGAAAGGTCTAGATTAGAACTTTTGGAATATGAAATAAGAAAATAATTTTATGAGTTAGGGGGTCCAGGGGGAAGCGAAATTTACCAATATCTTTATAATATGATGCATGTCAGTTTAAAAAAAAATTTTCAAAGTGTTTTTTTTTTTGTAAATTAGAAAACTAAGGTATATGGTCAACCATAAACAAAAAAAGCGTGTTACATCCCCGGTCACGTTTTAAGATTTTTTTTTTTAAACAAAACTCGCATGAACGGGACCGAAAGGAAATAAAAAAAAAGTGTATTTAAACGAAGATTAAAGTAATCAATATCAACAAAAAAAATGATGTAACGTGTGGCTCGACCATCGACGCTGAAAACAAAGAGTCTCAAAACAAAATAATTATTTTATAATAAATATTCCTGACCAAGAAAGTAATAACCTCGTAGTTAAGTTCCTGGTCTTATATCCTTCGCATAAAAATTACCAATTGATCTGCCATTTTCATCAGCCTGGCAAGTACTAGAGATTTTAGAAATTTAGGAGCCAATTTTTGCGTAAAATTCTTAGAAGCATCGCTAGAGGCAAAATTCCGTCGCAAAACAGTTTGACCAACTTCAAAACTTTGATGACGGGCTCGTAAATTATATTAATGGGCAGCTTTTTCTTGGGCCTTAAATAGGTGTTTATTTACTAGTGATCGAATTACTTCTAATTTATCATTATGATTCAGTGAATAGTAGCTTCAAAGAATTTCCATGAGTGATCATTGAATTACCGAATAGAACATTATAAGGTGTGGTACCAATTGATGTATGATGTGCAGATCGTAAAACACAAGCCACCGCGCTTAAATAATGATCCCAAGTTTTGTGACTATTTTTTATATAGGCTTGAACGGCCGTCAAAACCGTTCTGTTGACTCTCTCTGAAGCATTACTTTGTGGCTCATACTCAGCCAATAATTTCGTAAACTGTTTGGATACGAACTGAGTTCCATTATCCTTGTCTTGTTCTAAATATCGGACAATAGACTCAGCCGTAGTCTTTTTCAGGGGCTTCAACTTAACAAATTTGGAAAATCCATCGAGACCTATCAGAATTGATGTATGACCAGATTTAGTGCGGGGATAAGGACCTAAAAGGTCTATATAAATACGTTGCCATGGACGAAGAGCGATTTGTGTAGCTCCCATTGGTGGACGTAAAGTCACATTAGGGGCTTTCGTGGCTTTACATATTTCACAGGCACGGACAAAATCTGCGACTTGGGTTACCATCCGAGGCCAAAAGTAATGCTGTCTTAAACGAGCTAAGGTTGGTGCTATACCTCCATGCGCAGATAGTGGAGGACAATGAGCATTCTCTATCAAAATCTGTGAATAAGAAATGGGTATCCACAATTTCCACCTTGATTCAGTAACGTTTTTCTCCGAGTTTAACGTAAATCCTCTTTTCCATACTAATCCGTCTTGAACCAATACATCAGGGAATTGGTCCGCAGTTTTAGAAATTCGATCTATTAAGTCTAAATATTCAGGCGTTTGAAAATGTGGGGAATTTAAATCTATTTCTGAAGTAACGCTGCCAGAAAGTAGTTCGTCGCAAAATACTCGTGATAGAGCATCAGGTACTACATTCTGACTACGTTTCCTATATTCGATGTTGAAATCGTAGGACTGTAACTTGAGTGACCATCGCGCTAGTCTGCCAGTTAATTCCTTTTGATTCATCAGTCATTTTAAGCTTGCATGATCGGTGATAATTTTGAAGGTCAAACCCTCCACATATGCTCGGAATTTACGAACGTAAATCACAGCAGCTAAACATTCGAATTCAGTTATGCTATAGTTGCGTTGAGCAGCATTCAACTTCTGTGAGACATATGCTAAGGGTCTCTCTTCACCATCATCTCCGATTTGGGATAACAAGCCACCTACTCCCATCATACTTACATCACACCGTATTATAAAAGGCTTGGTGAAATCAGGGTGATGTAGCTCAGCAGCGTTAACTATGACCTCTTTTAATTTGTTAAAAGTGATTTCAGCCTCATCAGTCCACTGAAATCCTTTAGGGTTTTTCTTAAGGCAATCAGATATTGGGGCTGCTAGAGCCGCATAATTTGGAACAAACCGTCTATACCATCCTGTCATGCCAAGAAATCTTCGGGTTTGTTTGACTGAAGTAGGGGTAGGAAATTCTTTAACGCCCGTGAGTTTAGCAGGATCCATTCTTAGTTTACCATCCTCGACTATGAATCCCAAATATTTCACTTCTTTCATTAAAAAATGGCTTTGAGCCTCATTGATAGTAAGGCCAGCTTTGCGAAGACAATCTGCAACTTTAGAAAGCAAAAGTAAATGTGATTCAAAATCTCGAGTGGTAACTAATATGTCGCCCAGGTAAACAGAAACTCCGTTCTCTATTTTATGGTAAAAGAGGCCGCATAACCTTATCAATTAGTCGACTAATGCGTTGAGGAGCGTTACACAAGCCAAATGGCATCACTTTAAAGTGATACAAAGGTCGACCAGGAACTGTCGAGGCTGTTTTCTCACGAGATTTTTCTTCCAAAGAGATCTCCCAAAAGGCATCTTTTAAATCAATCGCGGAAATATATTTTGTATTATGCAAACGACTAAGTAGTCCATCAATGTGAGGGAGAGGATAAGCATCTTTGATGGTAACCTAATTCACCCTGCGAGAATCCAAACAAAGTCTATCTTTGCCAGGTTTCCTGATTAAAACAACAGGGAAATTCCATGCGCTGTTGCTTTCCTGTATCACCTCCATAGATAACATACGATCCAGTTCTCCATACATCAGTTTTAGAATGGCTGCAGAAACCGGATAGTGTCGTTGCTTAATGGGGACAGCATCACCAAAATCAATGACATGTGTCTCTAACGCAGTACGACCCAAGCCCAATTTCTCACAAGATGGAAAAAACTCCTTTACCCGTTCTAACATATCAGTTTCTTCAGAGGATAATAAATGAAGTTTAGGATCTACTAACGGCTCAACAGGATTGAGGTCAAGTGACTCAATAATTCCTGGCGCCAACTTGAACTTCCTCCTGAAGTCCACACCCAAGTATAACTTCTGACATAAAGACGGTACTACATATATTTTTAAGACGTTTTGTAATATTCCGAAAGGTAATATTTCTGAAAAAGTATCCGACGGTAGAGTGATTAGATCCTCCAGCCGAATACAAGGTAATATCCACTGGTTGTAAGGCTATTCCCAATTTTGACAGGACTTTTTCAAATCCGTTACCTAAACAACTAATGGTAGCTTCACTGTCAAGTAAACCCTTAACTGGAACGGATCCGAAATACACTTTAGCGAAGGGTTGGGCATCTTTAGTTTTTTGTATAATGCTCTCTACCATTATTAATTTTTTTTTTAATTCTTCTTTGATGCCAATCCTTCAACCGCTTAGAAGAACGTGATATTTTGCTTTCTCTTGACTTGCCAAAAAATTTGGATTTTACAGTTTCATAACTTAATTTCCGTTCATTATAAGACTTTAAATATAAAGGAGGATCTGAACAGGTTGAGTGAAGATTAGAATTTGAAAAAGGGTCTAAATTATCTTGGTTGAATGACCTTTTATTAATTTTTAATGAATGATTGGAAAGAGAATCGTTTAGCGGAGGCCAGTTTGAGGTTTCAACTGGCCTCTCAATTCGTTTTCCTTACATCGAGGACATTTAGTAGAGACTACTTCTGTAAATCTACATCTGTAACAAAATAGATTTCGAGTTGGAGAGGAGCAATCTTCGAATTTGTGACCAGTTTCGTCACAGTTCCAACATCTTAACTGTCGTTTTTTGACTAAATTTACTATAGCTTCGACATTATCTTCAACATATTCTTTTTCGGAATTAGGATGTGCTTCAGAAGTATGAAATTTTGAAGATACTGATTTTAAGCAAGCTTGAGATCTTCTCAACAAAAGTTCAGCTTCTCCTCCCTTGGTTCTTAGCTCATGTAAAGTTTGACAATTTGTAGCAAACAATAACTGCATCATTGAAGAAGTCAAGTTAGCAAGTGAAATTCTGATTAATTCCTGATCAGGTATTGGATTTTAATGTTGAAGATTTAAATCAACAACACCTGATAAATAATCATCTATGCTCTCGTGATTACCTTGCGTTCTTCTTTCCATAGCTTGTAAAATTTCCGAATCGGAACTCCATTGGCTGAATCGGGCTTTGATTGCTAAGCAAAAATCTGACCAGGAAACGTTGAAGGTTTGACAATGAAACTGCCAGTACCAAGTACTGGCCTTTCCGAACATGCAACGATGGATATTATTTATCCAACATAAGTCATCAATGCCTTCTGAACGACAAAGATGCTCTATTCTATATAAAAACTCATTCGCTGGAGGAGTCTGAGATGTGGCATCGAATTTAATATGATGTTTGTTCAGGGGGCTGTATGATCTTAAAGATTTTTTATGATTTTTTCAGTAACCTTTGGTTGTGAGGTAATTTTGGTATTATCTTCCGATGAAGCAAGCTTCTGAAAAGCAACACTCAACTGAGAAACTTGACTCATCAAAAGTTCCAAATTTTTCCCCATCGTTTGCAAATTAATTTCAGAAGCATTATTGGAAGCATTTTCTTCCGAAGCTCAGTTAGTCTGAAAATACTCTTCTGGGTCTTGCGGATCATTCAAACGATTTCCATCGACACTTTTTGCCATTTGTTTAGATTTAAATCGGGTTAATGGCCCGCCAGGTAACATTATTAATTAACAACTTCGTTTCAATTAAATTAATTTTATCAATTAACAAGGTTTGAAATTCCTCATCTCCCATACCAGAGCCGTCTGACAATATATTACTAAAGATTTTTTTTTTATATATATATGTCCAAATAAAATGTGGTCGGTGAAATGTCATCGGTATCAAGATATCACCCAGTGAGCAGAACAATATCATAAATATGCATTCATGCTCAGTAGGCAATCTCTCAAAACCAATCACAGCTTACATCTGTTTAGTTCCTCACTCTAATTCATAACAGATATGGCGCCCAACGTGGGGCCTCTTCATTGATAAATAGTTTGTTGTTCCTAAACGGTTTGGGGCAAACAATGAAGACCTTCTCGTAACTCAGAATCATTTCGAAGGTTATTATATCTTTTAATTCTTTTCAGTTGTTCTTATACAACTTAATTATTAAGTCCATTTTCTTCTGTCTTTTGTCTAAACGACTTAGAGGCAATTTTAAATTAAATAAAATGTTATTTCAGTTTTATTTTTTTTTAGATCTTTATATTTCCGTAGATAGTGGAGGGGGTATTCCATTTTGGTAACTTTTTGTCTCTGATGTGTTTTATAGAAATCATATTGAATAATAATAATTCAAGTTATCGATTCATGCTGTTAGAAAACTTGTTTCTAACACTGGGATGTTTACAAAGACCTTCTGGTAGGAGCACTCTCCTGCTTACTCAACTTGTTTCAAATGGTGATTACAAAAGAGATGCAAGTCGACGATTCAGGAGATGACTTGCGAGGAACATACTCCTCCGGCTGAGGGGTGATAACACCTCAGAATAATTGTACCAGAGAATCGTCCTGTAAGTATAATAATTAGTTATTAAGTTTTACTTGGTATACTTTCTGTGGCGTTTTCCTATTGTCTCGCCTATATTCACCATGTGAAGAGTTTCTTTGTCGTATCCATGTCGGCCTTTATTGGTTCTAATCAGTCCCAGCGGTTTGTTGCGTTATATGGACATCGTGAAGTTATCCCACCTTATGCTGGGCGTCCATCTACACCTTTTTTAAATTCGGCATTCGTTGAAATTTCGTGTATATGTTGTCTAACGTCAGGGTCCGGCAGAAACAAAGGAAATAAGGGATCTATCTTTGGATTAGCGAATTCTGTATTCTAGGGTACAATCGTGTTAGGTAATTGGGAAAGGTTTACAGCTCAGGTGGATAGCGTTGTAACAAATAAAGAAGGACAAATAACGTTGGCGATATAATACTTCATGCGCTACTTTGCACTGGTTGGAACTGACAAAAGTGCAATTTCCGTGATTGCTCTTTTATATAATTTTCCATTTGAAAGCACCGTTACGACTCGTACTATCGCGTCATGTCCTGGGTGGACTTGAATGATCCTGGCTAGAGGCCATCGGCAAGACGGAATTCTTTCTTCCTTCAATAAGCATAAGTCGCCTACTCTGGCATTATTTTCATTTTTGATCCACTTCGGTCGGCGTTGTAAACGGCTTAAATAATCAATTTGTTACCGTTTCCAGAACTTCTGAGTGATTTTCTGTGCCAGTTGCCATCTGTCGAGGTGATTAATATTGTTTTCCTCCAACGTAATCTCCGGAGGGGCTTTCATCGTGTCACCGATTAAAAATGAGCAGGAGTTAGTGCTGCGGTGTCCGTCGGGTCGTCACGAAGGGGACACAATGGCCGGGAATTAAGGCAAGCTTCTATTTGAACGAGTACAGTGGTCAATTTTACGTAGGTTAACGATGCGTTACCAACCACTCGACGTAAATGTGATTTTATGGACTTGACTCCAGCTTCCTAAGGCCCTCCGAAATGAAGTGAAGCTGGAGGATTGAAATGCCACGTTATTCCATCCTGTGCCAGAGTTTCAGCCATTCCCACACTGATTTTCGACATCTTTTTCAGCTCAGCAGCTGCACCAACAAAATTAGTGCTGCAGTCAGAGTACATATGTTTGCTGTAGCCGCATCTACCCATGAACCTCCGTAAAGCTGCAAGAAAAGCGGGCGAAGACAGGTCGCTGACAACTTCAATATGTATGGCTTTCACTGACATACAAATAAATATAGCCACATATCCCTTTGTGGTTTTGCTTCCTCTTCCTTGCCTGTCCTTTATATCAAAAGGTCCGCAAAAATCAACTCCCGTGTGAGTGAATGGACGAGACACGGTCACTCGGGGTTGTGGTAAATCTCGCAACAGTTAGTTTGATGTGATTGCTTTGGCACGAAAACAACGGATGCACCCATGTATGAATCGTTTGATGCAATTGTGGGCATCTTTTAACCAGAATTTCCTTCTGAGGGTATTCAGCATTAGCTGCGTTTGTCCATGTAAAGTCGACTGATGAATCTGATGTAGTATTAGATCGGTGAGTTTCCCATTCCGTGGTAGAATCATTGGGTACTTTTCATCAAAAGGTAACTGGGCATGTTTTAACCACCCTCCAACAAGCATGATTCCTTTGCCGTCCAGGAATGGATTCAAGTTAACCAGCTTACTTTTGTTCCCAAGGGGCGCTGACTTCGTAAGATGTGTTATTTTTTGTGAGCATTCACTTCGCTCAGCATATTTGATCCAGAATTCAAGAGACTGCCTTAACTCATCGCTGGTCAAGTATTTGCGACTACCTGACTAGTTTGCTTTTGATTTGATGAAACGGAATCAATATGCCGTTACCCTTATTAATTTCATCAATGTTGAATAGCTTTCCACCAGGCCGTTCAACAAATTTTCTGCTTGCGAACTGACATTAACCATGATATGTTTCCACTTCTCGAAATCAATTGATTGGGTCTCTTTAATTTTAGGCCATCGATCGCTACTTTCAACAAGCCAACTCTGGATTGCATTTGGACGGGACATAAAGCCACGGAATATTGCTAGTATTTTCTAAGATATGGGCTGTTCTTTTACTCATGAAGACCGTCCACCGAGTCGGATGCCCTTTCAAGCATGCTAGGACAACTTCGGAATCGGTCTACAACCAGGTAGGTATTTTCTCAAATTTGAATGGCCTTGTGATTTCTTTCAGTAGTTGTGACAGCATGACTGCACCGCATAATTCTAAATGAGGAACGCTGATTTGTCTCACTGGTGCCACTTTGGTCTAAGCTTTTAACAGATGACTGTTGATCGATGAGCCTATTTGCACCACTATATAAATTGCTGCTGCGTACGCCCATTGAGACGCATCACAAAATCCGTGGAGTAATACTGCTGAATCTTGTTGGTATGTTATCTTGGGATTTTAATGTGTTCAATATTATTTAATTTTCCAGCAGATTGACCCATTCTGTATTTATTGCATTTGGTACTGGTTGATCCTAATCTTGTCCAGATAACCATAGGTTTTGCAGTAGGATTTTGTTGTTGTCATCACAGGCGCTATCCATCCCAATGGGTCATACAGACGTGCTATTTCAGAGAGGATTGAGCGTTTGGTATGTGTTGTTGATTGTCCCCTTTTTTACAATCGATATGTAAAATAATCCTTCAGAGGGAACCACGTAACTCCTAGGAAATCTATTAAATCTTTCATTCCAATGTCTCCAGCAGGGAGATCTTGTAGTATTCGCTTGTCGTTTGCAATCCATTTTCGTAGTTGAACGCTACCAAATTTCAAAAGTTAGATCAACTCATCTCTCTTAGTCACGCTTTCTTGTAGGTTGTATCCCCCTGACAACAAATCATCTGCATAAAATTCCTTTAATACCGACTTACTTGCGACAGTATACCTTTCCATTTTGTCCATTGCCAATTGATGTAATGTGCGGATTGCAAGAAACGGGGCAGAAGATTTTCCGAAAGTGACAGTACTTAGACAATAATCCTTAATTGGTTCATCTGGTTGTGGCCTCCAAACGATTTTCTGGTTATTTGCATCTTGAGGATGCATATTCACCTGCCGTTACATTTTAAGTGATATCAGCCATCATTGCGAACCACTTTAGTCTTGAATTGATGATAATCGATGTCATGCTATTTCAGATGGTAGGTCCAGTTAATAATGTGTCATTGAGGGACCAACCAGAATTTGTCTTCGGTAAGGCGTCAACTACCACTCGCAATTTTGTTGACGTGCTCTCTTTGAATACAGCATGATGTGGCAAAAAATTGGCTCTACTGATCCTTCTTCTTTGGTCATACGTCACTTCCGCAGAATAAGGAACTTCCTTCATATAGCTCAAATCTATGTATTCTTGAATTACTACCGAATATTCTTCCTGGAGTTTTCTATTTCCCGCAAAGCGTCTTTCTAGATGCAATAAGCATGCCATTGCATTTGCCCTGGAACAACTTAGTGAATGCTGGTTATCTGGACCTGCGAAAGGTAATCGAACTTGGTACCACCCGTTCGGTTCTCTTTGCACATTTACTTGTAGTGCTGCTCGCAGGCTTCCCCTTCCTGCGTCATATCATTGCCAACTCCAACTTCTTCTATCTCCCAGAATCGTTTTAGCTGTTCGCTGATTTCCACGTTTCCATTTGTTTCTATTTCGAAAGTGTGAATTGTTTGCGCATCATCACTATCAACTTTCCCTGCTATTATCCAGCCTAGTTTGGTGCACTGCAAAACTGGACCTAGTCTCAATTTTTGAACTCCTCCGAGTATAATTTGAGCATAAACATCTGCTCCCAATAGAAG
Source organism: Odontomyia ornata (assembly GCA_963969285.1). Classification (NCBI taxonomy): domain Eukaryota; kingdom Metazoa; phylum Arthropoda; class Insecta; order Diptera; family Stratiomyidae; genus Odontomyia; species Odontomyia ornata. Next base: position 390,423,503 of record OZ017739.1, read on the forward strand.
ATCAATTTTGTTTGGCTGATCAAAGTGAGGATCAGCTTAATCTAAATTTCCAATGTACTCTCGCAATGGTGTGGAAATTGTCTGTGATGGAACAAAGTTAGTGAACTTGTTCAGTATGAGAGCGTCGATTGTCAAACATTCGTTTGTTCTAGTATGTAGTCTAATTTTCAAGTTTCTGTTAGTTGAGATACCCTTTGTTTTTCCAATTCCGGCTGTAGTAATATTCGTGGACTTTCTTTTAAGTCCAAATCTTTGGGCTGCGCTCTCAGTGATGATTGATGTTTGTGACCCTTGATCCAGCAAGGCACGTAGAGTCACACGACTGCTCAAAGCTTCAACCTTTACTAAAGCTATCGCTAGCAATACCGATTGTTTAATGTTACTGGTAGCAAAGCTGGCTTTAACAGCTGTTGATGATATGGTCAATGATCTATTATGGAAAAGAGTGGACATTTGTCTACAGTGCGAGAATGCCGCCGCAGAATGCTGATTGAACACTGTTGATGAAGACTAGTTATTATGTGACACCGGATTCGATGATTGCTCCCTATGTTCAGAAAAAGGTAATGATTGATTAACTTTCCCATTATTCAATTCGGCGAGTTTGTCAAAGAGTGTGTGATGTGCCTTTTAGCACTGGAAGCATCTCGACGTACTAGGACATATTCCAACCAAATGTCCTTTGCTCAGACAATTGAGACACATACCATTTTTCTTCACAATATCAAATTTTGCTGAGTGTTCACATTGTAGGAACCTGGTACATCGTCTCAAATGATGAGGCTCCTTGCATAAAACGCACGTAATTCCTTTTTCTCCCTTCGTTATCAACACACTGTGTGAAGCTCTGCTGGCCCTTGTTTGTCCACCCCAGCAGCCTCTAGAGGTCTGAAACGAGATTGCAAAAAATCCTTTAGCTTCCGAAATGACGCCGTTCCAGACTCTACTGCTTGTTGCTGCTCCCAAATTTGGTGTGTGTTAGATGCTTGTCGCTGCATTGTTAGGTGTACCAACATCGCCTCCCATTTGTCCTCAACTCCCAGGTTTTCTATTGCTTGAGTGCAATCCAGAGTTTTATCCAATAACATTTTTATTGAAGATGCGGATTCATTGGCGTAACCAATAGCTAATAATTTTTTTAACTGTGCGCTTAGCAACACATGTTTATCGTCATAGCGTTCCACAAGCAGTTTCCATGCTGACTTGTAATTTGCTTCAGTGATGAAATAATGTTTAAGTAATAGTTCAGCCTCACCTGACAGACTGCACTTCAAGTAATGTAACTTTTCCACCATAGATAAACTCCCTTTCCTGTGAATTAGAGATGTGAATAAGTCTTTAAACGACGTCCACTCATCGCAATTTCCACTAAACTTCGGAAGGTTGATCCGTGGAAGTCCTATATCTGCATCGTTTGCTGCTACAAAGGATTGATTTAGCACCACTTTGCCATCTTGTAAACTTTGTGGTCACTGTTCCATCTGCAATTCTTCTAACTCCGTTTCAAAATTTAAATTGAGTTCCTCGAACGCTAAATAACAATTCTGTGAGTAATAATCCAATGACAACTCATCTTGTCCATCCACCAACGTAAGAATTTTCTCATGAGTTTGCATGAATGACTGACGAACTTCTTGTACACGCTGTAACAATTTATAAGCGTATGCTAATATTTTGCGGGGTGTCGAGTCTTTACGAAAATTTTTATACATTTTATTTAGTTGATCGCTCAACAATTTTTGTTGTGTCATTAAGCGATCCATTTTTTTATATTACACCTTTGTGAAATAGGGCAACGACGCACTTTGGCATATAATATTGAGTCACAATTTGGTGACACGCTTATATTTCAAACTATCAAAGAAAACTTACAACTGCGCCCCAATAGTAATGTGGAATAATATAATCAACTTGCGTATCGGATAAGAAGTAATTGATGGTGCACAATACCTCTTCTCGAAATATGTATATTCGAATTTATTATTCCAAGTACTATTAAATACACAAAATCTATTTCGGATGGGTTTTTACCGATTACTATAAGCGATTTGTGCAGCGTATAAGAAGTGATTGGTGGTGCACAACGCTTCCTCTCGAAAAACACTCGAATTTATTATTCCAATACACAAAATCTATTTAAAATTTTTATCTGTATCGGTTACTAGAATTGATTTGTGCCATATAAGAGATAATTGGATGAAAGAAAATGGAGAATGGACTCACCGGACTTGTCCTTGCACTGTTTATTAAAACTAACCGCGCGACCGATATTTGATTAGAAACACTCTTAACTACTATCTTTCCCGTATTTATTAAGTTTTCGGTTCCAATTCTATGGATCTACGCAGAATTCAGCTCGACGGACTAAAAAATGCTCCACTGAAAACTCTAGTGTATTACGGAAAACTCGAAAAAACAAGAAAAACACTTTTCAAACTTCAGACACAAACTTTATTTTAAAAAGGGACGTTAAGATAATAGTCGCGTAACAATTTACTTATCGCAACAATTCAAATTGACTAATAAAACGTAATTTTTGAGAGCGATCACTCTTCTCTATACAAATACCAAACGGCGACTGACTTACTTTTTAAATTGCAAAAAGTACCGAAATTTTCAAACAAAGAAATCTATTCAAACAAAGGATTACGGTACCTTTCCTTTGACAAATTGAGCTGTCTCTATCTAACTATTTACCATAATTGTCATTGTGAATATTACGATATTCATATGCTTTCAAATCTACTATTCTGAATTGTAATCTCTAACACTTCACTTTAAATGTCATAATTGTTATTATTTGTACATGTGCATTAACAGAGTTTTGATAAAATAAACCTATCAAGGAAAAAGTGACCGGGACTCGTGGTTCCTGCTTTGGTCAGATAAGTAGCTTTATTAAGTCCTTTGTGTGTTTTTTTTTCATTTCAGATGGTGATTGCAGAAGAGATGCATGTCGACGATTCTGGAGATGACTGGCGAGGAACATTACTCATTAGCTGCATCCATTGAGGGGTTGTCCGTCGTTCTCCTAACTACTCCCGCCTTGTGTTCTTTGGCTCCCCTGATTCCCGATTCCACCAGCTCTTCCGCATATGATTTTATTAGCTTCATTCCTGTCTCCTGACACAGCGTCTCGTTGGGGTAAGACTGTCCGTCCTCCCGTCTGTATAGGCTCGCTGACTCGCTTGTTCGCTGTTGTATTTTTCCTGAAAAGTGGTGTAAGAAGATGGTACGCATAAGTCACTTTTTTCAAAATATTATCAACGTGAGCACTGAAGGTAGCTTTCCTGTCGAAAACTACCCCCAGCACTTCGTTGCCTAGACCATCTGCGAATTCAACTTAATCCTGAAGTCACAGATCCCTCTTACATGACGACGAAAGTTTTTGTGGGGGTCCTTGAACACAATGAATTCACTTTGCTTTGCATTTAACGTGATTCCGCATTTCCGGTAATATGCAGTAATAGATTCCAAATATTTTTGGAGCCATATCCTAGCAAAGCGCAAATTGTGCTCAGATGACCACACTAGCAAACCGTCAGCGAAGAGGTTCACCTGGATTCCAGGCTTATATTCACCTCTTACGCCCGGAACGTCTGAGGTGAATATGTTGAAAAGAAGTGGGCCTAATATAGACCCCTGTGGGATCCGCGAGTCAATACAAAATGGGTCTGACCTAGCTCCACCAGCCACCGCAAAGGCAGTTCGTCCCCTCATGAAGCTGCCAATAATTTTTACAATATGGGCCAGAAAGCCAACATTTAGTATCTTGCGGAGAAGCCCATTGTTCCATACAGAGTCAAAGGCTTTCTCCAGATTGATCAGGCAAACTCAAACAAGCTTATTGTTGCACCCGCTTCTTGCTATATCGGAGTGGAACACGGCTATAGAATCCACCGTGGAGTGAGCTTTTTTGAAGCAAAATTGTCTTTCTGGCACAATTCTTGCCCCCACAGAGAATTGTATGATGCTTTCAAGTATTACTCTTTCAAGCAGCTAACAAATATTTGAAAGCAACACGAGCAACACACTACGTCAGTACTCCCCGACTTCTTGGGTATTGCGAATATTTTTGCACATTTCCATTGCTGAGGGAAGTAGCAAATGTCAATGCAGTTATTCAGAATGATCACAAGGAGAACAAAGAAAAAATGGGGAAGCCTTTTAAGCTTATAATTGGAGATTTCATCAGTCTGTTCTGATTTTTTGGAATTTCGCACCAGTGCTAATAAAGTGTGTCTCTCAGGACTGACAAGTAGACCATGGCCAGTGCGTGCGTCAGAGGGATTTGAAACAGAGAACCTGGTCAATTGCTCATTGACCCTGTCGAAATTCATTGTGGTGCTGCTCACTAACAATGTAGCGGAGGAGTCCTCACTTATTATCTCCTTGAAGAACTTTCGCAAAATGTTTTGCGATAGAGTCATCGATGGCTTTGTCGTCCATCAGCATGAATTCATCGTAAGTGAGGACTTCAGGTAGCCTTTTTTTGCCAGTTACCCTATTGATATAGAGAAACAAACAGGGACCTGGTTCGATACTTTTCAGGACCTGTTCAAATCGTTCGTTAGAACAAGCCATGGTCACCTCAAAATCATCCAGTTTGGAGACATAGTCACTAAATAAATACGTTCATACTCCCAATTGACCATATTTAAATTCCGGTGGTAGATTCTTGCGAGTAGCTTTCTAAGCCAACTACGTCTATGATTAAGCTCCAAGATGTCTTCTGGTTGATTCGTCGAAGATTTCTTAATGGAGATCTTTGAGATGACCGTATCCAGGATTGAATTTATACAAGCAACTCCCTCATCGATTTCAAGATTAGAAAGATTTTCAATCTACTGATCGAAATTACCTTTAATTTTCCATCAAGTTCAGCATTTACTGCTGCCCAATTGATTCGCTTGCATAGAATAAAAAGTTGGGGATCTGCAACCTCAAGTTTCACACCATTTCTCACTCTTAACGTCAGCTCAACCAAAAAATGGTCAGACTCGGCGTCAAGAGCTTCATACTCGAAGTTCTTCCAACTGTAGGAGAGATTTACCAGAATGACAGACACAATGAAGAAGACAATAATAGACGAACCGGAAGGTAGACTCTTTCGGGGGTGGGACCCGGCGGAAGGTAGACTCTTTCGGGGCAATCAGTGTGAGATCCGTATTAAATTGAACCCAGTTAGGGATAGCTGTTGAGTAGCCATTAGATGCAATATTTCCCCATGAGGGGTGCTTCGCATTGAAATCACTTCCCATGGCATAGAAATTGAATTTTCGTCAGTAAGTTCCCTTACCGAGTACCCACGTCAAACACAGATCTCCATGAACGCAAAGGTGTACCTTCCCAACATGGGGCTTATTATTTCTACCTAAATACATTTCAGACTTGGAAGGCAGTGCCTTTGGACTTTCAGGTGGTGCCATGGCAACTACAAGACTTCCCTCTGGATCATCACACTTGTTGATCTTGTATTTTCCCAGATGCACTCTGTGTGTTTAATTTTGTCTTGTTTCCAACATAAACAAGAAGTCTAGTCTATGGGCGTTTAAGTATTCTTGAAAGAAATTCCTTTTATAGCGTGGAGCTAGTGAACATTTGTTGAGGATGGAGAGTTTAATGGAACTCATCACGACAACATACATTGAAGGCGAATTCTAGGTACACAGCTTTTTTTCTCCGTAAGATTAGTGAGTTTTTTATAGTGAGGGTTGAAAAAGTCCACTTTTCGAATGAGTGCGAACAAGTCACACCCGAAACATTGTTGGTAGTCAGTGCTCAAAACCGTACTTTGATCATTCTGTGACTGCTGGGGTTGCTGCATTGGCTGCTGTTTTTGTTGCCATATAAGCTGAGGTGCAGGCTGTTTCTTTGCACCTTGCAAAAGGCTAGAGTATGAGATCTCTTTACGTACAGTATTTTTTATAGAGGTGGTGATGAAATCCCTCCTTTGCTCTTTTTTGTTTTGGAGATTCTTCCTCCTGTCTTCAAATTCGTTTGCCTTAGGATAACCTCTGAAACTCGCTGGGTACCCTTCAGCATTCCATTTGGCAAGAAGATCTCGTCTTATTTCCCTTCCTTCAAGATTGGGAATTCAATGGACTTACACTGCTTGTCGCATTTTTTGCATTTAACTTCAAATCTGCAGTTAGAAGCGACATGGTCTAATCTTTGGTAGTTGAAGCACTTGGAAGTGCAATTTTTCTGCAGATGATCCCATTGTTTCTCTGATACAATATGAAGTTTATGTCCAATCTTTTCTTCACATCAAAGCCCAGTTTCAACTAGACTACGAAGGATGAAAGTGTATTTTTTTCCCTCGAGAGTTATAGTGGAAAACCTTTTTGCTGAAAGAATATTTTCTATGAAATGTTCCTTCAACTCAGCCACGACATCCCTTTCGTCGTATGACACGTGCACGCCTTTGAGAAGGAGAGTCAATTTTCTATCTTCTGGAAGATTGTAGGTGAAGCAATCCATCTTCGCATGCTTCAGAAAATTAAAAAGGCTGGTATGATCCTCAGCCGTTTTAGGTTGGAGCGAAATTCGTGAGGAGCCATTCACCGTCACATTGAACTTTGGCTACTTTTCAAAGTTTCGTGCGCATGTCCTTTTGACACTATTCCTGAAAGTCTTCAGGTTAAACGTATAGCACACTGAAGGAGGCACCCTCTCTTTTTTAGTAGTAGCAACCCTTGGCTGCTGCGTCTTCAATTTTCCTTTATTTCCCTCAAGGTCTGGTCTTCCACCCGGCTTGTACATGGTCCCCAAGAAACTAGCGGAAGCTATTTTTGCCATCTTTTTGAGCTGGAGGAAATCCTCCTCGCTCACTTCTAGGGTCTTCGAAACCTTTGAAGTAGGCTCCTGTTTTGGAGCGAAAAGCCACGATAGCAAACGCAAGCCAAATTTGACCAATTATGATTCTTATTAGTGGTTAATCCAAAATATGTTGTCAATGCACCAACACACCACCTCATGCTTATGCTAGCCAATGGCGCCAATGTTAAAAGGTAATATGGGGCAACCACACTGCACTTCGCTTCGCGTTCTATCGTATAATAAGTGTTATCAAATTGCAATCAAGCCGTGTTGCCTCATGTAGTAGGTACGTCGAATATTTCTCAAGAGCAAGTACAACTCAGACAGCAAAAACAACAACGAGCGCAGAAAGTGTGCGGGGAACATGGAATATAAAGCAGCAAAACATATCTCGCAAGCGAGCGTAAGTCAGCCAGCCAAAAGTTTTAGAGAGGAGAATGCTTTCCACGACAATCAGTCCTCCTCGCTCTTCTGAAAATTTTGTTCTCTCTAATTGCACTAAGAGAATATCGCTTTTTGACAGTTTATGCGATCAATTGAAGTATAATTAGTAGTCAAATCAAGACCGAGGTGTTGTCAGTTCAACTATATGGTGAAAAATGAGTTGTTGGCTTGAGTGAAGAACCTTAACCAGCCTTTTGGCGTTACAAGTTGTTACAGGTGAACATTGAGATTCCATAGTGTTGCTCACCCCGATAGCTAACATACGCGATTTTGTAAGAATTAAACCTACGCAATACCGAGCCGGACTTTATTAATTTTTTTTAATAAACTAATAATTTAAATTTTCAGATTACGGAAAGAAACCCACATAATAATTTTTGCTTTGTAACTTTATGTAATTAAACTTAAGTAGCTAGGTTGGTTCCAATTTGTATGCCACATTATGGACAACGCAAGCAGTAACAAGCGCCAAAAGTATCAAGAACTAACGCGAGCTCAAAATGAAATGCAAATTCACATGGTAGCGGAAACTTTCGTCATCCAATCAACATATGCGGCAGCATAAAACATCTAACCCCTCGAAGCAATCGGATTTGCGTCGCACACAAAATAGCATGCAACGCTGGGAGAGATTCCGAATTTGAATCGTTGCTCCCATGATATGCCAAGAGGTGTTTGTGATATGCGCCATAATCTGCAGCGTTTACATCATTTCCTCAAATCAAGGTTTCATACTGCCTTGTTTTCATTGATTCTACTTTCCGGCATAGACTCCTAATGAATTTTGCTGCAGTTTATAATTCGCCTAATTCAAATTCGAACCTGTAATGATTTTGAATGCAGCCACTGAGCTTCCGACCAAGAACACAAACTAAACGATCCCGGCGCAAACATCTTCACACTCACGCAGAGATGCATACATGCCACCAAAGAGGAACGAGCACGTATACCGAAGGAAGACACTCGCGAATTTAACACTTCATTAGTGGCAAGCACAGAACGAGTAAGGCGCGAACTCGAGGCGTAAAGTAAATTGAAAGTAGCAACAATAAGAAAAGGCAAGTGCTAAGGAGGAGGTGAAAGGAGTGCTTCAAGCTCTAGAAAAATTGACTGTTAGCTGCGATCAAAACTCACCAGGAATCGAGACCAAAACATTGAATGTCGTTACATCGGAGTTGCAACGATTGAAAGATATGTCAGTGCATCATAAGATCGAATATATGGAATGCTTTCAAATCTTTTGCGTGATCTATCGAAAGTTGGATAAGCCTTATGCACGGATAGTATCAGTGAGATGAAAATGAGTAGCACCTGATCTAGGTAGTAAGGTTGAAGAGGAATTCACTGTTGCTCGACTATATAGTAGTAAAATCGACCCGGAAGCTAAAAATATTGTCCAAGATGTCAGAACCTGGAGGCGTGACAAACAGATTCAAATAAAAAGTTTTTCTGGGTATGGAAAAGACTCAGGCGAATGCCGTTTGTTGAGTTCACAAAATGAAGCCAGAATGAAGTCATTGTAGGAATTTCCAGCGAAACCAAAGGCTATGAATGAGCCTAAATATATCAAACCAAACTCTCTTTGGCACAACAACGGCCTAAATTAGTGAAAACTTTAGGATAAATATGCATACACGACACTCCATGCGTTGCCACGGCAATTAAACTACCCGTGAGGACAAGAAAAACTAAGAAATCTTAGCACAGGCTCAAGGGAAGGATTATTGCGAAATCCTCATCTCACGTCGTGATGTAAATAAACATTACTGACAGTTCAAACTGTCAGTCAAAAGCATTCAGCGCGTTTAGGCGATTTTCACTAGGATCGCCACCGAGTGGATCTTGTTATCAGTGAAATCAAACGAGGGGAATTACTCGAACCACCGGAAACAAGTTGCGTGAACAGGCCTACGCACATGTTAGAAGGGCATTGTACTCAACTTACAAAATACAGTAACCAGCAACGAATGAAATCATGAAACATGTCAAAGACGATTTTATTGGAGAAAATGTGAAATCCGAAGATCATACTATTATTAACAAAGTTGAACGAATTTTGACTTCTGAGGTTTTTTGTTATTGTTATACCCATGAATATCTCCCTTGATAATTTCTTCAGATTTTTTAGATCACATGTGTCCATTCGCAAGGGAAGAGACAAATTTTTCATGTATTTCCTCCCCTGTGCCCCACTGACGCAAAAACTGTCAGTTTAAGAAGTGTTTTGAAAAGCTCTAAAAAAAAACGTTCATTTGATATTCATATCGGCTACCTTTGATGAAATTTGTTTTTTCAGGGGCCATTCCCCTGTACTGTAATCATCAATTCCTAATGGTCACAAAGCCCTTTTGCTAGGAGCTTTCTCCTGCCTCCTCAATTTGTTTCACCTATAAGTGTTAATTGTAGGTTCTCATCTTCGGCCTTTTATTAAATTAAATCAAGTGTTCGAAGCATGCACCTTAAACGTTGAAGTTGGGGAAAAATAACTCCAAATTATTCAATCTCCGCATTTAAAACAGTCACTTTTTTCTTTTACGATTACTGATACCATTAATTCTCAAAGATAATCATCATACCTCCTTCTTCTTCTTCTTCGCACTAAAGCCCCTTTCGGGCCTTCGTTTCCTGCAAATAGCGCCTCCAACTGTCTCGGTCCATTGACCGTGTCATCCAATTCCGAAATCCAAGCAGCGATGGGCTGTCTCCGTCGACTGAGTCAGACCAGCGTTTCCTCGGTTTCCCCACTGGCCGCCGGCCTTCAGTTCTCCCAACGAATACCTTCTAGAATATCTGTTGTTCGCCCATACGATTCATGTGTACAGCCCATTGCAGCTTCCGCAGTCTTACAATCGTTGAGACCTACGGTTCATCAAAAATTTCATACAGCTCATGATTTTTTCGAATTTGTCATTGGTCTCCGTCTAGCTTCCCTCCGATTATTTGCTTCAGGACCCGTCGCTCTAAGGCATTCAATATGTTTGTGGATGCTTGGGTTAGGATCCATGTTTCACACCCATAGTATAACACAGGTCTTATCACAGATTTGTATACTTGAAGCTTTCTATTCCTGTGTAAACTGCTGGTCTTCAAAATCTTCAATATTGAATAAAATATTTTATTTGCGAGCTGTATTTTTTGGCGTATTTCGTCTCTTTCATTGGCCGTTTTCGTTATTTTAGCGCCTAAATACACAAATTTGCTAACATTCTCGATACTGTATTCGTCAAGTGTGATATTTTGTGTATTTGGGGTATTTTTCCTCGACTGCGTCATGAGCTTTGTTTTATTTTCGTTGATTTGTAGCCCTACTAGTTTTGCTTCACTGTCGAGTTTCAGGAAGAGTTCTGTGGCAGTTGTTAGTGACCGTGACAAAATGTTGATGTCATCTGCATCGGCCACTACCTGGCTCGACTTGTATAGTAATGTTCCTCACGTTTCGACAGGTAGCTTCCGCATGACGTACTTCAGAGCCTAATTGAATAGCAATGGGGCCAGTCCATCTCCCTGGTTTAGTCCGATATTTGTGTCAAAGGCATCGGTGAGTTGGTTATGGATGCGGACTTGGGAGGTCGTCGACGTCATTGTCATTTTGGTAAGACGGACATATTTGGCTGGGATGCCAAAGCAAAGCATTATTTGGTATAGTACGTTACGACCAATACTGTCGTATACTTGCTTAAAGTCAACGAAAATTTGGTGTACGTCTATGTTGAATTCCCAGCATTTTTCAAGTACCTGCTTGACGGTGAACAATTGGCCTATCGTTGATCAGCCTGCACTTAACCCACCTTTATACTCGCCGATAATACTGTTGGCGTATGATCCGATTTTATTTTCTAAGATTTTAGAAAATATTTTATACGCCGTACAAAGTATTGATATGCCTCTATAATTTTCGCACTGTAGCTTGTCACCTTTTTTGTGGATAGGGAGTATAATTGATTGGCTCCACTCTTTCGGCATATGTTCTTGTTGCCAAATGTACTGGATGACTTTGCGAATAGCTTGATGAACACTACCGCCACCATATTTGGTGAGCTTCACTGGAATCTCATCGATGCCCGGCGCTTTATTATTCTTTTGGGCTTTGATGATGGAACAAACTTCATCCAGAGTTGGTGGGACCAATGGAAGCTCTTCGCAGACATCTATAGGCTCCGATGTGCTGGAGCTGTGTGGAGGATAAGGAGGTTCTTGAAATATGATGCACATATTTCCTTTGTCTTGATTTCATCAGCGATTATATTGCCGCTGTCAATACGACAGAGCGTGGTTTTGATAACCACGTTTCAGGCTTTTCACTACTTTGTATGCTTGTCTTGTGTTATCTACATCTATACTTCTCAATTGGTCGTCATAGTATTTTCTTTCCTTAATCTTAATTATCTTATTCGGAACTCTTCTGAGATTTTTAAAGTGTTCTCTCTTCGTCCTAGTTTTCCTACCTTCGTATTCTTTGTACGCCTGATTCTTTTTATCTAACGCATTCTGGTACTCATCATCGAACCAATCATTCCTCTTGTGCTGGGCTTGATGTCCGATCGTCTGTTCTGCCGCGGCTCCGAGAGCCGCTTTCATTACCATCCAGAGCTCGTTGCTCGTCTTTAACGATGGGTCTGATAAGATGGGAGCCAGCTGGTTGTCAAAGATCTGCGTGAAATTTTTGGCCACAGACGCCGTTTGGAGCCTTTCGATGTCAAATTTTTGTAGCGGGCTGGTCTTTGCTGAATATGCCTTTGACATACGACATCGATAGTCTAATTTGATCAAGTAATGATCTGAGTTGCAATTGGCTCCTCGGTATGTACGGACGTCAAGTATGCTCGAGGCCCAACGTTTTTGGAGCAGAACATGATCGATCTGGTTTTGTGTGTTGCCATCCGGTGATACCCAGGTCATTTTATGAATTCATTGATGTGGGAAGCAACTCGAACGTATGACCAGATTTCTGCGACATGCAAAGTCAATCAGGCAGTGGTCGTTGTCATTTGATGAAATAGCTCATTGCCAACCTTGGCGTTGAAATCACCTAGAATAATTTTTGTGTCGTTTGTGGGCAATGAGTCAACCAGTCTTTCCAGGCGATTGTAAAACGATTTCTTCGTTTCTTCGTCTTTTTCTTCGGTCGGCGCGTGAACATTAATCAGCCAGATTTTGAAGAATTCCGCTTTTACAAGGATCGCACACAACCGTTCACTGACTGCCTCAACAGCAATAGCGTGCGATTTGAACTCCCTAACCACAATGAAGGCCACTCTGAATTCTCGTCTTCCAGTAGGCTTCCCACTTTTAAATATTGTGTGCGATCTCATGTCTGGAATGTCGTTTCCAGTCCAGTTCGTTTCCTGGACTGCCAGTATTTTTAATTGATATTGACTGGCCTGTTGTAAAAGGTCCTTAACAGCGTCAGGGTAATTGAGTGATCTGTCATTCCAGGATCCAATGCCACAATCTTTTTTTTCATTTGCGAGGTTGTTGCCGTGAGTCCAATCCATTCCGAGCCCTATCTGTAGATTTCGAAACAATTAAACAATTAGTTAGCGCGTCGCCCAACCTGAGTTCCGGCGGCATGGTTATTACGTCGATTCCGTTAACAGGCACGGAAGATTCGCCTTCACCCTCTTATGTCCTCTTAAAGCAGGTGTAAGTAGGATCTAGTAGCAGAGCTGTTGATGTATTCACAGTTATCAGCATTTCTCGACATTTAATGTTACATTATTGGGGAACCAGTAAACCCAATATGCACCCCGAGAGCATTTACTACCGTTTAGTTGGGGGGAGGGGGGTTCGGGATGAGAAATCATGGAAGCTATGGGTTGGGGAAACAAGGGGTTCCCTCCTCCTTTCTCAAATGGGCTTGGGACCATCTATGGCGGAGACTCACTATATTCCACCACGGAAATCGAAATGAAGAAATTAGTGGAAACTGGTGGATAAATATATACACACGCGACACTCTACGCCTTAGCACGGCGACTAAACTATCGGTGCAGACGAGAAAAGCTAGGAAATATCAGCGCCAGCTCAAGGAGAAAAGGGGAAAAGCGAGGATTATCGTCGAAATCCTCATCTTGCGCCACGATATAAATAAACATTACTGACAGTTCGAACGGTCAGTCAAATGAATTCGGCGCATTCAGTGCATAATACGCTTAATTCTCACTAAGATCGCCACCAAGCGGAATTGTTACAAGTGAAATCAAGCGAGGGGAATTACTGGAACCAACGGAAAAAGCACTCCAAAACATGATTTTCCTGGTGGATGGGAGGAAAAAAACGTTACCCCGAAAGTTATTTAAGCCCGGGAAGATTGGCACGCTTGCTCTTTTTCTTTTGAGCGTTTTTTTTTCGAGCATCGGTGGAGACATAATAGAACATTATCAGTAACAGCGTTTTTGTACGAGGAATTGGAGACGCACACTGAATTCCGGAACATTAAATTGGAGACGAACCTTGGATATTCGAACATTAGCTTGGGACAAGACAACTGTGTTGTGGCGATAAACATGAAAACGGAAGAAAGGAGCCCCTCACTAGAGTAGGAAATAAATGTAAGTGGCTTTAATTTTATCTCATATTGGTCGAATTATTTTAATAAAGTAAAGTATAAAGTCGAATAAAGATAATTGTAGATTTTTCTTTCTTCGCTACAATTCGACATATAAACTTTCCTTTTTAGCTGTAAAAGGTGGGGCGCGGGAAGATTAATTGAAGAGGTAGTGTTCGTGGGTGCAGTGGAAGTTAGTGGCGATCTGGGTAATTTTGGTTGCCCTGTTGTTTGAAGCTACGAGTTTTGTGTGGTGGCGTGGTAGAGTTTCTTTTGTAGGTGATTTTCGCGACTAAGTGGCGGTGAGCCCCAAAACTTGTATATTTGTGATTTCACTCCGGCCGGTCGTCTTCTCGTTCGGATGACCCCTTGAGAGGCTCGAAGAATCGAACAAGTGAAGCCCACGCCCGCCTTTGGGTGAGTTAGTTTGGGTAGGTGGTGCCTCCGCCAGAGTAGCCCCAATATAGCGGTGGGGTAGCTAGGGAATTGGTAATAACGTGTTAATCATTCTAGTTTTGCTGGCCGAGCCGAAAAAACCAGCCACAACACCCAACGATCACACTGGCCAGCGCTGCACCTGGTTAAGCAGTCCAGATCCTCTTGTGTCTCCAACTTGGCCTATCTACTGTCAATCGGTGGAGCCAGTGAGCCCAAGCCCACAATTTGCCCCCACCTGCTCTCACAAGGAAGTCTGGAGTAGGCACTCCAGGTGACTGAAGGCACCACTGGACAACAATGAGAGCGCAACTACAAGCGCCAACGTAGAGGACGACGGGAGCTCAGGCGAAAGGAGCTCCACTACTTACGCCGACTCTTTTGCCTCTCCACTTCCGCTGTAGAGCGGGTCTTCTTCCAGGAGCAGGTAAAGGAGCTACGTCACAGGATCAAGGAGATTCAGGCCAGTCTACAAGCAAAGGAGCGAACACCGAGGTGTATTTCGAAGGTTTGGATCTTTTGCACTACAGAAAGGGAATCAAAATGCCGAAAAAAAGGCTATACCATGCGCATTGCACTCAAAGGTAGCTCTGTTGAGGTACGAATGTAACTCTAACTAAAAACGCTTGCTTTCATAAAATCTCGGGACTTAATAGCCCATGCGGTATATAAATGGTTATGGTTTTTTTTGTCTAATGATTTGTATCGAGGAAGGCTTATTCAATGTTATATACAATTAAATTTGATGAGAAAACATCATTTTAAAATAAATGTGTAATTCTCATAACCACACATTGAAAATTGTCGAAAGTCTACAAATTAATCAACCCTACATTTATCTGTACCCATAATACCCTAAATTCAACCAGTCCATCCATTTTTCTAACCCATTAAAACCAAACAAAGAGCATCTCAATCAGCTACAAGCTTCTAGGCGACATTTTCTGATTTGCCTTTCCAACTTCCACTTCAAATGTTTTTTGTTGTTTTGCAATAATTCCTAGATTTACCATTAGTCTTTCAACATTCAAAAACGAATCACAAAGAAATTGTTACTTTTTCCCAAAAGGATTTTCATTTCTGGATTCCTTTTTTTTGAGACTGAAAACTTCTCGTTCTCCCTTTGTATTGAAAAGTATTAACGATATACAAGAAAGAAGCGAAGTAGAGGAAAAATGAGAACAAGTAAATCAAAGAATATTTCTTTTCAGCCGATAAAATATTTATTTCCAAATCATTGGGTATTGACGAAACTTAAGAAATTAATTTGATTTTTTGTACTGATTTCTGATAAAGGGTTTGAATGGTTTTTTTTATGTAGTTTTAGTTTGTTCAAACTTACGAGTAGGTGCTTTTTTATGAAGTTAACGTTTTTTAAACTTAGGCGGTGGTTTCGCAACATAGTTTTTATGTCGACATTTTTATATTGACGTAAATAATTTCCATTGTATCAAAATTAAAAACATTTTTAATAATTCGTATTGAGTGCATTCAAATAATAAAAACCATCAATCAAAGATTTAATAATAATTATTTGTGTATGAAGGACATTCGTTGCTAATACCTGCCAAAGATTCTCACGGTAGAAGCATTTAAAGTTCTACCAATAACGAAATTACCTTAACCATCCCAAAATAACTTCGAATCATGCATGCAAATCACATTTCAATTTCAAACAGGAAATGCAAAGTTTCCGCTCTTAAGTATTCCAACACTTTCCAAAGGACTTTCATTTTGTAGCATATTTGTTGAAAATAAAACTTTCAATAATATGTTGAGCACCTTCTCGTCCTGGCTACTTAAAAGACGGCGCCGTTTGAAACAATATCATGGAATAAACAGCAGCCCATGCCAAAAGTGCATGCTGGCAAATGTATGCTCCTTTATAGTTTCATATACATATTCCTGCAATCAACAGCTTACCTCATAATCTCATACATCATTTCTATACTTAAAACTCGAAAATACGAAATAGGTAGCCAATTTTTAGGGTGAATACAACACCTTCTCCCACTCACCAGCGAAAAGTTAATGTAGGTATTTATATAAAAATCGGGTTCCTTGCAAAAGTTTACGCCGAATATAAAGTTTTCGACAATCAAGCCTCGTACGTGTCTTCCGGGTGCGCTTAAGTAGTAAAGCTGCCAGGAAGCTTAGAATACTTTGTATACACGTATGTATCAGACATCGTTGGTACGAAAAAGTTTGTACGGAACTAATTTTTCTACTCGTACAAAAGTTTACTTATTTTTTCGAAGTTGTGTGCAAGACCTTTTCATTTTGGTTTAAATAACATTTAAGAGTTCCCTGGTTAAGTCATATTGTGAAGATTGGTTCTAAGATGTATTATGAAATTGCACGAGCTTCTTGTTTTATAGGTAGCAGACTCCTTAGAAAGCGTATAAACGTATGTTATGTGTAAGATTAGCATTTTTTCATAAGGCATCAAAAGCAAAGTCAGTAGATGGGATTACGTGCCTGTCACAAGAGTTTTGTACTCCAGCTATTTAATAGACATCTTACGCAACTAATGGATAAACTCAAGAAACGCTTTGGTATATCTGCATTTGGTTTAAATAAAAAATACTTTCTCCCCGTTTCATGGGACAAACATTTGGTTGCAGTATTATTTATATTATTCATTGATCTCAAGTATGTTTATGTTACACAACTTACCTTCCATACATAGTTGTTGAAAATACAGCTCCTGTTGTCAATATACGCCTCCAATTCTCGGTTCATTTACCGCGTCCTCTGTTTTCGAAATTCGAGCAGCGATTAATTATCTTCGTCGATCGAGTCAGACCAGCATTTCCTCGGTTTCCCCATAAGCCTCCGTCCTTCAGTTCTTCACGCAAATACTTTTTTGGTTATCCTTTGTTCGTCCATACGATTCGTGTCGCCAGCTTATTGCAGCTTCCACAGTCTAACAATCGTTAAGACCTCCAGGCCGTCAAAAATTTCATACAGCTCATGGTTGTATCGAGTTCGCCATTAATCCCCGTCTTTCTTCGCATCAGGACCTGCCGCGCAAAGGAGTTCAATATTTTGCGGATGCTTGGGTTAAGGTGCACGTTTTACACCTATTGTACTACACAGGTTTAATCACAGGTTTGTATACTTGGAGCTTTGTTTTCGTGTGTATGCAGCTGGTCTTCCAGATCATCAAATCTGAAAGAAAATATTTTCTTTGCGAGCTGTATTTTTCGGCGTATTTCATCTCTTTTATTACCCGTTTTCGTTACATTGGCAACGAGATACACAAATCGCCCGTATTTTTGATACTATATTCGCCAAGTATGTGTACTTAAGGTATTTTTCCTCGACTTCGTCATGAGGTTTTTTGTATTTTCATTGATTTGTAGCCCTTGTAGTGAATAGTAAATATCAAATGTCCGTAAAGGACTGCAGCGAAGGTCTGCTGCCTCGGCGGAGGAAGATGTTGATATTTGCCGAGAATGCCCTTGTCTGGGGATGCGTGAATGTGCTGGCAGGCTAGCATTGCGGTGTCGTGGGGCAGGTTCATTCCCCCAGCACAAGGATCCACTACAAAAGAATTTCGCATTCACGAATTCTTGGGTCTCGAAAGAAAGGCGACCGATGTCAAAAAATTGTAGGTAACTACAAAAAGGTGAAATGACTTGTTCAGAGAACAAGTTGAACAAGTGAAAACAGACGGACTTAGGGTAACCTCGTCGTTACCCAACAATGCTCATGGCCCACAAATAAGAATGGGACAACCGCACCCGCCCAACCGGATCAAGATCCCTTAACGTTGCAGTGGCCAAGTATTACCCTTCTGAGTGGAAAACTTATACCACATGAACTGTATGAGCCTTCCAATCAGAGAAGAAATACACCGGTGACCTTGGTGGTGAAGCCAGGTAAAGTCCGTTTTTGTCTAGATGCCCGTGTTACGGGAACCGCAGTCCAAATATTGCTCGGTTCGTGTTCCGTCGTTCCTCTCTGTGTACTGTAAATGACAACATACATATACGAAAAGCTGCGCATTGTAATCAATGCATCTGTGGGCGCGGTGCCGTATCATGGATTAGCAGAAGTGGGTGTGTATCCATACTCGTATTAAGTATCAAACATATACACACAAGACTTCGCAATCGAACGTACCGCCCAGCGAAACGAATTGGTTACATGCATTGCAAATCGAGCGAAAGCTTTAGATTTGTGGTTGCACCAGTCACAGAGAGATAGGACTTAATAAATTAAACTGTTTTTGTTGTTGAACTTTGATCTTTTATTTTAGTTGGTAAGCAATAAAGTCAGCATAATTATAGTATAAAAGAAAATTAAAGACACAAGAAAATCGACAAGTATTTCTCCATTCACTGGCTCAAGGCCTGCGCCCGAGCTTATTCTATCCTAAGGCACTTACCCCGGGATAAGTGAATTCAGGATACTTTCAACTGCGTACTCAAGGCATCCGCCCGAGTATCAGCGCTCCAAGGCAGTTATGCCCGGGGCCTGCAGTTGAACTAGTAATTGATTGATTCATCAATCTGACTGCGTACTCAAGGCATCAGCCCGAGTATTAGCATCCCAAGGCTTTGTGCCCGGGGCTAGCAGTTGGATCATAATCAATCGATTCGTTAATATAACTGCGTGTTCAAGGCGTCAGCCTGAGCAACAGTTAATGCTTTAATTGATTGGTGTTTCAAATATGATATCAAGCAATATCATACGTTTCCTTCAGATAACAAAAATAATCAAAGTAAATTTATATCGCAAAAATTTTACAAGCTCCATTTATGCTCGAACTTTATACTTCTTTGTAATAAATTAATAATTGAAAGAATTCAATATAAAATATGTTATTCATATTAATATAGTCAACTGAACGTGTTATTATATGACCAAACAAAGAATAAAATAAAAATTAAATCATTAAACAAAAGCACCTTTTCACTGATCTAGCTGACAAGAATGTAATAGCAGGTAAGTATCATACAGGAATATCTCTCTCTCCCCGGGAGCCTTGATGAGTATATAGGATACACATCATATCAAGCTCCCAGCGCATGCCAGTGTACATAGGGTGCACTGGTATTGTGCAACACCCGTGAGGTAAACGCAGTGACCATCAAAGATGCTTACCCTCTTCCGCTCATCGATTAGGGAGACTGCCGAAAGCCAATTATATTACCAGTCTCGATCTAAAAGACGCCTTCTGGCAAATTCCACTCGATGAGGGGTCGAGGGATAAGACCGCCTTCACAGTGCCTGGACGACCATTATATCAGTTCATCACAATGCCTTTTGGCCTGTGTAACGCGCTGCAAATGATGACCCGGCTGATGGACAAAGTCATCCCACCTCATCTGAAACACCAAGTGTTCGTGTACCTGGATGATCTTTTACTCATCACGGAAACGTTTGACCAACACCTCTTACTCCTGCAAGAAGTAGCCTTGCACATCAGTAAGGCGAAACTCACCATCAACGTACAAAAAAGTAAGTTTGTCATGAACGAAGTCCGATACCTAGGACATGTCATCGGACATGGCACTATCAAAACGGATCCAGAAAAAACTCGTTCGATTGATGAGTTCCTCTTACCAAAGACGGTTAAGCAGCTACGACGTTTCCTTGGTATGTGCGGTTGGTACCGAAGGTTCGTTCGGAATTACGCAACAGTTTCAGCGCCCCTGTCGGACATGCTGCGGAAAGGGAAGTTCGTTTGGACCGAGCTCAGCCGAACGGCATTTGAAGAGCTGAAACAAGCCCTAACATCAGCTCCGGTCTTGCACAGCCCCAGCTTTACGAAGCCCTTCTCCATTCATTGTGACGCAAGTCAACATGGAGTAGTAGCCGTACTTATGCAATTGACCGATGAGGGAGAAGAAGCTCCCATTGCCTTCATATCCAATAAGCTGAACTCGGCCGAAAGGAACTATACCGTGTCCGAGCAGGAATGTTTGGCAGCGGTGATGGCGGTGAAGAAATTCCGAGCCTTTATCGAGGGCCACTAGTTCGAGATCA
The DNA here is from genome assembly GCA_963969285.1 of Odontomyia ornata. Lineage (NCBI taxonomy): Eukaryota > Metazoa > Arthropoda > Insecta > Diptera > Stratiomyidae > Odontomyia > Odontomyia ornata. The sequence goes on from OZ017739.1 coordinate 390,443,748, forward strand.
TCACAGACCACGCTTCGCTACAATGGTTGATGAACCAAGCAGACTTACATGGACGCCTAGCCAGATGGGCTCTCAAACTGTAAGGGTTCAAGTTTTCCATCAAACATCGGAAAGGGACCCAGAACATTGTACCCGATACCATCTCGCGACTTTTTTCACCAGAGGGAGCCAAATTGACAGTGAATGACGAGGACTCTATCAAAATAGATTTGGACAGCCCACATTTCGAATCAGACAGCTACAAAGAGTTGAGGCAAACTATCGTGACCCAACAAGCACAGCTGCCTGATTTGAAAGTGATAGACGGCTACGTGTATAGACGGAATGAATACGCCACTGGTGATCCATGGCAGGGAGAAGAGTCCTGAAAACTCTGGGTACCGGAGGAAATGACACAACATCTGATCCTCCGAGCACATGACTATCCTTTAAGTACCCACAGAGGTTACGGTCGGACGCTACGGCGACTCAAGAAATACTTCTTTTGGCCTAAAATGGCATCCCAGGTCAAAGACTACGTGAGTGCCTGTGAGACCTGTAAAGGCACCAAAGCGCCCAACCAGCCTTTCGACCTCCTATGGGTCAACTCAACGTTCCAGAACGCGTATTCCAGCGTCTATACATAGATCTACTCGGTTCATATCCTCGATCATCCATGGGACACATCGGAGCTATCGTTGTTTTAGACCAGCTCTCGAAATTCCCACTTGTGAAACCTATTCGTAAATTCACGATTCCATCCATCGTAAAATTTCTAGAGAGCCGGGTATTCCACGTGTTCGGGGTTCCAGAGAGTGTGTACTCAGACATCGGAGTACAGTTCACATCTCCGCAGCTTAAGGGCCTACTCGAACAGTACGGCGTCGAACACCAACTGACACCCATATACTCTCCTCTGTCTAACGCCTCTGAATGGTTGAATCGCACTCAGAAAGATTGGGACCGCAGACTGTCCACCATCACGTGCGCTCTGCGATCATCTTATCATTCCGTCACCGGTGTCGCACCTTACTTTGCCGCCTTCGGACAGCACATGATTTGCCATGGTAAATCCTACAGCCGTTACGGCAATTAAAGTGTTTGGGAGACCCCGTGATTGTGGGAGCCCCATGAACGTTTAGGAGACCTCCGCCAACAAATTGGACGGAAAATTAAGGCCACGGGACGTGCAAATGAGGCACAGTAAACCTCAGGTCACCACCTTCCAATTTCAAAGAAGGAGATGGGGTTTTCCGGCGCAATTTCCGCCAGAGTGATGCCGCTGGGCATTACAATGCCAAGCTGGACCGGCGCTTCTTGAAAAGCCGTATACAGAAGGTAGTAGGACCCAATCGTTATTTGATAACTGACCTATCGGGAAAAGAAGTTGGGGTATATCACGCAAAAGACCTGCGCCGATAGATACATTTCAACGTCCGTTCTGTCCATCTGTACACAGTTTCCAGCACGCGGAAGGTTTATATACTTACAGCAAAATCCAAATATACTTGTCAGTCTGTCCGTCTGTCAATTGTGTTTTCTTTTATTATTCGTCATTCCACGTTCCGACTCCGAAGACAATCGAGTCTCTAACTGAAGTTCCTTCACTCCCTTTTTCACAATCCTCTTTGCCCTGGGATTGAGAGAAAATTAGCTGCCCTGTAGCAATCGAGCAGGTTGTGCATAGGAACTGCTCGAGAAACTTCCAAGAGATGTTGAAAAATCACGGCATCACTATGCTGCCCACAGATGATCCACCGGATTTATCGAATACCTACGGCATCGCGAGGTAGAAGTGGGCTCTTTCTGTCCAAAGCTTGAAGACTAGCTCTAAACGGTGCAGCGCAAAATAACGTAATTAATGCTAGATTACCAAATAGTGCGAGTATGTGGCAAAAGATTGCGTACAGTGGAGTTGTGAATAATGCTACGATCCCAAATTAAAAAATCCCCGTTGGTAGCACCAGCCGGAAAGGTAAATTTCTCGTATGTAGCGTAAGTGTTCGAAAAAGAAATTGGCTTATCTACTACTGGACTTTTTATTGCTATTTTTTTAAGCACTACATGGATATTTATTAACAGAAAGGATCTGCCGCCGTTCGTATTTGGAGACCCTTCATGAAGGCGCAAATATTTTGCTAATTAAATTGAGTTACACACGTATGGATCACATATTGAAAATCGGCGGGTAATAAATTGTTATAAACATATTTATACTCGTTTCGCCCTTCTCACATTTGCTGTTTATACATTTGACAGTGGTTACCAAACAAAGGTGATAACTTTTTGGCTTAAATAGCTCAAATAGTTAATTTCAAAAGATTTCCATAAAAGTTTAATCAGCACTTGCATTGCCATTAATATATACATTTTCGATTCTTTTCTGAACCATCAGGGGCCGTCATTTTGAACTTTTATTGAAAACGGCTGCTAAAATTATTAAGCTGTAAATTTTCGAATTTTTTATTTGTCATCCGATTTGCATAATTAAATTAAATTAATTAACTTATAATTTCAAGTTTTATCGGAATCTGTTGAGAAACTTGGCTGCTAGAGGGCTACAGAAAGGAAAAAATGTTTATGTCACCCCCCCTGTATCGGGAGACCCCCTTAAACACTTTAAAATATGTTCTTACACTGCAAATTTCAAGAGGCACCACTTTTGACCTATATAGAAAATGTCCTCATTCTAGCTCATGTGGTTTGCGAGGAAACGGACAGACAGACAAGTCGCGATTTTAGAATTTTTTAGGGTATTGTTAAAAATATTTTAAAATATTTAAAAAATATTCTGATTTATAAATACGTTCAAGATAAGTCATTTAAAACGTTTCCATGAAAAAAATTCATTATTTCAGTTGCTACTAAATTAGCGAATTGCGCTTGTTCCTGACCTTTGGGGGCCGCCATTTTGAATGCATGCATTTGATTTTGGACAATTTCAAACCTCTGTGGGCTAGGACCTCATCAATCAATGTGCCAAATCTCGTTCAAATCGGAGTTTCACTCTAGACAGGGCAAAATAATTCAATTTTTAGTGAAAATGGCAGCTTAAAAATATTGGGTTTTAAATTTTCGACTTTTTTATTTTTCATTCAATTTTAATAATTTTCTGCATAATACAAGAACATAGTACAGAGATCCATAATCTCAAGTTTCATCAAAATCCGCTGGAAAATGTGACCGCTAGAGGGCCACAAAAACCTGAAAAAACGCATATTAAAAACGCCGCCATTTTGTAATTTGCACATGCATGATCACCAAAATATTAAAAACTGTAGACCTTAGTAATGCCTATCTCAAAACCAAGTTTCATATATATCAAATTAAAATTGCGACTTATAGAAGCCTTTGAAGTTTTGAGTTTCAACTGGCCGACATTTTGTTTTTTGTGACCTGACCTCCAAATTTTTCACGCATTATTTTAGGTACTTATAATTTCTATCTAAATGCCGAATTTCATGAAAATCTGTTGAAAGCTTTGACCACTATTACAACAACAAAATTTTGCACGTTTCCCGACCTTTGAGCGGCCGCCATTTTGTTTCTGCCTTACCGACTTTGGATTTTTTATTGTGAGATTCATCACATACATCAATGAACCTTTGTACCAAATTTCATCCAAATCGGAGCTATGCTTTGGTCAGAACAGAAATCACGATTTTTCGTCTAAAATGGCCGCCATTTTGTTTTTGCCCGGCCGATATAGCTGGTTCACGACCTTAACCGAGATAATTACCCAATACACCTTTCCTGAAAATTTGGTGAAAATCGAAGCAAAATTGCGACCTCTATCGTGGTCACAAATTTCGTTATATCCCATATATATATATATATATATATATATATATATATATATATATATATATATATATATATATATATATACATATAAATATATATATAAATGTATATATATATATATATATATATATACATATATATATATATATATATATATATATATATATATCTATATATATAAATATATATATATATATATATATATATATATATATATATATATATATATATATATAAATATATATATATATATATATATATATATATATATATATAGATATATATATATATATATATATATATATATATATATATATATATATATATATATATATATATATATATATATATATATATATATATATATATATATGATGCTCTCCGCAATAGGTAAATTTCTCTCGAGAAATTGACCTAAAAACAAAGAACTAAAACATTCCCATTCGTCAACGAGCGCTCGTTGTCGGAAAAGGATATGTAAGTACCCTTTTTATTGATGTCAATTTTTTTCCTGGATTTCCTTACATATTTATATTTTCTTTACTAAATTTGTTTTACATCCTGTATTTCAATTATTCATACATACAAATCCTTGTTTTTCTAAAAATGTTTCAATATAGGTATACAATTTTTGAGTTTTGGTGTAATATCCATGTAGCGTAGATTTTGGAATGGTGAATTTCACGAAACAAAGAGTCGCTCTTGTAAATAAAATGAATTACTAAACTTACCTTACGGTATTTCCATTTTCACCTGTCTGGCCGGTTATAGGACCGGGTACGGTGGAAGGCTCTCACCACCAAACATGAGCCGCCATCGGGCACATAATAACCTTCTTTTGTTTCAGGAACTCTCGAGGGTTGAGTGGCCTCGAGCAAGGTGCCTTTTTATGGCATAGGGTTATGTAATCCGATTGCATAGCTCTTTGACATAAATTGGTCACCGGTGTATTTCTTCTCTGATGGGAAGGCTCATACAGTTTAGGTTGTATGAGTTTTCCACCCAGACGGGAAATAATTGGCCACTGCAACGTATATGGATCTTGATCCGGTTGGGCGGGTGCAAGGGGGGCACTACCACCACCCGGTTGTCCCACTCTTAATTGTGGGACATAAGCATCGTCAGGTAACGACGAGGTTACCCTAAGTCCGTCCGTTTTCACTTGTTCAACTTGTTCTTTGAACAAGTCATTTCAACCTTTTGTAGTTACCTACAATTTTTCAACTTCGGTTACCTTTCCTTTGAGACCCGAGAATTCGTGAATGCGAAATTCTTTTGTAGTGGGTCCTTGTGCTGGGGGAATGAACCCGCCCCACGACACCGCAATGCTAGCCTGCCAGCGCATTCACGCGTCCCCAGACAAGGGCATTCTCGGCGGATATCCACATCCTCCTCCGCCGAGGCAGCAGACCATCGCTGCAGTCCTTCACGGACTTGTATACTTACCCATGTTACTACACCTCATTAGCTTTGCTTAGCTGTCTAGTTTCAGGAAGAGTTCTTTGCCAATTTTTAATAACCATGACAAAATGTTAATATCGTTCGCAAAGGCTACTATTTGATGCCCACCTTCTTGGTTTCATCAGTGATGATATTGCCGACGTCATCACAACAGAGCGTGATTTTAGGCTGATAACCACGTTTCAGGCTTTTCACTACTTTGCACGTTTGTCTTCAGTTGTTGCTCGCTAGACTTACATCAATACTTCTCAGTTGATCGTTATAGTATTTTCTTTTCTTGATTCTAATTATCCTATTCGCTACTCTTCTGAGATTTTCACAGTGCTCTCCTCGTCCTGGTTTTCCTACCTACATTTTTTTTTTTGTAAGCCTGATTCTTTTTGAGTAACACATTGTAGCCCTCATCACCAAAACAATCATTCCTCTTTCGGTGGGCTTGATGTCCGATCGTTAGTTCCACTACGGTCTTAATAGCCACTTCCTCCTGCATCCAGAGGCCATTGCTTGTCTTTAAATATGCGTGTGATAAGATGGGAGCCAGCTGTTTGTCGAGGATGTGCGTGGAATTTTTAACCACAGATGCCATTTGAAGACTTTTGATGTCAAATTTTTGTAGCGGGCTGGTCATCGCCGGAGATGCCTTCGACATATGACATCGATATGTTAATTTGATCAAATAATGGTCAGAGTAACGGTTAGCTCCTTGGTATGTATAGACGTCAAGTATCCTCAAGGCGTAACATTTCTAGATCAGAACATGGTAAATCTGGCTTTGTATGTCGCCGTCTGGTGATACCTTGGTCATTTTATGAATGCATCCATGTGGGAAGCAACTCGGACTTTGACTAAATTTCTGCTACATGCAATATCAATAAGGCGCTGTGCGTTGTCATTTGTTTCATCGTTGAGGCTATAGCCTCTAGTCACTCCCCACTGAGATAGCTAGTTGCTAAGCGTAGCGCTGAAATGAGTCAACTAGTCTTTCCAGGTGATTGTTGGACTTTTCCTTCATTGCTTTTTCCTTTTTGTCGGCTGGGCTGGACAGTGATCAGCCAGGTTTTGAGGAATTTTGCTTTCATACAACACAACCATTCACTGACTGCCTTAAAATCAATAACGTGCGATTTGAATTCCCTATTTACAATGAAGACCACTCCGAATTCCCGTTTTCCAGTAGGCTTCCCACTTTTGAATATCTCATGTTTTGAATATCAATTCCAGCCCAGTTTGTTTCCTGAATTGCCAGTATTTTTAGTTTATATCAACTGGCCTATTACAAAAGGTCTTTAACTGTGCCAGGGTGATTGAGTGATCTAACATTCCAGGATCCAATGCCATATTTCTTGTTCCGTTTACGAGGTCATTACCGTGAGTCCAATCCATTCTGAGACCCATCTGCAGGTTTCGAAATATTTTAGAATTTTACAGAGTGGGGGGGCTAGCATTTCGCTCAGCCTCCGTTCAGGTGGCATGGTTATTACTTCGATTTCATTATCAGGTGCGGAAGATTCACCTTCACTCTCTAGATGTTTTTGCAGTTATTAGCATTTCTTGGTATTTAATGTCCCATTATATATCATACTTGTTGAATACAATATCAAAACTGTACACAAATTTGTGTATTTAGGCACCAAAATAACGAGAACCGGTAATGAAAGAGACGCAAAAAAATATTTTTTTTTCAGTTTTGACGATCTTGAAGACCGGCTGTATATACAGGATAACAAGCTCCAAGAATACAAATCTGTGATAAAACCTGTGTTATGCTAAGGGTGTAAAACAGGGCTCTAACCCAAGTATCCGCAAATATATTGAACGCCTTTGAGCGACAGGTCCTGAGGCGAATAATCGGAGCGAAGCTAGACCGAGAACAATGGTGAATTCGATTCAACCATGAGCTATATGAAATTTTCGACGTGCTGGAGGTCTCAACGATTGTAAGTCTACGGAAACTTCAATAGACTCGCCACATGAATCGTATGGATGAATAACGGATACCCAAAAAGGTATTTGTTTGGAGAACTGAAGGCCGGAGACCAGTGGAGAAACCGAGGAAACGCTAGTCCAACTCGGTCGACGAAGACAGTTTATCGCTGCTGTGATTTCAAAATTGGAGGACGTGTTCAATGGGCCAAGACAGTTGGAGGAACTATTTGCAGGAAGCGAAGGCCCAAGAAGATCTGTAGTGCTACGAAGAAGAAGAATGAAGGCGAAGCATACCATATAGTGTAAATGTGTTTGGGGAATCATGAAACTTCAAATCACTATTATTAATAGCAAAATAGAGCGAATTTCACTTCACAAGATATTTTTAATGGTTGTATTCACCAAAACCTAGCTTCATTTTTTCTTTTTCATGTCAATTTTCTAGATTAGAAACTATTACCCCTAGGGGGAAATAAAATTTATGTAAACACTATTCCTCCGGGATAAGAGCACCAGTTTTGGAAATCTCTCATCATAAACATTCAAGTGTAGCCCACATAAGTAACAACCAAAAACTATTTAAGGAGTCATGTTTATACATAGGAAGATCCCCTTGATAACCATATCTTTCAAAAAGTCTTGGCACCAAAACTTTTGAGAAGCCATCAGATTTGGTCTACTTACGAAGTTTTGTTTTTGTATCTGTTCTGGCTTCGGAGACTTAGTTCTTTGATATACAAATGGACAAACGGACTGAGGGACAAATATCCAGTTAGAGTAATGGTTTTATATGACAGTGCGAAACCCTAAAATAGCTTATTACACACTCCGTCGCCACTCTCACCATTTTATTGGGGTTACTCCAGCTGAGGTTTTTCAGACCCAACCAATTTACTCGAAAACGGACGTGGATTCCCCTCGTTTGGTCCACTGAGCCTCCAAAAGGTCGTTCAAATGACCAGAGTAAAGTTATCGCACTTAAATCGTTTGGCGCTCGCAGCCAGCTAACCACAATGGGCACCTTCCAAACGGGCGCGCCCTACCACGCAATTCCACCACCATAAAAACTTGCAGGTTTCTTCACCGGCAAAACAAAAACTTTTGACACCCTTACTATTAAACCGGTAAAAGGAATAATTCTTCAAATTCATCCTACTGAACAATGCGCTCGTCAAACACTACCACTACAAATAATTCTCCAGGTTTCTTTACCTGATTACCGTCCCAAAAAGAAATCCCAAGCCACACCTTTCCTTCACTACAGAACTAATTAACGACAAATGCAAAGCCACTTAATGTATTCTACTTCCTACACTAACAAGAAGTCCCTTTCTTCTGCTATTTAATGTAGCCAATGCCAATTGTTACCTCCTATAGAAACTTCTTCCAATCGTCTCGTCCAATTTTTCCAATGATCGCTTATTATTGTCTGGCCACTGGTGCGTTCTCTTAAACTTGGCAACTTCCACCCAGAGAATTGATTTTTATCTTTCCGCCAAAAATTGAAAAAAGAAAGCGTGCCAACCCTGCTGGACTTAAATGCTCTCGGTTAACGGCCACTTTTCATCCGCCAGGAAATCTCGTTCAAGGGTTCACCGCCCTCCAGGAGTGATTTTTTCGTTCGTGGAAATAGTTGTTCTCGCTTCAGTTCTACTAACAATAAGTTCTACTAGGTGGTGACCCTGGTGGAAATAAAGAAAATTACGCACATTTGGCTGACAACTCGATCTTCCAGTAATGCCTATTGACACCTCGACGCAAGTTAAAGATTTTGTTGATAACCCTCGCATTCTAATCCTTCCGAGCCGATGTGTTAAAGTTCTAGTGTATCTTATCCCCAGCGGGATCTGTAACGTTTGTGCCAACCCGAAGTGTATCTTGCGTGGTGTTTACCCACCAGTTGTCTTAATTTTGGTTAACGATTCTCTTCCTCATAGTTCAAAAATTGCGCGATTTGTTTACATCTCCCGTGGCGGCTAATTTGTGCAGGAAGAATAATTTATGTGCAGCGGCAGGATTTCCCTAGCCAGTCAGGAAAGGAGGTAAGGTATTTGATAGTAGCAAACATAATTTACTAATTTTGATTATGAACGATATTTGTGTCCTCTTTGGAGGGCTAGATAACTGTTTAGAGGTGGCATAAGAACGCTAAAATGTCTTTACATTTTTTCAGCATTTGGCGTAAGCTCATGTTTTGGTTCCGTCAGAATGTTTTGCACATTATCAAAATCAATTTCTGATTGCAGAGAATTAGATAAGACTTTTAAATTTGGTTTGATCGCAACTTGCGTTCCATACATTCAAATTGCAGTGCCCTTTGGTACGAATTTTATATTGAAACGTGGTAGTATTGAATTACTTATTTGAACATCGAAGCAAAATATTAGAGAACCTTCAATTTTATCAATTATAGTATACTTTATAGTATTCATCAATCTTTCTTGTAAATAATTCCAATGCTTAGCAATCGATTACTGTTGTAGCTGAATGAACACAATACGAAGACAGGAATTTTACATGAATATTACAGGGTTGTATTATTTTAGATCCAAAAAGTACTGCCCGTCCTTCATCAATGATTAGATCTAGACTTGAAGTTTCGTATGATTCTGTAGTCATTATCCTCTTATTTAAAACGCATTTCTGCATATTTTCTCCTTTGGATAATGTGCAATTTCATACGTAATTCTAATATCCAATGTCATTGCTTTGAGGTCTTATGTATTTGGTTGTTCGATATTACATGTCGTAGTGACTGCGTGGCTTAAATTATTATATACTTTTTTAAAAATTAGACTTTGGAATATCTTCAGTCAAACTGATTGTCTTTAGTAAGCAACAAGTTGGTTCCAAAAATAACTTGAAAACGGACAATCGAAGAGAGCTCTATTGACATATTTTATTGTTTTGCTTTCAAAAGGGAACAAGTTCGAAAGAAATTGCGTGAATTTTATGACGAAAAGTGCCTTACTGAACGCGAGTATCTGCATTGATTTGCTTGCTTCAAACTGAAAATTTTAATGTGCAAGATGCAGCATATACTTGTCGTTCAACTACTACCGATGACGACAAAATAAAGGCGTTGGTCGAAACTAAACGGCGTATGGCAACTTGAGAAATAGTAGTAAAGCTTGACATATCGAATTCTACCATTTACTTGCACCTACAACAGCTATTTCAGTTCCTCACAAATTAAAGGAAATCGTAATCAAAACGACCCATTTCTAACATGAATCATAACGGGTTATGAAAAAACGACATTAATTAACGAACAACCCAGATTCAGTGACTCAGTATATGTGGACTAGGTGTCGATAGTCTCCGCTTCCGTATAATCTAGACGTGCGTTTCATTTCTAGTCGCTTGAGGCCGGTTGATGAGTTAACTGATAGGTTATTGTATTCTTTTATTGTTGTTGTCCATTGCTTTGGTAAAAACACTTGCCTGAGTATGTTTGCTTAGGAATTATAGGTTAGTTAGGTAGCAGACCTTCTGTATCAACGCTTCCTTCTGAATTTGATGGGTAAACTATGTGGTAGTCATTTTGTTGGTAATTTTCGTGTATAAGTGCGCCAATGAACCTTGTCGGCTTGCTCCGGATTATTTAAATGCATACCGAGCTCACGTTGGTCCGTGGTGCTTTCGGCGCTTGTTACCGCTAGCATTGTGCATAATGTGGCGTTCGAATCGGAAGCGACCTAGCTACTTAAGTAAAGGCAAACAAAACATTACGTGGCTTGTGTTTAGTAATATCACAGTTAGTCGTTTTACGAATGAAAGTTAAAATTTCCTGCCTTTGACTACAATATGAAATTTTCGAAAAGTTTTTGCATAGGTTTAGATTCTATGAAATCGCGTATGGTAGTATTCGAAGTGAGCAAAACTAAGAAACTTCAATGTTCACCCATAACAAGCTCCCATGTTTTTTGAATTTAAAAAAATTTAAAGTTCCTCTTTGCAAAGGCACTGTAAATAAAAAAGTATCCATCCAGTAAGAGTACATACCGAAACCATTCTATTCCCATTAAGTCCATATTGAGATTTATAGTCAAAATCAAAGTCAAAAGCGCGTTATTCAATACTGATCGTTATAAATTTTAAAACAATACAAAGTTGATTCCAAACAGTAAAAATACAAAAAGTTAATGGTCCAAATGACTCTCCAAATTTATACCATAAGCAATTAAAACAAACAATATCAAATTCAAATTAATTGAAATTATTACATATTTTATGATTCAACTGAAAAACGGAGAAAAAAACCAATCAACACCATTAAAAACTATTTATAATTTCAACTCATGAGTGAGCTTTTATCCTATATCTAATATGTTATAACCTAATTCTATTAAAATTCAATCAAAAAACGTTATGTTAAACTAAAAATGCTTTTAAGATATTCCTAACCTAAATATTTGCCACAGCAGTAGAATCGTGGAAGCGCAAGCCTTGTTATCGTGAACGTTACCATTTTAAAAAGGCCCAGCGATACGAAAGATATGTGATCGAAGGACTGCCAACCAACGGCAATTTACGAGGTACTATTTAATCCGTCATTGTGATGGAAAAAATAAGCCATGGTGCCAGTTTCATCTTGATTCGGTTAAGGATGAGCTAATCAAAAGAAAATATTAGCTCGGGTCAAGCTCAACTCCAGTATTGGTCAAGGTGTCAACATACGCCATTTAAGTCCAGAAGGATCTGCTATATAGGGCAGATGTCGATAAAGCCGACCAATAATTAGAAAATAAATGAAGATTCCTGACAACCATTCATTTCAATAGAATAATTTATTCCACGGTGGCAGTTTGTGACTTTTTCTAGTATTTATCATTGATCAAAATTAGACCATGATGCATTTATACGCATAGTAAATATTAATTTAAACAATAATAAATTTTAACCAGACTTACGTGCTGCTATTTCACAACTACCGCGAATCATTCCTCCTAATACTAAGCACCGCTACATAAATATAAATCCATCTACAGCCTCCGTCAAAGCACAACCTAAACTTTAAGAACGAAATACCACTATCCAAAATTATCGAAAAATTCAACGTAATATTTTAAAAACGATATGTGAATGACTGTTTTATCATTATTGATGCGCAAAAAAAAATAAACAAGACGGACTACTTACCTTTATGAATGAAATACACCAAAATATTAGTTTAACTATAGAAAAAGAAACAAACGGACAACTCAACTATATGCACCCAACCGTGACACGAGACTAAACACAGTTAGACTACAAAGTATACAGAAAACCAACCATAGCTGATCATACCATACATGCAATATCTAATCACCCCTCACAAAATAAACTAGCAGCATATGGACCTATTGTATAAGTACTCCATTGTATCCACCTAAATTCTACACATTTCTCCAACGAAATAAACAGCATTCACAGAATAGCTAGTAATGAACAATACAAACAATGTGACATTGACAAACTTATTGCATGGAACAAGCAAAATAGGAAAGCCAACTGACTGAAACTCATAAGAATGATTTTCAATGAATTTCGTTAATATACGTAGGCAAAGAGACATACAAACTATCAAACCTCCTTAGGAAATACAAGCTGCATCCAAAACTAACAACAACATTGGAAACAACCTGAAACCAAAACTGAATGACAGTTCAACCTATGAGAAGATTGGTATATACAAACTCGTGCAGGGACTACCATATGGTATATATAGATATGACAACGAGGAAACTAACGACACGATACAAAGAGCACATCAAGGCTGACTTTAACTTCGCGACTCACTTGCAAAACTACGCAAACAATTCTGACGCAAAGCAAAGGAACGAGACTTGACATCGTAGAAAGACTTGAAATATATAAACATAAAAAGACAGAAGGTATCATGATCAACGAACAACTCATTACAAATTTCCACACAATTTTCTCAGTACTGGACCACACCCTCTAACGAAAAGGAAGCAATGTAAGCCGAACAAATAGACATAGAATACCCCAAAAAACAAAAACCTAATATTCTACTACCTGGCTTAGGTCTAGGACCTTCCTGCTTAACCCACCCTACACCTTTATAGAGTCATCTCCTCATACATACATACTTGTGTCTTTAGAAAATGAAGATGACTCAAAGGAGTCGAAACGCCTCTCCTCATTCAAAAAAGCAAAGCCCAACGGCTTTTAAGGAAAAACGAAAATTGGCTTGCGGAAATCAAATGAGACAATTAGTTTTTAGTAATATTGCAAAAAAAAAAAATGGCAGCAGGTTAAAATGGAGTAACGTGGTTTTTTTAAACAAGTATGTCTTTGTTGTAGATGTCATTAAAGATTTTCTTACGTTTTTGAATTGTTACTCAACTTGTTTTATTGATAAAAGAATCCTGCCTTTAGACAAGAGTATTTGTGGGAGCCAGTTTACTTTGAGGGTGCCCTATATGCATGCTCGAGGAATTGGAGTGGTTCATGAAATTTCTTTCTTCTAGGGAAGTGATACCAAATTGAAACAAACATCTAAATTTGGTTGATATGATATTAAAACCGAGCTAAAAACATGCTACTGCTAAGGTGACACTCGTGCATAGACGGCTTCAATCCAAATATTGCACCGTCTCCGTCCTGGTAGAAATTTGGCAGGCCTCGGAGTATATTCGAGAGACGGTCTTCTGATTAGCGCTGATCTGGTTCGGAGTTTCTGTTCCAGTGAAAGCTGGTACCCATCCTCCTATGGCCTCCCTACCATGCAAGGATCACCATAGGACCAATAAGGCGACAGCACATATGAATGGAAATATTGGCTTTGAGGGGTAACCCGATAAGAATGACGTCTCTTAACTCTCAAAAGTGGCAAAGACTAAGAGGTTAAAGACATGAATAGCCACCAAAGAATTAAAGAATGAAGATACATGTACGAATGAACAAATAAGCTCAGATAGTTCATCAACCTGACATATTTGCACAAGGTTGTGCGCGCAATTTTCTCCATCTTGCCACAGTTGAGATAGGAAAAGGAAATCCTGTCAATGGTTGCAAAGAAAGCATTTGGACCAACTGGTTTCCACGCTGAAATATGTACCATGCTTGCAGCCTTTGTCCTGATTTACTTCTCAGTGCGTTCCACGCTTGTTTACGGGAAGAAGCCTTCGCGGAACATTAGTAAGCAGCAAGGCTCGTACAGATTAGTGAGAAAAAGGGAATACGCAACCCGCCATCAGCATACCACCTTCCATGTTTGCTAGTTGACTGTGGAAGTGCTAATCGGGGGTAAACACGCTGACACGATCGATGCAGCTGGGGAGCGACCTCCCTGGAATTAAGGCTTTGAGACAAGGTGCTCCACTATTGATGCAGTGGCAAACATGCATTCTCCACGTCCAATGGACGAACTTACAAAGTCAAACAAGTGACAGGTGGTTTATTGTTTACTTTTGATATCAGGAGCACCTTAAAGATTTGTGGACAAAAAATGAAAAGCTTTTTTTTTTTTCAAATTTCAGAATATCTGATGCAGTTTTTTCAGGGACTGACTGAAAGACCAAAGCCTGAAACAAAGTTATATTGGGTATTTTCCCAGAATCCATCTTTAGCTCAAACCTGCGAAACGTATCACATGATGGGCCACTGAGGCTAAAATTGCTGCATGAGGCCCCAGATAAGGACAATCAGTATTGGGAAATTACTGGTTGAATCAAAACCATTAGTAAAGTAACAGGAGTTGCTGATAAATTTAAAGATGAGTTTTTTAGAGCATATTATGCCACCTGCTAATAAAATTGCTTTAGTCATATTAGGTCTGAGTCAAATACGAGGCAAAGTAGAAAACCCAGCCTATCAATTTGGCATATTGCTTATACAACGTCATATTGGTTATACAACTATACGGCGCAGAAATATAGAGTGACGGTCTCCACAAAGAGCTGCATCAAAAACTGTCACGGCTGACAAGAGTTTCTAGCACTCCAGCGCAAACATCGAGCACACATGACAAATTTTTATAGACCACTCCACGAGGTGAAGAGCCGGTAAGAACTTTAATTGTAATTTTATTTCTCTTGACTTCCGGAACATGAATTTTAATCAGAAATAGTAAGCTAAAGTAAAGTAAGAATTATGATTGTAAATTTATCTCTTCATTTTGAATTATACTCAGAAACAGTAACTTAAAGTAAGTAAAGGAAAGTAAACTTTTTGCTCCAAGACTTAGAATTAAGTTGGACTATGATATATGGCCAACAACCAACCGATATCTAGTATGCATAACGCACATCTAACTGGTATCGCAGCGCAGCATTTATTCTACAACGTTTTCGTATTTCAAATTCTGAAATCTTACTATGTGTCGTCACAGCAATCGCTCCATCTAGAACGAATTACAAAAGAAATGTTTCCAAGTGAATCGACATTTGTCGCCAAATTATTCGTCGTAAAGTACCCAAAATAATGCATCTAATCCAAATGTTCTACTCAGCGATGCTAATCTACCTGTGAACGTGGAGGTGGCGATAGTCTTACAAATATTCCTAACATCTCCGATTAAAGGTGAAATGGATGTTTGAACCACAAATTAGGGAGAATACTGAAGCGCCACTACGCTGAAAGTTGGTTTGTGACTGAACGTTGAGCAACAGTGCCGATGAAAACTCAGCCTTGGACTTGAACGTAGCCGTTGAAGAAGAGCCGTTGCGGGAAAAGTGATAAAAGGACCAGCGACGCTGGAAGCGCTCTCTTTTTTTTGTGGTTAACTCAACGGGTGGATTTTGGTACATGGAAGCCGGAGCAGAGCGGACCATTGGTTGCTGATACAAGTTGAGCGGACAAGTGTTTTCGGATTATAATCGCCAGCTGAGCGGACAAGAAGTGACTTTCTGCAACATTCAATAGTTAAGCGGACAAACTTATGACGCAGATTGGATTGCGTGTATATTCTTTTTATATGAACTCGGTTCATCGTTCAACGAAAAGGGGCCCCTAACGTGCTGCACAGGTCGTGATTTATAAAGCAAAAGAAAAACGAGGTACCTAGCATAACCCTAAAAATTTTGTGGCTGAAGATAACTGAAGAGTTAAGAGCATCTGTCTTTTTTTATTTTGATTATATTGACTTTCATATACTTGAATTTCTTGCGTTTCTTTTTTTTAATAAACAGGATATAAATTTTCAGCCAGAGAACTCTCTTGTGGAGTGGTCGCAACGATCTTCCGCGTAAAGGACGTAGCTGGAGTGCGGAATCTCGAGAAGTGTAGTGGAAAAGGAAGAAACGGAAAAGTGGTTGATGTTGAAGCGTTGGGTTTCCTCTAAATTTTTTTTTTGTGTAGGGAAAACGAATAAGAAAATTACTTAATCTTGGATCATTTAGCTTTCCCTTAGTTTCATGTGTTTGCTTTGAAATTTCCCGTTGCGCTTCTCTTCCTTAGTGTTTCGTTCCGGGAGCTCAAACTCGTCAGTGGCTTCGGGGGCATATTGCGGGTTGACGAGTGGCGCCAACAGCATCTCAAAATTTTACGCGAATTATTTCGGCGTCTTCGGGAGGCGAGATTTAAGCTGTCGAAAGAGAAATGTTTTTTTTGTCATGCTCAACTCAAATACCTTGGGTATATTGTCGATGAGCATGGGCTCTGTGTGGACCCAGAAAAGGTTGAAGGCTTGGTCAATATCCCCAGACCGCATACCGTCAAACAAGTTCGCCAGTTTTTAGGCATGGTCTCTTAGTATAGACGGTTTATACCTGACCAAGCCTCCCTAGTTGCACCCCTAACAGACCTCCTTAAGAAAAATAGACGCTTTAATTGGACGCCGGAATGTGAATTGGCATTCGACAGATGTAAGTTGAAATTATCAACAGCACCAATACTAACATGTCCAGACTTCAACTTACCGTTTGTGTTGAGCCAGACTTTTCCGGACGGAGAGAAGGTGATATGTTACTTGAGTCGGTCACTTAGCAAGGCTGAAAGAAAGTACTCCACTACCGAAAAGGAATGCCTTGCGGTGTTATGGGCGGTGGAGAAGCTTCGACCGTATATAGAAGGGACTCATTTTAAGGTGATAACAGATCACCACTCCCTAGTCTGGCTCAAAAACCTTAAAGATCCTACTGGTCGATTGGTTCGGTGGGCCGTGAGATTACAACAATTCGATTTTGTTGTGGTCCACCGGAAAGACAAGGAACATCTAGTCCCAGATGGGTTGTCTCGGGCAGTCCCAATGATAGAATCGGTCAATGGTGGTTACGAGGAGAAAGATAAGTGGGTCGAAAAAATGCGTGGACAGGTTGATCGAAATCCAGAAAAATTTGTGAACTGGCTGGAGAAAGGATACAATTAACAGGAGATGAGTGAAATTTTGAGCCGAGCACGACCATCCCGACTGGACTGCGTGCAAAAATAAAGGTAACATTTTGAATTCCGATTGTCTATTCCGTCATCTGTTTCGCGCAGTTCTACTCCGATGAGAGGCTCTTCAGAATAGTGGTATTTGACACTTCGCGATCAAATCTAAACTTAAGCCGAAATGTCTTATGAGTCTAATTTCTCAAACTATAAATCTTAAAAATAATTTCCCACCACCAATCTTAATGATCTAGGAACTTATGGTATAATCCCCACCACTAGCCAAAAAAAAAATTAGAGTTAAAGCTGCGTACTTTACTCCTCGATGACTACAGCTAACTCAATATGTCTCTATCCTAAGCTTATACGTTCTAGCGCATTCTACCATTATTCCCTACAACTACCCTCCCCCAAATTTTATCATGAATAAAAAGAAAAACTCGCAGCTTTTTTTTTTTTTTTACCGTGATTGCTACCTTGCGATGGTTGACTTAATGTGTAGTCCCATAACTATTATTCTTGCGAGAAGAATGAACTTATTATCTGCTCAATGAACTTATCATCTACCCATTCACCAGCTTACAATACTATCTTAGTGGGTATCTTAATGACTACGTTTCACACAAACTCATTCTTTAATATCCCCGGCTCTTGGCCTATTTCTGGCATCAAGACTGATAAGGCTTGAGGTCTTTAATATATCAACAGCCTGTCTCGCAATCTTGCATATCTACTAGTCGGTATATGTTCGAAGAATCCCTGCTATGGATTTTGAAGGGTCCTACATACTCTGGGGCCAGCTTTGCAGAAAAATATCGCGCCGCATCGGATACCACATATTTACGCCACCAGACAAGGTCTCCAGGATGAAATTATAGATTCCGTTTCCTTAAATTGTAGCGATGAGCTCCGCGTGTAGCTGCTTCACATAGACGGTGTTGCACTTCTTCTCGCAGTTGTCCTAGCAGTCCAGCTCGCTTCCTTGGGTCATTTTCTGTTCCTCCTTCATGAGGTGGGACAGGACCGCCCCGTGCTACCACCATTTCCCGCCCAAAGTTGACAAAATAAGGAGTGCACACCCAACTTTGGCCAGGTCTTTATCCCATCTCCGGTGATTATCGCTTACATAGCATCTCAGCATTTTCTTGATGTTCTGGTTAATCCGCTCAGTGGGATTGGCTTGTGGGTGGTAGAATGCTGTGAACTGAATGGAGGTTCCATACGAGGCCAATAGGTTGTGCAACTCCTTTGAACGGAACTGGACTCCATTGTCACAGATTAACAGCCGGGGGACACCAAAGAGCATAAAGACGCGTTCCTCCAGAGTTCGTGCTACTACTGCTGCCGTAGCCTGTCGAAGCGGAAAAACCAAAGCAAACTTGCTGAAATAGTCTACCACGGTTAAGATATAGGTGTTCCCCTGTGAGGAGCGAGGCAGACGACCCACTAGGTCGATGCACAGCATCTCCCAAGGTTCCTTAGCTTGACCTGCTCGGAATACCATTATCCCCGGTGCTCGCTTTCACTCCACTTTCGTTGCCTGGCATATTTTACACCTAGCCACGTATCGCTGGATGTCAGCCCTCATTTTAGGCCAGAAATATTTTTGGGCTATACGGTCGTACGTTCGACTGGCACCCATTTGTCCAGCCATAGCATCGTCATGACCACTCTGCAAAACCTGGTTCCGGTCCTGCTTTGGTACCACCAATTTCCAGGAATTGCCACGTAGCTCTGAATACCGATCAAGGAGATTTTCCCAGAGTCTTCACTCCGTAATTTGCCAGTTCACGCTTTAACTCTAAGTTTTTTTTTTGGCTAGTGGTGGGGATTATACCATAAGTTCCTAGATCATGAAGATTGGTGGTGGGAAATTATTTTTTAAATTTATAGTTTAAGAAATTAGACTCATAACAGATTTTGGCTTAGGTTTGGATTTGATCGCAAAGTGTCAAATACCACTGTTCCGAAGAGCCTCTCATCGGAGTAGAACTGCGCGAAACAGACGACGGAATAGACAATCGGAATTCGAAATGTTAGCTTTATTTTTGCATGCAGTACAGTCGGGATGATCGTGCTCGGCTCAAAATTTCACTCATCTCCTGTTAATTGTATCCTTTCTCGCTGGTGGGATGGTTTCGCGTTTCGCCTTTGGGCGAAGGTAAAAAAAGATTAGTTGGGCGTTAGCATTCATTCAAGCATCATAGGGTTTCAGTGAAAAGTATGACGGAGTTTAGGTCTTTAAGATATATTGTCGACGTACGTTTCTTTTAGTTACTTTCAACCCTACCTTTTGGTTCCTTCTTGTGGTCTTCTTCTCTTTTTTGGAGTTGGGTTAAGCCAATCGCTAAAGAAGAAAACATTGGATATTAACGATGGTTTGCTCGCAAACCAACAAAAGAGTTTGAGGATCAACTAGCTAGAATTCGATAAGGTTAATCGAAGTAGATTATTAGCGCTAAGGGTAATAGTAATGATGGATTAGGCTTTATTTTCTTTATAGGTTAGAGGTTAAGGGTAGCGTATGAGATTAAATGGTGCATCTTAGGATAGACGTAATTATAAGGAGAGCAGGCTAGATGTAAGAAAGGGGAAGTGGAGTTAGGTTCCTTGGAGCTTGCACGAATAAAGGATTAGGATAAACGATAGGCTTTAAGAAAAATGATGATGGTCAACGTAGACGTAGACCACGATAAGAATCGGCCGGTTAGGACTGAATCGTTGGCGTTTCGGTAGTAGTTTGGATCAGTTAGACATAACAAAGCAAAGTTAATCTTAGCCGTGGCTTCCATCATTCACCGAACAATGGGACGATGATACAAAAAAAAAAAAAAAACCTTAAGAATGTTTAGAGTGAATAGCTTTGGCATGTCAATCGTTAGTGGATTTCCAGGAAATCCACTTCAGGTAGGAGGGAAAATGTCACGGCTGACAAGAGTTTCTAGCACTCCAGCGTAAACAACGAGCACACATGACAAATTTTTATAGACCACTCCACGAGGTGAAGAGCCAGTAAGAACTTTAATTGTAATTTTATTTCTCTTGACTTCCTGAACATGAATTGTACTCAGAAATAGTAAGCTAAAGTAAAGTAAGAATTATGATTGTAAATTTATCTCTTCATTTTGAATTATACTCAGAAACAGTAAGTTAAAGTAAGTAAAGGAAAGTAAACTTTTTGCTCCAAGACTTAGAATTAAGTCGGACTATGATATATGGCCAACAACCAACCGATATCTAGTATGCATAACGCACATCTAACTGGTATCGCAGCGCAGCATTTATTCTACAACGTTTTTGTATTTCAAATTCTGAAATCTTACTATGTGTCGTCACAGCATTCGCTCCATCTACAATGAACTACAAAAGAAATGTTTCCAAGTGAATCGACATTTGTCGCCAAATTATTCGTCGTAAAGTACCCGAAATAATGCATCTAATCCAAATGTTCTACTCAGCGATGCTAATCTACCTGTGAACGTGGAGGTGGCGATAGTCTTACAAATATTCCTAACATCTCCGATTAAAGGTGAAATGGATGTTTGAACCGCAAATTAAGGGGGAAAATACTGAAGCGCCACTACGCTGAAAGTTGGTTTGTGACATCACTAAGGCTGAAGGTTGAGCAACAGTGCCGATGAAAACTCAGCCTTGGACTTGAACGTAGCCGTTGAAGAAGAGCCGTTGCGGGAAAAGTGATAAAAGGACCAGCGACGGTGGAAGCGCTCTCTTTTTTTTTGTGGTTAACTCAACGGGTGGATTTTGGTACACGGAAGCCGGAGCTGAGCGGACCATTGGTTGCTGATACAAGTTGAGCGGACAAGTGTTTTCGGATTATAATCGCCAGCTGAGCGGACAAGAAGTGACTTTCTGCAACATTCAATAGTTAAGCGGACAAATTTATGATTGGATTGCGTGTATATTCTTTTGATATGGATTTGGTTCATCGTTCAACGAAAAGGGGCCCCTAACGTGCTGCACAGGTCGTGATTTATAAAGCAAAAGAAAAACGAGGTACCTAGCATAACCCTAAAAATTTTGTGGCTGAAGATAACTGAAGAGTTAAGAGCATCTGTCTTTTTTTATTTTGATTATATTGACTTTCATATACTAACATGTCTTGCGTTTCTTTTTTTTTAATAAACAGGATATAAATTTTCAGCCAGAGAACTCTCTTGTGGAGTGGTCGCAACGATCTTCCGCGTAAAGGTCGGAGGTGGGGTGCGGGCTTTTCTATAAATTCAAACTAGCTTACCGTTCCTATCATGATCGTCTTATCTACCTTGGCATCCCTTCCTTACAGGTGAGGCGACAATACCTCGACCAATGTTTGCTCTTGAAGCTTATTCGGGGTTACTTATCATCAAATGTTCAAGATGCTATTTGCATACGTCCTCCAACTAACACGAGATCTACCCAGTTCTACTCCATTCCTTTTGCACGGACAGATATTTATTTCTATTCGCCATTGGTCCGACTCGTCCGTGACCATGAATACCTTGAGCTTGGTCCTCCTTTGGAATCGCTTGGAATTTTCAAGTCCAACCTACGGAGAATTCATAACATGTAATTTTCAATTGCGTTTTCTTTTCATAATTATTGAATTGTTATTTTGATAAATGGTAATTTCTTACTTCATTTTCTGGATCTATTTTGTAATTGGAAATTTTTCTGTAAAATGGATATAAATAAAATAAAATAAAATAAAGTGTAGTGAAAAAGAAAGAAACGGAAAAGTGGTTGATGTTGAAGCGTTGGGTTTCCTCTAAATTTTTTTTTTGTGTAGGGAAAACGAATAAGAAAATTACTTAATCTTGGATCATTTAGCTTTCCTTTAGTTTCATGTGTTTGCTTTGAAATTTCCCGTTGCGCTTCTCTTCCTTAGTGTTTCGTTCCGGGAGCTCAAACTCGTCAGTGACTCCGGGGGCATATTACGGGTTGACGATTGGCGCCAACCTACCCCATCTCCACAGGTTAGCCGGGACCCCAAGGCCCCCGCCGGAACGCCCAATTAAGCCATCATTACAAGCCTACTCGGAAACAATTCCAAGGCGATAATTGCTTGATTGGGAATATCGTCTTGAGATCAAGACGTGTAACCAAACGCCTGGCAAAAGTACAGGGGAGAGAAGAACTGGAATTCGCGACCAAATATTCATCTGTCTACGATTCAGCAATGCTGAACATTGGAGGCATGAAATTTATCGTCTTTATTGCTAGATATTTCCATAATATCTATCTACCTTCGTCAAAATAAAGACATTAGGCAGATAGTTACCCACAAGGAGAAATAATATTCGCTCAGTGATTTCCAGCACTCTTGGGTGAACAATGCAAAAGTAAGATGGACACTGTGCTTAATCCCTGAGCTGAGCCAGGCTTAATCGAAAACATGGTGAAATTGATTTCTACCTGACCCATGTTTTGTTTCACTTTCACAAGATTTGTAAGTCGGAATATCTTTAGTGTTGAAGTTTGGCAGGAGATGAAGTCAATGCTTCCCACAATTTTAGCATGCAAAAGATGAAATAGGCTGCGCAGAAGGCACTTTAGGGAAACAGGAAAACTTTCTCTAAACAATCCAATTAATTGGGCAGCTCCATAGCAAATTGTACTTGCTTTCTGATGTGATCTCAGAAGTTGTATTCAAAGGTAATAATTAATTTCAATATTTTTATAATATCCATACATACATAAATGCGAGTTGTGAACGCTATGAAGATATCAAAAGAATAGAAGAAAACTTTCAACCGAAAAGTTCTCTGAAATGTTTTGGCCCCATTAAGCAAGAAGATCTGTGGTGAACCAAATGTAACGTTGGGTCGTAGCACTATCAAATGAACTGGACATTTCTTCCATCAGCAAACTTAAAAAAATATATAAATCTGGCTTCTTCAAATGCATACCAGATGCTAAGGTAACTAAAAGAATGCTAGAGGCTGAATTGAAGGTATCTGGCCATGAAGAAGGCCACATAAAAGATGGAGGAATTTGATTGAGGTAGATAGTGGAAGGTTAATAGAAACTTCAAACTAGGTGTTGCGGCCAAAAGTTCGAGAATACTGGATGCAACTTATCCAGATAGCGCCATAAAGGAAGAAGACTTTTGGAGTTCGGGTCTGAAACAGTTATGTTGAAAGTAAAGTAAGGGCTACGATTCTACAATGAAAATAATTGCTGTATATTCTTAGCAATAAATACATATATATTTATACTTGACATGTTGGTGATTAACGTAAGTCGTGGTAAAAAACCACCCTAAAGTTGAACTAGAACTCGTATTTACACCACCATTACACTCGTAATTTAATTTTCAACATCTAATTTATTTCTACCACCAAGAAGATCTACTGCTGTGTGAGCAAACCAAATCACCTATTCGACATCGCATCCATCCACCACTCTATAGCTAATTTCTCATAGTTGCAAGGGTAAACGAAAGATTAAGTGGCCAGAAGTTCTTTTAATTCTTCTTCGCTTTCTCACGTTCTCACCAATTTTATTGTTATTGATGAGAATTTACCGTCTTAAGATGGTTTGTACAGGAAACCAATATAAATGGGAGCAGTTCTTTTTAATTCGTGTTATTTGATTTCGATTTTGGATTGTTTGCTAGTGAAAATGGTGTTAAGACTCCTAATTGGAAATTTTGTGCAAAGAACTCATTTTTCTTTGTTCGACATGATGTAAAGTGAAAATAATGTTTTCACTAACATGTGTCTTAGGGGTAAACCTTCAGAGATATTGAGATATTTTTCCTGTCCTCTAATTCATAGCAACCATTGAAAACATAAATGTCTGAAAATTAATCACTGTCCATTTCATTAACTTCATTTGCACTCTACAAATATATTTTCAAAAGAAATAAGAGTCATGTGTGACTATTTATTTGATCGAGACAAGTATTACAGGTATTCTTTCAATCTCTTTAGCAAACTTTACTATTATGTTGAAAACTTAGCTAAATTTTGAAATATAATACTTTAGAAAATATATTATGGTAATAATTTCTGCAGTGCTTCGCTATGCTTCTAAAACAAAGCCCCGCCAATATCTTTTATTGACACTAAAGTTATTGAAATATCTCCAAGTGGGGTAAGTCTACAGAATATACAGAAAAGTTGTCACTTTATGCATTTCGAATTATTTATAACATAAAATTAAGTAGTAAAATTAAAATTTTAAAGAACATGAGTATCTTTACATAAAAAAATGTATGTCTATGAAGGTGATAACTCTCTAAAGTCACTGAAAAAACTTAAAATATTGATCAAATATTTCTAAACAACTATTTGTAGTGAAATGGTTGGATAAATTGTCCGTGAAGGATTGCAGCGATGGTCTGCTGCCTCGGCAAAAGAGGATCGTAGGATCCGCCGAGACTTGTCCTTGTCTAGGGACGCGTGAATGCGCGGGCAGGGTAGTGTCGCGGTGTCGTAGAGCGGGTTCTTTTCCTCAGCACAAGACCCTCTACAAAAAATTTTTTTCGCGTCCACGAATTTCAGAAAAGGTTCAATAATTATCGACCGGAGTCAAGAAAGGAGGTAACCTGCTAAGTGCTGTTAAATTGCTGGTTCATAGGACAAATCGGGCCTGGAGACTTCGTCACTACCGACGATACTTATCGCCCACAAATAAGAGTGAAGCATCTAGGTAGAAGCGGTGCCCCTTCGCGCCTTTACAACCGCATCAAGATCCAAATGTGACCGTGGCCATATTTGAGTAAAAAACTCATACAAACATAATTTGTATGCATTTTTCCATGAGATGAGAAATATAAACGTGATCAATTTATGATATAGTATTATGCGATGGAATCACATAAAACTATACCATAAACAGGCACGTGAGCGGAAAGCTACTCTACCCGGGCAAGAGTCTAGGGTGTCCATCTGGTCACAACCCAAAACCAGGACATTTGACGACCTTCCCCCCCACCCCCCTTTGCGCCACTCACCATCCTTTAGTCACAGATCAGTTATCAGTGTTTTGAAATTTCCCTACTCTTTAGACTCGCGCTGTCTGGAAAAAAAACGAAAAAGATTGCAGAATAGTACATTTTATTGTCTCATCATTCTGGTAATCAATACAAACTGCAAGTGATGCTTGTAACATGGTTGTCGAGTGTCAAGATAAAGTCCGTTTCTTACTTCTGTTACATTACCAATTTTTATTCTAAATATATGTGACATGCGCCGAAGAAAGGGGCCTTACAGGGAAAAATTAGATTTTGAGATTTTTACACTTTTCTATAGTTTTTGAGTTTCTCTTTTGAATGGGACGATCGAAAAAAAATTCTCAGCACTATTTTTGCTGATAATCAAGTTGCTAGGTACCTCTCTCCTAACAATAGCGTCTGCCTGGTCGACTTCAACCGCTCGCCCTGAAAAATCTAATTTTTCCCTGTAAGGCCCCTTTCTTCGGCGCACGTCACATATATACTATACCATACACAGATTCTTTGACTCGCATAAAACAATATATTTATTGATGATACTTTTCCACCTGACCAATTTTTTCCAGCAGTTTTTTGTTTTTCCCCAAATAGCTGTGAAATTCTGAACACGAAAAATGCTTAAAATTGTGTTGAACCATGACAATATTTGTTACAGTCGTCAATTTCAGCCTGTTTCTTTCATTACTCCATTGCGTATTGATAAGGGAAAAAATTCTTTCACAGTTAGCATTATGTGCCGGTATAGCGAAAAAGTACTGGGCAATTTTCAGAATTTCGGAATATGATGAAATATTTGAATTGGCAGCAAAGAAATCACAGATCTTCAAACTGAAAGGTTTCTTGATAAACTCGCTGTCATTTTCTTTTGATTTGAGAAATTTTTTCAAATTGGTTATTTGATCAAACAAAATATCATCGTTGATTTTGACGTTCTTGGAATCGAGAAACAAAACAGATTTTTCGACTGATTCATACTCCAATTCTTTTCCCAATTTGAAATCCAACCAATCAAAATCCTGCAAATGACGAAGCGATGCGCTCCATTTTTTCAAATATTCGCCTGTTTTGTTGTACACCAAAAACATAGAATTGAGAAATTTGTCACATTCTACGTCTTTGCCATCATTTCTCAGGTCAGTGAGTACTTTTCTAATGCTGATTGGTACAAATTTTGAGTCGCATCTGCTTTTCAAACATTCGAGCACAGAGTCAATAATTGATAAGATCTCAATAACGCTGTTACTTTCGCTTTCCATGCTCTTCAATTTGTTGTGGAAAATTGACATGAGAGAGTGAACAAACAGAAAATGCAACTCACCGAAATCATCGTTGAGAAATTGTTCCAAAACTTTCGGCGCATCATTCGTCGACAAAAAATATGAACGCAACGCTGGGTACATACGGAGCATTCTATCAACACCAGGCATAAGACTGAGCCACCTTGTCCTAGTATGTGACAACAAAGTTTGATACTCTATTTCAACAAAATCGCAGAACTCTTTCAAATCCGCCGTCCGAACCGTATAAATGGAAAAATGATTGAAAATTTTAGAAATTATGCATTCTACATCAAATGAACCGAATTGGTTCAATCCATGGTGAATCGCATTGTTCAAAATGTGGACCGGACATCCAATGCCGATGAGATTTTCATTCACCATTTCTTTTAAATATTTAAAAACATTCTCCCCAGGCTTGCGCTGCAAGCCCCCAAAGTTCGTATTGACATTGTCACCGACAAATGCATTAAGTTTCTTAGTCAAACTGTATTTTTCTAACGCGTCAACCAGTAATGTTCCAACAGTCTTCGCTTTTTCATTTGATGTTTCTTTGATATCCAGTAGTTTGACTTGAACCCCATCGAAAAGATCGAGATATTGAATAACTAACGGAAACATTTTCAAATTTCCATGATTACTAGAATCTGTACCGATGCTTAAAAACGGTATGTTTTTTAAGCTTTCCATAATCATTTCAACTGAATGATTCCACGAAATTGCATTTAAAATTGCTTCCGTTTTCGTGTGAGCACAAGAAATTTTGCTTGCGATTTTTGAGTCTTTGTAAATATCGCGAAAGAGTTTTCCCGTACAATCCATTGATCTGAAAGACTGGTGATGCTTTACTGTGTGAAACGTCAACGTGCCCTCAGCTGCCCATACTGCATATGCCTCTGGTGTTGACTTCTGCACTATGAAGTTTTTCATGGATTGAGAAGTCGATTCATCGCGTATCATTCTTTTGTGTTTCTCAGTTTCAATGTGTGCTATCAAGTCTCTTGCTCCTGTAGAATCAAGAGCACAATTATCAATTAATAATGAAATTTGGAATTTGAATTGAAAAATTGTGAGGAAACTAGGAAAATCGTAAATTTTGGTCAAAAATATGAATTATATAGTACATAACAAAATTAACAGAAATATGCTTATATATGTATACAAGGAACTTCTTTGAACTTTATGAGTAGCTCAAAAATTTTTTCGAACTGAAAGTTTGAAATTAAATATCACAAATTTTCGGAGAAATTTGTTATTTTGTAAATATTGTTTAGAATTTCGTGAATAATGTGTATAGTTTTGTATATAATAGCATGAATATAATCATAAAATTGTATGAAGAGTCTGGGATTATGTATATTATTAATCATAAAACGTTCAAAAAAGATGAAAATATACACAATCTAAGATACGAACCACTATTGCCAACAGAAACTTCACTGTCACATATTTTGCAATGTCCATGCCATTCTGTTTTCCCAAAATCAAAACATGGTAATTGATTTTTCAAATCTTGATTAAATTTACACTTGCGTCTTGATGTGTTGGATTCATCGTCTGGTTTGAATCGTTTTGCTTTTGAAAGAGACATCTCGTCATCAGTGCGATATCAATTTTAGGAAAATAAATTCCATTAATTTCGGATCGCATTCTCCAACGCCCAAGATGTGAGCTGTCACCTGTAAATAATATATTGTATTGTAAATTCGCAAAAAGCCTTCGAGCCTAAATACTACAATGAACGTATCGGCAAAAAAACATCAACAACGACCATAACCTGATTAATGAGTATATCGTGCTTACTGTTTACAATGAGATTCGATGGACGATCTCGAGTTGCAACTGATGAACAAAGACGCGGAAATTTTAGTTTTCAAACACTGTTCCACACCAAAAAAGAAACGTCTCGCTAAATTTGCTCGAAGACAACGAAAACTCCCGTAAATCTGATAGAGTTTCGAGTTGATTTGGTCATTTTATACAGCTGGTCTCTGTTTAGTAGTGTTTACTGCTAATTGTCCCTATGAGTTCCGTAGTTCGATACATCGATCGCGGGTCGAGAATCGATTTTTTCTCTAATCGTACGTTGTTATCGTACGTATCGCTCATTTTGTTGGTACGAAAAAAAGCGAAATTGGTCGAAAATACGGACATTTCCCGAAAAATACGGAAACCAGGACAGCGCACATAAAACACGGACATGTCCGTATAAAAACGGACGGATGGACACCCTGCAAGAGTCCCCATAACGCAATAAAAGGGGAGAGATCGCCCGATGGCTAGCTCGTTTTAGTGGAAGGGCCTGCCATCGATGCGGGTCCCATACCCGGGCATGTTCCAAAGGTGAAAGGAAAGACTGAGTTTCCAATTAAGCTTTCAGTTTTATTTTTGGCTGCATATTAAAACTATATTTATTCAAAATAACGTACGAGAAAACTAATCAATGTGGAAACAATACTTTGCTGCCTGCCTTGAAAAATACGTTCGAATCCTAAGTACATTTAGTTTTGGGTCAAAAAAAAATCTCATATTCATACTATAAATTTTGAAAATCAAAATTTGACCAAACGGAAAAGCTAAACTTTAAATGGATCATTTCACTCTTTTCACATCAATTTAATGTAAATCTATACGATAATTTTTTGCTCTACAGTGAGCTTTCATTGCATTGGGTGGATATCGATCTCGTATTCAGATGGCTCTGATAGCTTTTTAAATTAGTTATGAAATTCTTTGTAGCTACATGAATGAGTTGCATATTTTTTAATAATTTTTTTCCTGAAAAATTATTAGTGAAGAAAAATGTTAGAAGAAGGTGGTTTCGACGTGTGTACTAATTTTCATCAGGGCATCACTCTTACCAGATACACACCGGTGATGGCGACCACCATGCTTAGAGGCGAGAGAGTTATTTTTAATTTTCCTACTTATGCGAACTCAATATGTTTTTGTAACTAATTATGTTCAGGTTAAATTGCCTCCTGTAAGTACTTGTCTTAGCTAAACTTTAAAAGGATCATTTCACCCTTTCAATATGCAACTCATTCATGTAGTTACAGAGAATTTCATAAGGAAGTTAAAAAGCTACCGAAGCCATCCGAAAACGATATCGATATCTGCACGACGCAATGAAAGCTCACTGTAGAGTAAAAAATCATCGTATAGATTTACATTAAATTGATATGAAAAGGGTGTAGTGATCCATTTAAAGTTTAGCTAAGATAAGTACTTACAGGAGGAAATTTAACCTGAACATAATTTGTAGTTACAAAAACATATTGAGTTTGCATAAGTAGGAAAAATAAAAATAACTCTCTCACCTCTAAGCATGGCGGTCGCCATCACCGGTGTGTATCTAATAAGAGTGATGGCCCGATGAGAATTAGTACACATGTGGAAACTACCTTCTTCTAACATTTTTCTTCTCTAATAATTTTTCAGGAAAAAAATTATTAAAAAATATGCAACTCATTCATGTAGCTACAAAGAATTTCATAAGCTATAAATTTCATATTCTTTGATTAAATGTAAAGTTGAAGGCCTTTAGTAGATCTTGAAGACCAAGCACAGATTATTCTTGCCTTGCTGACTTCAAGGTGTTAACGTGATGCTGATGATGGTAGACGTTAGAATTTATGTAAGACTTCACCACATTAAATACAGAAACAAAATTTAAATGCTGTTTTTGCTCGTGAAATATTAATTCTTTTAAATCGTTCTACCGTTTTTCCCTTTATAGTTTACTACAATTATACATAGTATGTATAAGAACTTTATCGGCTCGTGATTTCCATTGCAATATCTATGTGCTACCCTTTGCGACAAAATACCGCCGGACCCACGCTCCGGCAATTGATATATTTGTGCTACCAGTGCTTTTTTCCAGTTAATCCCCATATGATAACGTCCAATAAATTTATTGCCTTAAAAATATTCATAATCGAGTTACTTCGTCCTGGTGAGGAATTTCATTGCAACATCAATTTGCCGTTGACGTGTGTATGTGAGTACACAAGTCGCATATTCAGCGTATTGTTCTACAATTCCTATGAGAAAACTTCATACAGAACCTTCACATGCATGCATTGTGCGTCAAATGCCAAAAACGGGGGCTCCTACTCCATTTACTGGAACTTGCCAGGTGAAAACACCCCGCGAAAAATTGTCCAGTGTGCACTTAATCCACAAATTTGCTTACAAACTTCTCGTTCAAGTTTGTCGGATAGCTTTTGGAATCGATTTTCACCATGGAAATCATGTTTTTTGAAAACGTAGCGGACACAAAAGCGAAAAATTGGGCGACACACGACGAGTCAAAATTACGCTTTACGTTGCTCAATCGCGCACTCTCGAATCCGCGTATTCCAATCCTCACATCACGTCTAGAACCCGGCGGCGTCTACGCTGGTGCACAATCTCGAGCAGACTCCTGATCCGTTTCATGACAACTGCTATATTCCAATGCGCTAACCGTTCATTTCTACCCAGGGGCGCCAAATTTCGCATCAGACCACTACTTGCTCGACCTGGCGGTCACACGAATAACTAAAAAATTTTAATAACAAATCGATGTACGCCGGTTACACATTGGATCATACTTGGCATGAGAAAATGCAGCACACAAGATATCACTGCAGTCAAATGCGAAAATAAAACACAATTTGCGAGACAAAGGAAGGTGTTGCAGCAGCGGTCCGTACGTCCCTGATTGAAACCTGCTCTATGCGGCAGCTTCGGGAAATTTATCGGAATCTTTCACGCACAAATTAGATAATGCCTCAGTAGGAGCTCTTCACAAGCAACAATGGAGTAAATGCGCTGAATAAATGTGCCAGACTTGTTAAGCGACAGGTTAGATTACGAGCAGACACGGCTCTATGAAAGGTTTTCGTGAGAATTCAATCAGATGTTTGCTTTAGATTTAATTCGTATACACTTGCTTGGGTGTCACGACGTGTCCGCCGTGAAGATTGATAACAAACTCCACGATCTGTCCAAATCTCCTCATGACTAGCTGTCACACCTGTAAATCTAAAACCGCTGCTAGCTCAGCAGAGTTAAATTGCATTCGCCAATTAATAAAATTAATAATAGATTGAAAATTTAAATCACAATAAAAGGATAAATATTATAACGAATATCAATGCAAAGAAAAAAATTATTTGTAATGGAATGAAAAAGAAACAATATAAATTTATGTTTACAATAAAAATTAAAATTCTATAATTTACTAAAAAGTTAAATTTGGATAGCTAAATTTTTCAATTCTGCAATTGAAATTTCGGAACAGTGTTTTGCGGTTTTCGGGCAGTTGGCTTGTGCGACTGCTCGATTACTATATATTTTATCATAATTTGGAAAGCTTTAGTGTGGGATGAGCTCCTTATCTGTTTATTTTAACCGTGAGTTACATCATCCATGATTACAACAATTAATTATGATACACATAAGTATGCATATATAAAATTCGAGGCAAAAGGCAAGGACAGTGAGGTTCAAAAATAAAAGAAAAAAAAGATCTTTCTTCAGGTAAATAATCAAAGAGAAAAGAATTTTGATCAAATAATCAATAAAGAGATTATTGATTATTATTTAATCAAAAAATTAATTTCAGAAATGTTACGAAATCTAGCCCTGCATTCCTCAATATTTGAGAAGCTACCCATGTTTATTATTCCGGAAAATTCCACACTGCTAAGCACCAATTGCTTCAAGGATAGGATACTTGGGAAATGAAGAAAACAGAAATTAGATATAGTTCGCGGAAGTTTGGGGGTAGACGGACTGTAGAAGAGAAACTATCAATTGCGTAAGTGGACATAAATTGTAAAAGTGTTGTAAAATGAATGACAGAGACATTTCAGCTGTAAGTAGTGCAGAGTAGAAACGGATTAAGATATACAGTGTGTTATAAATTGTCCCTCCCGTTAAAATAAATAAAAGGGCTAGTGAATTTAAAGGCGAAAAACTTTGCATTGGTGTCAGATGTGTGGTCATACGAGTATAAATAAACAAGCCCGTAAAAGTGATTAAGGACCAAGTGATCTGAAAGTGACAGTACTGAGAGAAAAATCGGAAAATCGGGAGTTGGAAACATCTAGAAAGAAGAGTGAACAATTGGAAAGACTCAAAGTAGCACAGAAGAGAGAGCGCCACTGGAGGTCCGCAGCGCTCAAGGAAGAAATTTCAAGGGCCCGGTATTTCAGAAAATTTTCACGAGCTGGGAATGAAAAAGACCAAGATGACTGCGTTACATCTGCAGTCAGATGGGATGGTCAAGAGAATGAATAGGATTATTGGAAAATACCTGTCCAAAGTAGTTTTCAGTCACAAAAGGGATTCAGACCAGCACCTTTCTATGTTTCAATAAGCTTATTGATCCATCATCAATATGTCGACGAGTAAAACAATATCAATAATCCTGTTTAGATACAAAATGACGCTCCTTTAAGGTCAAAGTCAAAAATGCTTTATTTAATATTAATCGTTATAAATTTTCAAAGAATATATAGCAAACTCCAAACAATAAATTTACTACATATTTCATAATTTAATTGGAAAAAGTAGAAAAAACTAACCAATACTATTTAAAAATTAATTAAAATATTACCACAACAGAACAGTGAACATTTATCGTATATCTAATATGTTACAACCTAATTCTCATAAAACTTTATCAAAAACTAAATCTTATACTAAATAATTCTAACACAATATTCCTAACCTACAGGCTTAACCTTATCTCCAAACATAATATAATAACCCATCCTTAATTTTTAACACCAATAAACAACAAAACTAAATGTAGCATTAATGAGCTGAAACTCAAAAACTAAGTTACGAAAAACACAAAAACTGAGAATAAACACGAATAATTTAGACATTGTCATTCAGCCATCAATACCTAGATTGCTCCGTTTCAGCTCAAACAGCTTCAAAGAATCTAGCAAATAAGTATCTCCATTGGAATTGTTGGTCTCGTGAGCTCAAATTCGGAGGATATTTTATCTTCTTATCGGTGGCATATCTACACACGTGATGTATGATTGGGACGCCGTCAGAATCAAAAACATATAGATTCATACCCAAATACACGAGTGCTTCTGGAGAAACGAAGCCAGTAGCGAGGTAAATCGTAATTTACCCGTCTGTAGGGTGGAACGGCTGTGAAATCCAAGGATTTCACTCACAATCACAGATCTTGCGATATGGTTCCGAAGAATTTTCAATTTGAAGAAAGTGACTCTTGTCACTCTAACAGTTTGATAAATTCTTCTATTCGATATATAATGCTTCCAATCCGTCTCAGGCTTTCTGTACGAACCAGTACATGCACGAAGACATTTCCTTTCGAAAACTCTTAACTTTTCCATAGTACTAGCACTCTGATTGCACCAGATCTGACATCCACATGTCACAACTGGTCTAACCAGGGTCTTTTAATAAGCAATTTTGACGTTTTAATCAATTTATCTGGAATGAAAGTGTCTTTGTGGGGCCATCACTACTTTTAGTGCCTTACCGAGCATGATTTTGATATGTTCGGTATAGTACATGTACTGATCGAGATGAACACTGAAGTAACGAGCATAGGATTTATGTGGAACTCGTTCTGAACTACCCTCGCCAGCCATGATGTGGAAATCCTTCCAATTACGTTTACGTGCTGCGTTGTCCAAAACAAAATTGTTTCACACTTCTGCGCATGGATTTTCATTCGCCAATTGTCAATGTGCAGCTGCACATCATTGAACATTTTTTGGAGATTTCTCTGAACTATTGTAGCTTTTTGGTCTGCGTATAGATGATCAGATCATCAGCAAACGCTACCAATGATCGCGTTGGCGAGACTTTAAAATCCAAGCCGTTCAATAGCTTGCGAATGAATATTAAGAAGAGCAGAGGCGCAGTAGCTGTTCCCTGCTGTAGACCATTCAATACCTTGAATTCCCACATTGTTGTCAAATTTCCTTCAGTAACAACAAACGATTTCCTGTATAACATATTACACATCATGGCGACAAGGCGTCTGGCGAAGCTGACCTGAAGGAGTTTAAAAACTAGTCTATCTAACCACACCGTATCGAAGGCTTTTTCCATATCAATGATACATGCTCCAACACATTCTCTGTTGTTTTGTTTCCAACAGATGTCTGGGGTTACTTTCGTTATTGCATATATGGTCGAACGCCTGGTACGAAAACCAAATTGGCGATTCGGCATCTACTCATATTTCTCAATGTGGGTGTTTAATACTTTGTTGAGTATCTCTGCAAACACCTTGCTGATGTTAGGCAGCAAGCTGATTGGGCGATGGCTTTTTGGGCACGAAGATTCTTTTCCTTTCTTCAAGATCGGAAATACCTCTCCATTCATTTGAGGAATATGTGTTGCTCAACATGTTGGTGAACAATATGCAATTATTCCTAATAGCAACCTCAGGCAAATGTCGGAGAACTTCATTTGGAAGACCATCAGTACCACATGATTTCTTGTTTTTTTTCCTGCGAAATATGAAATACAATTCTTCACAGCTGACAAAATAATCAATAAGATTCAAGCTCGGTATAAGGTCAGATGTTAATCTTTCATTGAAATGAAGAATTGATTGGCCGTTCAGGCTTGATGTGAAGTCGGAAACATTTGCTTCAATGACCTCTGAAAATATTTCATTCCTTCTCTCAGGGTTTAGTAGATGAACCAAATCAAAATATGTTCCAATCAGAGCAAATTTATTCAATCCCTCACATATAATCCTGTTTTCATTTCTATCTGGAGTCGTACTATCAATTTTGTGATCAGCCCTATTGAGAAGATTTATCTCATCACTAGTGACCTCAATATTCGATACCATCACTCGAGACTTCTTACAGAATATGCTGTTCACTTTCACAAAAACGTCATCTGGGTTTTGTGGGCTAGTACCCCACAGTTTCTCCGCCGATTTCTTGCTGACCTCACTCCTGAAGTATGAACAGATTAAGTTCCCGACATTCTTCAGGTATAATTTCAACAAAACCAATGAGGGGTGGTTGTATTTCAAAAATCGTCGATAAATATTGTCGACGTGTGTGAGGAAGAGGCGTTTTAATCTTTTCAATCTTGCAATGGTTGGTTTTTCATATCTTTTCATATTGTTTCGATCTTTTATCTTTGGAACTACTTTCCCAATCGTTTCCAACTTCAGCTTCTCTAACTTCGACAAAAAGAGATCGATTTGATCGTTGGTTAGATTCCCGTCATTAGGAACCATCTCGATTAAACTTCTTTCGAAGCTTTCCCCAGTATGTTATACTGATATTCAACCGATGATTTTCATGTTGAACTGGAACGAGGAAGAGACCATTCCTTTGATGATTGATTTCCATTACGGTTGCGTTATGGTCACTATCGTAAGGAAGCACCTTCAGTTTTCCTTTAGAACTATTAAAACTGAATTCAAGTCTTACATCAGCAATGCAAAGTTCCAAATATTGATTTGCCTTAGGGTATTTTGGGAACTCCGACCCATATAGATTGCACCGGTATTCAATTAAGGAATTGAACTCCGCCTTGAACTTGGAAACATTTCGACCAGTTGCATAGGCAGAGATAACGAAGAGGTTATCCCCACCTGGCAGTGAGATTTTTATAACGGGTACTTTAAGAGATTCAAAGCTTTTGAATTCGACTTTTTCAATATTTTGGAAACAATTGGGTCTTCGAACCAATATCTCGGTGCCACCTTCCCCACTATCCCCGAATGTCATGGGTTGCCATGAATTGAGGTGGGTTTCAGTGAGAAGCATGATGTCAGGCTTTTGCTTAACAATGAATTCAAGGAGAAAATCACGCCGATGTATAGTAACAACGGAGTTGACGTTGATCGAGATGAGATGAATCCTATCCATTGGGGTCCCACCTCACCACTCGGAAGTTCAAGTATCTGATTTGTTGAAAAGCACTTGGGGTGCTCTTATTTGAAATCTGCACTACATATAGTGGTAAATTTTTTTTTCTACCGTCGATCTTCTTGTTGCGAACGTTTTAACGGAGATAAATTCGATTTTGGGTGCTACTTCCTTGAGCACCTGAAGAAGATCGAGGGTATCGCCTCCACAATCCAAGCCCTTTAACAAGAACGTCTGGTTTTTCTCACTTTTCAGAGTACATGTGAAGTGTGGAACCTCTCCAGAATTTAGAGCATTTTCTGCTGATTTGAAATCAACATGTGATTTCGTTCTGCTAGTTAACTTTTCAGCATTGATTCTTTTGATTTCGAAATTTGTTAATTTGTTTGACCGAACACATTAATTAGCGGAACTTTCTCTGTATTCTTGGCAACTTTTTGAAGACCAGCAGAACTGCGAGCTTGTTTCTTCTCCTCATTTTTATTTTTTAAATAAAGTATAAAATTATCATTATTATCTTGACTGATATTACCTTTAATACTTATGTCAACGTCCATTTCTTGTTGGAGTCCATCCAGCGCTGCATAGTAGTTCTGGCCGTTGTTAGTGCCTCCAGCACTTAGTACTTATTTTAAGATAACTTGTTTGACAGCTTTCTTCTGCTTAGTTTCCGTATTTTTTGTGGTACTGGTTCTGCATCTTGAACTTTCTTCGCTCTCTCGTACATATTTTCGTACGTTTCAGTCTTAGTTTCAATTCTTGAGTTTCAGCTTGAAGTCGACTCACTTCTTGTTTGTCTTCGATTACTTGAGTCTTACGTTCGCCATCTGTGGACTCCTGGTTACTTGTGTGTCTTCTTTTATTGACGCTTGCCGCCAATTGCGCATTGCTATTCTCCCCGGGACCCTCAACGGAGGGAAGCTGTCAGGCTCCTCCATACAGCACTCCCAAGTTAGTCTTCGGTTTATTTGCTTTTTTCGATTTATCGATATCGTGGATCGATGCCTTTGACGTTAATGTTTTTGAAATAAAATCAAAATTTGCTTTTGACTGACTTGTAGAAAAATCAATTTAATATTTTGAAAGTGTCTTTTGTGAAAAATTAATTAATTTTTAAAATTAATGACAGGAGCAATTGAAAACATGTCTACACGCAACGAGTGCTAGACGTAGAATTTTTAAAAGCACGTCTGTACGCGATGAATGCTAGATGTAGATCTCTGAACATTGCCATTTGTATGAAATAGAGGAAAGTATTAGGGTTAGTAAGGCGATTATAAAGACGGCGGCAATTATGCTGCTCTTGCTATGATTATTGCTGATGTTGTTGGGCCATTGGAACAGGTAGCTAACAGGAAAGGCCCGATGCTAATGGAACACTGAATATTCTTGTCATCAATTCTCGCTGTCGATAAGGAGAAATCTTCATATTATTTTTTTGCATTCGCAGTCAAATTCGGTTGTGAAAACGCGTAAACAAACTCGTTTGCTGTGTAATTTGGATGTTAAAATCAGTGAAAATTCGTGATTTATCTGTTGTGCATCAACAAGACAATAAGAGACAATCTATCGGTTAGATTGCAAGTGAGAAAACGTTATATTTCGACGAAAAATTAAGAAAACGCAAGGAAGTTTCTAAAATATGGAGTATTGTGAAAATATGTAACAATAGAACGACCCGCCAGCCCACAGGAGTAGCATTTCCTAGGTTAGTAGCAATATAAAACGTAGAAAAGAAAATACAAAATTTGGAAGTGTTTGTTCATTTAAAATCACTGCTTTCAATTCATGCATGATTATGTTTACATTTCGATGGCGACCATTTTATTCGACTAGTTTTCGCGTAGTAGCGCCTGCATTTTGGGGGCAAGTTTTGCCAGCATATTGCTTGAATAATTTAATTAATGAAATCAATTTTATTTCTTTTTCCAGGTGTCTGTTAAATGATACTGGACATGCGAATGTATGAGGATGAAAAAATAATTAATGGACAACAATCGGTAAACTGTTTACTTTTATAAATCTCATCTGGATCACAGACATATTTTTATTTTTGCAGGCAAATGCAACGAGTTTAGCGACAGCATTGACTTCAAGTGCCTCTTTGGATGTGGAAGCTATTTCATCCTCGAAAGTGGAAAGCAGATTCCTTTAACTGTAGGCATATATCGAATGAATCCCATTTATTATATTATTGAATTTTCAAATGAATAAAAGTAATTTCGAAATAATTAGTCTTTATATTAACTAGCAGAAGGATATATGAACTCTTCAAAAAGATAGGTTGGACAAATAATTCGTATTTTGTATTAAAGCTTTTGATCAATTTTATAGCCTATATCAAAGAGATAAATTTATTATTGGGGCGCAGTATAATTCATTTAAAGAAAAGCGTTGGATTTTTAGGACTAATCACTGGTTTGAGAAATTCAATAGTAGTAAATGACATATTGATAAACAATAGTACTCTCAAATTTGTTCCCTCGTACAAATTAGTTCAAGATCACAAAGTTATTTTTTATCCATTCAATCAAGTCTCGGCCATAGCAATATAATATACAAACTGTAAGGCATTCTACTACCAGCTACTAGAAACTTTAATTTACTCCAAATAGTATACTTAAAAATGTTCAAGTGACATGCATCGGAAAACTACTCTTTATTGTATATGGTGAGCACATGAACAACAAACGACACTTCAGTTTGTTAGTTAAGCTTATAGCAGTAAAATACATTAACACAAAATACTATTTGATTGCGAAATTAAAATCAGAATATATTTCTGTTAGCCGATATCTCAACAAATTATTACACCTTAAAGATATGTAGTTCTCTCACATTAAGCGAAGGTCAAGCTCAACGATTATACATTTCACCTTGATTCCACTGAAGACGACCCAAAGCCTGGTTATGAAAGCGAAATGGAGGTGAAAAAGTATAAAAGAATGAACGATAATAATTTTAGTAATAGTTGAATTTGTAATTATCTAAGGAACAGATTTAGTTTTCGCTTATTAAATGTCGCTGCGAGTTTCTTTTTATCTAAATAAAGTTTTGCAAACTATTCAAGTCTGAAAAAGGAACATTATCGATCAATTATGCAATAGCAGTTAACTTTTACATATTCAAATATTTCTAAATTGTAGCTCCTTTTTTAAAGTACACCCTTCGAAAATTAAATCAAAAGAGCAACGTGCGTGGCGCATCGGGAATTGATGACAAAATTTGAGTTGATGTTCCACTCCAGTGTTCCATTCTCAAACGTTGGGCCAAATGATTCATCGCTTTTGCTACTTATCACTCCTCCATGGCTAGATCGAGTCTCGACTGCATAACTGTTGCTGTGAACGTGGCGTTGACTTCGTCGTTAATATTCGCAAAAATATTCTTCACTACACCGACACTAAAATGTTGTTGAAACCGTTGATACGCTGAGTATTTTTACTTTCTTCAAAAGATGGGTTGATTTAATTTATTCTTATTTTATTTATTCTTAATGAATCTATAAAATTTATTTTCAAATATAAACTGATGTAAATTTTTCAAATTTTTTCTGTTCTTTACTTTCTCTTGATTATCATCAATTCATTGTGATTCTACGTCTAGCACTCGTTGCGTGTAGACGTGTTTTTAATCGCTCCTGTCATTAATTTTAAAAATTAATTAATTTTTCACAAAAGTCAGTTTCAAAATATTGAAATAATTTTTTACGAGTCAGTCAAAATCAAGTTTTGATTTTATTGGGGAAGAATTAATCGTCGAAGGCATCGACCAACCATACCAATAAATCAAGAAAAGGCAACAAACCAAAGACAACTCGGGACTGCTGTATGGAGGAGCCCGACGGCTTCCCTCCGTTGGGGGGCCCCGGGGAGAGTGACGGTGTGAAATTGACGATAGATAAAACTTTAAAAAGGCGAATCATCAGCGCAAAATCCGACGAATCGCAACGAAAGCTGCAAATAATGGAGCCCAGCGCTGAGATAGAACAAATCAGACGTGAAAATGATGAACTTAAGCAGAGAATATACCCAATGGAAGAAACAATGAAAGAATTAATAAGTACGTTAGAAAGAAAAGAGAAGAAGCAAGAGGAGACAAAAAAGAAAGTAAATATTTTGAAGAAAAGCTTTGATAAAACCGAAGACATTCTAAGTGCAGATGGCACAAACGAAAGCCGAAACTATTATGCGGCCCTTAAGGACCTAGGCGAATCCATGGAATTGGAAGCAGAGACATCACAGACGAACTTAAGAAACGAAACGGAACCATCCACATCAGAAGGTATACAATTAAATAATAATAATGATATAAATTTCATAAAAAATTTAAAACAAAAAAATCTTGGAAAAAAACCAACTAGTGGTTCTGCTGGCTCTCAGGGCCAAATTAATGTTAGTAAGAAGAAGGACAAAGTCCCACCAATAAACGTTTTTGGACAACGTGGTAGCGACATGGTTCAGCTGTTGGTGGCCGAACGAAAAATTGAAAATTTCGAGATCAAGAGAGTAAACTCAGAAAAAATCACCATCAAAACACAATCACTGGTTGATTTTCAAGCAACTAAAGACGCGTTAAAATCTGTAGAGGTTCACCACTTCACATACACCCCAAAAAGCGAAAAAAATCAGACGTTTCTGTTGAAGGGCCTGGATTGTGGCGAAAATGTCGTTGATCTTCTTGCAATGCTGAAGGAAACTGCACCAAATGTAGAGTTCGTTTCGGTGAAAAATTTCGTAACAAGAAGATCAGCCATTGAAAATAAAGAGTTACCTTTTTATTTGGTACAAATCACAAATACTAGCAGCCCAAGTACTCTTCAACAGATAAGGTACTTGAATTATAGAGTTGTAAGGTGGGAGCGATTACAGAAACAAGAGGTCAACCAGTGTTACCGGTGTCAACGATCTGGCCATGTGAAGTGCAATGAAGTGCATGCTCCTGGTGAGTGCGAATTGGCTCAGACGGAGCCCAAAGAAAAATTATATTGCGTCAACTGCCGTACATTTGGCCATCCAGCATCATATCGAGGATGCCCCCGATATCAAGATGCAAAAAATAAAATTATACCGCAGCAAAATCAAGTAAAACGCCACAGTATAGCTCCAAATCTCGTCAAGCCCGGGGTATCATTTGCACTCACCTCGAGAGGACCAGTAGAGCCTAGTATTAATAGTGTAAGTAGCAATAATGAGCTGCTTATAAAAATTACTCAACAGCTTGATTCATTGTCTGGCAGAATGGACAAGCAGGACGCGAGGATTAATCTAATTTTTCAGCGTCTTAATTTAAATGTCTCGAAATAATTTGTCAATCAGCCACATTCCCGTGGATGGACTTCGTCTCATCTCGATCAACGTCAACTCGATTGTTGCTATACATCGACGTGACTATCTGCTAGATTTCCTTGTCAAGCAAAAGCCTGACATCCTGCTTCTCACTGAAACCCACCTCAATTCATGGTACTCCGTGACATTCGAGGATTTTGAATTCGTAAGAAACGATAGGGTAAATTGTGATGGGGGAGGTGGCACAGGGATATTGGTTAGGAGACCCTTTTGTTTCCAAACTATTGATAAAGTCGAATTCAAAAGCTTTGAATGTCTTGAAGTGTCCGTTATCAAAATCTCACTGCAAGGCGGGGATAACCTCTTTGTTATCTCTGCCTATCCAGCTAGTGGAAATGTGCTCAAGTTCAAGAAGGAACTCGATTCCTTGTTTCTCGAATTGAACAGGCTGCATAATTATTATGTTCTTGCTGGAGATCTTAATGCCCGGCATACTTCATGGCTGAACGCCACCAATAATCCAAGAGGAGTACTCCTAAAATCGTGGATAACAGAGAACCAGATTGAATACAAGTGCAAACTATATGGGTCGGAGTTCCCAACATACCCTAGGACAAATTCATATTTGGATCTTAGCATTGCTGACGCAAGACTTAAATTCAACTTTAATAATCCTCAACGGAAACTGCAGGTGCTTCCTTACGATAGCGATCATTACGCAATCGTGATGGAAATCAATCATTAAAGAGATGATGCCTTTCTCATTCCAGTTCAACATGAAAACCATCGGTTGAATTTCAAAAAAACCAATTGGGATAGGCTTCAAAGAAAGTTTGATCAGGAGTACCAGAAGGAATGTCCAGCTTCTGATGATGGCAACTCTTGCTCAATGGTTCCTAATGACAGGAATCTAACTAACGATGAAATAGATATCTATTTGTCAAAGTTAGAGAAGCTGACATTAGAAACGATGGAGAAAGTAGTTCCCAAGATTAAACTTCGAAACAATATGGAAGGATATGAAACACCAACCATTGCAAGGTTGAAAAGATTGAAAAGCCTTCTTCTCACGCGCGTCAACAATATTTATCGGCGATTTTTGGACTACAACCATCCCACATTGGCTCTGTGGAAATTACACCTGAAGAATGTTCGGAACTTAATCCGTTCACACTTCAGGAGTGAGGTCAGCAACCAATGGGCGGAGAAACTGAGGGGTATTAGCTCACAGGACCCAGGTGGCGTTTTCACGAAAGTGAATGCTATATTTCGCAAGAGGTCTCGAGTGAAGGTATCGAATCTTAAAGTTGCTAGTGATCAGATAAATATTCTTGATAGGGCTGGTATCGAACTCAACAGTACGACTCCGGATACAAATAGAAACAGGATCATATGTGATGGGTTACAGAAACTTGCTCTGATTGGAACTCATTTTGAATCAGTCCATCTGCCAAACCCTGAGAGAGGGAATCAAGTCCTTTCAGAAGTCGTTGAAGCAAAAGTCTCCGACTTCAAATCTAGCCTGAACGGCGAATCCGTTCTTCATTTCAATGAAACATTGACGTCCGACCTCATACCGAGCTCGAATCTTGTTGATTATTTTGTTAGCTATGATCGCTTGTGGGTCATATTTCGCGGGATAAACAACAAGAAATCATGTGGTATAGATGGTGTTCCGAACATAGTACTTCGACATTTGCCGGAGGTTGCTATTAGAGATTATTGTATATTGTTCCAAATCAGTGGAAGAAGGCCAAGATATTTCCGATCTTGAAAAAAGGAAAAGAATCTTCGTGCCCTAAAAGCTATCGCTCGATCAGCTCGTTGCCTAACATCAGCAAAGTTTTTGAAGTGATACTGAACGATGCATTAAACGCCCACGTTGGAAAGTATGAGTTGATGCCGAATTGCCAATTTGGTTTCCGTGCCAGGCATTCGACTACACATGCGATAACGAAAGTAACCTCAGACATCTGTTGGAAACTAAATATAAGAGAATGTGTTGGAGCGTGTCTCATTGACATGGAGAAAGCCTTCGATACGGTTTGGTTAGATGGACTGATTTTTAAAGTCCTACAGGACAAGTTCCCCAGACACCTTGTCGCCATGATGTGTAATATGTTGTACGGGAAATCATTTCTTGTAACTGATGGAAATTCGACAACAATGCGCGATTTCAAGGTCTTGAATGGTCTACAGCAAGGAACAGTTATTGCGCCTCTGCTTTTCTCGATATTCATTCGCAAGCTATTGAAAGGCTTTGATTTCAACATATCGCTAGCACGATCATTGGTAGCGTTTGCTGATGATCCTATCATTTATACGGCAGATCGGAAAGCCACAGTAGTTTAGAGCAATCTACAAAAAATGTTTAATGACGTGCAGCTCTACACAGACAATTGGCGAATGAAAATCAATGCGCAAAAGTGCGAAACAATTTTATTTCGGACAACATTGCAGTTGGCCAG
This sequence comes from Odontomyia ornata, assembly GCA_963969285.1. Lineage (NCBI taxonomy): Eukaryota > Metazoa > Arthropoda > Insecta > Diptera > Stratiomyidae > Odontomyia > Odontomyia ornata. The sequence continues at coordinate 390,488,118 of OZ017739.1, forward strand.
TCAAGACCTGAAACGTAATTGGAAAAATTTCCACATTATGGCTGGTGAGGGTAGTACAGAACAGATTCCACATAAATCCTGCGTTCGATACCTCGGTGTTTATCTCGATCAGTATCTGTATTATAACGAACATGTTAAAATCATGCTTAGTAAGGCGCAAAAGGTAGTCATGTCCCTTCGAAGACTTTTTCATTCCAGATACATTGACCGAAAGGTCAAAATTATCTGTTACAAGACCCTAGTTAGACCAGTTTTGACATACGGATGCCAAATCTGGTACAACTTGAGTGCTAGTACAATGGAAAAGTTAAGAGTTTTCGAAAGGAAATGTGTTCGTGCATGTACTGCTCTGTACAGAAAACCTGAGACGGATTGGAAACATTATATATCTAACAGAAGAATTTATCATACTGCTAAAGTAGCAAGAGTCGATATCTTCATTTTGAAACTCATTCGAAATCATATCGCAAGATCTGTAACTGTGAGTGAAAACCCCTGGATTTCACAGCCGTTCCACCCTACAGACGGGTACATTGAGACTTGTCTCGATACTGGCTTCATTCCTCCAGAAGCATTCGTGTATTTGGACATGAATTGGTATGTTTTTGATTCTGACGGAGTTCCGATTATATATCATATATATAGACGGGCCACCGATAAGAAGATAGAATATCCTCCGAATTTGAGCTCGCGAGACCACGACCTACAATGGCGATACTCATTTGCGAGATTTGTTGAGGTTGATCGAGCTGGGAGGGAGCTGGCACGGTATTGGTGGCTGAATGACAATGACTAAATTATTCGTGTTCGCGTGTCTTGTTTGTATTTGTTTTCTTTTTATTTTCAGCTCATTATTGCTACATTTAATTGTTATTTGATTGTGTTATTTAAAATCAGCTTATAGGATTTAGAATGGGTATATTGTGATGTTCCTTATATTAGGCTAAGAGATAAGGTTTACTTTGTAGATTAGGAGTATTGTAAAAGCATTATAGTAGGATAAGTTACAGTTTTTTGAGTAAATTTTATTAGACGTAAGTAACAACATGTTAGATATAAGTCAAAAGATTCCTGTTTTGTGTTCTTTGTATTATATTTAATTTTTTAATAGCGTTCGTTGGTTTTTTTCCGCTTTTTCCAATTGATTAATCATATTTAATAATATTCGTTTGATTAATTTCACATAATGTTTTTATAAATCAATTTTAGTATCGATATTGTTTAAATTTAGAGTGCCAAGTGGGCCATTAAGTTTTTCTAATTGTATAATGTTTTTGAAACTTTGCTTTATGTTTTTATAAAAAATGTTATGGATTTACTTAATAAAGCACCTTGAATTCGAATTCCATCAATTTATTGTGCACCTGTCAAATTGTAATGTCTCGTGAATGAAAGTGTGATGAGAGTTTTCAATAGTGAGTGCATAGAGTGCACCACATACAAGTTTCTTTTAAAAAATGCAAGAAAATGAACGCAAACTAATTTTTTTTTCTTATATTTTGGCTTTATTCGTTAGAACAAACCATCCCTTTAGTAATGAAATACAATTTCATTCATATTGCTGACGTGACAGTATGCTATCCTCTCAGCCCAATTTCCCAAGATATTATTGAAAGTTTCGGGCCCTATTTGAGCAATGGTTTGTTGGATATTTAATTTCCGTGCTTGAATCGTTTGTGGATTTTCCACATAACATTGATCTTTCACAGCGTCTCATAAAAAGAAGTCCAACGGTGTCAAATCTCAACTTCGAAGCAGCCAATTGACATTGCCAAGGAAGCTGATTACACGACTTCCGAATTTTGAGCTCAAAAGATCGATTATTAGATGACCTGTATGGCAATGGAGCGTCATCCTGTTGAAACCAAGGCACAGTCATGTCCAAATCCTTAATCTCTGGTCACAAAAGTCGGTTATCATGCCTCTGTAGTGCTCCCCGTTGACTGAAACAGCATTTTCAGCCTCATTTTCAAAGAAAAACGGTCTAATAATATCACCACTCTAGAATACATGCCACATTGTCACTCGCTGACGATGCATTGGCTTCTCGACAATCACGTGTAGGTTTTCCGAGCCCCAAATGCAGCAGTTTTGTTTGTTCACATAGCCGCTGAGATGAAAATGTGCCTCATCAAAAAAGATGATTTTTGAGAAAAATCGGCATCCGGCTCGGTTTCAATATTTTCCAACGTTGCTCAAATGTAAATCGATTAATTTTGTTCCGCGTTAGTACTGACTCACTAACGTAATTTTGGGCGCGAAACAGCTGTCAGTGTCAAAATAACATGTGCTTTAAAAAGAAACTACTATTACGCCCACCCTGTATATCAAATAAGTGATTGTGTTGTGCGGTATATATGAATAATTTTAATATATGTACGTATGATAAATTACTGAGTAGGTAAAATCATATAACCATGTTCGATATAAGAACTGCTTTTCATCAATATCTAATTCTCTCTCTGATACAAGAAATATTCAAAATAAAATTACAAATTTAAATGTATATTCGAAATGGCATATTTACATACAATTAAAAATAAATACAATAGAATCATCTTATCTCCATTTTTCTATAAAATAAATAAATTAAATAGTTGCCATTACATTGTTGAAAATGCATACAAATGTACTTAGTATCATACAAGTCAATAAGGGTAATACCACAACCACATTCCTAAACAATAACTTGATTTTTCAACGGCTACTTTTTCAACAACACGCGTCGTCTTCCTTTCAGTATTAAACTACTTTCTAAATTATCACAGAACAAGATTGGCAAAATTGTGTCCAGGTTAAGTGTCCAGGTAATCCGTATTTGTCAATTCAACTTGAAAACTTTCCATTCTTCATCGTCTTTCCTTCATCTCTTTCCAACTTCCCATCCATCCATTCACGTTCCTACCATTTAACCTCTTTTCTTGTCGAACTCAGCGTAGGTTGCAATTTGGTTCTTAGTTTCTGCTTCATGTTCTCTGATAGTGTATTTGGATTGCTGAAATGAAACAGGATACGGAAAATAGAAATGGAAAACAACACAATTCGTATACAAAGAGTACAAGACTGAAGAAAAGAAAAAAAACATCTATATAGTTGCAACAACAAACAGGCAAACTAAGAGAATTGTAAGGATAAAGTTTTGAGTTAAGAAAGGATACAAAGTGTCCACTCGAAAGTGTGTACAGGTTGAGATTAGGCGTAGTAAGTTTCTTACATTCAGAGCATCCTCCCACTCTATTGCCAGTAACCGCTTCAGTCCACGATAGTTACGATTGAGAATTCTTCCGAACTCGTATCTGGATATCCGAAATCTTTCCGTTGTTGTTGTAGTACTGCCATCCGGTGACTCGGTCGTAGACTACAATGAAACAAAAATGAAGTTACAATTTTGTGCAAAGAAAGGTATGGTTTATATTGCTGTTGTTTGGAGTCGAATTTTCGAACAACTAATATAACATCCGAGAGTATGAAATGAAGAAATTCGTTTTGAAAAAGTTTCACAAATTTTACATTGTTGCAATTTTAAAGACGAGATGGAGGATTATACTTGCAGAGAAATCAGTAATACCTTTAATCGAAGAGAAGAAAAACCAAAGGCAAATATCGTTAGTTTTTACCATAACGTTGTTTATTAAGTAAAAAATATGTATTATCTTATGCAATGCAAAAATTTAAGAACACGTCAACGATTTTTGTAAAATATTAACATAAAACAAAAAAAATCCTGTTCGTTTTTCGGTTGTTAGAAGCAATTTTAGTCAGAAGTTCTCATCAAACTAAGCGAAGAGTTTCAAAGAAGTGGTTTCGGTTATAGTTTCCGCGTAAAAATAATCGGCGTGGCATAATGGTTAGCGTGGCCACCCATAAGCTGAAGGTCCGTGATACAAGTACCGCTTGTGACAATGAGATTTGTTTTATTGATTTTTCAGACGGACAAGAAGCCCGTTTAGTTATAATACGTTCTAGTTAAAAAATATCAGATCGTAGTTGGGTGGACGGATACACGGCCAAGTGTGGTACTGACCATATCACCTCTTCGAGTGCCGGTAAGCTTAAGATCACAAAACTTTCTAATACTCTGGGAGCTGAGTGTAAAATGCTGTCTCCATCGTAATTCCAGCTGAAATTAGTTTTTAATAACAGCTAAGGCTTGGTTAAAAACGAGAACCATAGAGGCTACATGTCGAAAGTGGTGCATCAGGGCAATCTGCCTCAAGCTATCACTCCTCTCCTGTTTCTGTAAGCTGCTGGAACGACTTGTACACAACAGGCTTCTTGAGTCATTGAGTTCATTTGTCACACCACAGCAACATGGATTCTTGAAGGGTCGTTCAACTTCTTCAAACTTGGCTGAGTTCAAAGATTATATTGCAGGAGCTTTAGATAAACAGCTTCAAGCTGATGCAATATTCACGGACTTCCCAAAAGCTTTTGACTCCGTGAACCATGTTCTCCTCTGTCGAAAAATAGCTTTGCTTCGCATATTCGGTTTCCTTTATTGTTGGATTTTTTTTTTAAATACCTCCATTCCCTTCCACTCTCTCCATCACACTTTCTTCGTCGCACAACGCTCGTGCGACCTGCAGATCACATTTCGTCGTTTCTTCAGGTGTGCCACCCAGACAATGATTAGACCATCGGTATAAGGGGGCACACAAATTATGTGAATTTATCCTATTAATCTCATCTTGTCCATTTCGTGATCAGCTCTCAGAGATAAAAAAAAATTGTAATACGCTGTGGGAAAAAAAACTCTGAGTTATAAAGTTAGCTGTCATTTCAAGCATCTCGACGATAGGGTTTAAAGTGCCCTTAGATGCTATGTTGAAATTTATTGGACTGAGATTCTCCATAATAATATCTTTCTGCTATACAATCTCGACGATAGGGTCAAGAAAGGCCCTAAGATGCGATGTAGAAATTTATTGCACTGAGATTCAATCGTTGTTAAATAAATATTCTTTAAGCCTTTTTTTAAAAACCATAAGTGAGTTTGCATCCTTAACTGAATCTGGGAGATTGTTGTATATACGCAAGGCATAATTTGTAGCATCATTCTTTAGACAATCCGTTCTTGCAAAAGGTATTATGAATTGATTTGCGTTCCTAGTATTGTAGTGATTTTCCTGCGATACTTTCATAAATTGAATATGTGACGACGAATTTGAGTTCAAGCATTTAAAAATAAACTTGGCTTTCTCTGCTTCAACAATTTGAATAAATGTTAATGCTTTCGCTGATTGGTACAAAAATCTGGTTGGTGTACGTATTGGTAGATTTAGCATATTTTTATAAGCCTTGGTAAGCAACCTGTTACGAATTCCCGCGTACCGACTCTCTCCCATTCGCAACTTCTAATTGCCGCCGTAACATTTCCACCTTCCTTTGGGCACTCCTACCTTTTCCTCTGTGTATTCATTTAATTTTATTGACATTCTTCCAATTTCCCTTCAATTTTTATTTCTTCATCATCACAATCCTACCCTTATTTCGAACTAAAATCATATAACATATACTAATAATTTTAATTTTCCCACTAACAACATTCCATTTATTAATTCCCACTAACAAACTTCATTCAATACCTTTTCCCTAACAAAACCTAATTCCTTACCTTCATACTAACTAATTCTATTTACTACTTCCCACTAACAAATTTTATTTTTTTATACTAACAAAAAATTAATTCACGTTCCCTACTAACAAAATTCAATCCCATGCCCAAATGCAACGTTCAAGTTGCTTACGAGATGAACGGGAGATCGACAATCCATGGCACCATAAGCTGCGTCGTTAGTTCTCGATCGAGGGCCTGCTGGAACCCTGAGTTCAAGATTCGGTTTTTTTGGAGTTTGAAAAGAAGAAGAGGAGAAAGTGCTTTGGTAGTGTCTAAGAAGAGGAGAAAGTGCTTTGGTAGTGTCTAAATAAAGAATAATTTTGATTTGGTGAAAAGTGGGGTTTGAATTGGATTTAATTACGAACGTGGGAATTGAATAGAAAAATTAGTTAAATTTTGTTTGTGGCATATGCGGGTGAAATTAATTGCGGATTTTAAAGAAAGAAAAACTTAGTCAAGTGGAGTGAACCGAGAATAAGAATAATCAGGCATAATTCAAAACCAAAAAAATTGTGTGGAAAATAAAATAAAAACTTGTATTGCGGATTAGAATTTTAATTGTTGGATACGGCAGTTAAAAGTGAAATAGGAAAGTGTCTTAATTTCATTTATTAAAACAAAAAAAAAAGAAAAAAAACACAGAGGGAAGTTTCCATGAAATCCTTTATTTGATCTATGAAGTGGTGCAAAAATTCAATTTTTTTTTGCATTTGGAGGTAACCTGTTGGATGAAATTAAAAAGATAATGGATTAGCGAAGAGAGAGTAATAAGCGTCTTGTGAAAAGTGGCCGTTCTGTGATTTCATTTTCGGACTTGTGTTAACAATAATTTTTATATTGAAACTTGAGTTTCAGGTGCCCCGAATTCCTTTCTTTTGTTCTTCGCCGAGCGCTCGGAGTTCAACAAGGAAAGCGTGAGTAATTATTTGGATTTGTTTTTTTCTTATATACTGTTAGTTTATGTTATTAAATTAATATTTTTTTTTCCTTTTATTAAATTGTATCTAACGGATTTTGCTTGCATAAATTTTAATGAGGGGTTAAAAATTAGTGAATTTTACCTGTAAAATTCGTTCTTACTTTTTGTGAATTAAATAAAACGGCCATGTCTCGTTAAGACAACAAACTTACATTTCTCAATATGACCTTCCCTTTCCCATCCTTTTCCCTTTGAGCTAGTTATTTCATGTAAGGTGGCTCAGCACGAGCAGAGGGTGTCCCGGAAAAACCACGACACGACTGAGCGCTAGCCGGCCTCAGTATGCCACCCCGGGCTACACAGCTCCCTGCTAATTACTTAATGTCTGCAACTGCGGTGACTTCCGTGGTTGCTACAAACCTGGAGATGATATTAAGGTGTTGCTTTGATGACTGGCTCCAGATTACTACTCTGTATGTAGCTTCAACAGAACGAATGCATTTAACACCATCTGCTTGATATTGCTTTGAAATCCTTCACATCTTCTCAGTAATCCAATAACAGGAGCTGTTTATATGCGACAGCCACGTTAATCGTTGGTCGATGATGCGTCCAAGATATTTGAACTTCGCTACTCTCTCCAGTTTTTCGCTGTTAATTCTTATATCAATGTTAATGTCTTAATTGTTCTTCTGTTTGAAAATAATGTATTTGGTCTTAGAAGTATTTCGCGCTAGCTTATTATTTCTTAACCACGAATGATATGTACTTAGATCCTCATTAATGGCATTCTCTAAGTAATCTTTTTTGCATCCCGAGTAAAGTAGAACTGTGTCATCAGCATATAGTGCATAGTATCCCTTTAGTTCACATGTACTTAAATTGTTGGTGTATAACAAGAATAAAGCTCATAAATTGTGGAAATCTCATGGAACAATTGATTATCGTCAAGAGTTTGTTAGGTATCGGTCAATTGCCAATATGGAGGTTCTGAGAGCCCAAAGAGCATATTATGACAATATCGAAAAGTCTCTTCATTCCAACCAAACTAAGCCCTTTTGGTCTTTTGTTAAAGCTCAAAGATCTTCAAGTGCATTTTCAAATTTTTTTCAGTGGAATAGCAAGACTGCTTCTTCCCCTTCTGAAATTTCTAACTTATTCTCCACCTTTTTCTCCTCTGCATTTTCTTCATATAACAAGACTTCTATACCTTCCTCTTTTTCCGTATTGCCTTCGCCTATTATCACCTCGATAGTCACGAATCCTCTTCAAGTTGAACTTATTATCAACTCTATTGATCCTAACGTTGGACCTGGGCCGGATGGCATTCCTAATTTCTTTATTAAAGCATTAGCATCTACCATTAGCTTTCCACTTTCATTGCTTTTCAATCTAAGTTTGACAACAGGTCACATGCCAGATTGCTGGAAGATTGCTTATGTTACTCCAATACACAAAAGTGGTGACCCGACCATGGTGGAGAATTACCGCCCTATCTCAAAACTTTCATCCTTTTCTAAAATTTTAGAACGAATTGTCCACCTAGAGCTCTATTCTTCTCTTTGTTCCCAAATAGCTCCTGAGCAGCATGGTTTTGTGCCAAATCGTTCTGCCATAACCAATCTCTTGGAACTTACTGACACTTTGGCGGTAGCCTTAAATGACAGTCTTCAAGTGGATACTATCTACACTGATTTTTCTAAGGCATTTGACACTGTCAACCATGACATTCTTATTTGCAAATTGCAGCATTATGGTGTGAGTGGCTCCATTTTGTCATGGTTAACTTCATACCTAGCTTCTAGAACATGCCAAGTTGTCATTGATGACTCGGTTTCTAAGTCGTTTCATCCCAGCTCTGGAGTTCCACAAGGTTCCATCTTAGGTCCGTTCCTTTTCACCATGTTTATCAATGATCTGCCATCAGTGTTCAACTCTTCCTGTCTCTTATTTGCGGATGATTTGAAGATCTACAGAGTAATCAACTCAACTGCTGACTGTCATATTCTCTTAAACGATCTGTTATCTCTGTCTTCTTGGTGTAAGGCTAACCTTTTGAATTTAAATGTACCAAAATGCCACAAAATGTCGTTTTCGTTGAAAAGTTCATCAATATCCCATTCCTATTTACTGAATCAAACTCCTCTAATAGTAGTGGATCAGGTAAAAGACTTAGGGGTTATCTTCGAACCAAAGCTCAAATTTAACCTTCACATTATAAACTTAATCACTAGAGCTTCCCGTGTTTCGGGTTTTGTTCTTAGGCATACTTCTATTTTTTCTAACCCTAAGTCTGCTATGAAACTATTTATCTGTATCGAACGTTCTCTTCTTGAATACTGTTCTCAAATTTGGTCACCTCACAATGATTATCTGATTGTTCTCCTTGAATCTGTCCAGAGGAAGTTCACCCGTTTTCTATTTTTCAAATTCAAAATCCCTTATGCGACCTACGAAAATCGCCTGTCCTTCCTTCAGATTCCTTCTCTTGAAATTCGCAGATTGATACTTGATGAATGTCTTCTCTTTAAAATATGTAACCGCCTTACGGATACAAATCTTGATTCTCGATTTTATTATAGGCTAAATCTGCGCTCGGGTAGAAATGCTAGTATCTTTCTTGTACCTTTTGCTCGGATTAACCCGTACTTCCATTCTCCACTGCTAAGGCTACCTTGTAATCATGATCGTCTACAAATTGGTCCTTTTCCTCGTTCTCTTTATTTGCTTAAACAAAAACTTATTAGTTTACTAATTTGTTAATTTTGTGTGTTTCTTAGTATATACTTCACCATTTGTATTAGAGGTAACTCTGTTAATGGCAACATAAATAAATAAATAAATAAATGAATAAATAAGGTAGGGCCAAGTACGGAGCTTTGGGGAACGCTTGACTTCATAGGCGCCAAGTACATTATTGACTACTATTCCCTGCGATCCTTCTTTTAAGTTATTCCTTAAAAAGTTGATTTGGTTTCCCGTGGATGCCATATAATTCGAGTTTACGAAGTAAATGCTCATGATCCACCGTATCAAATGTCATTTGCAGGTCCACAAAAATGGCAGCAACATAGTCACCCTTGTCAAGTCCTGTATTTATGAAACGCGTGACTGAGAAAAGAGCATCAAAAGGTCCTTTATTTTTCTGGAAACCAAACTGTTGTAAATTTAAAATTGAATTTTCCTCAATGAATGATGATAGACGGATGTTTATTAATTTTTCGAGTATTTTACTAAATCCTGTTAAAAGCGCGATAGGGCGGTAATTATTTGGATCCATACGGTCTCCTCCCTTGAAGATTGGGACTATTTTTGCTAGTTTTCCTTCCCCAGGAAACGTTCCCTTCCTAATATGTTTGTTTAGACAATTTGGAACACATTCTGCTATCTCTTCCTTTATAAGTTTCATTTCATCCATGGAGATATTGTCTATACCTGGTGCTGTATTTCGCTTCAATTCATCAATAATTTTTATTACTTCAACTTTGTTAGTAAGATGCATGTGAAAGGATTTTTGGGTGACATAATTGTAGAAGTAAAATTGCTTGTTGGCGCTGGCTGGATTCCATTGGCAATTTTTTCACCTATAGTTGAAAAAAAGATATTGAGGTTACTTGCAGTTTCAAATGCATTTGCTGAAGATGAGTTCTCTATGGTGAAATCCTGGGTCGTAGAGTTACGCGGTGAGTTTCTTTTAACTTCATTTATTATGTCCCATATTTCATGTGCATTGTCGGCCGCTGCATCTAGTCTTTTGGAGTAATACAAAAGTTTTGCTTTTTTCACAACACGATTCGATGTTTTATTGGCTTCAATGTATATAAACCTGAGCGATTGATCATTCATGTTCCGTTTGTAGTTCATATAAGCCTTCCGCTTGTTCTTACTTGCCTCAATAACTTTTTTGGTTATCCATGAATGTTGACGACATCTTTTTTTTTCTCCGTAGTCAAGGTGTCCTTAGCTTCCATTATGATATATGTGAGCTCCACTAAGTTTGAAGGTTTTTGATTAATTAATAAACCCTTAAGATTTGATCTAAAGAGGTCCTTATTTAAGTATTTGAAAACTTTGTAAGCAGGCTTTTGCTTTTTATTTTTTTTAATGCCTTGAATAACAATTTTCAAAACACGATGATCAAGTTTAGGCCATTCCTCTAGAGTATAAGCAATCTTCCCAGCCATTTGATTATCCTTTGTGACTATGTGATCCAGGCAGGTATCAGATGCTAGTCGGGTAGGTTGAAGTGGGTTCACAATAGTGGCACCATTCGTTTCTAGTACGTCGTTGTACATCCTTGACCCATTAGGTTCAATCATTAGATCTATATTTGTATCGGCAACTGTGATCAAATTATTTTCCATAGAATATAGTTCAGCTAATGTCAAGCACAGGTCTTGCGCGTTAAGTCGGGTGGGGTTGTAAAATGTGCCAATTTTTATTTTCTTTTCAAGGCATACTAGTTCGATGACTATTATATTGTATTTATCCGGTATTACTCGCCTCGTTACGAAATCAAGAGTTTTTTTAATAATATTTCATCGTATCTATCCTCTCGTTCATGTCGTGTTAATCTCTATGGCACAGTCTCCTTTCTATTCAATCCTACATCTGGTGTCCCTCAAGGGTCAATCCTTGGACCTCTTCTTTTCGTTCTATTTGACCCCAAGCTTAAATCCGATGCCGGCGGCGTTTGCACAAGTATGCAAATATTGCTACCACTGTTCACTTATTCACATGTCTTGTCTGCCCGCTTCTTGAGTACTGCTCAGTAGTGTGGTCTCCTAGATGCTTATATTTTGTGATTTCACTAAAAGCTGTTCAGCGTAAATTTACCCGTATTAGCTTATGAGTCTTATGAGCGTCGTCTATCCATACTTCGCCTTCCTTCTCTGTCGTCCTGTAGAACCTTTTTAGGTCAATGTTTCCTTTATAAGTTGACACCACCAATAAATTACTTCCACTCTAAGCGAAGACTTGCACTACAGACTGTATGCGCATCCTAGTCGGCCTAATAACATTCTCGAGGTTCCGTACGCCCGGACAAATTTATATTTTTAGTCAATTATGCCACGAATTATCAGAAAGCATAACAAACTCGAGCTTGATTCTCTATCCATATCCTACTTTGTTTTTAAAAATAAAATAAAGACGTTACTTTTTGTGAATAGTGATTAATGTTTCCTCACCACTCATTTTTTTTAACTTTCATCTAGACTCTAATTTTCATTTCTTACATGTTTTAATTAACTTATTTCTGATTGATTTTGTTGTATTAATCTGTCTTACTTTAAACTTTATTTAACTATATTTAATTGTCTAAGTCTATTTTGGAATTGGATTTTTGTCTGTTAAATGGATTTAAATAAATAAATAAAAAGAGGCCTACTTCCGGTTCCATTTTCAGTTGGAAGAACCCTACACAACAAAATTCTCAGTTATAAAGCCTTAGATAAAGTTATATACAATTTCATTATTGATACATTGATTCAAAATTCTCCTTTGCAAAAGCAATGTGAAAGATTCTAAATCCGGTACAACATGGCCCCGCAATTTCTTTCCGAAAATTATATTATAGTGAATTTCAAGTGGTTTAAATGTCTGTTAAGGACTGCAGCGATGGACTGCTATCTCAACAAGCGAAGATTTTAGTCCTGGCCGGGATTGGGCTTGTCTAACGACGTGCAAATGCGCTCACAGGCTAGCGTTGTGGTGTCGTGGGGCGGGTTCTTTTCCCCAGCACAAGGGCTCACTGCAAAGCAAAAGAAGTTTCGCACTCGTGAATCAAACGGTGAAAATGTCTTGGTTGGGTGGTGCCGAGGCTGAGTTAACCTACCGAAGAGATCAACAGATGGATCGCAACTGACCGAGCTTGATTAACTTGCACGAAATGCGAGAGTATTTCGTCCTCACAATTAACATTTACGACCCCCCAAATAAGAGTGGGGCATCCAGTTGGAAGCGGTGCGTTCTCGCAACCCCCCATCTAGATCAAGATTCATTGTAGATTTGGCCAATTATTTTTCATTTACATGAAAAACTCATACAAGACAAATTCGCATGAACTTTTCCCTTAAAAGAAAAATAAAGATGTCTCAAATTTATGTTAAACTGTTGTATGACGGAATCATATAAAACTTCACCATAAATAAAAAACCTGTGCAGAAGGCCACTCTACCCTGCAAAAACAACAGTAACAGCAAAAACAAGTTGGGTAGACAAAGCAATGCTCGCGTCAAAAGGGTTTTGTACTTAACTTAAATTTGGAAAAGATTCAATCAAAAGTGTAGTATCTGGTTCGATGGAAAGCCCATGTAGTAGAAAAATCGTATATGATTGTTGTAGTCGGAGGAAATTCAAATGGCTTTAATGTTGGTAAATTTTATTGAAACTTAAGGCATAAAATGATATTTTGAAGAACTAGTTAAATGGTCGATTTCATGGTATTTAATGATACTGATATAGTTTTACTGACAAAAATGTTAAATCCTACCACTATAAGCGAAGTTCAACAAATTTTAGCTTCTTATTTGTTATTGGATTGGCTCCATGATTGAAAGGGCTTTCTGAAAGAAGTTTTTCCAAAACTCACTATTTTCCAATTCCAAATGTCCGGCCGTCCGTCCACCTGCCCCTCTATCGGTGCGTCATAAGAAATTTCTTCCGAAACATTAGAAGCTACAAAGCTCAAACTTTGTGAAAAAGTCAGAAGTGGTGCTCTCAAAAGTTTAGGTTTTATCAAATGTATCAAAATTTTGTAAGTGGGCTTCCCCTTACAACGAAGTTGCCCTTAACAAATTTTCTCATTAAATGTAGTTGCGTAGGATACCAAATAAAAGGTTTAAGCTCTTCTGAATCTGAAAAATAAGTAATTTTTTGCATTAGAAATACAAGGGGAGGCAAAATGTATGAACAATATTCAAAGTTCGTATATTTTTCCTTCCGCTGCGCCCCACGGAGCCGAAAATCCGAAAAAAATACCGAAAGTAGGACTTTATGAGTACAAAGGCAACAAGCACCTCAAAAATCAAAATTCACTTAACTCTGATTTGAAAATTTTACACTTTCCCCCAAAAGTGTAAACGGTGCCCTTAAACTTCTTAAGGTTTTAGGTTTGAGCCTAAAATTTCATGGAAATCAAATCATATTCAGGTAAGTTATCGCCATATCAATTGTATGGAATTACAAAAACAATATGACATGTTCATAGTTAATATATAGTATATTTCAACTCGACCAAGGCACTCTTATTTTCTACGGATTTTCATGAAAATTTAAGGAAAAGTGGTTTACTTGAATATGTTCTATGAGCTGAGCATTCAGAAAAATTATTTAACATTCAACAAAAGCTCGGCCGTTATGTGCTTATGAACGAAACCGCATTTTTTGGATCAATTTGAACTATTTTTTAAACAAATATTGGGTGAATAAGTTAAATCATCGATTCATGGCGTCAGAACATTTTTTTCGAACCCTAGAATGGTTACAAAGCCCTTCCTGTTAGGAGCTCTCTCCTGCCTCCTCGAATTGTTTCACCTACGACTTTTAATAGTAGGTACTCACTTTTCTTAGGGTTACCTCCCTGTATGGGGAGAACCCCCTTAAACCCCGCTGAAAAATTTTTCCACCCCCAAAACTTTCAAGATGTTACCACTGCTGAATTTTCCACAAAGTTTCATGGCTGTAGCTTCTATAGTTTCGGAGAAAAACTGCCGTGACATACAGACGGACGGACGGATAGACGGACAAAGGTCGTGATTACCTCCCTGTATGGGGAGAACCCCCTTAAACTGCCGTGACATACAGACGGACGGACGGATAGACGGACAAAGGTCGTGATTACCTCCCTGTATGGGGAGAACCCCCTTAAACCCCGCTGAAAAATTTTTCCACCCCCAAAACTTTCAAGATGTTACCACTGCTGAATTTTCCACAAAGTTTCATGGCTGTAGCTTCTATAGTTTCGGAGAAAAACTGCCGTGACATACAGACGGACGGACGGATAGACGGACAAAGGTCGTGATTGCAATAGGGTTTTGTATTTTAGCACAAAGCCCTAAAAAGGGGAGAGCCAACACGATGGCTAGCTCATGAGCGGAGGGGCTAAGCAACATGTTGGTGGGACCTATACCTGGTCAAAGGCCCAGCGAAACAGAAAGACCAAGTTTTCTTCTTTTTTGGGGTTTTGTAAAATAATTTTAAAAAACCCTACTAAAATCGCGTCCTATCTGTCCGTTCGTCCGTCCGTCCGTGTGTCACAGCAGTTTTTCTCGCAAGCTACTTAAGCTAGAAACATTGAATTTTGTAGGCAGGTGTAAAGCGGTGCACTCTTCAAAGTTCAACTACAAAAAAATTGTATACGGTTTTTAAGCGGGGTCCCCCCATATAGCGGAGTGGCCCCCGAACGAAAAATATTAAAGGTAGCCGATATGAGTATCGAATGAAAGATCTTGATGAAAAATTTTCGAAACTAATTTCCTAATTCGACACTTTTTGCGCACAGGGAGGGGAAATACGTGAAAAATTTGTGTCCCCACCCCTTGCGATTGGACATCTGTGATCCGAAAAATCTGCAAAAAATTATGGAGGTAGGTGTTTATGAATACAACAACAACAAATACCGTAGAAGTGAATCCCTCAAAAGCAATTACCCCAGCATAAAATTTACCATAGAATCAGAAAATAAAGAAAAAATGCAGCATTTTCATGATTTAAATACTACGCGCAAACAATAACAAGTTGGGTGAACAGACCTACGCTCATGTCAGAAGGGTTTTGTATTCAATTTACAAAATGCAGTCACCAGATCGAATCAAATCAAGAAAAATGTCAAAGACGATTTTATTGGAGAAAATATGAAATACGATGAACGAATTTGAACTTCTGAGGTTTTTGTTATTGTTATACTGATAAATATCTCCCTTGATAATTATTTCAGATATCCATCCGCGACGGAGGAAACACATTTTTCATGTATTACCCCTCTGTGCCCCCACTGAAGCAAAAACTGATAGTTTAACAACTGTTTTGAAAAGCTCCCATAAAAACTTTTATTTCATACTCATATCAGCTACGTTTGATGAATTTTTTTTTCAGGGCCACTCTTCTGTACTGTTATCATCGATTCATGGCCAATTTTTTCGAATCCTAGAATGGTTACAAAACTCTTTTGCTAGGAGCTCTCTCCCACCTCCTTGACTTGCTTCACTTATGAGCATTAATTGTAGGTACTCATCTTCAGTCATTCATTAAATTGAATCAAGTGTTCAAAGCATGCACCTTAAACGTTGAAGTTGGGAAAAAACTCAAAATTATTCAATCTTCGCATTTAAAACAGCCACTATTTTGTTTTGCGATTACTGATACCACTAGCTGAACCGATTCTCAAAGATATGCATGACACCTATCATTCCTGAAATTTTCATGCAAATCCTAGCAAAACTGTAGTGTCTGAGTCGGTAAAAAGCGCATGTTGTTCCATAGCCATATGTTGCCATAGTAATAAATGCAGCGCATATTGTTCCATAGTAATACAGGAAAATTCAAACCGCTATAACTTCGCTAAATATGATTCAATCTTTATGAAACTTTCAGGATAGATCAATCTTATGAATAGACATCTTTGTTGAATTTAAGGGTACGGTTAAGATTTTATTCATGAAAACATAAAATCGATATATCATACTATTGCTAACAAAGTTGAGTGAATTGCGACTTCTCACGTATTTTTTGTTGTTGCACTTACCAAAGCCTACATTTCTGATTTTTTTGAGATTTTTCGGATCACAGGTGTCCAACCGTGAGGGGGGGACACAAATTTTTCGTGTATTTCCCCTCCCTGTGGGCCTCTCGAAGCAAATTTTGCCAAACTAAGACCTGTTTTGAAAAGTTCTCATCAAGATTTGATACCCATATCGGCTATCTTCAATGAAATTTTTTCTAGGGGGGTCACTCTCTTATATGGGGAGACCCCCCTTAAATACCTTATAAAATTTTTTTTGTAGTTGAACTTAGAAGAGATCACCATTTTGCACCTACACACAAAATTTGCTGTTTCTAGCTCAAGTAGTTACCGAGAAAAACTGCTGTGACACACGGACGGACGGACAGACGGACAGACTGGTCGCGAAACTAGTAGGGTTTTGTAAAATTATTTTACAAAACCCTAAAAAAATGCTGGATGTATATAGGGGTTTCCATTAAGGATATAATAATTTTATCCATTAATAAAATACAGAAACATTTAAGATAATGAATTCAAATTCATTGTGGGTGCAGTGCAAGCATTTTATTTCATGAAAAATCATATGACTGATCATATGAATGAGTCATATGACCCCCACGAGCATGTTTACAGCGGTTGGTTCCTTGGACCCAATTTCCCACCGCTCTAGCACACATTTCGACTGGAACGTTGACAATTTCGCATTGGGTGTTGTCTTTGAGCACGTTTAAAGTTTCTGGCTTGTTGGCATAGACTAGTGACTTGATGTAGCCCCATAAAAAGAAATCCAATAGTGTTAGATCACATGAATGAGGCGGCCGTTCGACCGGACTATTTCTTGAGATAACGCGTATACCAAATTTGGCTAGTGGCACCATCATGTTGAAACCACAGATCGTTTATGTCATTCAATTTCCGCCACAAATAATCTTCCAACATAACACGATAGTGCTCTCCATTGACGGTAACATGATGGTCGTTTTCATCCACGAAAAAATACTGCCCAATCACACCTCCAGCATGAAAACTGGACCGAAAAGTAGTTTTTAACAGATAAAACAGTATCTCAAGGAGTACATGCAGGTTTGTTGCCGATCAATAATGCTTACTTTGCTTATCAACAAAACCACTGAGCCAGAAATGAGCTTCATCGCTGAAGATTATTTTTTGATGAAATTCTTTGTTTCCTTCAAGCCTTGCTAGAGCTCAATTGGAGAAATTTCGGCGTTTCAAATGATCAAGTGGTTTTAGTTCTTGAGTCAGCTTTATCTTGTCACCGTATAGACAAAATTTTTTTCGCAAAATATGCCGCAGTGTTATTTGTGCAATCTACGTTCAATAGTAAAAATTTGGACTCAAACTTATACAGCATAGCGTGCACAGCCGGTCAAATGGGATGATTATTACAGCCAAAATTGGAGTAAGCGCTCTTAAAGTTGCGACCACTGACTCAGAATCTTGGTAGCAATTTTGAATGATTTCTAAACGTTGTTGGTTCGTAAACTTTATCATGATAAAAAAGTTTACTTTAGTTAACG
Organism: Odontomyia ornata; assembly: GCA_963969285.1. NCBI lineage: Eukaryota > Metazoa > Arthropoda > Insecta > Diptera > Stratiomyidae > Odontomyia > Odontomyia ornata. Next base: position 390,505,916 of record OZ017739.1, read on the forward strand.
TGATGACATTATCATTTTATTAAAAAAGTTTAAGGATGCCTCTATATAAAGATACAAAATTGTTATGTCCCTAATGGAAAACCCAATGAAAAGTAAAAACAACAGACTGATATATCACCAAAGATTCGTGTTGTCCACATAAAAACAAAACTGCTGTGGCAGATTTTAAGACCAAATATGAGCATATCCTTCACTTGGTAGAAACAAATGAATACGATAAAGCGCTTTTCAACATATTGATTGCTAAATGTATGCATAAAGTGAAAAAAGAGAGAGCTTCAACCCTTTCCAATCAAAACTCCATAGCAAACAATATTCAATCGCGTGTATCTATGGCAAATGTTCCAAAGATTTTCAACTCTCTCAAGAATGGATTCAGCAAAGCGAATTTTAGGATTGTGCATAATAACACCCGCAAGCTTGGCTCACTCCTTGGCTCCACGGAAGATCCATTTTCAGCAAAAACAAAAAGCGGAATCTACAAAGGCGGTTCAATAAGTACTTAGCTTCACCATCCAATGGCACCACTGTCGTAAGAGGGATTCACTATTGTGCTTTTGCTACTTTCAGTGAAATGAGACTCGTTGCTTTGTTTTGACCGCGTGTGGAAGCGGGTGTGTTGACGAGTTTTAGAAAAAATGAAAAAAGAGCAATATCAATCGGTAATTTGATTTATGTTTTGGGAAGAGAAATCACACAGCGAAATCAAAGAGCGCTGGGAAGCTGTGCACGGTGACTCTGTTCCTGCGATGGTGACCACAAAAAATTGGTTTAACGAGTTTGAACGTGGTCCAACGTCAGTTTTTGATGAGCCACGTCCAGGTATCCAGGAAAGCAGCTATCACGGAGGATAACATGATGGAAATCCACGGGTTCGTATTGGCAGACCGCCGATTGAAAGTGCGCCAGATATCTGAGACAGTAAGTGAAATTTTGGGCATGAGAAAGCTGTCGGTGCAATGAATGCCATGTTTGTTCATTTCGAGCAACAAACGCAACCGTAAGACCACTTCAGAGGAGTGTTTGAAGGTTTTTAAGCAAACTTAACCCAAAGGAGTTTCTGCATCGTTTCATATTTGTCGATAAAACACGGTTCCACTGGTACACACCAGAGACCAAGGAGTAACTAAAACAGCGTACTTCACCCGGCAAACGTGCTCCAATTAAGGCGAAGACTGTTTTATCGGCCGGAAAGGTGGCAGCCGACGTTTTCAGGGATTCTCAAGGTGTGATCTGCATGATCTGCATGTGACCTGGAGAAGGACAAAACGATCATAGCACTCTATTGTGCTGAATTCTTGAGACGAATTGCAGAAAAAAGGAACTATTTGGTGAAAAAAGTGCTCTTCTACCATGAGAATGTACCGGTTCACATCTCCGCCATCGCTATGGCGAAATTGATCAAAAATTGGACTACGAGCTGCTACTCTATCCATTGCATTCTCCAGATTTGTCCCCGTGCAATCTTTTTTTGCTTCCGAATTTGAAAAAAGTGACTAGCCAGGCAGAAATTTGAGTCAAATGAGGAGGCCTACTCAGGCCTACTGTACACAGTACAGTACTGTAAAGAAATTGAAGCATCATCATCAAGTGAATCGAGCTGAAAGATTATATTGAGAAATAAATCACAACTTTTCCAAAATTGTCGCTTTGTTTTTGTAGGCTAAGTACTTACCGGACCTCCCTCGCATCATGTCAATTACACAGAATGTGTTATGAAGCATATTGGACAAAATAAACGTAAAGTAGGATTTCGTCTTAAGGAACATGGAAGATACATCAAAAATAAAGACGTAAATAAAGCTTGCTGCACACGCATTGAATTTGAAGAACCCAGGAAGACAATAAGTGGGCCGTTTGTTGATAACTTTCTTTTATTGAAAAGTGTAACTAACTCGCAACAACTCGACGCATATGAATGTCTATTCATACATATAATGGACAAATTAGTGAATATTGACAGTAGCCCTATAAATTCCAAGTTATTTAATTTGGGTAGATAATAAATATATCTTAACGATCAACTTTATTAGCCTTTTCATAAATTATCATAACTCATAATATGTTGAAGTATGCGGGCCGTATAAAAGGGAAATTCTTCAAAATTTGGCTGATAGATGTTCATAGCCCGACCGAGGAAACGTAGGAAACAAATGACAACGGTCAGCGCCTAATTGACTTTGCAGGTAACAGAAATCTAGCGATACGTTCGGCTTGTTTCCCACATCGAAGCATACATTAAATGACCTGGGTTTCACCAGATAGCAACACACAAAACCATATCGACCATGTTCTGATCCAATAACGTTCAGTCTCCAGTATAGTTGACGCCCGTACATACCGAGGAGCTAATTGTAACTCAGATCATTACTTCATCAAATATACCTATCGATGTCGTATTTCAAGGTGCATTCAACGAAGGCCAGCGATCTACAGAAATTCAGCATCAAAAGACTCCAAACGGCTATGGGAAAACAGTTACCATGCTATGAGACACATGGCTGAAACAAGCAACGAGCTCTGGATGGAAGTGAAGACCATTTAAGACCATGGCAAAATATATGATTGGACATCAAACCTGGCGCAAAAGAAATTTTTGGTTCGATTACAAATGCCAGTATGCGTTAGATATAAAAAATTAGGCGTCCAATTTTGGGTATGAAAATCAGGACAAAGAGAGAACATTATGACGATCTTAGAAGAGTAGCCAATAACATAATTAGAATGTAAGTCAAGCGAGCAATAACACAAGACAAGCATACAAAGTAGGGAAAAGCTTGCCGCGCTAACATTGGCAACATCACTGCTAATGAAAATAGTATCAAGGAAAGATAGGCATCATATTTCAAGAATCTCTCAAATCTTCCGTACAGCTTCAGAACATCGGAGCCTATGAATATTTCCAGAGAGCTTCAATTGGCCTCACCAATATTGAATCAAGGCTCAAAAGAATAATAAAGCGCTGGGCATCGATGAAATTCCAATGAAGCTCATTAAATATGGTAGCAGCGGTGTTCAGAAAGCCATTTATGAAGTCATACAGCAGATTTGGCAACAAGAAGATATACCATACGAGTGGAGCCAATCAATTAAATTCCCTACCGACAAAAGAGGTGACAAGCTACAGTGCGAAAACTATAGAGACAGATCACTACTTTGTACAGTGTACAAAATATTTTCAACGAACTTAGAAAATAAAATAAAATCTTACACCGACCGTATCATTGGGGAGTAGGAACGTGGCAGGTGGATTCACGATATACCAATAATTTACAATCAAGCAGCTACTGCAGAAATGCTGGGAGTTTGACATAGACGGACGCCAATTTTTTGTTGAATTTAGGTAAGAATACGGCAGCATTGATCGTAATCTCTTCTTCTTAGCACTACAGCCCCTTTCGGGCCTTCGCTTCCTAAAAAAGCGCCTCCAACTGTCTCGGTTCATTGACCACATCCTCCAATTTTGAAACCCAAGCAGCGATGAACTGTCTTCGTCGACTGAGTCTGACCAGCGTTTCCTTGGCTTCCCCACTGGTCTTCGGCTTTCAGTTCTCTCAACGAATACCTTTTTGGGGATTCGTTGTTCGTCCATACGATTTTTGCGGCCAGCTCATTGCAGTTTCCATGGTCTTATAATCGTTAAGACCTCCGGCCCATCAAATATTTCATACAGCTCATAGTTGTATCAATTCACCATTGGCCCTTGTCTAACTTCGCTCCGATTATTTGCCTCAGGACCCGTCACTCAAGGGCGTTCAATATATTTGAGAATGCTTGGGTTAGGGTCCATGTTTAACATAGATAGCTTAACACAGGTCTTATCACAGATTTGTGTACTAAGAGCTTTATTCTCCTGTGTATCCAGCTGATCTTCAAGATCGTCAATACTGAATAAAATATTATATTTTCGAGCTGTATTCTTCGGCGTATTTCGTCTCTTTCATTGTCCGTTTTCGTTATTTTGGCGCCTACATATACAAATTTGCTAACGTTTTCGATACTGAGCTTTGTCTTATTTTCATTGATTTGTAGCCCTACTAGTTTTGTTTCGCTGTCGAGTTTCAGGAAAAGTTCTTTGGCAGTTGCTAGTGACCGTGACAAAATGTAGATGTCATCGGCACAGGCTACTACTTGGCTTGACTTGAATATTAATGTACCTCGCATATCTTCCTTATGACATACTCTAGAGTCAAATTGAATAACAATGGGGCCAGCCCATCTCCCTGCTTTAGTCCGATATTTGTGTCAAAGGCATCGGTGAGTCGGTTATTGATGCGGGCTTGGGAGGTCGTCGACGTCATTGAGACGGACCAATTTGGCTGGAATGTCAAAGTAAAGCATTATTTGGTACAATACGTTACGATCAATACTATCGTATGCTTGCTTGAAGTCAACGAAAATTTGGAGTACGTCTATGTCAAACTCCCAGCATTTTTCAAGTACCTGCTTGACTGTGAACAACTGGTCTATCGTTGATCTGTCTGCTGTAAAACTACCTTGATACTCCCCAATAGTACTGTTGGCATATGATCTGATTTTATTTTCTAAGATAATTGAAAATATTTTGTACTCTTTACAAAGTAGTGATATGCCTCTATAATTTTCGAACTGTAGCTTGTCACCTTTTTTGTGGATAGAGAATATAATCGATTGGCTCCACTCTTTTGGCATATGTTCTTATTTATTTATTTATTTCAGAAAATCAACTTACAGACTAGTAGTCCAATTACAAGTCAATTAATACAATATATAAATACAAACATATGAATTCAAAATATAGCAGAAATTAAAGAAAAAAAGAAAATTAAGGTTTATAGGAATATTTATAATTTTGATTTTTCATTGAAGTTTTGAATAAACCAAGAGACTGTGATAGTGGACCAAGACTTCGCTGGTTGTGCATACGAGGTAAGCGTAGCGAAGGAGAGTGGAGGAAGGTGTTAGTACGTGCATACGGAACCTGAAATTGAAATGAGGATCTATCAGGGCAAGCCGCGTCGAATGTATTTATTTGTCTGCATAAATTTTGAGGTAAAAGGCTATGATGAAGCTTGAACAAAAGAGATTCGTCAAGGAAAGATCGTCTGGACTCAAGGGTAGGAAAGTTCAAAGTATGGAGCCAGTAATCATAAGGGGAGTAATGAAGGCTGAATTAGAAGAATAGAGACCGTGTGAATCTGCGTTGAACTGACTCAAGAGCATCGATGTGCTTCCTGTGGAATGAACTCCAAATTTGGGAGCGTACTCCAAATGACTACATACTAGTGAGAAGTAAAGACTCATGCAGGATGTGATATGTTGGAATGACGAAGCGGACCGTAAAATAAATTCAGTTAAGCGAGAGGCTTTCTTACTAATTAGAGCAATGTGGAGATCAAACTTCAGTTTACAATCGAAAAACACACCAAGATCCTTGAAGGAGGTTACATTGCTCAAAGGGATACCAACAAGCCTATACGTTGAGAGAAGAGGACATTTTTTACAGGAGAATATTATCTGATGGCATTTGGAAACATTTAAGGAGAGATGGTTTGATTCACACCAGTCACTAAGACGCTGAAGATCGGTTTGAAGGATATCCACATCTAACAGGAAATCAATAACTTGAAAAATCTTGAAGTCATCAGCATAAAAGAGACAGAGGGATGTGATAATAGAAGGTAGATCATTGATAAAAAGTAAAAATAGTATGGGGCCAAGTATTGAACCTTGCGGAACTCCCGAGCTCGGATGAAAAGAAGAAGAGAAGCTAGAGTTTAAAGTGACTACACATTGACGATTCAGGACATAGGAGAGAGGCCAGGAATAGAGGCAACTAGGGACATTGAACCCTAACAGTTTCTCAAATAGGAGAGAGTGATCCACTGAATCAAAGACTTTAGAAAAATCCGTGAAAATAACGTCCACGTGTTGTTGTTGATCGAGGGCAGCTGCAATATGATGGGTAAAAGAAAGTAAATTTATAAGGGTAGATCTGCCTCTGACAAAACCATGCTATTGGTCTAAAGATGGGAGGACAATTGGATACAGCAAATGAAAAACTATATTTTCAAGAATTTTACTAAAACAAGGAAGAAGGGAAAAAGCACGATAGTTTGAGACGATATTACGATCACCAGATTTGAAAATAGGAAAAATGTGGGCAATTTTCCATTGGGCGGGGAAAACGCCACAGGACAAATTCAAGTTAAAAATAATTGAAACGGGGACCACAAAGCGAGATTTTGCTAGAAAATTCGGAAATGCAATCAGGGCCCACACGTCAAGATTATTTAAGAGTTGCTCAACTTGCAAGGGGTTCGTACGAAAATCAGTAGAGGAAAAAGCGCAAGAAGATTGATTGAAGAAAGGGGAATGCTTAGCCCTGCCAAAAAAGGAAGAAAGGTTAGAAGCGAAGAGTTCACAAGATTCTTGAGGAGAAGACGATGTCATGACATCTAGACTAAAATTATCAGGTGCATGATGAGAAGTCCTTAAAGATTCTACGTACCACCAGAACGCACGAGTTTGATTCGACATTAACGTAGTTTTAAAGTGGTTAACATATGCATGAAGTGCAGAAGTGGCAATTTTCTTGGCCGCCACACGACGTTCTTTAAATTTAACGAGGTCAATTGGAAGACCACTGGATAAGAATTTTCTGCGGGCAGCATCTTTAGCTTTAATTGCAGTGGCAACATTTGAATTAAATCAAGGAGCATCGTTGGGTCTTCTTGCTGGACACACAGGAGTTAATTGCGAGATTAAGGACAAAAGAAACATAAAGAGCTTATCAACACAATCTTCAGTGTGTTGTTGTTGCCAAATGTACTGGATGACTTTGTGAATAGCTTGATAACACTACTGCCACCATATTTGATGAGCTCTACTGCTCCCAACGTAATTTACTGTACTAAATAATACTTTGGTTTGATATCCTAGCCAAGTTAGTCCATCTTACCGAAATGAAAATGACTTTGACGACCTTCTAAGTCTGTTTCAATAACTCTCAACGACGCCTTTGACATAAATATCGGACTAAAGTAGGGGGATAGACTGACCCCATTGCTATTCCATTTGGTGCTGGAATACGTTTTCAGAAGGCTCCCGGTCGTAACAAGAGGTATGTTATAATACAAGTCGAGCCGATTGGTAGCCTATACGGACGGCATCACTATTTTGTCGTGGTCACTAACAACTACTAAAGAATTTTCCCTGAAAGTCGACAATAAAGCAAAACTAGTAGGGCTACAAATCAATGAGAATAAAACAAAGCTTATGACGTTGTCGAAGAAAAATTTCTGAAGTACCCGAAATATATCACGTTTGGCAAATACAGTATCCAAAATGTGGAAAAATTTGTGTATATATGCGCTGAAGAATGCAGCTCGAAATTGAATTTTGACGATCTTGAAGACAAAGCTCCAAGCATAAAAACCTGTGATAAGACCTGTGTTACGAGGATGCTATGTGTGTGAAACATGGACCCTAATCCATGCACCCGCAAATTTATTGAACGCCTTTGAGTGAAGGGTCCTGGGGCAAATAATCGTAGCGAATTTAGACCTCAATACAGCCATCTGCTGTATTTAATTTTTGGCGAGTTAGAGGTCTCAACGATTGTAAGACTGCAGAAGCTGCCATTGGCTGGCTATGTGTATCATATGGATGAAGAATGGACACCCAAAAAGGTATTCGTTGTGAGAACTGAAGGATGGAGGACAGTGCGGAAACCGGGGAAACGCTGGTTTGACCCGGTCGACAAAGACAATTCTTCGCTACTTGGATTTAAAAATCGGAAGATGTGGTCAATGGACCAAGATAGTTGGAACAAAAAGAAGAACTTATGAGATATTTATATAAATAACTTTTTTGTCTAAATAATAAATATATACACTTACCGATGTCGGCAATGGCCTCTTTGTGGATTTATCAGAAAAAACATCCGATATATAGTCATAAACCAAATTTAGAGTCTCCTTTGTATCATTTTTTTGCTGTTGCCGTATGAAAATAAAATGTATTTTGCGAATAAGAAATAAAATTGTGAAATTAGTTTCAATGCTTTCTAATATACGAGTTTAATCCATTTAATATCCTTACATCCTCTGCAAGTCGTGACACATTGTACACTTTCTCAACAAATCCATAGAAATTGTTACGTTTCACTCGTGAGTGGATATTTTCTGATTGTTCCTCATTTGTATTAGTTTCGCTCCTAAGAGAGAAATTAGACGTTCCGAATGGAAGTCCTGTTGTAACCATAAAAATAACTAGAAGGGCACACGCTTTAGGGAGCATTGTTTTCAATAATTTCTCGGTTGCGGCTGAAAACAGAAAGGAGTTATGAATTTATTAGATATGTCTGATATGGTAAATTTAATAAATTTGCAGAAATTATATCAACATTATATATTGAGAGAATAATTATTTATCATTTCTTTTATTGTGTTTTTTATTTTCGGTCTACAGACCATTTCGGGCCTTCTCTTGAGATAGAGTCTGTCATTATTTTGAACATATCGGCATTTGAGAAGATAGTATGGTCACTAGGTATTTTTTCCATTTAATCCGATTGAAATTTGAGCATATTTGAAGACTTACTGTGTAAAAATGCATCATTGGAATCTAATATGAAGTGTCTGGATGTTAATTTTAGAGATTGCATATTCCATTCAATTGAAAAGTTGAATCAGATTACAGCATTTAATATATTTGTGCCAAAATGGGTTTGAACTTGCAGTTAACAAGATAACTCTCCCAACGAAGATAAAAGTCAATACATTTCATTTTAATCCCTTTGTGGAATGCCAAACAAAAAGAAAAGTGATTGAGTTTATTTGATTTCAATTACTTTTACTTTTGTTTAACATCGCACGAACTCAATTTAACGCAAAAATTTTATTATTGCATGCAATCTCACTACAAACACTATTAACGCACATATTAGCTGAAACCCCACATGGAATAAATACACAGAATTGTATCCAATTATAATTATTTCAATCTCACCAGTATCACACTCCTGTATCCAGCGTTGGTATCATCATAGCAAAAGGAAAATTGTCTGAAATCGAAATGGAAAATTGGCCGTGTCTGAACTCTTTTCTTCTATTACCCGATATTCTCTAGGTATGAACGGTCAAAGATGGGTAACATGGATTGGGATATGATGGCGTTTATGAAAATTAAATTGGAAAAAATTGCACAAAGCTATTGCATGTAAGCTGTATAATTTAAATGTAATCATTTTTGAATACCATAGAAACGTAAATACATTTTAATATTTGGAGATTAAAAAAGGGTTCGAAGCTATTATTTTCATTAAATAAAGGAAATAATGATTGCAGGAATGTTATATTTAACTTAAAGGCAAAAGACAGGTGAACGTTTTTGAATACAATATAAAGAGAGCTTTTTTGTGGTTGGGAGGTGATTGTCATCTACGCACAGAGTGTGGGACTCCTGTGCTCACAAAGAGGCGACTGAACTACCCACTAAACGCCTTCCCTGTCAACCCGAGAGCCCAGCTTGGAACCGATTGACACATTGCTTTGGGACAAAGCTCTTTTGGTTACGCTGTGAGGTGCCTGCAAGCTGGGGAGCCCTCTTCTAGCGGTAGGGGGGAGAAGGGAAGAGAAATTGCCAGACAAGCGATCCCCCGGCTGCTGTGAGTCCCTTATATCTTCTAGGACTGCCCGAAAATAATGTGCCACATGGCTCCATTTGTCAACCGATTCGAGCATCACCGTGGCTATATAATCCAAGGTGAGCTCTACTGTCTCCCTGTATAGGTCCCTTTGCAGCTTGTACCATTTTGTGCACGTAAAAATGTGTGGCAGGCATTGACTTCCTCTTATAGACGAAACCGATAATCGGAGGACCATGGCTCACCAATCTTGTGCAGGTGACGCTGAAGACACCCGTGCCTGCTCAGAAGCTGGGTAAGATTTTCAATTTAGCCATGGTCTCACATCCGGGATGAGGCGCGTAGTCCACCTTTTTTTCGTGCAGTTCACCCAAGACTGCTGTCAATCGTTCAATGAACGCTGGCTCTCCTTGAAGACCACCACCTCCCTCGCGTCCCCGTTTCAACGTAGGTAAATAGCGCGGCGCTCTTGAGCAAGAAGGGCAGCCTGCAATAACTCTCACCACCAAATCAGAGACTGCCAGAAAAGGAGATGTAATCCTCAGCGCGCCTCTTTTCTGTACCTGTGCCAAGCGTTTTCAGTATACCTCCTTACTGAGAGCGTTACCCCATATTTCTTCTTCGTACAGTAGCACTGACCCTACTGCACTCATCAAGAGGCGTCTTCTTGATGGGCTGAGTCCACCTACGTTCGTCATAAGTCGACACAGAGGCAATAATCCCGAAGGAGTCTTCTCAGCCATTGCCCTGATTGGCTGAGAGAAACTCATCTTAAAGTCAACCAGTTGTCCCACGCATTCGGTCAATACGTCTCCAATACTGATCATCCTTACTCTATAGATTCTCTTTTTTGTCAAAATGACCACTTGGGTTATGTCCAGTTCTAAACTGAACCCACGAGCAGTTATCTAGTCTCTCACCCGGTGCATTATTATACTTAGCCTAAGTTGCGCTTGTTCAACGGTGGGTCTAGCGACCAGAGCCGCAACGTCATCCACGTTGCTGATCAAGGGCGACTCATCTGACATCTCCAGTCTCAGTAGCCACACGTTCGGACCAAGGATACTCGTAAATCCCTGGGTAATACCCGATGTAACTTCCATCCTTCATTAACCCTGTGTCGTGAAGAGTGGATACTCGACTACTGTTTCACCATGGATAGGCTCAACATGGACGAACAGTGCCCACACTATCTCGTTCATCTTTCCCGCATCATGTATGCAAGGTTTTCGTAGGGCACCAAGCTCCGCATAACTAGCTTGTAGCTAAAAGGCCCCACGGATCCTTGTTCACATTGTCCACTAGATCTTGTCAGCAGCGAGCCTTGCTGTTGTTAACAAATTTGCGAAGGCATTTCCTGGCCAACTTATATGCTGCGACATTTAGCGTTAGCTCAAACATATTGGTATTACTGCTGTTTTGCGTATTTTTTTGCAGTTATTGCACTTTCGTCTAATTTCCGTTTCTCTTTTGCCACGTAACGAAGGTCAACTATGGTGGATGACAGTAGTTATTGTTTGTATTTCATCGTGTTTTACGTGAGTTAAACATTTGCATTTGCACCATCTAGGGTCATTTTCCGTCATCAATGTTCCTTAGTGTGTTTCTCGTTAAGTTGTTGTGAAGCGTGTGAGTAATCTAAGTTAAAACAATTAAGATGATTTCATGAAGATCCTCGATAACCAGCTGACTCCCATCTTATCAGACGCATTGTTAAAGACAAGCAACGAGCAGTGGATGGAAGTGAAAGCGGTTATTAAGACTGTGGCAGAACAGATGATCGGATATCAAGCCCAGTGCAAGAGGAATTGTTGTTTCGATGATGAGTGCCATAATGCGATCGAAAAAAAAACAGGCGCACAAAGAATCCATCGGCAGAAAAACCAGGAAAAAGAGAGAACATTATAAAAATCTCAGATGGGTAGCGAATAGGGTAATAAGAATTAAGAAAAGCTGATGACAGATTGAGAAGTATAGATGAAAGTTTAGCAAGTAACAACACAAGATAAGCATACAAAGTAATGAAAAGCCCGAAACGAGGTTATCAGCCAAAAACAACGCTCTGTCGGGATGACATCGCCAATATCTTCGCTGATTAAGGAAATATGCGCATCATATTTCAAGATCCTCCTTGATTCTCCACACAACTCCAGGAAACCGGAGCCTATGGATGTCTGCCGAGAATTTCCATCGGCCCCACTAACTCTGAATGAAGTTTGTTCCATCATCAAAGCCGAAAAGAATAATAAACCACCAAGCATCGATGATATTCTAGTGGAGCTCATCAACTTGGTGGTAGCAGTGTTCAAAAAGCTATTCACAAAAGTCATCCAGCACATTTGGCAGCAAGAACATATGCTGAAAAAGTGGAGCGAATCAATTATGTTCCCTATCCAAAAAAAAAGGTGATAAGCTGCAGTGCAAAAATTATAGAAGCATATCACTGCTTTGAATGGCGTACGAAGAACTCAGAAAATAAAATTAGATCATACGCCTACAGTATTATTGGGGAGTACCAAGGTAGTTTAAGAGCAGATAGATCGGTAATTGACCGATTGTTCATAGTGAAATGGGTACTTGAGAAATGCTGGGAGTTCAACATATACGAATACCACATTTTCATTGACTTTAAGCAAGCATAGGACAATATTGATAGTAACACACTGTACCAAATCATGCTTTGCTTTGGCATTCCAGCCAAAATAGTCCGTCTTACCAAAATGGCGTCGACGTCGACGACCTCCCCAGTCCACATCAATAACCAACTAACCGACGCCTTTGACACAAATATCGGACTAACATGAGGAGATGGGGCTGGCCCCCTTGCTATTCAGTTTGGCTCTGGAGTACGTCATAAGGAAGCAACCAGTCGAAACACAAGGTATATTACTGTACAAGTCGAGCCAAGTAGTAGCCTGTGCGGATGACATCAACATTTTGTCATGGTCATTACCAACTGACAAATAACCCTCTCTGGAACTCGATGGCGAAACAAAAATAGTAGGGCTACGAATCAATGAAATTGAAACAAAGCTCATGATGCAGACGAGGAAAAATATCTCATTTACCCAAAATATCAGACATGGTGAATACAGTATCAAAAATGTGAGTGAATTTGCGTATTATGCGCCAAAATAACGAAAACCTTTAATGAAAGAGATGAAATACGCCGAAGAATGCAGCTCGCAAATAAAATGTCTTATACAGTTTTAACGATCTTGAAGACGAGCTGCATCCACAGGAAAACAAAGCTTCAAGTATACAAATCTGTGATAAGACCTGTGTTATGCTATTCTTGTGAAACATGGACCCTAGAAGAATCGGAGCGAACTAAATGGGGACCAATGGCAAATTCGAGACAACCATGAGCTGTATGAAATTTTTGACGAGCCGGAGGTCTAACCGATTGTAAGACTGCGGAAACTGCGATGGGATGGTCACATGAATCGTATCGATGAACAACGAATAACGAAAAAGGTATTCGTTGGGAGAACTGAAGGCGGGGACCAGTTTGGAATCAAGGAAACGTTGCTCAGACTTGGTCAACGAAGACAGTTTATCCCTGGTCTGAGTTGGGAATTGGAGGACGCAGACGATGGGCCAAGACGTTTGGAGGCACTTATTGCAAGGAAGGAAGGCCGAGAGGGGCTGTAGTGCTGCGAAGAAGAAGATGATTCAATTTTATTGAAGCTTATGAAGCATGAAAACCTTTTGTTGAACCACTTAATTCTCAAATTTCAGTACATCAAAGGGTTATTATATGAATTTACTAAGCTAAATTTTACCTTTAAAAATCTTACTGTCTCTTGATAAAATCAAAACGTGTTATCCCTGAATAGACGGATATTTTTTGGCTGGAGCCTGTAGACTCAAAAAGCTCGTCTAAGGATGGGCGCATTTATCTCGTTTTGCTCAAGAACCCGATCAAACTGCCAATTGAGGACGCTATAACTCAAACAAAACACCAATGGAAGGACTTCTTCGGGGTAGCCAGCTCCCTTGTCCTCAATATGTATAGCAGACACACACTTACATCACAAAGTAACAAAAAGGGATTATATCTCCGCTTGCAGCTAGAACCACGGTTAACTATTACTCGAACCAAGGTTCACACTAAGCCTTTGAAGAAACGCTAAGCCTATTTCATACAATATATAAACGCAAATTTTGAATTTTGATACTTCTTTTGGAAGTTTTTTTTTTTGGTTAAAATAGCATAAAATTACACAATTCAGAAAACTGAAATTTTCTTAGAGATTCCTAAGCTGTTTAAAGAAAGGGAGGCCCCCGGAACATTGCCACTTCTGGATATTTTTCACTCATCGATATTTTTCAATTGGCCGTCATAGAATCTTCTTTTCTTATTTCGAATTATATTATCCGCTACTCTTCTGAGAGTTTCATAATGTTCTCTCTGCGCCCTGCTTTTCTTACCTACGTATTTTTAACCCTCTAGGTTGAAGATCCCGCGACTTGGGACTTCCACCCGGTTCGCCTGTTGGAGACGGTAGTAGGGGGCAGCACTTGCTTGTTCCTTGGTCTCAAGTAGCTGCCAAGCGAGAAACGCGGCCGCCAAACACTCCTAACCCAGCTGAAAACAGATCTATTATTTCTAACTAGGACGGAAGAATTTTTCAATGCCGCACACTTTAGCCGGAATGAGTTCACCCCACCTTCCCTGCACTGAAAACCCGAACTAAAAACTGAAACATACTCGAGCCAGGTGTACAACCCACTCCAGGATAATTTTTCTGATAAGTTCCAAGATTTTCAAAAAAGAACACCAATTGTAAAATAAGATATGAAAGTAAGTCAACCACTACAAGCTCAATATAGTTACAAAACCTTGACTTACATCTATTCTCTTGTTTGGGAGCCCCCAGATCAAACCACGTCACAAAGTTATCTTCCAAGCGCGTTACCCGATATACTTCTACCGCCAATATCCCTGTCGCCGATTTAAATTCCAATTCCCTGTCGCTGATGTAAATTCCATTCGATAATTATCTCTTCCTTCGTTAAGCTGCTGGGTTAGCTTCTTAGTTATCTTGTCGCACTGTCGATCCTCTCCGTTGATCCTCGCCCACGAAAAAGAGAGCCGTTTTTTGTCCGCAGGTTCCCCATCAGCTCGGTTTCAACCGGCGAGCCGCTCATTTTTCTTCGAGGCAATTCAACGTTCAATTGCCGTGCTGGCTTGCATCAGCGACCCCCCAACTGGTGTTCATCGGGTACGCACCTACGGTCTACATTTGCCCCATTGGGTTGCGCCATCGTTGGTTGTCCGATGGGTTGTCATCCGCAAATATCAATTCGCGCAATCAAAACAAACAATTCATTGTTGGTATCACCTAGTTCTGGTTGTGACGCCATGTGTTTATTGTAGTATTATAAAAGTTTTCTTGTTTTCAGTTCGTTGTTGCTCTTAAGCTTCAACCACTTTGTGATTATACTGTCGTAATGAGTGATTTTAACGCAAATATGAAAACACCAAGATAAGATTTGCAAAGGAAGTACAGGCTATGTATTTATTGTAGTATTTTAAAAGTTTTTTTGTTTTCAGATCGTTCTCGCTCTAAGGATTCGGCCACTTTGATTTGAATGGACTGTCGATGCTTTCGCCGAGCAGATTACCCATTTTCATGATGATAGTTATCACTAAGCATCCTACAAGGTGTGACAATTAAGTAATGAGACTGATTTGATTGTAACGTTTTTGTTAAACCTGCGACCTTGAAATTACTATCTTCATCCTTCCCCTTTCCATTGATATATTTACCATCGCTCTAGCTTGTTTAGTTCGCTTGCTGCGTCGTGTTATGTAGACGTGTGTTGGTGGTGCTTGTCACAAAAATGGGGAAATGAAATCAAGAGCAACGCGTCGCGATAAAATTTATCGCTAGATTGGGCAAAACAGCTTCGGAAACGTATGCTAAAATTGTAAAAGTGCATGTTGATAGTGCATGTTGATAGTGCTCTTAGTCGTGCCCAGGTGTTTCGATGGCATAAGGAGTTTGAGGAGGGGTGTGAAAGCGTGGAAGACGAGGCGTGGAGCGGAAGACCAGTCGAGGTTCAGACTGACGTGAATGCGCAGCATGTGCGTGCCCTTATCCATGAAGATCAGCGTTTAACAGTTTGAATGTTGCCAAGTACTCGAAAGATTACGAAAACGAGTCAACAGGGTGCGCCCAGACATCGCTCGTAACTGGGTTCTTCATTACGATAACACTTTATTCGCCCGATATGTCACCCTGTGAGTTTTTTTTTTGTTCCCTAGAAGAAAATCGATGGTCAAAGGAACCCATTTCGAGTCGATTATGGACATCTAGGTGACCGAAGCGTTCCAGAAATGTTACGAAGCATGGAAAACGCGCTGGAATCGTTGCATAGGAGACTAGTTTGAAGGAGATGGCAGAGTTGGAGAATAATTTTTAAATATACGGTTTTCATGGAGTCAGTCTCATTACTTGATTGTCACACCTCGTATTTAACCAGCAGTAAGTTCACTATTACGTGTATTCAAAAGCACTTCTGTAACTTGCATGATGTAATTTAAGCCTTCGCCGTTCTTTTAGGCGCAAACTTGCTCGAGAGAAATATACACAAAAGCTCGTAAACGTACGCCGCGACTTTCCATAACCGAATGGCTGTCGGATCACAGAACACAATGAACAGCTGCAGGGAAGGCGTTTTCAATTAAATTATCGTTGAGTGGTGGTTTACAGTATTTCACAATAGTCGCTAGAACATCAACCGTGATTTCTTGATTCGCCGATCGTGTCTGATTTCCTTGAAAGTTAAATATGGTCACCAAAGTAGGGATTATTTACTCTTGAAGAGGTTGTAGGCATAAAAGATATTGAGACAGTGCTTTAAGCATATCCTGGACTAACTTTAAAATGAAAGGATACTCTAGATATTTCAGGAAAATTGCTATTGTAAGTGGAATAATTTTTGATTGAACTGATGCAGCGAAATTGTCATCAAAGGAGACAATAATTGCGAGAGCTTTTAGGACCAATGATAAAATGGTGCTCTTTCATTCACAGATCATTGCTCTTATCCCATCTACAAATCCATTCAGTTTTGAGAGTATTATCAATCCTTGATCATTTTCGCATTTATGACTGTTAGTGACGAATCTATATATTGCCCTCACTGCGCATATTTTCAACACCATCAGTTTTTCTTGTGATAAACCATTCATTATAACATAAAAAGTTTCCTCAAACATTTGTGGGTTGTATGATTTTGACTTGGAATAACCACTTAACGTCCACATGCAGTGCCCGAGTAGATATGGTGATGTTGGATAGTTCAATAAGTTACGAACCAATGTTCGAAAATTTAACAAGCTGAAATTTTCACTTTCTAAAATTAATTGTTTGAATGTATGAACAGCAAACATAGCTGCCTCGTATAATTCCCACCAATTTGGATTGCCAGGAATTTTCTCAGCCCAGTAACATTTGCGTGTCGTGTTAGGGAATCAGATGGTGATACAAATGATTTCGTTCCAAATTCTTCGTTTATCGACTTATATGAGTTCCGGATTTTCACAGCACTAACTAAAACTCCACATTTGGTCCAGCGATGTAATAATTATAAAGAAACTAGAGATGTCGCCAAACAAAGGGCTGGTCGCTAATCTATTGCCCCTGCCTGTTTGACTGTAGGCAAACAAGCAACAATTGAATCTTTCCAGGACATTGGAAACAAGTGGACGTACAATTTTATCGTGAATGCTCTTCTGTGTTGAGGTGTGATCATAAACTGCATCGTAGGTGGACGTTTTTCGGTTTCCCTTATTTCCTACATTTGGATTCTGCATTTCGACCGCACCGTGCCGCGGATATGAGGCGAAAACTTGCGCGATAAAGTCAATATCTTTTCCATTCTTGCCAATCGGGCGGCATCGTACCACAACTTGCACGCATCCATTCAAAGCTTTCGACTGTCCTTTCTGAGACTTGCTTCGATTGCTCCTATCCATTTTTATTTGACTTTGAATTCAAATTTAACCGTTCAGGTTTTTTATTTATTTATTAATTCCATCTTACAGGCTGAATAATCCACTAATAAAATGGAACGTAATATTTTAATGAAAAAAAAACAAGTTGGGTAAACAGACCTACGCTCATGTCAGAAAGATTTTGTACCAAACTTCTCAGAAATGCAGTCACCAGCAATGAATAACCTCAAGAAATATGTCAAAGAGATGTGCACGTTCAAAGGAAAATCCATTGTTTTTCTACTTTCAACGGTCGGCATTTTGTTGCAAACCAACAAAAATTAATGTTATTGATCTTATTGGAAAATTTCAAGAAGATCAAGTGAAACTGCAGTGACTGATTGGATGGAAAGTCTATAAAATACGAAAATCATGTGTTATTGTTGTTGTAATTTTACGGATCACAGGTGTCAAATCGCGAGGGGGGGGACACAAATTTTTCGTGTATTTCCCCTCCCTGCACGCCCCTCGAAGCAAAAGTATCAAATTTGTTTTGAAAAGTTCTCATCAAGACCTCCCCTATATAGGGAGACCCCCCCTTAAATATTTTATACAATTTTTTGTAGTTTAATTTTGAAGACAGCACCACTTTACACCTGCATACAAAATTTGATGTTGCTAGCTTAAGTGATTTGCGAGAAAAAGTGCTGTGACACACGGACGGATGGACGGACATACAGGTCGCGAAACTAGTAGGGTTTTGTAAAATTATTTTACAAAACCCTTAAAAATGAAAAAAAAAAATAATAAAATGTCGATAATTGTAAGTTAAACTAGCAGGAAGTCTCTTAGTTTTTTTCTTAAATGCTAAGTAAGAAGAGTGGAAACGAGAAAGTTCGAGATTATTATGATTACGTACGATTCTTCAAATTGGCGAATGGAAACATATATAAATCAGTTCTAGCATATGGGATAACGAAATGAGAATTCATCCGAATGAACGAGATGTTTGTCGGAAACAAAGCTCAAAAAAATATTTAACGGGACTCAATGGTAGCAGAGTTTATACAAAAAACATTGGTCTAAATAAGTTTGTCGGAATATTAGATATGGAAGAAATAGGAAAGATAAACTTAAGGAAAAGAAAATGCGTAAACTTTCTTTGGACAATTTCAAAAGAAGACACCAGATAGGAGTATCGGAAGGACCAGATAACAGAACAGTATTCAAGCAAAGGGCGAACAAGAAAAACAAATAGGCGGATAGAAGAAGAGATGCTATTGAATTTGTGTATATGCCTAAAGATAAACCCGGAAACTTAAGACGCCTTAGTAATCACATTCAAAATATGTGCATCAAATTTGAGTTTTGGATCAAAAAATACTCGAAGGTTTTTTTTGCCTGAACACTTCAGAGAGCAAGGTATCGTTTAATATATAATTAAAATTAATAGGAGACTCCTTTACAGAAAAAGTCATTTTATGACATTTAGTAGTGTTGGGACATAAACAGTTTGAAGCACATCATTTATTAAGAGCATTCAGATCAAGTTGGAGGAGCTGACAGTCTAAATGGGATTTGACAGCTCGAAATACTTTGAAGTCATCAGCAAACAAGTGGCAAGAGGAATTAATTACAAAGGGAAGATCATTTATGAACAACAGAAAGAGAAGAGGCCCAAGAATTGAACTTTGTGGAACGCCAGATGAAAGATTAAAAGGACTAGACGTAGTACCAGAGAGACTTACTCGACAGGGACGACACGATAGATAAGATGTCATCCAAGACAGAGGAGCACCCGAGATACAAAGAGCTTCAAGCTTACGACAAAGAAGTAAATGATTCACACAGTTGAAGGCCTAGGAAAAATCAGAAAAGTCATCAGCTTGCAGTTGGTTATCCAAAGCTCTGCAATACTGTTTGTGAACTCCACTCAATTAGAGGTAGTTGAGCATCCTTTGAAAAAGCCATGCTGCTCTGGAGCAATAATAGGGTCTAATGAGTTTGAGAGTGGATTATGAACCAACCGTTCACGTTACTTTGGAAAGCAGGAAAGTTAGGAAATAGGGCGATAATTGGAAACTGATGAAGGTTCACCACATTTAAAAATAGGCACAATATTAGCTGTTTTGCAAGGGTTTGGTAAAGTACCAGTACTCTAGCTTGGTAGGTAGAGGTAAAGGAAGACCAAGCGATGAGGCTAACGACTTTACAAATATGTTTGGCAAACCATCTAGCCCAGGGCTGATATTGGGATCAAGAGCTTTGATCAAAGATTCGACTTCAGATGCATCTGTACAAATAAAGGGAATTGGGAAGGGAAGATGATTAGGTAAGACAACAGGATGCACAGCCGCAGCGGGGGCAGAAAAAGTCAAAGAGAAAAATTGGGCAAATGAGTCAGTAACTTCTTGAGGAGAAGAAACCTCTGCACCATTCCAATGGACCTTACTAGGACTGGAAGAAGAGGATTTCAGCGACCTTATAAAAGACCAAAAAGGCATTGTATTATTAACCACAAGAGAGCTATCCAGACTACTGAAATAAGTCTTCAGAACATATCTGATCTCTTTTTTGGCAAAAGCATGCAGCTTGCTAAAATTAGATCTTGCTACAATAGTGCCGAGTTTTTTAAAGACACGGTGTGCCTTATCTTTTGCTCGTAGGGCACTAAGCACTCGCTTTGTAAACCAAGGTTTTTGATTTGCTTTGCGAGATGTCTGAAGAGGCGTAAAACAATGAATAAGGTTATAAATATATATGTAAAATTTATCTAAAGCAGCCTCACAATTTAGGGCTCTAAAGAAATCTAGCCAGTTATATGAAAGTAATTCTGTATGAATAGCTTCATAGTTCGCTTTAAAAAAGTTAAGTTTTGGAGTAGGATGAGGTTTGTTAAATTTAATTTCATCGACTTTAAAGTCTATAGATAAAGGAGGATGGTGCCGATCAGGAGGGACATACGGACTTACGGCTTGAGATACTGATAAGTAGCTAACTGGAACATTTGATAGAACAAGGTCAAGGAGACGACCATTAGGATTGCGGATGTGATTAAATGGAGAAAAAAAGAGCAATGGGATAGAAAATATGACAGGTTTTTAGAAAAAGGGTCAGCTGATGAGATAGAAGGAGTAAGATAATTCTCCGACTCTATGTTTGGCAGGTTTAAATCCCCGCAAACTAATATTTTGGCGTGAGGGTGTCGCAAAACTAGATATGATGATAATTCATCAAAAATGTCTCATAAACAGTTAACGGGGAGTTACAGGGAATATAAATAGACAAAATCAAGAACTTTGTATTTTGTGCGAGAGAAATTTTGATAATAACACATTCTCAAGTATGAGAAAAACAGAAATCAGAACAAGGAGAACTATCTAGAGTTTTGCTAACTGCAACCAAAACTCCACCATAATTAGCCTTATTAGTAGCAGTCAGGTCGTGGTCTCATCTATATACAATATGATCAGGAAACATTTCACTGCTCAAAATGTTTCCATTCAGCCAGGCCTCGGAGAAGCAAATAATAGAATCATTACTAACTTGACAGGAGATAAAGAATTCTACAAGCTTGGTCCTTACATTTTGGTAAAATATAGAAGTACACATTTTATTAGTAGAAGAGAAGTTACATTGAACAGTATTAAGGTTTGAAATAGATACAGTGAGGTTTAAAGAGGATACAGTGTAATAAACATTATGATTATCAAAATATTCATCAACATTACTTGTGACTAAAGCATTGGAATTTCATTTATTGCCCGACGAAAATTTCTTTGTCTCAATTCAAACGGCTTAACAAGTACATCAGCTGGCCAGTAATTTGAATTCAGGACAATATCAGTATTTGCAGGAATCACCAATTAAAATGAGGCACCTACTTTGTCCGTTGAATTTTCCTTAGTCAACTTATGACAACTAAAAACGGATGATCCAAACTTTTTGTTGACATAACGCTTTAGGTTTTCAACAGAAATTTTGTACGCCACTCTAGATATGAAGGTATTCTTCAAAAGTATAGAAGCACAAAAGGGGGTCACCCGCTTTTTGATGTTTAATTGGAGGTGGTATTTTCTTTAGAATCGCTCTCCGGCTGTTAGACAAAGAACTAGGTGGGCTGGTGTTAAGTAAATCAGATCGTTGATTAAAAGAAAGCGGCCTCAACAGCGAGTTGCTCCTAATGACAATCCATTGACCAGATTCCACTGTTTCTACATAATTACAGCAATCTGGCTGTAGTACGAACACTGGCTGTATCTGCAATCTTGTTGAGAAGCTAGTGAAGTATTAGGTACATTTAAATTGTCAGCTTCTGAAGCCGTTGGTTGGTGGTTAACAGATAGTGGCTTCAACAACGACTTACTTCTATTAACAATTGAGAGACTAGGTTCAATAATTTCTGCAGAATTGTGGCAATCTGGCCACAATACTAGCGCTGGTTGATGCTGCATATCTTGTTCAGAATTGACGTTCAGGCGGTCACTTAAGGATAAGGTGGATAAATCTCCTTGAGAAGAGACATTGGATAATTTTACCTGCCGTTTACTTTCTGTCGGTATTGATGAAGCTGGATACGGCACTGAATGCACTGCCTTTTCGATCAAACTAGATAATGGACTGGAAGATGAGGAATCCGCAAATTGTAACAAGGAGTCGACTTCAGAACAAGCAGAAGAAGACTTGCCTAGCAGAGATTTTAGCTCATCGATCAGGGAAGTGATCATCTTCCTTGCAGTTTGGAATCGAGAGACATACGCAGATAGTGAGTAGCGCCTACATGTAGCATAGTACCAATGAACTCCATTGTCCACTTTGTTGATACGATCTGCCGCAGTGCCCTTCAGGTTGACGCACGCTGCGTGGAAATGAAGTTCACAGTACCCAAAACACACAATCATGGGGGATTTTGCCACTACTAACGACGCATGTCGAAGAATTACAAGACATTGTGATCAGTATTTGGGTATTATTTAATTTTATTATTTTTATTATTTTCTTTTATAATTATTAACATTTTTTATTTTTATTTGTTTTTTTTTTTATACTTTACTCGTATATGTTTTTTTTTGTAAATTTGCTTCTATTATGCTGATTAGATTAATTCTTGGAAAAAAAGTACACTTGTGTACAGAGTATAAAATAAAATAAATAAACCACAATCAGTTTGTAGGAAATAGTATGTGTCTACACTATAAAACTTAGAAAAAAATTTTATAAGCGGAGAAAAAATTGATGACTTTTCGGAGCCATAAAGCACTTAAAAAATTGTATTTGTTTTCACTTAGATAATGTAAATTGCATAGTTATGGGCGCCGAAAACTCACCCAACACACAGCACTTGAGTTGAATTGCAAAATTGAATTAAGTTGAATTAAACTACTTCATTTAAATAAAGGATTTTGGGAAAAAAAGTTAATTTTTTAAATTATGGACCGAAATACGCATAAAGATTTACAACTACGATGTAAATATCCACAGATATAACTTTTCAAAGAAAATTTTGGTTTAAGTCAAAAAATTTCAAGAAAATGAAATTAATAGCGAAGAGCACATCAAACGAAACGAAATTGGTTCTATTCTTAACCTATTTCCCTACTTTATTACTCAATTATATTTAAGTATCTTTTTTTGTTTAATGTATTCGTTTCATTTATAGGTCTTTGTAAAAATTTTTTTGCAAAGACCTACTAGTTTCGCGACCTGTCTGTCCGTCTGTCCGTCCGTCTGTCAGTGCATCACAGCTAATTTCCTCAGAAACTATAGAAGCTAGAATGCTCAAACTTTGTGAAAAGGTTAAAAGTTATGGTCTCTCAAAAGTTAAGGCCTTAACAAAAATTTAAAAAATGTTTAAGGGGGGTCCCCCCTAATAAAGAATTGGCCCTTAAAAATTTGTTTTCATCAAAGGTAGTCGAGTGGGGTATCAAATGAAACGTCTTGATTAGAACTTTTAGAATCTGAAATAAAAAAATCATTTAATGAATTAGGGGGTCGAGGGGAGGGCAGAATGTACCCAAAATTTGTGTCCCCCCCCCCTCGCGATTGGACACCTTTCAGCCGAAAAATCTGAAAATTATCACGAACGTGGACCTTTATGAGTACAAGGGCAACAAATACTTTAGAAATCGAAATTCGCTCAACTTTGTGAATAATAGTATGATTTGTACATTTTACATTTTGTCCCATAAAATCAATTTTATAGACTGACATAAGGTATATATGTTCACAAAATTTTATTGAGATCGAATCATAATCAAGTGAGTTATAGCCATTTCAATTATATGGAATTACAACAACAATAACACGTGTTTATGGTTGATATAGGGTTTTCCAATAAGAGGTGTTCTTTTGATATTAAAAGAAAAATGCAATTTTTAATAAAAATGATCAGATGTTTATTTCATTATAAAGAAGAAGATATGCCGTTAATAGCAATAACTAACATTGGGCAAATAACCACTACGACACGCGTACAGGACCATATCCTCTTCATGAAATTTTCCATAACCAAATCGCAAAGTGGCTGCCCTATGTCCTCGATAGCCTCACGAATTTCATCTTTGAGATCTTGAATCGACGCTGTGCTATTGGCATATGCCTACTCTATCACGTGGCTCCAAAGGAAGAAGTCGCAAGGTGTTAAATCAGAAGATCTATTCAAAATAACACCTCTTATTAGAAAACCCTATTAGAAAACCCTATATACGAGTATATTTAAAATTGGCTTAGGCACTTTTATTTTCTTTCGATTTTCATGAAAATTTAAGGAATAGTGTTAAACTTGAACATGTTCATTCGGCCGAGCATTCAGAAAAATCATTTAAGCAAGATCAAAATGGCGGCTGCACTGTGCTTATGAAAGAAACTGTGCATCTTTTGTATAAATTTGAACGATTTCATATCTAAGTATTGGATGAATAATACAAGTTATCGATTCATGCCATTAGAAAACTTGCTTCGTACCCTAGGATGTTTACAAAGACCTTCTGGTAGGAGCACTCTCCTGCTTACTCAACTTGTTTTTTTGCTGTTTTTACTTCAGCATTTTTATTTAACATTTATAACCTTGGTTCGGGTGGTATCTTAATGACCGCATGGAAGAATGCAAAGGGTTTCCGTGGCAGTATTCCCTGTACGCATGCTTTTTTTGTCTAACACATCCAGGCATTCGCATCGAACCAATCATTTGTTTTGCGCCGGGCTTAATGATCGATTGTCAATGGGATATAGCCATCTTAATTCTATAGAATTGCAACTAAGATAAGAATACTTGTTGATGTTTGAGATATATTTCAAGTCAACCTAAACACTTCAGTGTCGTATTTCATCAATTTCATACTATTCAATGGATGCAAAGCTCGTCATCGACTAATGTCTTCAAAGAAATCGCTCTGACCATTAAGATAGATATACTTGTAACTTTTCAAATATAAGTTTAATCATGAAAAAAAATTTCTATATATTTTCTTCAAAGATAGCAATGATAGAGATGAATTCAACAAATATTTTGAGGCAGGTACTTGCAAAGAAATCACAAATTAAGAGAAGAGTTTAATTTTAGCTAAGATTCAAAATTCAAAGCTCTAAATCTTTGTCTTCAATCATTATGCAATTCATTATGCTTCCAAAAGTAGTCTGGTTACAAAAATTATTTCAAAAAATCAAACGTCACTTCATACTCTCACAAATGAATTTGACCAAGGAGAACAATCGCATTAGCATTCAAATAACGTGGAATCCTTTAACTAGAAATCATTTAGAGATGCAATCAAATCTTGAAATTACTTTTTTTTTCTTTGGATATGCTTACGACTAGCTCTCAAACTATCTCTTGGCTCCTTTATCTTAGAACCAAAGGTACAGAGGACTTCTAAGATGACGAAAAAACCCAAGAAACAACATTCTCCTTTGCCATTTCTTACTCTTCAAATACTAATTTGAACTTTTAATGATGTTATCTTAAAAAAATAGTTTTATGTAAAAGTAAGAAACTTGGTCCACCAGAAGCTGGGCCGTTTCTAGTTCTTGGCGTACGCGGAGTCAGCGAAAGAGAATGTTCAGGATAACGTCTACGATGGAGACCAGGTATAGTTTCCAGCATGTATATATCTACGTCAGTAGATCGGTAATAAGTTAGAAGGAGACTAGACAAGCCTCCAAACTAGAACAACTCACTGACGAAAGAGCCACTCTATAAATCAACCAACAAACTGAAAACTTATCGGACTGACGAGAAAACAACAACGTTGCGACTTGCAAAGCAAACCAAACATAGAACTTTTTTCGGTTGGCGAGAACGAGTGGTTGGCTACGATGCAAAAAATAGGCGAGAGGGATGGGAAAAGAAATATACCAATTTTCTGGATACGTTTACTTTACTGAAAAGTTTTCGGTTTGTGAAATGGAAAATGAGAAAAACAACAATCAACACACTGAGTATGAAGCTGGCAGGGTTTAGAGTTCGCCTTAATTCACGGAATACATACCTTTGCAACGAGTTCAGAATGTGAAATATCCTGCAAGGATGAGTGCACTTTAAAGAATCTAATCAAAGTGCACCAATTAAGGTAAATGGGAAAGCATATCAACCCCTTATTCAATCCGCTAGCATTGAAACCGATTTTGGATTGAAATATATCTATAGAAGTTACTACTGGCTTGCCTTGTGTAATTCTTTTTCAGGGTTTTGAAAATTCTCGTGGCAATTAAATATAAGTATGTAATTGCATGATTATTTTGTCTTTCGTTTCATCAAGTAAAATAATATTTATGATCTTTGTTGCTAGAAAAGTCTAAAACCGTTTGTATTTCAATGCTAAATATTTAGGAAAATTTATGTACAATTCATACGCATACGGAAGATGATTTGTCCTGTAGATCTGACCGATAAAAAACGGCTTGAACTATGTACACTCAGTAGCCGTAAAATACCATTTTATGCAAGGAAATATGCCAATACCATATTGGGCTCAAATAGGCTATACGGGAAATCATTTGTTGTAACTGATGGAAATCTGACAACAATGCGCGAATTCAAGGTCTTGAATGGTCTACAGCAGGGAACAGTTACTGCGCCCCTGCTTTTCTCAATATTCATTCGCAAGCTATTGAACAGCTTTGATTTTAATGTCTCGCCAACGCGATCATTGGTAGCGTTTGCTGATGATCTGATCATCTATACGGCAGACCGAAAAGCTACAATAGTTCAGAGCAATCTCCAAAAAATGTTCAATGATGTACAGCTGTACACTGACAATTGGCGAATGAAAATCAATGCACAGAAGTGTGAAACAATCTTGTTTCGGACAACGCTGCAGGGGGTCAGTCAAGACCTGAAACGTAAATTAATTTTTCGCAAAAGTCAGTTTCAAACAATTGCAATATTTTTTTACGAGCCAGTCAAAAGCAAATTTTGATTTTATTGGGAAAACCATCACCGTCGAATTATTCGAGCATTTATCGAATACCTGAAATTCATTTCCTGAAGAAATATCAAAAGTGGAAATACGTTCAAGGGAAGTCCCGGTCTGAGAACATTCCCTCTAGTCTCGCTGCGAAAGCAACAAGATGGAGGAGTCCGATGGCTTCAGCCATTAATTAGAAGGACCATGCCCATCGCCAATGATGATGGGCGAAAAAAAACTTAAAAGAAAATACGAGAATCAAGAACAAAACCCGACAATCCTATCGGTTATCGAGATCGAACAGCTGATCCAAGAAAAAGAGAAAGCTGAAAAATTTGAAAAGGAAAATGAGGAACTCAAGCTTCGAGTTAAATCGTTAGAAGCACTTGTTGGAACGTTAACGTTCAACAAGGATAATGAAACCAAGAAAGGCCGACAAGCGAACTCAAAAACTGAAGACAAGAAAATTAAAAAGTCACAAGATGAAGCTAATCAAGAGGATGTCCTCAGTGCAGGAGGCGCAAACGAAAGCAGAAATTATTATGCAGCGCTAGCTGGTCTTGAAGAAACGATGAACATTGAAGAGGATACAGGTAAAACGTCAAAATTAGATAATGATTTCATTGAATATCTTTAAATTAAAAATCGGGAGAAAAAACCAAAAGGTTTGTCTGCTGGTCCGTCCGTTAAGATTGATGAAAAAAAAGAAAAAAAAGAAAAAAGCCCACCAATCAATGTGTTTGGGCAAACGGGCAAAGATATGGTTCGGCTTTTGGCAGCCGAAAATAAACTAAAAGATTTTCAGATAAAAAGAGTCAATGCCGATAAATTGACAATAAGGACTAAGTCGCTGGTTGATTTCCAGGCAACAAAAAGTGCCTTAAATTCTGGAGATGTTCCGCATTTCACGTACACCCCGAAAAGCGAAAAGAACCAAACGTTTTTATTGAAGGGTCTGGACTGTGGTGAGGACACAGTCGATCTCCTTCAGGTGCTCCAAGGAGCTGCACCAGAAATACAATTCATTACAGTCAAAAACTTTGCAACGAGAAGATCGATTGTGGAGCGGAAAAACTTGCCTCACTACTTAGTCCAGATTTCCAGCGAAAGTAGTTCGAGTGCCCTGCAGACAATACGGTACTTGAACTTCCGCGTGGTGAGGTGGGAACGCCTCCAGAAAAGTGAGGTCAACCAGTGCTACAGGTGTCAAAGATTCGGGCATTCGGCTGCCAATTGCGCCATGAAATATAGGTGTGTTAAATGCAAAGCCATTCATGCTCCCGGCGAGTGCAAATTAGCTCAGGCGGAGCCAAAAGAAAAACTATATTGTGTGAACTGCGGTGCCTTTGGTCATCCAGCATCATATCGAGGATGCCCCCGGTATCAAGATGCAAAGATTAAAGTCACTCCGAAACAAAGTCAAGCATACCGCAGTGTGATACCTACCAACTTCGTCAAGCCCGGGGTATCATTTGCACTTGCTGCGAGAGGACCAGCAGACAATGTTAATAAAATAAATAATGTAAGTGGCAATAATAAGCTGCTCCTTAAAATTTATCAGCAACTAAATTCCTTATCGGAGCGAATCGATAAACAAGATTCGAAAATTAACATTGTTTTTCAGCGTTTAGGGCTTTCAAATGCCTCAAAATAATTTGTCATCCAGCCACATTCCCACGGATAGGATTCGTCTCATCTCGATCAACGTCAACTCCATTGTTACTTTACATCGGCCCGATTATCTCCTTAATTCATTGCCAGACAAAAGCCTGACATCGTGCTTCTCACCGAAACCCACCTCAGTTCATGGCACTCCATGAGATTCAAGGACTTTGAGTTCTTAAGAAACGATAGGGTAGCAGGTGATGGGGGAGGTGGCATCGGAATATTGGTTCGAAGACCCTTTCGTTTCCAAAATATTGAAAAAGTCAAATTCAAAAGCTTTGAATTTCTTGAAGTGTCCGTTATCAAAATCTCGCTGCCAGGTGGGGATAACCTCTTCGTTATCTCTACCTATGCAACTGGTGGAACTGTTCTCAAGCTCAAGGAGGAGCTCAATTCCTTGTTCGAAATACTCGAATTGAACAGGCTGCATAACTATTATATTCTTGCTGGTGACCTGTACGCCAAGCATACATCATGGCTGAACGCCACCAATAATCCAAGAGGTGTATTCCTGAAATCGTGGATAACAGAGAACCAAATTGAATACAGGTGAAATCTCTATGGGTCGGAGCTCCCAACATACCCAAGGACAAATTCATATTTGGACCTTTGCATTGCTGACGCAAGACTTGAATTCAGCTTTAATAGTCCTCAACGGAAACTGCAGGTGTTTCCTTATGATAGCGACCATAATGCAATCGTAATGGAAATCAATCATCACAGGGATGATTTCTTCCTCATTCCAGTTCAACATGAAAATCATCGGTTGAATTTCAAAAAAACAGACTGGGGAAAGTTTCAAAAGAAGTTTAACCGCGTGCACCAGAAGCAATGTCCCCCTTCTGATGGTGGCAACTCTTGCTCAATGGTTCCTAATGGCAGGAGTCTAACTAACGATGAAATGGATGTCTATTTGTCGAAGTTAGAGAAGCTGACGTTGGAAACGATTGAGAAAGTAGTTCCAAAGATTAAACATCGAAACAATATGGAAGGATATGAAACACCAACCATCGCAAGGTTGAAAAGATTGAAAAGCCTCCTTCTCACACGCGTCAACAATAATTTATCGACGATTTTTGGACTACAACCATCCCTCGTTGGCTTTGTTGAAATTACATCTGAAGAATGTCCGGAACTTAATCCGGTCATACTACAGGAGTGAGGTCAGCAATCAATGGGCGGAAAAATTGAGGGGTATTAGCCCACAGGACCCAGACGGCGTGTTCGCGAAAGTGAATAGCATATTCCGCAAGAAGCCTCGAGTGAAGGTATCGAATCTTGAAGTCACTAGTGATGAGATAAATCTTTTCGATAGGGCTGGTATCGAAATTGATAGTACGACTCCGGATAGAAGTGGAAACAGGATTATTTGTGAAGGATTGGATAAACTTGCCCTGATTGGAACACATTTTGAATTGGTTCATCTACCAAACCCTGAGAGAGGGAACGAAATTTTTTCAGAGGTCGTTGAAGCAAAAGTTTCCGACTTCAAATCAAGCCTGAACGGCCAATCAATTCTTCATTTCGATGAAACATTAACATCTGACCTCATACCGAGCTTGAATCTTATTGATTATTTTGTCAGCTATGAAGACTTGTGTTTCATATTTCGCAAGATAAACAACAAGAAATCATGTGGTACTAATGGTATTTCAAATGTAGTTCTCCGACATTTCCCTGAGGTTGCTATGAGGAACTATTGTATATTGTTCAGTAACATGTTGAGCAATTCATATTTCCCAAATGAGTGGAAAAGGCTAAGGTATTTCCGATCTTGAAGAAAGGAAAAGAATCTTCATGCCCTAAAAGCTATCGCCCAATCAGCTTGCTGCCTAACATCAGCAAGGTGCTTGTAGTGATACTCAACAGAGCATTAAACGCCCACATTGAGGAAAATGAGTTGATGCCGAATTGCCAATTTGGTTTTCGTGCCAGGCATTCGACCACACATGCAATAACGAAAGTAACCTCAGACATCTGTTGGAAACTAAATGATAGACAATATGTTGGAGCATGTCTCATTGATATGGAGAAATTTTTAAACCCCTTCAGGACAAGTTCCCCAGACACCTTGTTGCCATGATGTGAAATACGTTATACGGGAAATCGTTTGTTGTAACTGATGGAAATCTGACAACAATGCGCGAGTTTAAGGTCTTGAATGGTCTACAGCAGGGAACAGTTACTGCACCCCTGCTTTTCTCAATATTCATTCGCAAGCTATTGAACGGCTTTGATTTTAACGTCTCGCCAACGTGATCATTGGTAGCGTTTGCTGATGATCTGATCATCTATACGGCAGACCGAAAAGCTACAATAGTTCAGAGCAATCTCCAAAAAATGTTCAATGATGTACAGCTGTACACTGACAATTGGCGAATGAAAATCAATGCGCAAAAGTGTGAAACAATCTTGTTCTGGACATCGCTGCAGGGGCTCAGTCAAGACCTGAAACGTAATTGGAAAGATTTCCGCATCATGGCTGGTGAGGGTAGTCTCGAACGGGTTCCACATAAATCCTGTGTTCGATACCTCGGTGTTCATCTCGATCAGTATCTGTACTATACTGAACGTGTGAAAATCATGCTCAGTAAGGCACTAAAAGTAGTCATGGCCCTTCGAAAGCTCTTTCATTCCAGATACATTGATCAAAAGGTCAAAATTATCTGTTACAAGACACTGGTTAGACCAGTTTTGACATATGGATGTCAGATCTGGTACAACCAGAGCGCTAGTACTATAGAAAAATTAAGAGTTTTCGAAAGGAAATGTCTTCGTGCATGTACTCGTTTGTACAGAAAGCCTGAGACGGATTGGAAACATTATAAATCGAATAGAAGAATTTATCAAACTGCTGAAGTGACTAGACTCGATATTTTCATATTGAAACTTCTTCGGAATCATATCGCAAGATCTGTGACTGTGAGTGAAAACCCTTGGATTTCACAGCCGTTCCACCCTGCAGACGGGTATATAGCGACTTGCCTCGCTACTGGCTTCATTCCTCCAGAAGCATTCGTGTATTTGGACATGAATCGATATGTTTTTGATTCTGACGGCGTCCCAGTCATATATCACATATATCGACGGGCCACCGATAAGAAGATAAAATATCCTCCTAATTTGAGTTCACGAGACCAACAATTTCAATGGAGGTACTCATTTGCTAGATTCGTTGAAGCTGATTGAGTTGAGACGGCGCAATCCAGGTATTGGTGGCTGAATGACAATGTCTAAATTATTCGTGTTTTTTTTTCAGTTTTGGTGTTTTTCATTATTTCGTTTTTTTTGAGTTTCAGCTCATTATTGCTACATTTAGTGTTGTTTATTTTTGTTAAAAATTAGGTAAAGGTTAGGTTTATGTAATGTTTACTATATTCCGTTAGAGATAAGATTAAACACTTAGGTTAGGAACATTGTTATACAATTTTTTAGTATAAGATAAAGTTTTTGATTGTATTTTATTAGAAATAAGTTACAACAAATTAGTTTCACTGTTGTGGCTTAATTATAAATAATTTTAGGATAGTGTTGGTTGGTTTTTTCTCCTTTTTCCAATTAAATTTTAAAAATATGTAATAATCGTAATTAATTGAATTTGCTATAGTTTTTTTGATGAAAAGAGTTAATGATAACGTATAAATTTAGAGAGCCATTTGGGCCAATAAGTTTTTTTGATTGTTATTGTTTGGGATTCGCTTTATATTCTTTTAAAATTTATGACGATTAGTATTAAATAAAGCGCTTTTGACTTTGACTTTGACTTTGGCTCTGCTTGTTAGAATGGATTAACTTCACAACGGCTCGAAGATGGTAAATCTAGAGAACGTGATAACGAACCGTTCCTTGTAGGTCAACAGTTCGAGCACTCAACCGTCAACTATGTTGACAGCTGCTTGTCGGGCAGCTAGTTCGATGAGAAAATTGGTCGTAGGTTAGACGTTTACAATTTCAAAGCCGACCTGACGGTCGTGCAAGTCTCATTGGCTTACTCGTATTAATCTTTTCAACGAGGTGTGGTCCGTGATTATTCAAATTTGTGGCTTTTAACATATGTGCGGACTCGTTTTATTGCCATTACCACTGCCAAGCAATCAGTATAGTCTCGCTGGGCTGGGACTAGCATGCGGGGTTTAAAAGCCAAAGGTGCTTCTTTTCCATTTTCGATTACCTTGACTAGAACTGCTCCCACTACATACTGACTGACGTCTCAATGGATTGAGAATAGCTTGGTAAAGTATACGCTGTGAAGCACTGAGATTCTGTCAAGCTATTCTTCAGGGCTTAATGGGACTGCAAGTTGGGTTGACAAGTACTTGTTGCTTTTGAACAGAGGAAATCCATCATCAGCTCTGGTCTTGTCTCGGTCGGGTATGACGGTGCCGTGTCAGATATTGTACTTAACTTCTTCCTTGACAAACTAAATCTTTTGCCTATTAGTAGTGAGACCAAACTTGCGAATCACCAGTGCTACATGCTGCAGCAAAATGAGGTATTCATTGAAGATCTCGCTAATTAACGCTAAGTTATTTAAAAACACAAGGGCTTGATGACACAGGCTTGCTGGTATAAGCTTCTTCATCAGTCTTTTCATGGTATAAGGTGCGTTAGAGAGCCCTGAAAGTATACTTAAAAATAAGCATAGTGCACGTTTGGGTACCGTGAAGGAGATCTTATCATTTGACATGGGATCCAATAGAATTTGCCAAAAAGCGTCGTTTAGATTCAAGCTGGTGATATAGTGTGCTTTAGGTAATCGGCTTAAAATACCATTGGTTAAGGGTAGCAGATATGCCGTCTTAATAGTAATGGTATTAGTTTGCCACGAATCTATACCTCATTGGCCTTATTGGGTTTTACTACGCAGGTAACTGGTTGCGCGCATGTGCTTTGTGACTGCTCCTGTGACCTTTTTTTGTGGTTGGGTGGTGAATGTCATTTACGCACAGAGTGTAGGACTCCTATGCTCACAAGCGACTGGACTACCTACTAAATACCAAGAACCTAGCCTGGAACCATTTGACACATTACTTCAGGCCAGGTCTCATTTTGTTACGCCATGAGGCGCCTTCAAACTGGGAGGTCCCTCTTCTAGCGGGAGGAAGAGGAATTGCCAGATAAGCGATCCCCCAGCCCTAATCCCCCGGCTGCTGTGAGTTACTTTTACCTTTTAGAACTGCTCAAACATAATATGCCAGTTGGTTTCATTTTTTCAACCGATTCGAGCATCACTGCGACTATACTATCCAAGGTGAGCTCTCCCGTCTGTTTGTAGAGATCCCGTCGCAGCCTGTCCCAAGGTGAGCTCTCCCGTCTGTTTGTAGAGATCCCGTCGCAGCCTGTCCCATTTTGTGCATACAAAAATGTGTAGCAGGTATTGTCTTCTTCTCCTGGGCGAAACCAACAATCGAGGGACTGTTATCTACCAATCTTGTACAGATAACACTCAAAATAACCGCGTCTACTTTCACGCTGAGTTAAATAGAAGCCAGTCTCATCATGCATTCGATCTAGCCACGGTATCACATTCAAGATTAGGGGCGCATTCTATCTTCCTTTCATGCAATTCATCCAAAACTACCGCCAGTCATTGGGTGAGCGCTGTCTCTCCTCGCGAACAACCATTTCCCTCGCGTCCTCCTTTCGACATAGGTAAATAACGTTGCACTTTCTAACAAGGAGGCCGAGAGGTATCACACCTGCAATAACTCTCG
This sequence comes from Odontomyia ornata, assembly GCA_963969285.1. NCBI lineage: Eukaryota > Metazoa > Arthropoda > Insecta > Diptera > Stratiomyidae > Odontomyia > Odontomyia ornata. The sequence continues at coordinate 390,540,275 of OZ017739.1, forward strand.
CTGAAGAATCAGCGACTGTCAGATATGTAGGTCCAATTCCCAGTACACCTCTTCTCTGTATATGTGCCAAGCTTTTCCGGTATAACTCATTTTGACAGCGTCGCCCCATATTTCTGCTGGAGATAGTAGCACTGACTCTACAGCACTCATTAAGGGGCGTCTTTTTGATGGGCTGGGTCCCTCTACGCTGGCCATTAGTCAACTCAGAGCCAACACTCCCGAAGGATCCTTTTCAGCCGTTGCTCTGATTTGCTCAGAAAAAATCATCTTCGAGTCAATTAGTAGCCCCACGCAGGTTTTGATTCGATTGGTATGTCTCCAATACTGATCATCCTTACTCTATGGATTCTTTTTTTTTTATCAAGATGACGACTTCGTTTTCTCGAGAGCTAAACTAACCCACAAGCAGTTATTGAGGCTCTCACTCAGCGCATTGGCATACGTAGCCTAAATTACGCTTATTCAACGATGTTTCCAGCGATCAGAGCCGCAACATCATCCAGATAGCTAATCCAGCGCGACTCATCTGGCATCTCCAATCTCAGTAGCCCGTCGTCAGACACGTTCCGTAGGTCTGGGCCAAGGATGGATCCCTGTTCGACACTCGATGCAACTTCCATCATTCGTTAGCCCTGTGTCGTGTCATAAAGCAGGCTTCAGTCATTCAAGTAGTCTCTCAGAAGTCACTTAAAGATTCTAGAACTTGAAAAGGGTTTTCCAGCATATCCAAAATATCCACCTATCTAGTGGAGTTGAAGGCGTTCTTAACGTTGAATGTCACCAACAGGATGATGTAATGTGACGCCTACGCCCAGGAATCGAAGTGATTCCGATCCCGAACCCTTGTAACCTGCCAGATGGATATGTCCTCGAAGTGCCAGCGGACTTCATCGGTTGTGCGGATATCGTTGTGCAGAAAATATTTTTTTTTCTGTCCAAATATTTAGATCCGTGGATATAAATATTCGAAATATAGAATTAATCCAACCCCGGCACATTTCGAGACATAGCCATCTGGAAATGCCCCTCCACCGTGGCCATCAAGAAAACTATGCCACTGGCGACATCTGGAGAAGCACATTTCCGCCATATGAAGTGCCATTCCACGCACAGATGTTTTGTCCGAGGTGACAACCGAAATTTTTGACAGCCACATGTCGGCTTAGTTTTTCGTGGCTGTCGTCTTCGAATATGTCCAGTGTCGCGAAATATCGGAAGAACCAGAGATAGCAGCTGCAAATTGTTGGGTGCGGCAGAGTCCGGATTTCGCTCTCGTTTGGGCCGAAAATATCTATAGAAAGGTAAGTCTGCTAACGGATATTTCCCGAGTTCCGTCTCTAACCTCATTCTTGATAGAAAATCGCAAGAATCCGGAACGAAAATTGTTGCATGATGATGACGACGAGGATTGGCAACCACTTTCCGAATTGATTGCACGAAATCAGGAGAATAACCTATCAACGGCGATCAGCGATGATAATGATGAGAATGATGATAATCAAAAAGTTATGAAAATGTCAAAGAAGAAATGTCACTGACAACATAAACAAGAGATTTTGTTGCTTAAATTTTTATCATATTTCATAGAGGATTTGATGATTTCTCGCAGCAGTTAATAATAAATTTTCAATGTGAAAATGAATTTCAACCAACTGTGTCGGATATGTGCCGAAAGTGATAAGGAAATGCATCATATTGCTAAATCCATAGCACTACGAATTAATGTTACTTACAGGAGCGTTGTTGAATTATGGAACCTATTTTCAAAGTTGTTAGTCAGCGAGAATAATGATTTACCCGACCAAATATGCATCAGATGCCTTGACGATATCCATCAATCGTACAATTTTCTGGAAAAATGTGAAACATCTCGCCAACACTTAATACAAATCAGAGACGCACAATATATACCTATTGAGGAAGAAATTGTAACACCAAAGGAGGACAATTCAGGTTACAGTTTCTAATATCACTCGTTACCTATTTTTAAATTCTGGATGTCATAACATGAAATCAAGATTTATCTCAGAGTCAGCTGGTTTCCATTTAAGAAAAATAGTTAGATCAAACTGCACGATATTTACATTCGAGATTTAAACGTGATATCAAGGTGATTGGCTTAAAGAAAAGATTTGCTTGTACATTTGAATATTTATAACTTAATGAAATAAGGCTGAACGAATTTTGTAACTATCAAAGATTAATTAAATTAATTATTTTGTCATAAATATAAGCAAAATTTCATGTTATGGCGCCACAGTTGATGTCCTTTTGTACATAAACTCAAATTCTGTTAATTATATAGTAAATTTTATGCGAATAAGCATTCCGTTTGCATCGATTCAGAATGTTTAGTAGAAACATTATCATATACCTAAATAGGATGCAGAAATGTTAGCTGTAGAAAAAAGATTTTAACAACAAGTTAATATAGTTCTAAATATTTATTGAAAGTTGAGTGTTGTGGGCTGGGGTTTGTTTTTTTTTATTAAATCTGAAAAAAAAAGTAAGAATTAAAGAAATTCAGAAGTTCTCCTAGTCATTCGGCCCAAAAATATTAAGAAATATTTTTATGGAATAAGTTCCAAAATTGCCGGACGTAATCGTTTAATTACAACAAATAATAACCCATTTAAAATAAACACCTAGAGCAAAACAAACACTTAGTAATAATAATACACAAATAATCTAGAAACCCTACAACTAACCCATTTAAGAAAACACAATAAATAAGAGAATGAAATTTTATCAAACAGAAACGATAAATCTATTCAGCTAATTTAATTATAAAGGATAACGATACAATATATGCAACTTAAATTTAATTACACTAGATAAAAACAAACTAAACGGTAGAATTTCAGACTTAAGTTAATAACATCAATTTAAATGTATTGCAGGATTTAGAAGCATGTAAAGATTTAACTTTAGTTTATGTATCGATTATTACATTAACACCACAGAATTAACAACCGTAACAACTGTCAAGAGAACGCGTAAACGGCAAGCTGGAACGAAAAGTAGACAGCACACCGACAGAGAAAGCACTTAATTTAAATACACAACAAGGCGGATTTGTTCGAGCAACAAACGACTGAGCCTAATTTTGTATTTAGATGAAGCAAAAATCCTTTACTAATAATATGAACACATGACAACCAACCAACCACAACACGATAATTTGCATTATCTTAGTTTACTTTACTTTAGCTTCGTTATGTTACCTTAGTTCCACACTCCTTTAACCTTTGAATTATTAAGGAGAAAATCAATTTCAACAAATTTGAACAAGGATTAGTAAAATAGCTATTAACCGTATTTTTCGATAATCATTAAACCTAATATTAAACACGAATGATTAATTGTATAAAATTTTCATACAGATTACGTCAAAATAGGATATTTAATTAAGGTAGCTTACAGGATAAGGATAGATATTAATAGAAAAATTATATCAATTTTTAGGACCTAAATAAAGCTAACATGAATTCCTAAGCAACTAACGACTTTCCTTTTCAGTGGCTCGTTTTTTTTTTTTTTTCAGCGTGAAAGGGAAGTGCAGAGTAGGTATGCCGTCGCGAGGTTAGGGTTTCGACAAATCCGCTGAAGTCGGTTTCGCGTCGCGCGCGGTACGCGGTACCTTTGTTTGTTTCGCCATTTCTTTAGAGTAGTTTTCTTCGGTTTAAGTTCGAGTAGTATATTTTTCGGTACCGCGTCGGTGAATCGGTAACGCGCCTATGGGATTTTGTAGCGTTTTTGATTTGAGATCTGTGGATAGATCACATCCAGAACTAACGTAATGTAGGTTTCTCGTTCTGGATGAGTAATTGTTGACGCGTTTGAAAAACGGGCAAGTTCAGGTGACTGAAATATTGTGATTGAGCGTAATCCATTCGGAGACCCGCGACCGAAATCCTCTCCGAACTAGCTGGCCGACAAGCAGTCACCGCGTGAATGGATTACGGTGCACGGATTGGTTGACCTGTTGGTACCATCCGTTGGCACTACTCAGACTTAACGTCTAGAACCGATGAGAGGTCGGTTCCGCGTTCGAGCTGAAGGTAGAAAAATCATTACAATGATCCGTCACTTGGTGTGGCGTTTGGACCACGCTCACCACATCTGCAACTGCACCAATGGTGGAGCGTCCTGTACTAAAGCCGCACTGCTGAGGAGATAGATCCCCAGCAACACGAATTGCTTCGGTGAGTCTTCCCTTGATGAGTTTTTCTAGCGCTTTCTCAGCAGTATCTAGCATGCACAACGGGCGATATGCAGATGGCAGTCTGGAATTATCCGTCCCATGCTGATTAGTACGAGCCTTGCCGCCTTCCATCGTACCGGGAAAACCCCATCTCGTAGGCAAGCGTTAAATGTGCTGAGCAGCAAGTCAGGACAATGGTGATAGACAAGTTGCAACATCTCAGTTGGAACACCATCTGGACCCGGAACATTAACCACTTTCAGTGAAAGAACTGCCTCTTCCTCTTCCCTGCTGTGTGAAGAGTGGAAACTCAACTATTGTTTCATTATGGACAGCGTCAACAAGGACGGGATGAGTGGGGAAGCGTGCCCGCACTATCGCGTCCATCTTTCCCGCAACATGTATGCAACGTTTCCCTAGGCCTCAGGCTTCCACATAACTAGCTTGTAGCCAAGGCCCCATGGATCGTTTTTTACATTATCCACTAGATCTTGCCTGCAGCGAGCCTTACTGCTGTTAATCATTTTGCGAAGGTAGTTACTGGCTGACTTATATACTGCTACCCGGTTACATGCCTCATCACGTGGCACCTCCCACCGGAGTTTGTGACACTCCCTTCGCTTTTCAGCAATTTTAGTTGACCACCAGTACAGTGGAGGCTTGCCGTACTGCGGTTTCCGATCCGACATAAAAGCGTTTCAATCAATCGTGATGATGCTCATCATTGAGTTCACCACGTTTTCAGCTGCCAGTTGTTCCGTTCCCTGCATATCTCCCTGCAGCGGAGCACCTCGATGAACCTTTTTGATGTCCATCTTTCCAATGTAACACCCAATTGTAAAAGGTGGAGAGGACGGACGTTGATAGACAGCATCACTGATCGCAAGCAAAATACACTGATGACTGCTGGCTGAGTAGTCCTCTAATACTCTCCAATTGTGCTTCCTCCGTACAAAGGACTCCAAGGCAAATGTCACGTTCGGTATGGTTCCATCACAGCGGCAGAAAGTCAGCGTATTTCCAGTGTTTAGTACAATGAGGACCATCCTGGCCACAATTTTTAAGGATTCGTTTTCTCCGCGGATGATCTGTTGTAGCCATGCCCGATTCAATTGCTTTAGCGTTGAAGCCTCTCTCAACGAGCACATTCCCGTCTGCTTTCAAGACAGCTCCCTCCAAAGCACTCAGCTTGGCTTGGAAAGAAGATATCGATTCGTTCGGTGTTGGGTATACACTAAAAATGGTGGTTCCTTAGCACCGAACCCACACGAAACCATCCCTCCGTCCACAACTCTTTGCCTGGAAATCATTGTATCAAACCAAGATGGTGGCAGTACCAGTTTTATCAGGATACCATGATGCAGAAGTTTAATCGTAGTGTAACTCACTCAGTGGCATAAAACTGGCATTCATGTCCCTCACAAACTGCTCAAGCAGATTTTAAGTGGGTGAACTGTGGTGTAAGTTTATCTGCAGGATGTGGGTCATCGAAGTTATTTTGATTTTGCAAGGATTTCCTGGAAAACCCAACATTTCCCAGATCCCAAGACGTGTCCAAAATCCAGTCTTGGATCAGCATCTTTGCAAAGAATATAGTGTGCCTCTTCCGTGCATTCTTTTTTTTTATGTCCCATTTCACCGTATTTGTAACATAGGGAACTCCCATCGGGTCCTTTGCATACTTGTGTGGTGTGACCAAAACCAAGGCATTTGAAACATTGAAAAGGCGCTGTTCTTTGCCGTAACCTACAGACAACCCACCCTATTCTTACTTTGCCCTTGTTCAGAAATTGTTCGGTGTCCTTTTCGGTCAATTCAATTATGGCCATGCATTGTCCCTTTTGGTTTCTTGGTATCAGCCCACACTTGGGCAGGATTAACTCCCTTTTGATGACTTCTTCTACCTGAGCTAGGTCCGTGACGCAGTCAATGTCTCTTATTTCGATTGTTGTCATCGGCTCAAGCGAAGCTAAGGTTGTGTTTTTGCCGAGGACTTTCTTTAGTGCGTCACTGGATGCTCCTTTATGGTTGACCTCTGCTCCAAATTCGCCCAGTATGTGGCCATAAACATATTGATCGTATTGCTTTCATGGTAGGTTTGGTGTCTTTGAGCATTACATTACCCCTGATACCCCGCAGCACTTCTATGTAGGATCGGCTACGTTAGGGTTTTATGAACAGTGCCTGCTACCGGGAGCTTTGTCGGAGCTCCTCTCTACTGTTTTACATCAGGCCTTTTTTCTTGCGGGGCGTCCATGCGAACTTTACTTTCTGTTACTTTTTGAAGGAGTTTCTTAGCGGGTTTTCTTGCTTTTTTTGTCAGCACTGCCTGAGACCCCTGATCTTTCATTCCAGGCCCATCAAGTGCCTCTTCTTTCCTTCTTTTATCCCGATCTCTTTCGATTGGGCTAGACGCCATTCTTTTGTTGATGTTTGATTGTGGTCTTATGCTCTTCTTCGGCCTTTTGGTCCTCTTTGGTCTTCAACCAGCTCCTCCGATAATGCCCTATGCGGTCTAGGAGCTCCTCTAGTTCAAGGAGCCCATTTTTAGGGTATTTTAAAATCATTTTACAATACCCTACTAAAATCGCGTCCTGTCTGTCCTCCTGTCTGTCCGTCTGTCCGTCTGTCCGTCCGTCCGTCCGTCCGTCCGTCCGTCAGTGTGTCACAACACTTTTCCTCGCAAACTACATAAGCTAGAAACATAAGATTTTGTGAGTAGGTTTGAAGTGACGCCTTCTTCAAAGTTTTACCATGAAAAAAATTTATAAGGTCTTTAAGGGGGGTCTTCCCATATAGGGGAGTTGCCCTTGAAAAAAAAGTTTTCATCGCATGTAGAAAATATGGGTATCAAATGAAAGGTCTTAATAAGAACTTTTCAAAACAGGTCTTAAAATGACAAATTTTGCTTTCAGGGGTGCACGGGAAGGGGAAATGTACGAAAATTGCGATTGGACACCTTTGACCCCAAAAATCTGAAAAAAATCATGAATGTAGGCCTTTATGAGTACAACAACAACAAATACATGAGAAGTCGAAATTCACTCAACTTTGTTAGTAATAGTATGATTTATCGATTTTATATTTTCTTGAATAAAATCTTAACGGTGCCCTAAAATTTAAAAAGATTCAGTACGCAGATGACTATTTATAAGATTAACCTGCTCTGAAAGTTTCATAAAGATCGAATGGTATTTAACGAAGTCAGATCGATTTTGATTTTCCTGTATTACAATGGAACAATATGCGCTGAATTACTTTGGAATCATACGAGTATGGCTATGAAACAATATGCGCTTTTTACCGACTTAGGCACTACAGCTTCTCTATGATCTGCAGAAAAATTTCAGGAATGATAGGTATCATGAATATCTTTGAGAATTGGCTCAGCTAGTGGTATTAGTAATCGCCAAGCAAAATAGTGGCTGTTTTATATGCGAAGATTGAATAATTTTGAGTTATTTTGCCCCAACTTCAACGTTTAAGGCGCATGTTTTTAACACTTGATTCAATTTAATGAATGACTGAAGATGAGTACCTACAATTAATACTCATATGTGGAACGAGTCAAAGAGGCAGGAGAGAGCTCCTAGCAAAAGGGCTTTGTAACCATTCATTCGAAAAAATTGGCCATGAATCGATGATTACAGTACAGGGGAGAGGCCGCTGAAAAAAAAATTTCATCAAAGGTAGCCGATATGAATATCAAATGAAAGTTCTTTATAAGAGCTTTTCAGAAGAGTACTTAAACTGACAATTTTTCCTTCACAAGGGCAACAAATACCTTAGAAGTCGAAATTTGATCAACTTTATTAATAATAGTACATTTTATAAATTTTGCTCTTTTGCCTATAAAATCAAGATGGGACCCTTAAATTTTCCAAAATCTATACTTTAAGTTTTCTTAAAGTAATTGTAATTGTTTCAAAAATTTCACAATAATTGAACAATAAACAGCTAAGTTACAGCCGATTGAATATTTAACAATTACAACTACATTAACACGTGATACTGGGGAGATACACGCTTGCAACGGACCTAGACACTACATGTATGTAGGAATTTTGATAAAAATTTTAGAAATAGCTTATAATATTGATGTGTTATCATGACTAATCAAGCGACGAAGTCAAAACACTTGAAACAAAATGGTGGCGAGTTTAAAATCATAATAACCATAATAATTATTCGAAGTCATTTCATGGAATCTGTGTATATTATTAGTTGAGTTCTGATATGCAGAATATATCGTTTGATTTACTAATTGTTTTACAATACCCTTCTTGCAGGAGTATTCTCCTGCTTCTTCAACTTGTTTATCCGTTTCTTGATTTTTGGCGAGTAGCATGCAGATTGTATTCTTTTAAGAACATCACCCGGTTTTCGGATTGGCCTTTCTTCTTCATGTCATTGGACGGCAGTGTACTATGCGACCACCTTTCTTGGGAGAGGTTATCGGCTTCCATTTTCGAGTACAGTACTTCGGCCACATTTTGGATTTTGGCGATGAGATCACACAATGGCGCTTTATTTTTTTGGTCACTCCTTTCTTTTCCTTTCATAACCTTTTTGTGGACTTCAGAACCCTTGCTTCGGTCACTTTGGTAGCGATCGCATCAGTAAATATAGAATTCTTGATGTTCTTTATATTTTCACGCACAAGTGTCACCTCGATGCTACCATGCAAAACAACTAGGTCCAAAACATCATATTTGCCAACCCAAAGCATCAATTCCAGTTCTTGTCCAAAGCGTAGTATTCAGTCAGGGTCATTACCTGTCATCTCAGGAGGAAACCTCACGGCGCTTCCATATCCTTGGGTCAGTGGAGGTCGCGCTCTCCAAAGAATGCTAGCCTCCAAGCGTGCTCCTGTCGACCGGCATTTTCCCCGCGAGAATTTCCTCGGGTATGTTGGGGCGGAACTCCCCAAAGAACGCTAGCCTGCACGAGCATTCCTGACAGCCAACATTCCCCCTGCAGGGGGTAGAACAAGAATAATATGTGATATTGATGATATGTATTTGTAAAGGATGCAGGCACTACAGATATGTAGAAAATTTGTTCAAAATTCTAGAAATGCTTTGTAACATGAGGTCAACAGACTGAAAATTTTCAGGTGTTAATTCTCACCCTTGTGGGCAACATGTAGCGATTCAATGCTTAGGATAAAATTTTCTTTCATACTCGTACATCCAGGATTCTAACATAGAATATACACATCCGAAATCGATCAGTCAAAGTTTGAACGAGATCAAAATTTTTTACGAAGTATAGAAACACTTACGAGTATTCAAAATTAAATAAGCGATACATAATTGATAGTTGAAAGTTGTAGGTACACCTATACCAAGGATGAGACTACATCCCCCCAAATAATTATAACATTATGCCACCAATTATTAGCACAATTAACGATCGGCAGAAAATGGGCCGAGCACGAAAACGTGTCAAAGATTCAAGAGGAAAAATGCATTAGCGATAACAGTTTAGCTAAAATTACGTTTCCTTTATCAGGTAAGTCCGCTTCATATAATGTCTCTATCACTATTTGAAAATCTTTTTTCATAAATTTCGGGTTGGTTATTATCGTCCGACAATACGGACGAGCGTTTCACGCTTTTTCATGAATTTTTAATGAGCATTTTATATGTGTGCTGCCCCACGAACATTTCCCGCCTAACATCTTTTCCTTGGTGGGTATTATCATTTCATGAGGCTTGCTCTAGTTCAAAAGAGCCACCAGGTGCTTTTTCAAATGATTCATACCATTATTTTTGTTCTGATGATGATGAATTTGTTTTGTTTTAAAACTGACTAAATATTAAGCTTATTAGAAATTGGGAACAATTTTTCACTACATTTAATTGAAATCGCAGAATATCATAATGCACATACGAGGTGTGTTCAAAAAATATCGCGAATTTTGTTTTTTTTCAAAAATTATTTATTTATTCATGAATATCTATTTTGTCCCCTTCAAAGTAATCCCCATGAGATATTATACACTTGTGCCAACGGTTTTTCCAAATTTCGAAGCACTTCAAAAAATCATTTTTTTAAATCTTGTTCAGCTCCTCCTTCGATGCCGTCTTTATCTCGTCAAGCGTAGCGTAACGTCGTCCTTTCATGGGCCTCTTTAGTTTAGGAAACAAGAAAAGTCACAGGGGGCCAGATCTGGGGAATACGGTGGCTGCGGCATCATTAGTGTGTTGTTTTTGGCCAAAAAGTCGCGCACAAGCAACGATGTGTGAGCAGGGGCGTTATCGTGGTGCAAAAGCCAATTTTTGTTCTCCCACAAATCCGGGTGTTTCTGGCGGATTGCTTCGTGCAAATCACGCATAACTTGCAGGTCATATTCCTTATTGACCGTTCTTCCCTGTGGCAAGAACTCATGATGCACCACGCCCCTGCAATCGAAGAAAACTGTCAGCAAAACTTTCACATTCGACCGAACTTGGCGCGCTTTTTTCGGTCTTGGTTCATGCGGCAGCTTCCATTGAGATGATTGAGCTTTGGTTTCCACGTCATAACCATAAACCCACAATTTGTCACCAGTTATGACCCTCTGGAGCAAATTTGGTTCGTCGCGGACAGAGTTTAACATCTCATTAGCAATGTTCATGCGTTGCTGTTTTTGGTCGCAATTGAGCAATTTTGGTACGAATTTCGCGGCGACCCGTCTCATGCCCAAATCGTTGATAAAAATCGAATGGCACGAGCCAATCGATATGTTTAGGTCCTCAGCAACTTCTCTAACGGTGATTCGACGATTGGCCAATACAATTTTCTCCACTTCATTAATTTTTTCGTCTGTTGTTGAAGTGCTCGGGCGTCCGGCACGCTCTTCGTCGTTCACATCTTCTCGGCCTTCTAAAAACATTTTGTACCACCGATAAACGTTGCTTCGGTCCAAGGTAGCTTCTCCGTATGCCACAGTCAACATTCGGAATGCCTCCGCGCACTTAATTTCGTTTTTCACACAAAATTTGATACACGTTCTTTGATCCATTTTTTTGAATAAGTAAAAATCGAAGACGATTGAAAACACGTGCAAGTAAAGCAGCTATCACCAATCAAGTGAACATTCAAAATGGCCGAGCTTGTCGGCATAAGTGACAGACATGAAAACCAACATAACGCCACAAAAAAAATCGAAATTCGAATATACGTAACCCGCGAAAATTCAAAATTCGTGATACTTTTTGAACACACCTCGTATAACCAGCCAAGACAGGATTTTGTAAGCTTTTGCCATTTTCAAACCCTCATCTTTTGAGGGATCATCCATCCGTCTAATTCCTAATAATGCACTTATTCTTACCATTGGCTTTCAACAAGCAGAACTTCCAAATCCCATGTGCTCCTACAAGCACCAGGCTCTTCCCCAACACAAAGTGGCGGCTCAGCGGAAGAGATCAACTCACCACTCCGTCATCGTTAAGTGGGGGTTCAGTGGCAGAGATCACACTGCTGACGGCAAGTGGTGGTTTGGTGGCAGAGATTTGTCATCTAAGACTTGCCAGCTGATCGCAATGGTTTAGGGATGACCGATCTCTGTCAGGTATCGCTCCGTGGAATCACCGGTTATGACAACTGTTCGTTGCACAATATTTTCAGCCAAATAGGCATACGAGTTGCGGATGCATTTTGCAGGTGCCAATGCAAGTAAGTCGATGGCGTATTTGCGGGTGCATTAGCTGGTTTATTGAGTAGGTCGCAGGGCCAAACTGCTCAATTAATGCGGTTTAGCCTCCTAATACTTAAAAAATTTCTCAAGCACATTGGGAGGTGAGTATGTAAAGCGCACATTAACATACGACCTTTGGTAGGAATCGAATAGTAATCAAATAATATATAACCATTTCAATCATATGATTTTGTAACAACATCTGCTATTGGATTATGTACCGACCTGGACGCTATAATTTTATACAGATTTTAATGAGAATTTCAGGAATATTATTCATGACCAAGCATTCAAAAAGCCAGCTTAGCTGGAATAAAACTATGACTGTTTTGTGTTTATGTAAAAAAGATTCATAACTTCTTCTCCTTTCGTAGCATTATAGCCCCCCTCGAGCCTTCGCTTCCCGCAAACAGCGCCTCTAACTGTATCGATCCATTGACCGCGTCCTGTTATTTCAAATCCAGGCAACTATGAAGTGTCTTCGTCGGCCGAGTTAGACTAGCGTTCTAGGTATCTCCACAGGTTTCTGACTTTCAGTTTCCCCAATGGACACTTTTTTGTGTATCCGTTATTCGGCCATACGATTCATGTGGCTAGCTCATTACAGCTTCAGCAGTCTTTAAATCGTTGAAACTTCTGGCTCGTCAAAAATTTCATACAGCTCATGGTTGTATCAAATCGCCCATTGGTCCCCGTCTAGCTTCGCTCCGATTATTCGCCTCAGGACCCGTCGCTCAAAGGCGTTCAATATGCTCGTATTTGCGGATGCTTGGGTTACAGTCTATGTTTCACACATATAGCATAATACAGCTCTTATCACGGATTTTTATATTTGGAGCTTTGTTTTCCTGTATATGCAGCTGGTCTTCAAGATTGTCAAAATTGAATAAAATATTTCATTACCGGTTCTAGTGATTTTGGTGCCTGAATACCCAAATTTGCTCTCATTTGCGATACTGTACTCAGTAAGTATAATATTTTGTGTTTTTGAGGTATTTTTTTCTTGACTGCGTCATGAACTTTGTTGTACTTTCATTGATTTGTAGCCTTACTAGCTTAACTTCGCTGTTGAGTTCCAGCAAGAGTTCTTTCGTAGTTGTTAATGTCTATGACAAAATGTTGATGTCGTCCGCATAACTTGGCTTGACTTGTATAGTAATATACCTCATGTATCCACAGCTAGCTTCCTTGTAACGTACTCCAGAGCCAAATTGAATAGCAATGGGGACAGCCAATCTCCCTGTTTAAGTCCGATATATGTGTCAAAGGCACCAGTGAGTTGGTTATTGATGCGGACTTGGGAGATTGTCGTCATTATTGTCATTTAGCTAAGAAGGACTAATTTGTCTGGCAAGCAAAGCATTATTCGGTGCAGTACATCACGATTATTACGGTCCTTTACTTGCCTAAAGTCAAGAAAATTTGATGTATGTCAATCCCAGCACTTCCCAAATACCTGCTTGACAGTGAACAATTGATCTATCATCGATCTACCCGCTTTAAAACCATATTGATACTCCCCAATAATACTGTTAGCATATGACCCGATCTCATTTTTTAAAATCTTTGAAAACATTTTGTACGCCTCACAAAGTAGTGATATGCCTCCATAATTTTCACACTAATTGTCTTCACTCATATGTTTTTGCTACCAAATGTGCTGGATGACTTGGTTAATAGCTTTATGAACGCTAATGCCACCATGTTTGATGAACTCCATTGAAATCTCATCGATGCCCAGCGCTTTATTATTCTTTTGGGCTTTGATGGTAGAGCAAACTTCATCCAGAGTTAGCGGGGCCGATAAATGCTCTCATGAAACATCTAAAGGCTCCGATGCTCTGGAGCTGTGCGGAGGATTAAAGAGGTTCGTGAAATCTGATGCCGATCTTTCCTTGATCCTGGTTTCATCAGTGATGATATTGCCAATGCCATCACGTGGTTTTGAGCTGATAACCACGTTTCAGGCTTTTCACTACTTTGTATGCTTGTCTTGTGTTGTTGTTTGCTAGGCTTACATCGATACTTCTCAATTGTTCATCATAGTATTTTCTTTTCTTACTTCTAATTACCCTATTGGCTAGTCTTCTGAGATTTTCATAATGTTCTCTCTTTGTCCTGGTTTTCCTAACCAAACCCTTTTCATACGACTAATTCTTTTTGTCTAACGCAATCTGACACTCATCATCGAACCAATCATTCCTCTTGCGACAGGCTTGAGGTCCGATCGTCTGTTCTGCCATGGTCCTAATAGCCGCTTACACTACCATCTAGAGCTCGTTGCTCGTCTTAAATGATGCGTGCGATAAGATGGGAGCCAGCTGGTTGTCGAGGGTCTCCGAGAAATTTTCGGCCACAAACGTCGTTCGGACTGGTCTTCAATGAATACGCCTTTGACATATGATATCGATAGGTTAATTTAATCAAGTAATGATCTGAGTTACAGTATGCTCCTCGATATGTACGGACGTCAAGTTTGCTCGAGGCCAAACGTTGGTGGATCGGAATATTTTCAGTCTGTTTTTGTGTGTTGCCACCCGGTGATACCCAAGTCATTTTATGTATGCGTCAATGGAGGAAGAAAGTGGAACGTATGACTAGATTTCTGCTACATGCAAAGCCAGTCAGGCACTGGCCGTTGTCATTTGTTTCATCAAGGAGGCTATATTCTCCAGTTGTGCCCCGATGAAATAGCTCATTGCCAACCAAAGTATTCAAATCACCCAGAACTATTTTTGTGTCATTTGACTAGTTTTTCCAGGTGATTGTGGAACGTTTTCTTCATTTTTTCGTCCTTTTCTTGCGTCAGAGCCTGAACATCTATCAGTCAGATTTTGAAGGATTTTGTTTTTATACGGATCGTACACTTTTGTTCATTGCATGCATTAAAATCAATAATGCATGACTTCAACTCCCTATAAATAATATAAGTCACTCCAAATTTTCGTTTTCATGTAGGCTTTCCACTTTTGAATATTGTGTACGATCTCATATCATTAATATCATTTCCAGTTCAGTTCGTTTCCTAGATTGCCAGTATTTTTAATTTATATTGACTGGCCTGTTTTGAAAGATCCTTAATAGCTCCAGAGTAACTGAGTGATCTGACATATCAGGATCAAATGCCATAGTCCTTCTTTCGTTTGCGAGGCCGTTGCCGTGAGTCCAATCAATTCCAAGGCCCTTTTGCATGTTTCGAAATATTTCAGGGTTTTCCAGGGAAGGGCAGTTAACCCATTGCCCAACCTCCGTTGCGGCGGCATGCTTATTACTTCGTCTCCGTTATAAGGGTAGGAAGGTTCACCTTCACCTTCAGATGAGGAATCATGGAAGCTGCGGATTGGGGCAATAAGTGGTTCCCTCTTCCTTTTTCAAACGTGCTTGGGACCGTCTACGGTGGAGGTAGATCCATAACTTACTGCATTGATTTATGTCATCAGGGAATTTGTTTTGAGTCCTCGAATTGTAATAAAGCCCTTCTGATAGGAACACTAATTTACCCACCAAAGTGTTTTAGTGTATTTTTCTCCAAAATGAACATTTGTGGCCTGTTATTATAGCAAAGCCCCTTGAATTGACGGTGTTTAATCGTTAATTAGACTTGACATTGACATTCAATTCTTTGCATGCTATCCTAAATATAGACAGATATCAAAAGATCATACTTAGCAGTAGGCCACTATCTTAATTTTCTGCAATCATGGGAAATGTAAGGCTTGAGTATTTTTAGAAGTAAACGTTTGCATAAAATAAACATAAATCAGCGGCAATATAAATTAAAAACGTCGTTTCAGAATAAATTTCTGACTAGTATCAGAGTAAACAAGTTGGGCACACAGACCTACGCTCATGTCAGAAGGGTTTTGTACCCAACCTTTCCAAAATACGGTCACCAGCAACAAACAAAGTCAAAAAACATGTCAAAGAGATGTGCACGTTTAAAGCAAAATTCATAATTTCTCCATTTTCAACGGTCGCCATTTTGTTCCAAACTCACAAAAATCACTCAAATCATGGATCCCAAAAACTTTGTATTGTTATAAATCTTATCTGGAAATTTTAAGAAGTTCAAATCAAAATTGCAGTGTCTAAGCCGATGGGAAATCCATAAAATACAAAACCGTGTGTTATTCTTGTTGCAATTGCAGAAATTTCAAATGGCTATAACTTCCGCAAATATGATTCGATTTTCATTAAACTTGCAGAGTATTGGGCCCTTAAGTGTAACTACTTAAATGTCGAACTTTGTTTAATTTAAGGGCACGTATACGATTTTATTGGGGAAAATGTGAAATTCGAAGATCATGCTATTATTAACAAAGTTGAGCTAATTTTGGCCTCTAAAGTATTTCATGTTGTTGTACTCATAAACATCTACCTCTATGATTTTATTCAGATTTTTCAGATCACAGGTGTCCCATCGCGAGGGGGGGACACAAATTTTTCGTGTATTTCCCCTTCGTGTGCGCCCCGTGAAGCAAAAAGTGTCAAATTAAGACCTGTTTTGACCTTTCATATGATACCCATATTGACTACCTTTGATGCATTTTTTTTTCGGGGGCCACTCCCCTTTATGGGGAGACCCCTTTAAATACCTCATAATTTTTTTTTATTTGAAAATTCAAGAGAGCACTACTTTACACCTTCATGTAAAATTTGGTGTTTCTAGCTTAAATGCTTTGCGAGAAAAACTGCTGTGACACAGGGGCGGACGGACAGACAGGTCGCGATTTGAGTAGGGTTTTGTAAAATTATTTTACATAACCCTAAAAACATCCCTTCTTCCAAGAAAAATTTTGTTACTATATTTCTTATTCGAAATAGCTGTTTAGAAATGAACGATACGACCAGAACATTCATAATTACTGTTCCACCCACCATTTAACAATTTCTCGCGTTTCGCGAATTTAACAAAGTTCCGCCAACAGCTAATTGACATCATATGCATGTGTACGTTAGCTACATACATATCTAATGGTGCTTTTCGTTTTGACATTAAACGTTTTTACGGCATTTACAGGTGAGTTGAGAGATACAGCATGAAAATGTGCTAGCGACAGGTAAACTAACACGAAAACGTATAGTTTACCCGGCGGCCAAATTTTCTTACTCCCCACATGTGTGAAGGTTGTCAGCAACATGCTAATAGTTCTGATAGTTTCATTGATGTGCGAATAACACATATGAACGTTTATGTACTCCATACTGACGACATGTCACCCAGTTCTTCGGGCGAAGCATAATAATTAGCATATTTTTAGCTTTCCCGGTAATAAAATTTCCATACTATTATGCCAGCGAATGAATTAGCTCATAAATATCTATTTATTATACAAGCTCGTATGTCTACATACATATATTAATGAGGGGTCAAAACAACTAATAATACATGATAAACAGGTCTTCATATAACAATTAAATGTTCATACACGGAATACATATGTAGGATAACATATTATTAATGTATCAATTTAGACATTTTGATATGCAAAATTATTCACAGCTCTTTATTTTTCTTTTTTATAATTTAGCCGATGGTAAATGATGTAAGTAGAGCTAAAAAACAATTGTCGGAAATAGTTTCTAAAAATAATCTTTACTGTGTTTTTGGAAAATGACGCTGCTTGAGGCACTGATATTCAAACAAATTTAATTTACTTTGGGCGCGGAATCGGAACATGTGAACAGTGCTAACTTGACTTTTTAAGTAATGTTTGCTATATTCGCACAAAATTTTTCTTCTTGGTATAATATGTATGTATTCAAATCCAATATTTGATTTACGAGTATATATTAATTTTTTTTTTTTTGAAAATGCAATTAATTTTTAACCGTACTCCCCCTTGCGATTGGCCGCTTTTGACCCGAAAAATTTGAAAAAAATTGTGGAGGTAAGACTTTTGGCCTGCAAGGGTAACAGATACCTCAGAAGCCAAAATTCGCTCTTTTTTTCAATAATGATACATTTCATAAATTTTACATTTTTGCCTATAAAATTAAAATCCATGTCGAAGTCAAGTCAAGTCAAAAGCGCTTTATTTAATACTAATCGTTATAAATTTTTAAAAGAACATAAAGCAAATTCCAAACAATAAAACTATAAAAAAACTTAATGGCTCTCTAAATTTATACGTTATCAGTTAAACAAATTTAATGAAAAAAATACACTTGCAAATTTAAATTAATTAAGATTATTTCATATTTTTTGATTCAATTGGAAAAAGGAGAAAAAACCAATCAGCATTATTCAAAAATTACTTATATTACTAACACAACAATGAACTTATATCCTATACCTAATATGTTACACCCTAATTCTAAATAAGTTCAATCAAAAAAAAAAACAAAAAAACGTTACCTTATATTGAAACCTATACCTAAATTATAATACAAATAAACAACAACACTAGATGTAGCAATAATGAGATGAATCTAAAAAACAAAGTAACGAGAAAAAGCCCAAAAACAGAAAATAAACACGAATAATTTAGACATTGTCATTCAGCCACCAGTACCTAGATTGCTCCATCTCAGCTCGACCAGCCTCAACGAATCTAGCAAATGAGTATCTCCATTGGAATTGTTGGTCTCGTGAACTCAGATTCGGAGGATATTTTATCTTCTTATCGGTGGCCCGTCGGTATATGTGATAAATGATTGGGACGCCGTCAGATTCAAAAGTATATTGATTCATGTCCAAATACACGAATGCTTCTGGAGGAACGAAGCCAGTAGTGAGGCAAGTCACAATATACCCGTCTGTAGGGTGGAACGGCTGTGAAATCCAAGGGTTTTCACTCACAGTCACAGATATTGCGATATGATTCCGAAGAAGTTTCAAAATGAAGATATCGACTCTTGTCACTTGAGTGGTTTGATAAATTTTTCTATTCGATATATAGTGCTTCCAATCCATCTCAGGCTTTCTGTACAAACCAGTACATGCACGATGACATTTCCTTTCGAAAACTCTTAATTTTTCCATAGTACTAGCACTCTGGTTGTACCAGATCTGGGATCCGTATGTCAAAACTGGCCTAACCAGGGTCTTGTAACAAATAACTTTGACTTTTTGATCAATGTATCTGGAATGAAAGAGTCGCCGAAGGGCCATGACTACTTTAAGTGCCTTACTGAGCATGATTTTGACATGTTCAGTGTAGTACAGATACTGATCGAGATGAACACCGAGGTATCGAACACAGGATTTATGTGGAACCCGTTCTGAACTACCCTCACCAGCCATAATGTGGAAATCCTTCCAATTACGTTTCAGGTCTTGACTGGCCCCCTGCAGTGTTGTCCGAAACAAGATTGTTTCGCACTTCTGCGCATTGATTCTCATTCGCCAATTGTCGGTGTAGAGCTGCACATCATTAAACATTTTTTGAAGATTGTTCTGAACTATTGTAGCTTTTCGGTCTGCCGAATAGATGATCAGATCATCAGCAAACGCTACCAATGATCGCGTTGGCGAGACATTAAAATCAGAGCTGTTCAATAGCTTGCGAATCAATATTGAGAAAAGCAGGGGCGCAGTAACTGTTCCCTGCTGTAGACCATGCAAGACCTTGAATTCGCGCATTGTTGTCAGATTTCCATCAGTTACAACAAACGATTTCCCGTATAACATATTACACATCATGGCGACAAGGTGTCTGGGGAACCTGTCCTGAAGAAGTTTGAAAACTAGTCCATCTAACCACACCGTATCGAAGGCTTTCTCCATATCAATGAGACATGCTCCAACACATTCTTTGTTGTTTAGTTTCCAACAGATGTCTGAGGTTACTTTCGTTATTGCATGTATGGTCGAATGCCTGGCACGAAAACCAAATTGGCAATTCGGCACCAACTCATATTTCTCAATGTGGGCGTTTAATGCTCTGTTGAGTATCACTTCAAACACCTGGCTGATGTTAGGCAGCAAGCTGATTGGGCGATAGCTTTTAGCGCATGAAGATTCTTTTCCTTTCTTCAAGATCGGAAATACCTTAGCCTTTTTCCACTCATTTGGGAAATATGAATTGCTCAACATGTTGTTGAACAATATGCAATAATTCCTAATAGCAACCTCAGGCAAATGTCGGAGAACTATATTTGGAATACCGTCAGTACCACATGATTTTTTGTTGTTTATTCTGGGGAATATGAAACACAAGTCTTCATAGCTGACAAAATAATCAATAAGATTCAAGCTCGGTATGAGGTCAGATGTGAATGTTACATCGAAATGAAGAATTGATTGGCCGTTCAGGCTTGATTTGAAGTCGGAAACTTTTGCTTCAACGACCTCCGAAAATATTTCATTCCTTCTCTCTGGGTTTGGCAGATGAACCAATTCTAAATGTGTTCCAATCAGGGCAAGTTTCTGCAATCCATCACATATAATCCTGTTTCCATTTCTATCCGGAGTCGTACTATCAATTTCGATACCAGCTCTATCGAGAAGATTTATCTCATCACTAGTGACTTCAAGATTCGATACCTTCACTCGAGACTTCCTGCGGAATAAGCTATTCACTTTCGCGAAAACGCCATCTGGGTCCTGTGGACTAATACCCCTCAGTTTTTCCGCCCATTGATTGCTGACCTCACTCCTGAAGTATGAACGGATTAAGTTCCGGACATTCTTCAGGTGTAATTTCAACAAAGCCAACGAGGGATGGTTGTAGTCCAAAAATCGTCGATAAATATTGTTGACGCGTGTGAGAAGAAGGCTTTTCAATCTTTTCAACCTTGCGATGGTTGGTGTTTCATATCCTTCCATATTGTTTCGATGTTTAATCTTGGGAACTACTTTCTCAATCGTTTCCAACGTCAGCTTCTCTAACTTCGACAAATAGAGATCTATTTCATAGTCAGTTAGATTTCTGTTATTAGGAACCATTGAGCAAGCGTTGCCATCATCAGAAGGAGGACATTGCTTCTGGTACTCCCGATTAAACTTCTTTTGAAACTTTCCCCAGTCTGTTTTTTTGAAATTCAACCGATGGTTTTCATGTTGAACTGGAATGAGGAAGAAATCATCCCTTTGATGAATGATTTCCATTACGATTGCGTTATGGTCGCTATCGTAAGGAAGCACCTGCAGTTTCCGTTGAGGACTATTAAAGCTGAATTCAAGTCTTGCGTCAGCAATGCAGAGGTCCAAATATGAATTTGTCCTAGGGTATGTTGGGAAGTCCGACCCATATAGGTTGCACCTGTATTCAATTTAGTTCTCTGTTATCCATGATTTCAGGAATACACCTCTTGGATTATTGGTGGCGTTTAGCCATGATGTATGCTTGGCATTCAGGTCACCGGCAAAAATATAATAACTATGCAGCCTGTTCAATTCGAGTATTTCAAACAAGGAATTGAGTTCCTCCTTGAGCTTGAGAACATTTTGACCAGTTGCATAGGCAGAGATAACGAAGAGGTTATCGCCACCTGGCAGTGAAATTTTGATGACGGACACTTCAAGAAATTCAAAGTTTTTGAATTCGACTTTTTCAATATTTTGGAAACAATAGGGTCTTCGAACCAATATCTCGGTGCCACCTCCCCTATCACCTATTACCCTATCGTTTCTTACGAATGCAAAATCTTTGAATTCCATGGAATGCCATGAATGGAGGTGGGTTTCAGTGAGAAGTATGATGTCAGGCTTTTGCTTAACAAAAAATTCAAGGAGATAATCACGTCGATGTATAGCAACGATAGAGTTGACGTTGATCGATATGAGGCGAAGCCTATCCATGGGAATATGACTGGATGACAAGTTATTATTAGGCATTTGAAAGACCTAAACGCTGAAAAGCAAAGTTAATTTTTGAATCTTGTTTGTCGATTCTCTCCGATAAAGAATTAAGTTGCTGGTACATTTTGAGAAGCAGCTCATTATTGCCACTTACATTATTTACATTATTTCCAGCATTTTCTGCTGGTCCTCTAGCAGCGAGTGCAAATGATGCTCCGGGCTTGACGAAGTTGGAAGGTATGATATTACGGTGTACTTGTGTTTGCTTTGGAGCAAATTTAACTTTTGCATCTTGATATCGGGAGCATCCTCGATATGATGCTGGATGACCAAAAACACCGCAGTTAACGCAGTATAATTTTTCTTTAGGCTCCGTCTGAGCCAATTTGCACTCACCGGGAGCATGAACGTCTTTGCATTTAACGCAACGATAGTGCATGGCACAATTGGCAGCCGAATGTCCAAATCTTTGACACCGGTAACACTGGTTGACTTCATTTTTCTGGAGGCGTTCCCACCTCACCACTCTGAAATTTAAGTACCTTATTTGTTGAAGGGCACTTGGACTGCTCTTATTTGCAATTTGTACCGGGTAAAGTGGTAAATTCTTCCTTTCTATGGTCGACCTTCTTGTCGCAAAGGCTTTGACTGAAACAAAATCAATATCTGGTGCAGCCTCCTTGAGCACCTGAAGAAGATCGACCGTATCCTCTCCGCTGTCCAAACCCTTCAACAAGAAGGTCTGATTCTTTTCACTTTTTGGGGTATAGGTGAAGTGTGGAACCTCCCCAGAAATCAGCGCATCTTTGGCTGACTTGAAATCAACCAGTGATTTCGTCCTTATAGTTAATTTTTCGGCATTAACTCTTTTGATTTCGAAATTGGCCAGTTTATTTTCGGCTGCCAATAGCCGAACCATATCTTTCCCGGTTTTTCCGAACACGTTGATTGGCGGAACTTTTTCTGTCTTGTTGGAAGCTTTTTCAGAGGAACCAGCAGAACTGCGGGCTGGTTTTTTCTCCTTATTTTTGTTCTTTAAATATTGAATGAAATTAACGTCATTATCTTGATTAAAATTACCTCTGATGTTTTCTTCGATTTCCATATCTTCGGTTAATCCCTCCAGCGCTGCAAAATAATTTTGGCTCTCGTTGGTGCCACCAGCACTTAGAACTTCCTCTGGATTTACTTGCTTTGCACTTTTCTTCGGCTTTGTTACCTGTTGCCATTGATTTTGTGGCTGCGTCTTTTGAGGCTTCATCCCTTGCTTGAAAAGATCCTTGAGAGACTGTATCTCTTGCCTTAGTTCATCATTTTCTTGCTGCAATTTGGCCATTTGTTGATTATCCGCTATTATTTGCAGCTTGCACCCTCCATCTATGGAGTTTTCTTCGTTATGTTTTCTTTTAGTGATTGTCGCCAGTTTTGTATTCGTCGTTTCCCCAGGTTGCCCCAACGGTGGGAAGCCGTCGGGCTCCTCCATACCAGCGGCGAAATTTTCTTTGTGAATTGGTTTTTAGTTACCAATCGAAGTAAAAATATTCGATAGAAATTTCCTGAGTCGATTACTTCGACAATATAAGATTTTTTCCGATAAAAATTAACTTCGGACTAACGTTTTCAAAAAATTAATTTAATTTTTGAAAACTTTTGACAGGAGCGATTTAAAAGACGTCTATACGCAAAGACTACTACGATCCAATTCAATTAAAATCCATGTGATATTAGGGAGATACACGTTTGCAATGGACCTAGATACTACAGATATGAAGGAATATTGATAAAGCTGTTCGAAATGTTTTGTAATATTGATGTGTTACCATAACTATTCGAGCAACGTGGTCAAAACACTTGAAACAAAATGGCGGTGGTTTTAAATACATAATAACCAGGAGAACTCAATTTTTAGAATTTGTCTATCAGTCAAGTTTTGATGTTTAGAAGATATTGTTTGAGTTACTAATTGATTAACAAAACCTTTCAAGCAGGAATACTCTCCTGCTATTTCAACTTGTTTTATATATCTTGATCATAACTTTTGAACTTGGACAGGTAAAAGAGTCCTGTTTCCGGCAAATGATACGTCTTATTTTTTTTATAAAGTACTTTTACCCTTAAAACAAAAAAAAAATTTACGATTTTCATCACTATTTTTCAGTATAACTGATCGACGCATATAAAGATTTTGATTGTAGAGATTTCCAATGAATACTGGACTAAAATGTTTCGGCACCGAATTCGAATCCTTTCAAGGGCTTTGTAGATACTGACAGTTGAATATGGTACATTTGTGTCGAGAAATTGAATGTTAATGATATCTCGAACGATATATGCCAATTATTTGCGACTCTTCAAGGATTTGATGGAGATTATTACGGGGCTAAAGGGAAACGTTGAATAGACACAATAGAAACAAGAGATACTCATTCAACTACCGTCAAATTGAATTGCTTTCGAAAACCTTCAACTAGTAGTCTCCACCAAGCCAATTGAATTAAATGTTAACTCTGTGGCAAATTAAAATATTATCTCATAAATATTATTTTTCAACTAGATTGATGAAATGAATTTAAAATGAAGTAAAACTAATTTAAGAAGTACTAAAAGGAAAATTAGGACAATAGAGGAGTCAAACTGAGAGCAACATTCGAGTTGAACGGACGTGCCCTGGATTCTAATTCTGTATTGCATTTTTGATTTCGTATATACATTACTGAATTTAGTGTGTACGTTTCTAAATTTGATAAATTAGTCTCTGAACTTGGATCGGAATTAGTGCAGTTTTGGTTAAAAACTGAATTTTTGAACATTAAACTTAACAAGTTTGGTAAACAGACCTACGCTCATGTCAGAAGGGTTTTGTATTAAATTTTCAAAATGCAGTCACCAGATTGAATAAAGTCAAGAAGCATGTCAATGACGATTTTATTGGAGAAAATATGAAATTCGAGGATCAAACTATTATTAACAAAGTTGAACGAATTTAGACTTCTGAAGTTGTTGTTATTGTTATACTCATAAATATCTCCCTTGATAATTATTTCAGATGTCCATTCGTGAGGGAGGAAACCACATTTTTCATGTATTTCCCCCCCTGTGCCCCCACTGAAGCAAAAACTGACAGTTTAAGAACTGTTTTGAAAAGCTCCCATAAAAACTTTCATTTCATACTCATATCGGCTAAGTTTGATGAAATTTTTTTTCAAGGGCCTGTACTGTTATCATCGATTAATGGCCAATTTTTTCGAATCCTAGAGTTGTTACAAGGCCCTTTTGCTAGGAGCTCTCTCCCGCCTCCTTGACTTGTTTCACTTATGAGTATTAATTTCACTTATGAGTATTAATTGTGCGTACTCATCTTCAGTCATTGATTGAATTGAATCAAGTGTTCAAAGCATGTACCTTAAACGTTGAAGTTGGGAAAAAATAACTCAAAATTATTCAATCTTCGCATTTAAAACAGCCATTATTTTGTTTTGGGATTACTGATACCACTAGCTGAACCAATTCTCAAAGATCTACATGACACCTATCATTCCTGAAATTTTCATGCAAATCCTAGCAAAACTGTAGTGTCTGAGGCGGTAAAAAGCGCATGTTGTTCCATAGCCATATGTTGCCATACTAATACATGCAGCGCATATTGTTCCATAGTAATACAGGAAAATACAAACCGCTATAACTTCGCTAACTATGATTCAATCTTTATGAAACTTGCAGGGTGAATTAGTCATAAATAGTCATCTGCGTACTGAATACTGAATTTTCATTTAATTTAAGGGTACCGTTAAGATTTTATTCAAGAAAGCATAAAATCGATAAATCATACTATTACTAACAAAGTTGAGTGAATTGCGACTTCTCACGTATTTGTTGTTGTTGTACTCATCAAGGCCTACATTCTTGATTTTTTTCAGATTTTTCGGATCACAGGTGTCCAATCGCGAGGGGGGGGACACAAATTTTTCGTGTATTTCCCCTCCCTGTGTGCCCCTCGAAGCAAACTTTGCCACACGAAGACCTGTTTTGGAAAGTTCTCATCAAGACCTTTCATTTGATACCCATATTGGCTACCTTCAATGAATTTTTTTTTCGGGGGGTCACTCCCCTACATGGGGAGACCCTCCTTAAATACCTTATAAAATTTTCTTGTAGGTTAACTTTGAAGAAAGCACCACTTTACACCTACATACAAAATTTGATGTTTCTAGCTTAAGTAGTTTCCGAGAAAAACTGCTGTGACACACGGACGGACGGACGGACGGACGGACGGGCGGACAGACAGACAGACGGACAGACAGGACGCGATTTTAGAAGGGCTTTGTAAAATTATTTTACAAAACCCTAAAAATGGTCGTCTGCTGTGCGTGTAAGAAAATTGTGTGTGAAACAGAAATTATGAAGTGCTCTACTTCTGCGTGCGGCAATTGTTATCATTTCGAATGCCTTGGCATCTCCAAATCTAGCTATGGTGAGCAGAGGGTGAAATACAAAGCAACTTGGAAATGTCCAGATGCTTGCACTAGAGCTTCAAGGGAGGATAATACTAATACCCCTGTTAGAGCGAATGTTTTGTGCGACCCCACTGAGTATCTTTCAACCACGCCACCAGCTGATCCATCTAGAAAGTTTGATTCCGGGACAATCGATTATTTCGAGACTAGGTTCAACAGCCTACGGGATTGCTTCAACAGCCTTAAAACTGAAGTTTCTGGTTCAATGCCCCCATCCTCACAGAGTTGAAATCACTGTCACAACGTATTTGCAGTTGGGAGCATAGGATTGAATGCTTGGAAGCAAAAGTGACTTCTTCAGACGATACTACAAATATTGTATCTGAGCTTAAAATAGAAAACACACACTTACGTACAGAGCTATCCTCTACAAACAAGAAGCTCAATGATATTGATCACGCAAACAGATGTTGTAATGAGGAAATTCAGAATTTCCCCGAAAAAACAAAAACTGAGAACTTTGTGAACATAGTTCAAAGCATTGGCAGAATGTTGAATGTGCAGATCCCATTGGAAAGCATCCGATCTGTGCATCGAGTCACTTTTGCATCAGCATCTGCTACTACACCAGACCACCCACGAAACATTGTGCTGCAGCTCACTACGCGCCGACTTAGAGACGACTTATTGCATGGCGCTAGAGTTCGGCGACAACTCAGCACAGACAGTTTGGATATTGACTCGACACCACCAAAGCAGTTCTACATAAATGAACGCTTAGGAACAAAATTTTATATAGTCAAGTGCGGCTGCATGCTAGAAATAGAGGCTTTAAATATGTGTGGGTGAAAAACGCTCAGATTTTTGTTCGCAAAATGGATACATCGAAGACATTACACATAACAGATGAAACGGATATTAAAAAATTTGTTTGACTGTCTGAAGAGTTTGCCTGTTTTTGTTTATGCTTAAATTTATGTAAAGTACTCTCTTTCTATCGTACTCCTAGTCTTTTTATTGAATATGATTACAACGATTCAGCGCAATACAATATTTCAAATTTATTTTACTTACTAGCCAACCCCTCTTTAACGCTTATTATTTTCTATTCGTCAAATCTCTTTGATCATTGTTTAATGTTTTTGAAAATTAATCTACGGAAATTAGCTGCGTTTGGTATAAATTTTATTTGTCTCTTTGTTTATGATTAACCCAATGAATTCCTTAAATATATATTAGCAAAATTGTCGAAGTACTAGAAATAAGCTGTCTGAGCTACGGTTAAATTTACTAATCAGTAATTATGATGTTCTCATTTTAACTGAAACTAGGCTTAGAGCTGGTGTGTATGATGATGAAGTAGTTGATGATAGATATTATCTTTATAGGAAAGATCGATGTTCTTCCACATCTGCTAAAAGTAATAGTGGCGGGGTTTTAATTGCGATTAAAAAGAGTATCTGCTCTTTAAGGCAATATGATTGGGAGAGTCCATCTTTAGAAGAGATCATACTGGTACTGCCCTTGGTAGGTCATGGTGTCATACTTGCAGCTTGCTACATTCCCCCACTCTCAAGTCTGGGTACCTATGACACACATTTTAACAAATTATACAGCATAGCTTCTAACTTCGTAAATCATAAGTTCATGCTCATAGGGGACTATAATCTACCTTACATTGATTGGTGTTCTAATAGTAATCAAATCTTAGAAAGTAGCGCCACTATCATGCCACACTATATAAGATATATAATATCGTACCTAGATCTTAAACAATATAACTTAATCCATAATGTTAATAACCGATTACTTGATTTAGTATTGGCCAACTCATATTGCAACGTTTCTGAGTATTTTTCACCAATCGTCAACGTTGATCCACTACATGCGCCACTTATATGTGAGTTCAGCACATCGCAAACTCTACATAAGATAAGTAATAATAAAAATATAAGGAAATACAACTTCAAAAAAGTAAACTATTCACTCATAAATGAGGAGCTTGCAAATGTTGATTGGAGCCACCGCTTAAATGGGCTGAGCACACAGCAAGCTGTAGATTTCTTTTACACAAATTTGTACCGAATCTTAGATACTCATGTACCTCTGCATAAATCCAAATCGCAAAAATATCCCACTTGGTTTTCTAAAGAGTTAAAAACCCAATTGAATAAAAAACATAAATATTGGAAACGTTGGAAAATTTATGGTAGTAAATCTAATTATGATAAATTTTGTTGGGCTCGTGCTGACGCAAAAAAAACTGATTACAAGCTGTCACGATAAATATATCTCTCTCATTGAGCAAACAACCACATACATCATTAAATCGTTTTGGAAGTTCACTCACAACTTAAAAAATAGCAGTAATGGTTAAACTGCGTGATCAACTTTCTAGTAATCCCGATAAAATTTGCAAAGTGTTTTTTGACTATTTCTTATCTGTTTTTGAACCTACATCTGACCTCGCATATGATGATGACCTGATGAATAAATTAACAGAATGTGTTAATAAAAATAATACATGTATCTCAAATATTGTATTGTCATGTGATGAAGTTAAAATAGCTTTAAAGTCGGTGGATGTTAATAAAGGAGCTGGTCCGGACAGAATTACTCCCTTCTTTCTTAAAAACGTCTCTGGTGCATTGGACATACCTCTCACTATTATTTTTAACAAGAGTCTTGGGGAAGGATACGTTCCTCACATTTGGAAGACAGCTAATATCACACCAATTCATAAATCAGGTGGTAAGGATAATATTGAAAATTATAGGCCTATTTCTATTTTATTTTGTATCGCAAAAACATTCGAACGATTAATTCATGATAATTTGTATCCAATTTTAAAATCTAGCATTCCTCTTAGCCAACATGGCTTTGTAAA
This sequence comes from Odontomyia ornata, assembly GCA_963969285.1. Classification (NCBI taxonomy): domain Eukaryota; kingdom Metazoa; phylum Arthropoda; class Insecta; order Diptera; family Stratiomyidae; genus Odontomyia; species Odontomyia ornata. The sequence goes on from OZ017739.1 coordinate 390,569,252, forward strand.
ATCAAGATCTACGGTTTCTAATTTATTGGTATATTCGAACTTCATTTTTCAAGCTTTAGACCAGGGTGCTTCGGTTGATATTTTCGAAAAGCCTTTGACAAAGTTGACCACCTGATTTTACTTAAGAAACTAAACTTCAACGGCATTAAGGGAAATCTGTTACGATGGTTTTCCTCATATTTGAAATGTAGGCGTCAATCAGTTACGCCCAACGGTTACTCCTCTCCATCGGGCGGCATTACTTCCGGTGTTCCGCAGGGCTCCATTTTAGCACCATTTCTTTTCATTCTATATATATGCGATATAAACAAGTGCTTTCTTAATAGCTCAATATTGTTATATGCGGATGACTTAAAAATATATAAAAAAAAATAAACAGTCGTAGGGATTGTGTGCTACTTCAAGATGATATTAACCGCTTCACATTATATTGTTCTTTAAATAGGCTAACGCTTGCAACCGATAAATGTAAAGTAATAAAATTCTCAAGAAAGAGACATCAAATCAAACATAATTATACTCTTTCTAATCAAATCCTGAGTAGAGTGAATAATATCAAAGATCTCGGGGTTATATTTGACTCCAAATTATTGTTTGACCAACATATTCAGATGATGACTAATAAAGCTTATCAAATGCTAGGATTTTTGTACCGGACCACGAAGAAATTTAAGTTGTGTTCTACGTATTTGACGCTTTATCAAGCATTAGTAAAGTCTCAACTCGAATACGCATCTCCGGTCTGGAATCCATATTATGAGACTTATAAAAATAATATAGAGTCCATACAAAGAAAATTTTCTAAGATTCTCTTCTACCGACTAAAATTGAAACAACGCCCCTATATTGATCGTTTGTCATTTCTTAAAATTTCGACACTGGAAAATAGACGTTTGTTCCTTGATGCGATGAGCTTGAGAAATATTTGTCTATCTGATGTGGATTGTCCAGAGCTTCTAGCTCAAATAAAATTTCGAGTCCCACGTATCACGTCCAGATCGTCCCATGTATTTGCCTTGACTAAGTGTCAAACTAACGCAGGTCAAAGAGCTCTTTTGTACAGATTATGCAGCGATTTTAACTGTTATTTCAGTAGCTGTGATTTTTACAATAAAAACAGGGAGGTTTTCAAAAATGAAGTTAAACTAATCATAATGTAACGGATATTGTATTGTGTTGAAATTTATTTTGGTTTTGTATATAGTAGAATTAAGTTTAGTATTTAGTAAAATATTAATGAAAAAATACAAAAAAATTTAAAAAAAACATAAAAACAAAAAATTTAAAATAGAGTATACGTACCACACTGTCATTAACATTCAATTTCTATATTAAATCTCTCAGTGAGAAAATATTTTTAGGTTACTGTTTACTACTTTTTCCCTGAATATGTTCTTTTGAATTATTAACTGAAACTATAACTGTTGTTTTCTCCAATAAAACAAATAAATAAATAAATAAAACTAGCTTAAGAGGATTTTAGGAGTAGCCATATTGGAACTGCCATAGGTCACGAGATGGAATGAAGAATAAAAAAAGGAGCTCAGCTAAGCGCATCAAACGAATAATGCAAATTCAGTATTAAACCATAGACAGCATTATTTGTATCAGACGTGTTCAATTAAAAAGCAAAAATAAATGCAACTTATGCAGTAGCAGAGAAATTAAACAAATTTGTATACTAAGAGAACTGCAAATAAAATTCAGCCTAACCGCTACAATACGTACGAGTACAGCAAATCCAATTATGCAATACTTTAGCGAGCAACGTGCCATACCAGACAATAGCCGATATGGATCAAATCTTCTCGAACCCACCTTAAATCTGGTCCTACACAAGCAAATAGCACTCAAATTCCTAGTCCAGTGTATCCACCGTACAAGAGTCCAATAAATTCGGGCGAAAGACATTACTGAAACCTATGGTTATGTATGTGCGAGTGATATCGTAGCTGGCCTTGTGCAACAATCTAAATCAACACATTGTCAATCGTGCTACATAGTAGATCACAACTACCCAACAAAACAAGCATCGGAGCATCACCACCTTCAGAAATCTCTACGACAGAAACATTATCAATAGTCTATTCCGCGGAACATCAACCATCTTATCAGAATCAATATCTGGCTATGCTTTGTCTTACAACCATCATCATCGTTATCATGCGTATACTTGCAGCCACTTGTGGCAGTAAAAAGCATCTGCGCAACATCAACAAAAGATTTAACAACTACAAAGGCTTTAGCTAACGAAAACCATCCGACAACAATCATTGCAGCATCACCGCTTTTAGGAATCTCGGCAACTGAAGCATCCCCAACAATCGATATCCACGGGACACCAGCCGCAACATCTACGCTTGTCTTTGACTCGCAATTATCCTCGTCGTCATCTCGCGTAGACTTGCAGCAGGCGTCGCCACAACAGCGAGCAGCGCAACAGCAGCAGCAAAGTATGCGGTAGCGGCAAGCATCACAGCCATAACAGCGATGTTATAGTGCCAAAAGCAGTAGCAGAGACAACCGTTACGATGACAGCATGCAAACTCACTGACTTCAAGATGTAGTTTCCAGTGAAAGTGCATCGAGAATACAATGATCACGGTCTTGGCTTTGAAATGATTAAGCCGTTAAGCATGAAGTTATAAAAGGGGCTGGGAGATAGCGGTTGCTCTCTGTTCTATCGTAGTGTGGAAGCAAGTCAGAGTTTTACTCACGGTGCGATTATAAAAAGGAAAAAAAAAAAACAAGTTGAAGTAGCAGGAGAGTGCTCCTGCCAGAAGGGTATTGTAAAACAATTGGTAAATCAAACAATATTTTCTGCATATCAAAACTTGACTAATATACAGATTCCATAAATTGATTTCGAAGAAATATTATGGTTACTATATTTTCAATTTCGCCGCCATTTCGTTTCAAGTGTTTTGACCGCGTCGTTTAATTAGTCATGATAACACATCAATATTACAAACCATTTATACAATTTTTATCAAAATTCCTCCATATTTATAGTGGCCAGGTCCATTCTAAACGTGTATCTCCCTAGTATCACGTGTTAATGTTGTTGTAATTGTTAAATATTCAATCGACTGTAACTTCGCTGTTTATTGTTCGATTGTTGTGAAGAACGCATACAATTGCTTTTAAGAAACATAATCTGTAGTTTTTGGGAGATTTAAGGGCCTCATTTTGATTTTATAGGCAAAAACGTAAAATTTATAAAATGTTCTATTATTAACAAAGTTGATCGAATGTCGACTTCACAGGTAATTGGTGCCCTTTTGCTCTTAAAGTCTCAACTCTATGGTTTTTTTCAGATTTTCCGGGTCAAAAGTGTCCAATCGCGAGGGGGGGACACAAAATTTTCTTTCATTTTCCCTTCCCCTGAACCCCTCAAAGCAAAATTTGTCATTTTAAGACCTGTTTTGAAAAGTTCTCATCAAGACCTTTTATTTGATACCCATATTGCCTACATGCCTACACACAAAACCAGATCGATCATGTTCTGATCCAACAACGTTGGGCCTCGAGCATGCTTGACGTCCGTACATACTAAGGAGCCAATTGTATTTCAGATCATTACTTGATCAAATTAAACTTTCGATGTCGTATGTCAAAGGCATATTCAGCAAAGACCGGCCCGCTACAAAAATTTGACATCGAGAGGCTCCAAACGGCGTCTGTGGCCAAAAATTTCACGGAGACCCTTGACAACCAGCTGACTCCAATCTTATCAGACGCATCGTTAAAGATGAGCAAGGAGCTCTGCATGGAAGTGAAGGCGGCTATCAGGACCGTGGCAGAACAGAAGATCGGACATCAAGCCCGGTGCAAGAGGAATAATTGGTTCGATGATGAGTGCCAGAATGCGTTAGATAAAAAGAATCAGGCGTACAAAGAATACCATATGTTGGTTGGAAAATCAGGACGAAGAGAGAACACTATGGAAATTTTAGAAGAGTAGCAAATAAGATAAATAGGATTAAGAAAAGAAAATACTATGACGACCAATTGAGAAGTATCAATGTTAGTCTTGCAAGCAATAACACAAGACAAGCATGCAAAGTAGTGTAAAGCCTGGAACGTGGTTATCAGCCCAAAACCATACTCTGTCCTGATGACAGCCGCAATATAATCGCTGATGAAATCAACACTAAGGAAAGATGGGCATTATATTTCAAGGACCTCCTTAATCCTCCGCACAGCTCCAGAACATCGGAGCCTATAGATGTCTGCGGAGAGCTTCCATTAGCCCCACCAACCCCGGATGAAGTTTGTTCCATCATCAAAGCCCAAAAGAATAATAAAGCGCCGGACATTGATGAGATTCCAGTAGAGCTCATCAAATATGGATGCAGTAGTGTTCATCAAGCTATTCACAAAGTCATCCAGTACATTTGGCAACAAGATCATATGACCAAAGAATGGAGCCAATCAATTATATTCCCTTCCCGCAAAAAAGTTACAAGCTACAGTGCGAAAATTATAGAGGCATATCACTACTTTGTACGGCATACAAAATATTTTCTAAAATCTTAGAAAATGAAATCGGATCATACGCCAACAGTATTATTGGGGAGTACCAAGGTGGTTTTAGGGCAGCTAGATCAACAATAGACCAATTGTTCACAGTCAAGCAGGTACTTGAAAAATGCTGGGAGTTCAACATAGACGTACACCAAATTTTCGTTGACCTCAAGCAAGCATACGACACTATTGATCGTAATGTACTGTACCAAATAATGCTTGGTTTTGGCATCCCAGCCAAATAAGTCGGTCTTACCAAAATGACAATGACGTCTATAACCTCTCAAGTCCGCATCAATATATCGGACTAAAGCAGGGAGATGGGCTGGCCCCATTGCTATTCAATTTGGCACTGAAGTGCGTCATACGGAAGCTACCTGTCGATACGCGAGGTACATTACGATACAAGTCGAGCCAAGTAGTGGCCTATGCGGATGACATCAACATTCTGTCATGGTCATGAACAACTGCCAAAGAACTCTTTCTGAAACTCGACAGTGAAGCAAAACTTGTAGGGCTACAAATCAATGAAAATAAAACAAAGCTCATGACGCAGTCGAGGAAAAAAAACCTCAAATACACAAAATATCACACTTGGTGAATACAGTATCAAAAATGTTAGCAAATTGGTATATTTAGGCACCATTATAACGAAAACGGGTAATGAAAGAGACGAATTACGCCGAAGAATACAGTTCGCAAATAAAATATTTTTCTGTGATTAGACCTGTGTTATGCTATGGGTGTGAAACATGGACCCTAACCCAAGCATCCGCAAATATATTGAACGCCTTTGAGCGACGGGTCCTGAGGCGAATAATCAGAGCGACGCTACACGGGGAGCAATGGTGAATTCGATACAACCATGAGCTGTATGAAATTTTTGACGAACCGAAGGTCTCAAGGATTGTAAGACTGCGGAAGCTGCAATGGGCTGGACACATGAATTGTATGAACGAACAACGGATACCCAAGAAGGTATTCGTTGGGAGAATCGAAGGCCGGCGGCCAGTGGGGAAACCGAGGAAACGCTGGCCTGGCTCGGTCGACGAAGACAGTTCATCACTGCTCAAATTTTGGCATTAGAAGATGCGGTCAGCGGACCGAGACAGTTGGAGGCGCTTTTGCAGGAAGCGAAGGCCCGAAAGGGACTGTAGTGCTAAGAAGAAGAAGATATACACATGAAGTTGATCAGTCAAATAAGCTTAGCGACAACAAAATGGTGGCTGTTTTCGATTAAAATCCATGATTTCTGTTATGGCCATAGTAAAGCTCTAATTTTCACCAAAATCGCCACAAAGATTTATTAAAGTGTGTGATAAACCTTACAACAAAAAATCCAAAATTGAACCTGTAATGGTTTTTTTCACGTCGTTGACGTGAAGCCTCGATACATCCCAATGGACTGCACCAAACAAGTCAAGTGGTCCAGGCGCCCTTAGTCTACGCTGAGGTGGTTGCTTGCAGGCTAGCTAGTTCGAAGAGGAGTTTCGGTCACAGGTCTAACGCGAGTAGACTAAGTCTGAATACAATTTTTCAGCTACTGTGCCAAATGCCTGTTTAAAATGCATTTCAAAAATTTCGTCAGTACCGTAAAGTGGTCTTTCAATAAAAACTGAAAGCAAAACCGCACGTTTTCAATCTAAAATTCAATGTGGTGCCAGAAATAAGCCAATCTAATTCCAACCAAAATATTCTACGCTAATTCAAATGTTAAAACTCCGCCGTTGGGAGTCCCGAACCCGTTAGAGAAAGTTTCCCCTAGCCTCAGCTTCTTTGATTTCTCATCCTAAGTCCAACGACTATGGTATCAAATGGTCTTGGAGTCGCATAATGATGGGACATTAAATGCCAAGAAATGCCAATAACTGTAGATATACGAGTACCAACAGTTCTGTTACTAAATCATACTTAAGCCTCTTTTGTTGGGTTGTAATCGTCTGTAAGCAAATTTTCCGCATCTGATAAAGGAATCGAAATGAATAAGTGTACAGTCAGAATCTAAGTTGGGTGACAGCCTAGCTTTCTGTCCCTGGAAAACCTTCCTTTTTTTTAAATCTGCAATAGAGCCTTGGAATGGATTGAACATACCGCAAACATCTCGGAGCCAAAAAAGGACTATGGCACTTGATCCTGGAATTTAAAATCACTGACTAACCCTGTCACTGTTTAGGGCGCTTAACAACAGTCAAGTTACAATATATTAAAAATACTGGCAATTCAGGAAACAAACTGGACTGGAAGTGATATTCAAGATATGAGATAGCACACAATCTGCAAAAGTGGGAAGCCTACTGGAAAACGAGAATTTGAAGTGGCTTTCTTTGTTTATAGGGAGTTCAAATCACACGTTATATTATTCAGGCAGTCATTAAACGCATGTGCGCGATCCGAATAAAAACAATTTTTTTTCAAAATTTGGCTGATAAACGCACACACCTTGACTGAAGAAAAGGACGAAGAAACAGAGGGAGCGTTTGCAATCACCGGAAAAGATTAGTCAATATTGTCTACAAACAACATTAAAAATAATTCTGAGTGATTTGAGTACTATGGTTTTCAATGAGCTATCTCATTTGTGAATGACTGAAGGATATGGTCTTCACGATGAAACAAATGACAATCACGATCAATCAATTGATTTTTCATGTAGCAGAAATCTAGTCATACGTTCTATTTGCTTCCCACTTTAGTATCACCCGATGGCAACACACAAAACCAGATCGAGCATGTTCTGATCCAACAACATTAGTCCTCGAGCATACTTGACGTCCGTACATACCGAGGAGTCAATTGTAACTTGTATCACTACTTGATCAAACTAACCTAACGATGTCGTATGTCAAAGGCGTATTTAGCAAAGATCAGCCCTCTACAGAAATTTAACATCGAAAGGGTCCAAACGGCGCCTGTGAAAAAAAAGATCTCATAGAGGCTCTCGACAACCAGCTTGCTCCCGTCGTATTAGATACATCGCTGAAAACAAGCCATGGATGGATGCGGAAGCGGCAATTAAGACTGTGGTGATTTGTTCATTGATGAGTGCCCAAATGCAATAGATGAAAAGAATAAGGCGTTCAAACCATTCTTAGGTAGGAAAACCAGGACAAAGAGAGAACATTTTGAAAATATTAGAGGATAGCGAATTATATACGAGTAATCAAAACTAAGAAAAGAAAATGCTACGATGATGTGGTGACCCTAAAAAAATTTTTTTTTTATTATGAGGACTTTTATAAGGACTTTTCAAAACAGATATTAAACAAGACGCAATTGCAAAGAGCGATGCTGGGTGAAGGGTAAAGTGTTTGAACAATAGTTTTTGCTTTTAAAGCCCAGAAGGCAAAATAATTCCCATAAAATTAAAAAAAAAAAAAACTACTCAAAGCTATATAATTCGTTAAGTTTTTTATTTTATGAGCAGGCAAACTAACATAAATATCTACATATCAATATCCTAAAAAGCGTATGGTCCTGAAAGATTAAATAGCATTGAATATACTTCCATAAAAAAAAATATTTCAAAATAATTTTTTAATATTCGACTTTAATTCTAAGTCTCTTTCTTATTATCTTATCAAATTTGGCGCACAATTTTTGCATGGCAAAATCCCTTGTTGATAGTTTGTGGACGCTACCGTGTAATATCCCTAGCTCATCAACAACCAGACAATTGTTTGTGATCCAGACGAAGTTCAGAATTGCCTTTATTTTAGCCATATGTTATTTTCATTAATCCTTGAAGTTAAAGGGCGACTGGTGCACTCGTCATCTTCAACGAGCTCCCACGCCTCTCGGAAGAGCTTGTGCCACTTGAATGCTACTAAGCGGCTCATGGCTGCATATAAACAGCGTTTTTAATCGTTCCATGGCTCTCCGTCACGGTTGGTGCCGCAGCGCTGCTCGAGATTTTTCACCATCTTAGATTGCAAAGACACCTCGTAACAAATGTTTACTCTCTCCTTGCCTGCACACGACTGGAAAAAATATGGGTATCTTTAGAAGGCTCCTCACAACCATGAACAAGTGTTCCAACCCCTTTCTATCGCTCCGTTCACACTGCAGAAATTCAGTCCTACTACTTTTTGCCGCACTCGATTAGAGTTTTGGTTAATAATTTTCAAATGTACTCCTAGCAGTTATTTTAGGACTTATAGTCATGTTCAAAAAAAAAAACAAATAAATATAAGCCATACTGGTAGATAAAGGGTTTTCCAATAAGAGGAGTTATTTTGAATAGCCCGCTATTTCGGCAGACCTCACTTTTCAAACTGTCATTTTTGACATTTGAAAAGTATCAACTACGCCATTTATAAAAAAGCAGCGATACTCATACGCTTCAACAACGCAATGAAATTATTAAAATTCACTATAAAAATGTTGAAAATTTGGCAGAGACGGTTCGTAAAACTCGAACGTTTTTCAGTCGTCGTGAAGCACCCTGTCGGACCGCAGTACAAATTGGTGGAAAAATTCGCGCTGTTGGGACAACTTAGTGATGTGAAGAATAAAACCCGCGCACGTCACTCAAGAGCAGCCAAGAATATTGCTGCTGTAGCCGAAAGTGTTGAAGAAAACCCAGGTTTGTTCGTTCCTCGTCGTTCTTTGAAATTAGGCATTCCACAAACGTCATTACACCGTATTTTGCATAAAGACTTGGGTCCTAAGGCTTATAAAGCTCAGTTAATACAAAAACTCAAGTCGATCGATCATCAACAACGTCGTGTCTTTACTGATTGGGTACTTGAAATGCATGAAAACGATACAAAATTCCATCGAAAAATCATCTTGAGTGATGAGGCCCATTTCCGTTTCGGTGGCTTCGTCAACAAGTAAAATTGTCACATCTGGGGCTCGGAAAACCCAAGAGTTATTGTTAAAAAGACTCTCAATCCTCAATGTGTGACTGTTTGGTGCGGTTTATAGTCCGGCGGAGTCACGGGACCTTACTTTTTCGAAAATGAGGCTGGAGCAACAGTAACGGTGAGTTGATTGCGCTAGCAAGAGATGATTAATGATTTTTTATGGCCGGAATTGAATGAATTGATCTGGACAACGTTTGCTTTCAACAAGATGGCACTACGTGCCACACAAGCAACAAAACCGGATCGTGTTATCTCTCGAAGAGGTGATGACAATTGGCCACCGAGATCTTGTGATTTAACACCTTCTGACTTCTTCCTTTGAGACCACGTGAAAGAGAAGGTCTACGCTAACAGCCAAGCGTCGATTCAATACCTCAAAGATAGAACTCGTGAGGCTATCGAGGACATAGGGCAGCCACTTTGCGATTTGGTTATGGAAAATTTCATGAAAAGGATATGGTCCTGTAAGCGTGGTCGTGGTGGTCATTTGCCTGATGTTATTTTTCACTATTAACAGCATATCTTCTTTTTTACAATGAAATAAACGTTTGATCATTTATATTAAAAAATGGTATTTTTCTTTTAATATCAAAATAACACTCTTATTGGAAAACCCTGTAGTTAGGTTGCTGCAAAAGTATATGCCTAATCAGGTCCGGCGTTAGTCGAGCAACAACTTAATTTGGAAGAAATGCCTTGAAGCACTGCCAAGCAACATTCACATCCTGAATAAGGAGCATATCGTCACATATCCAAATGCTACCGAAATTTCGTGCAACAAATGTACACTGGGGTTTAATATAGTTTAGAGACCGAAAGCCCACTAACGAGACGAGTTGCGGAGGTGTACCGACCTACTATAATATTGTGCGACATGACTGATACAAGGATTGCATGCAACTAAGGATTAAGGAGGCGAGTCAATATCCGAAGCTGATCGAAATTTCGGCAGCGGTAACGACAACGACGAAAACAACGAAGTTGAAAAGGATGAGAAAGCAGTAGGTGAAGTCAATATCGATCGCAAATTAAGCCAACAAGCCTGTTAACCTTCGGCATACAACGTGAAAAAATCTTCACCCACATAACCTTGGGGTTAAATTTACCTCATAGAAAGTTGAAATATTTCTGTGTAAATATCAAGCAAACTACAATTCAATAAATCTTATTTATTAATTGTATTAATTAACTAATATAAAGAAACAAAAATATTCCAGTAAAAACCGAACATTCATAGCTTATTAAACAACTTACCACACATTTTAAAATAGCTGGGGTTAAAATAACCCTACCTTGTATGCCGAAGGTTAAAGGAAAACGTGAGAAGCAGATTAAAAGACACCAAAATTACACCATCATTTGCATCATGACCACACGCAGTAGACCAAGCTTTTGCGCGGAAACTGAGTTTAGTGCCATAAGCCGCACAATGTCTAACAACTCCGTCAAAGGAAAACATGAAAAGAGAGAAGCAATGTTTTCTACAGTACTAGTTAACTATTTACACAATTTATTGAAAAGAAAATAAGAAAATAATTTAGCAAAATATTCACGTTTATTTTCTCCAGGCGTACTTGACGTAGCGTCGTACGGCCAATAGCACTAATCAAATCACGTAAAAAAAAAACCCGGAAAAGCACTACTCAACTTCACATAATTCTATATCGCGAGATCACTATTTACTAATAAACAATTTAATCTGACATTGCAAACTGTCCGAGAAGATATTCAGCCGATTCAGCCGTAATTGTGGTGATCGCCATCTGAGTGGTGGAAAGTGGAGTGGAAATCACGCCGAGTTTGAGTGGAACCACTCCGCGGGAACAGGAAGAACCACTCCGAAGAGTTGGCTGAACCCGAGACAAAGAACTCGGTTGGGGAGCGGTGTAGTGGCCGTTAGAGGCGAGATTATTTAAGAACACGATGAATGACGCGCGTCCTCTTTCTTTGGATTGGCGACTTGAACGTAAAAATGTGAAGCGACGGCGGATAAACCGGAAGACAAGCATCGGCTAGATATTTGGATATAAGTGTGGTAAGTGCATTGTAGTGATCGTAGGTAAGTATAAGTGTACGTAAAGGACTGCAGCGATGGTCTGCTGCCTTGGCGAAAGAAGATATTAATATCCGCCGAGAATGCCCTTGTCTGGATTATTTCTTGCTATAGAAATTTAGTTGGCAGCCTCAAATATCTGCACTTCATTAGTTTTTGACTCCGGACATTTAAACGAGTATACTGATTGGTCTAATTTTGAAGGCTTACTTTTATATTTATACATATTTGAATTAGTTCTTGAAAGTGAACACTTTTCAAATTCATGGAAAATTTTGGGTTTGTAATATAATAAAGAGTATGTTCAGTTTACGCTTTGTCAATGCACTTGACATCATAGGCATTATCCCATTTGCATTTAGTGCTACTCCATTAATAGTTCCCGAAATTTGAATAAAGAAATAAATAAAAGCGAAAAATTAAATTTAATTCAAATAAATTTACCTAATTATTTACATTATGAATCTTTCTACTAGCTATTAATATGAAAGCACTAATTCAAACCCTTAATAAAATTAAACCATAAGCTAAAATATCACACCTTAAAAAAATTGCCTAAGCTCATTCAATAAAAAGAATAATAATTTGACATAATAAAAATAAAAGACAATATAAACAATAAATTTGGCACCATTAAAAATATATTTTTTTTAAACTCAACGGTATTATAAATGACACATAAAAAGATAGATAAAAATTCAGATATCTCAAAAGAAAAAAAAAACAAAAGAACTAATCGTAAATTTACTCTGGGAGATATTAGTAAACCAACAATAAATTGAATTTGAAATATTGCATTTTGAGGTGCGATAAAAATCTATCAAAGCATTATTCGAAGCGGTGGAAGTGAGCTAGCCATCGGGCGCACTCCAAATGTTTTTTTTGTTTCAGGGACTCTCGCGGGTTGAGTGACCTCTACTCAAGGTTCCTTTTTATAGCATAGGGTTATGTGATCCGATTGCATAACTCTATGACATAAATTGGTCACCGGCATATTTCTTTTCTGATGGGAAGGCTCATGTGGGGTATGTTTGTATGAGTTTTCCACTCAGAAGGGAAATATGTGGCCACTGCAACGTTTTTGGATCTTGACCCGTTTGGGCGGGTGTGAGGGGGCACCACCACTGTCCAGTTAGCCCACTCTTATTTGTGGGCCGTAAGAATCGTTGGGTTACGACGAGGTTTCCTTAAGTCCGCCTGTTTTGGCTTGTTTCGGTTGTTCTTTGAACAAGCAATTCTTTCGACATCAGTCGATTTGTTCTGTTTTTAGAGACCCAAGAATTCGTGAATGCGAAATTCTTTTGCAGTGGGTCCTTGCGCTGGGGGAATGAACCCGCCCCACGGCACCGCAACGCTAGCCTGCAAGTGCATTCACGCGTCCCCAGACATGGGCATTCTCGGCGGATATTAATATCTTCTTTCCCCGAGGCAGCAGATCATCGCTGCAGTCCTTAGGCAGGGCAGATTAAGACAAAATGAAATACAGGACCGTCACTACTAACGAAAGCATCGAGGAAGTAGTCGAAGCAGTACATGCAAACCCATATCGGAAACGTCGACAGAAGCAGCGAAGAAGAGGCCCCTTTATACTCTGTAGAGCCGCAAGTTTTTTGAAAGATTTCTTCTTTTTCACTCGAATGCAATCTTTAATTTAGTTTGTGATTTGCATAAAGAAATTCGAGAGGAGAGATAAGATTGTAAAACTGAAGTTTCTTTTAATAAGTGAGTAGAAATCAAGCCAAAATTAAATTCTCTTTCTATAATACGCTTGAATGTTTCAGGTTGTCACGGGTCCAGCTTGGGTGTGAATTCGGGGAAAAAATGTATAGTGGAGTGTTCAGGGGAGGTGTGTAGGGTGTGCCAAATTTTCGAGGCTTTAATTTGCCTGATCGAGTAAAGTAGGGCCATATAGCACTAGTGTTGTTGTGTCTGATATTTTGCGTGGTAGGAAGTGGTTCAAGTGTCCTGTTTAGCGCTGCGAGAAAGGGAAACTGGCAAGCTGTATTCTCGCTTGGCGGCTTATTGGGGCTAAGTGAGTGGCGCCCCACGCCCGTCTCTGGGCGAGCTTATCCGGGTCCGCAAGCCCCACTGGAGCACCCGATTCTTTTTGGGTGTGACATGAACTATAGAGAACTGGTATTCCAGCGTAGCTAAAACAAATGATTTGATACTTCATATATGAGTACAAAAAATAATTGAAGATTAACTGCTACTGTTAGTAAGTTATGTCTTTTTAAGGATAGCATTAAGACATGCTTTTAAGGATAACATTAAGACATGTTTTAACATTAAGACATGTTTCAACTATACCGCGGTCGAATTCGAATAAATAAGGTGAACCACGTTATTTACAAGTATTACAATTCATTCAAAGTCCGCAATGAAATCGTGCATGGAGGTCTCGTAAACAACGTTTAATGAAGTCCTAACAACTTTTGTTGCTCGGGAGGTCAGAAGATGGTTCATAGATCCCTGCTTCCATATTTTGCCACATATCTCAAAAACGGTATATTCTGCAGAGAATACTATTCAACCAAAATTGTGGAGTATCGCTCTGTCCCACTCTATCCCATAGTATATACATACACATTATTCGTAATGTAACACATAGTGTTAAGAAAGAAGTCAGTCAATAAACTGAACTCATTAAGATCAGTCGTCTTTTAATTAACGTGCGAACACTACATGGTGGCAGCGGTGTCGGAAAGTAGAGAAAAGAAAAAATAAGGTCGTTCGCTGAATATTTAAATCAATAAAATGGTAAACGATTCGGAACAACAGCCTGCGGCGGCGGGTTTATCGGTAATAACTTTACTGTTCAAGCGCCGGAACATTTTACATTTAACCCTTCGGATCGGCCACGTTGGAAACGGCAGTTTGATTGTTTTAGAATTGCTTCCGGGCTAAACAAAAGAAATAAAGAGGAGCAGGTTAACACCTTAGTCTACGTAATGGGTGATGAGGCAGATGATATATTTCTGTCATTCAATCTTTCTCCTCCCGACCAAAAGAAATACAATTCCGTCATAAGTAAATTCGAGAATTTTTTCGTGTTGAAACACAACGTGATTTACGAGCGGGCAAAGTTCAATTCTCGATGCCAATTAGAAGAAGAAAGCATTGAGGACTTTTTAACATCATTATATTTGCTTTCTGAGAACTGTTCATACTCAAGCTTGCGTGAAGAGATGATACAGGATCGGTTGGTGGTAGGCGTATGAGACAGAAGGTTGTCAGAAAGGTTGCAACTAGAAGCAGACCTAACGCTTGAAAAAGCGGTACAAACGGTAAGGCAACACGAAGCAGTGAGACGGCAGCAAGTAGGTTTGGCAACAACACCTTTTAGTGCAAATGAAACAACCGTTAATAGTTTGCGTTTTCATAAACCAAAGTCGTCATCATCATCACTTTCACACAACTACAGACGAAGCGTACGAGAGACTGCAAAGACTTGAGAATGTCAATGCCCATAGTGCGGTGCGAAAGAGCAGCACAACAAACATAACTGTCCCAGTAGAGGCAAGCAATGCCGTTTCTGTAAGAAGTGGAACCACTAAAAATCAACAACAACAAGATATTTCATGTCGAAGAAGAAGACGAGACACTCTTCATAGGCACGATGACAGACGAAAACAATAACGATGAACGGTGGATCGCTAAAGTAACGGTCAACGAAAAGCAAATTGATTTTATGCTAGATACGGGAGCTCCGGTAGATGTCTTACCACTGAAATAATTTAAAATAAATTTCCCTGACGCGAAAATTAATAAATCGAATAAAAAATTATGTAGCCCTTTTGGTGAACGTCTCGATCTTACGGGAATAATGAACTGTGTGCTTTAATATAGAAACATATTCTGTAAATCTGAACTTTACATTGTGAACAATTTAAAATCACCACTTTTGAGTTTAAAATCTTGCCAAAATTTGAAAATTTTACAACGAATTAACACCTTTGATAATCCGAGTGTCGAAACAATTCAAAAATCGTTGGTAAATATCGTAACGGAATATCCAAAATTATTTAACAAACTCAGTTGTCTTAATGAGAATTACGAAATCAAATTGCAACCAAACGCGAAACCTTATGCAATTGCAACAGCTCGACGAGTCCCGATTCCATTAAAGGAAAAGCTCAAGGCAAAACTTGATGAAATGCTTCAGTTGGGGGTAATCAGACGTGTAGATGAGCCAACAGATTAGTGCGCTCCGATGGTAATCGTTAACAAACCCGACGGTGATATTCGTCCTTGCGTTGACCTCGCGAAACTCAACTTAGCCATTCAACGAGGTATACATCCGATGCCAGTTGCTGACCATTCACTGGCGCAATTGGAAGGTGCAAAGTACTTCACCAAGTTGGACGCGAAGTATGGATAAAGCAGATAAAGCTATCTCCAAAATCACAGCTTTTTACAACGTTTCTAACTGCATTTGGAAGATTCTGCTTCCAAAGGCTGCCTTTTGGTATTTGCGCGGCCTCAGAGTTGTTCCAAAACAAATGCAGTTGATTCTCGAAGGCCTTAATGGAGTCATCTGCCAAATGGATGACATATTGGTGAAAGGGAAGGACATACAAGAGCATGATCTAAATTTGCGTGCTCGACGATCTAAATTTGCGTGCTGTACTTAAAAAGCTAGAAGAGAATGGAGTAACCTTAAATAAATCTAAGTATCAGATAGGTATCAAATCCATTACATTTTTGGGACACAAAATTGACGAGGAGGGTATACACCCTTGCCCATCAAAAATCAAGGCAATTGATGAATTTCCCCATCCGCAAAATGTAAGGGAACTGCGCTAGTTTCTGGAATTAGTAAATTACCTGGGTAAGTTCGTTCCATATCTCTCTTCAGTAAGCTATCCCCTTAATGAGCTTTTAAAATCCCAGGTTGATTTTCTATGGACGCCAGTTCAGGAGGAGGCTTTTTTAAAACTGAAAAGAGCACTAACAACGGCTCCGGTATTGAAGACATACGATCCTACACATAGAACCCTTGTGTCGTCTGATGCATCTTCTTTCGGATTGGGAGCGGTGCTCCTTCAGACAGATGTGGACGGTATCCGGAAGCCCGTAGCATACGCTTTGCGAACGATGTCTGACAGAAAAAAGAAGTATGCGCAGATAGAAAAGGAAGCTTTAGGCATCAAATGGGCACGTGAAAAATTCCGGGACTACATCGTTGGCATCCATTTTACAATTAAGACGGATCACAAGACGTTGATTCCAATTTTTACTACGAAAAACCTCGATGACTTGACGTTAAGGATCCAAAGATTCCGTATGAAAATGATGAGTCTTACTTTTAGCATAATCTATACTACTGGAAAAGATCTTATAGCAGCTGATACGCTATCTTGCCATCCTATCCAAGGAACAGGACCGAACAATGACGATGAAATCGAAACATTCATCAACAGCATTATCGAAGAGCTACCAGCATCAACCGAAAAACTAAACACTGTTCGGAAAGCCCAGCAAGATGATTCCATCATCAGAGCAGAAAAGGAGTATTGCCAAGACGGATGGCCGCATCGTTCAAAACTATCACAAGAAGCAAGGTTATTCTATAACGATCGCCAATATCTTTCAATTAATGGCCAATTTTTGATGCACGGTAAGAGAATTGTCATCCCAACGGCCTTACAACACGGGATGTTAGAAACGATGCAGACCGGACATTTGGGAATTGTGAAGTGCAAAACCAAGATGCGCCAGTCTCTCTGGTGGCCTGGCTCGTCAAAACAGATGGAAGAATATATTCGGCGGTGTACTACCTGTACACAGTTTTTAGTTTCAAGACATGATACGCTCATCAGTTCTGAAATGCCAGAGCGCCCTTGGCACACCATAGCAATGGACCTCTGCGTAGTAATGGTAAGACGTTTCTTGTTATAAGTGACTACTTTTCCAGGTTCCCGGAGATAGTACATTTGGAATCACAGACTGCCAGATGCGTCATCACACACTTTAAATCAATTTTTGCGAGATTTGGCATTCCAGAAATTGTTAGAACTGATAACGGGCCCCAGTTTGCAACGGTCCACACATCAGAGTTTTGACAATTTGCACACTCCTGGGGATTTAAGCACATTAAATCCAGCCCTCGTTTCCCTCAAAGCAATGGATTCATTGAGTCGGCGGTTAAAATTGTTAAAACGCTTTTAAAGAAAAATAAAGAAAATCCTGAATTAGCGCTATTGGAGTACCGAGCCACACCACGTAATAACGGTTACAGTCCAGCAGAACTTTTAATGGGTCGGAAAATTCGATCAACCATCCCGATGACGAGTGGTCGATATGAGCCAAATTCTCTCAATATGGACAAAATAACAATGGCTGAGGAACAACGAAGACAACAACAAACATATAACTACGATAGACGCCAGGGTGTATGCAGCGGAAGAAACTTTAAAATCGGTGACGTGGTCTGGATTAGAGACAAACATCAGTGGGGTCGCATTGCAGCCAAAGCCGATACCTCCGTTCTTTCTATAATGAAACCAATTCTGGGGTTTACCGAAGAAATGTGTTTCATCTTAACAACGCCCACAGGAAGAACGTGCCATTTATTCCCGAAGAAGTAACTGAAGGAGAGCTCGGAGCTTCAAGTTCAAAGCCTTCGAAGGGGGAGATGAAGGTGAATATTCGAAGTGAATCAAAAATGATCCCAACAACATGTCAACCTACAACATCTACAGAAAATCAAGACAACCCGACCGTTTGACTTACTAATCAAAAATTACTTATGAATTAATATGTAGCTATGTAATTGTTTCAAACCAAAATATAATAGTATTTTCATCTTTTTATATACATACCATGAATATATATAACTCTATATTGATCAAAAAGAAAAATATAATTTAAAACAACAACGCTATTTATTTGTTTTCTGACAAATATATATATATTTCGGGAGTAAATGTTCTCCCTTCTTCAGTGTCTAATTTTTTCTGAAGAGAAACCCTCAAAATGTACAATATATATGCTAAAGCTAATTAGTTATTAATGACCGTACTTAACAAAAGGATGCATATCAATGAAATAACAGGTCATAAAAGTATATTTTAAATATGGGTCAAATGAATTTTGGTGGAACTATTAATTTATTTTAAACTATTTTAAAAATTTTGTAACCTGAACTTAATTATTTAGAAGTAATTTTAAAAGAGGTGAATCTCCATTGCCAACATCATCATTCAATCGCTTTTCCATAGGTTGTTTCATAATCCAAAGTGTCTCGTATGCATCCAGTTTCCTCAAATCTCGTATTTCTTTGATGACTTCCAACTGCTCCCAGTTGACGTTGTATCCTTCGCAAATGTGACGGGCTACCGATGATCGAACGTCTCTTACTTTGTTTTTCGTTAGTGCTGATTGTGCTTCTCGAACATGCTCGTTGAACCGGACTTTCACGCTGCGTTTTGCCTGCCCAATATATACTTTTTCGCATTGCTGGCAGTTAATCTTGTAGATCCCTCGCTTTTCATGTTTGCTCCTTATGTCTTTGATTTGCGGTACGTTGGTTTTAAGCTGAAACGGTGAGCTTCTGGTCACCATTTGGATACCGTTTTTCCTCATCATTCTATTCAGGGCACCGCAACGTAGCGCAAATCAAAGACATAAGGAGCAAACATGAAAAGCGAGGGATCTACAAGATTAACTGCCAGCAATGCGAAAAAGTATATATTGGGCAGACAAAACGCAGCGTGAAAGTCCGGTTCAACGAGCATGTTCGAGAAGCACAATCAGCACTAACGAAAAACAAAGTAAAAGACGTTCGATCATCGGTAGCCCGTCACATTTGCGAAGGACACAACGTCAACTGGGAGCAGTTGGAAGTCATCAAAGAAATACGAGATTTGAGGAAACTGGATGCGTACGAGACACTTTGGGTTATGAGGCAACCTATGGAAAAGCGATTGAATGATGATGTTGGCAATGCAGATTCACCTCTTTTAAAATTACTTCTAAATAATTAAGTTCATGTTACAAAATTTTTAAAATAATTTAAAATAAATTAATAGTTCCACCAAAATTCATTTGACCCACATTTAAAATATACTTTTATGACCTGTTATTTCATTGATATGCATCCTTTTGTTAAGTACGGTCATCAATAACTAATTAGCTTTAGCATATATATTGTACATCTTGAGGGTTTCTCTTCAGAAAAAATTAGACACTGAAGAAGGGAGAACATTTACTCCCGAAATATATATATTTGTCAGAAAACAAATAAATAGCGTTGTTTTTTTAAATTATATTTTTCTTTTTGTTTAACTTACAGCGCTAAAATATGGAGATTTGCAATAGATTTCTATATTGATCTTTATATTATGAGGAAAGAAAATAAATGAATTAAAGTTATGTTAACATTTATAATTTACGGGGGAGATGTGGAGTAGCGTTCTGTCCCGCTCTATCCCATAGTATATACATACACATTATTCGTAATGTAACACATAGTGTTAAGAAAGAAGTCAGTCAATAAACTGAACTCATTAAGATCGGTCGTCTTTTAATAAATGTGCGAACACTACACGCTTACTGATTTTATAATTTGTCTAATTCCTTTTTGGCGTCTGATGTTTTTAGGTATTCTTTAAAAATCGCCAATATATGTGAAACATGAAACTTTCAAATTACATAAGATTGTAGAGTATATATGATGTCCTATAACTGCTTGGCATTTTCGCATGACATATCCCTAGCCAAGAGTATACTGCTCGTTTAATCTGCTAAGCTATTTTAAATAATTCCATATATGTTAACTCGTGTACCACAAGCAAAGCCTCAAGGATTTTATACTCTTTACAAAGTACAGATTATAATGCTTCATCAGAAATGTTTGGCTAATTTAAATTATTGTACAACACTCAATTTGATTCATTATCTGGTTAACCAACTTAAATCGAATACTGACGCAAACACTCAACATGACGTTTTAATGGATTTCGTTCAGACGCCTCATTTCAAACCTTAATCATGTATTTATCCACTGCGTGTACTAAGCTTACTACACAGATTCAGATGGACCAACTAATTAGCGCTGTTATTTCTCAAAACTAACTTTACTTCATTCCAATTATGTTTAATGAAAGACATCATTTTACTGCGGCTGTATCTAGATTTGTTTTATCATTAGGGATTGAAAAGCTCTTGAAAATCTCTATTAGTTGTTTATGCTGCAATTTCATACGAATAAATGAACAGTAGGTCACTGTTAATGGCTTAGAATTATTTGTTCAAGATTAAAATCGCTCATTGCGAAGTTGGCGTTGTTTTTATTACTAATAAATTAAATTTAATATGTTTTTATGCCATTCTAATTCAACTGATATTAAAGTTATTCATACGGTAATATAACTCATATTAGTGAATCACAGAATGCATTTAAAGCTTGGTAAATCATTTTGATTTACTTCATCTTTGCAAGCTTATTTATCATCCCATTATACGAGTAAATTTTGTACTCGTATGTTTGCAGTTTACGCAAAATTTGCCTGCAGATTGCTTGTCGTTATATTTGCTCCCCACGTCAATTGACCTTGAAGATCAGTAACAAGAAAAGTGCGAGCAAATATACTTTAATGGCTATATAATCAGTGAATAACATTGTAATTTATGAAATATTGCTAGATAAGTCCTTTTAACTTTTATACGCATGAATTGCACTTTGAATTATTAACATTACATCTTTGAACATAATAATTGCAGCTATGCTTCTTATGGAAAATTTTGGTGGCAAAAAACAACGAGGAAAAAGACATAAAATAATAACATAAACGAGTCTGGTAGGCAGGAGAGTGCTCCAACCTCCTAGGGTTCGAAGCAATTTCCTGATAGCACCAATCGATGACTTGAAGTATTCACCCAATACTTGTATAAGAAATCGTTCAAATTTATCCAAAATACGCAGAGTTTCTTGCATAACCACGTAATGGCCGCCATTTGGCTTCTACATGAATAATATTTTATTGCTTGACCAATATAACATTGCTTTTTTAACACTATTGCATATTAAACACTATTTCTTAAATTTTGATGAAAATTTCAAGAAAATAACAGCGATACACGACATCTGTCATCCCCACACAATTGCTGATCAGCTGGCAAGTGCTAGATGACAAATCTCAGCCACTGAATCGCCGCTTGACATTGGTCGTGGGGTGAACGGGGGTATTTCGAGTGACGGTTTAGACTAACAGCTCATGTTCTGCTAAAGGAAGTGTCAGTATTCGATGATTGCAGTTTTGGGCGCAACTTCAAGAAATTACTCGTAATCCACGCACTTGTCGTCGATCGTGTTGATCGACTTGCAGTTTTGGTTAGCGTACACTAAATCCGTTGTCGTGAACCGCAATCGTGTCAAAGTTCCGTATTTCCCGCAAAGAAAAGACAAGTGAAGTAAATTTAAAAAGAAACAAGTTGGGTAAACAGACCTACGCTCATGTCAGAAGGGTTTTGTATTCAATTCACCAAATGCAGTCACCAGATCGAATCAAATCAAGATACATGTCAAAGACGATTTTATTGGAGAAAATATGAAATACGAAGATCATACTATTATTAAAAATGTTGAACGAATTTCGACTTCTGAGGTTTTTGTTATTGTTATACTCATAAATATCTCCCTTGATAATTATTTCAGATGTCCATTCGCGAGGGAGGAAACACATTTTTCATGTATTTCCCCCCTGTGCCCCCACTGAAGCAAAAACTGACAGTTTAAGAACTGTTTTGAAATGCTCCCAGGAAAACGTTGATTTCATACTCATATCGGCTACGTATGATGAATTTTTTTTCAGGGGCTATTCTCCTGTACTGTTATCATCGATTCATGGCCAATTTTTTCGAATCCTAGAATTTTTACAAATCCTATTTGCTAGGAGCTCTCTCCCGCCTCCTTGACTTGTTTCACTTATGAGCATTAATCAGTCATTCATTAAATTGAATCAAGTGTTCAAAGCATGCACCTTAAACGTTGAAGTTGGGAAAAAATAACTCAAAATTATTCAACCTTCGCATTTAAAACATCCACTATTTTGTTTTGCGATTACTGATACCACTAGCTGAACCAATTCTCAAAGATCTATATGACACCTATCATTCCTGAAATTTTTATGCGAATCCTAGCAAAACTGTAGTGTCTGAGTCGGTAAAAAGCGCATGTTGTTCCATAGCCATATGTTGCCATAGTAATACATGCAGCGCATATTGTTCCTTAGTAATACAGGAAAATTCAAACCGCTATAACTTCGCTAAATATGATGCAATCTTTATGAAACTTTCAGGATAGTTCAACCTTATAAATAGTCATCTGTGTATTGAATTTCATAGAATTTAAGGGTACCATTAAGATTTTATTCAAGAAAACATAAAATCGATAAATCATACTATTACTAACAAAGTTGAGTGAATTTCGACTTCTCACGTATTTGTTGTTATTGTACTCACCAAGGCCTACATTCCTGATTTTTTTCAGATTTTTCGGATCACAAGTGTCCAATCGCGAGAGGGGGACACAATTTTTTCGTGTATTTCCCCTCTCTGTGCACCCCTCGAAGTGAACTTTGCCAAATTAAGACCTGTTTTGAAAAGTTCACATCAAGACCTTTCATTTGATATCCATATCGGCTACTTTCAATGAAATTTTTTTTTCGGGGGGTCACTCCCCTATACGGGGAGACCCCCCTTAAATACCTTTTAAAATTTTTTTGTAGTTGAACTTTAAAGAGAACACTACTTTACACCTACATACAAAATTTGATGTTTCTAGCTTAAGTAGTTTCCGAGAAAAACTGCTGTGGCACACGGACGGACGGACGGACGGACAGACAGACGGACAGACGGACAGACAGGACGCGATTTTAGAAGGGTTTTGTAAAATTTTTTTACAAAACCCTTAAAAATTATCTTTACCTGGTTTGCGCATCAAAATAATTGGACTACCATCTTGAGTGATCAGAAAAAGCGTATTATATGCAGTTCACTGTTTCTCTTTCTTAAACATATGATTTATCTGATTGCGTAGAGAACTTTTATAAATACTATTGCTGAAAAAGTGAGAGCCTAGGTATGTAATATAATCGTTACTATAATATTAATTTATACAAAGAGTTTATGTTTGTTTGTTTGTTTTTTTGTCGTAGGGAGGTGAATGCCCATCTACGCACAGTGTGGGACTCCCATACTTGCTAGAAGGCGATTGGTCTATCTACAAAACACCTTCCCTGTCAACCTGAGAACATAGCCTGGAACCGTCTGACACATTACTTCGGGCCAGGTATAGTTTTGCTACACCGTGAGGCGCATTGAAGCTGCGAGATCCCTCTTCTAGCGGGAGGGGAGAGGGGAAGAGGAAGTGCCAGGCAAGCAATCCTGCAGCCCCAACACCCCCGGCTGCTATAAGTCCCTTTTATCTTTTAATACTGCCCGAACATGATGTACCACCGGGTTCATTTGTCAACCGATTCGAGCATCACCATGATTACATTAACCAGGGTGAGCTCTCCCGTCTCCCTGTAGATGTCCCTTCGCAGCTTGTCCCATTTTATGCACGTACAAAGTCTGTGGCAGGCATTGCCTTCTTCTCCTGAGCGATACCGACAATCGCCCCGCCGGGGGAATGCTGGTCGGCTGGAATACTCTTGGAGACCAGCATTCTTTGGGGAGTTCCGCCCCCACGTACCCGAGGAAGTTCCCGCAGGGGGAATGTCGGTCGACAAGACGAGACTAGTATTCTTTGGGGAGCGCCAACCCATGGACCCGAGGATATGGGGGGCGCCGTGAGGTGCCCTCCAGGCATGACAGGTAACGACCTTGATTGGATCTGTACTACTCTTTGGCGACGAACTGGAATTGATGCATTGGGCTGGCGGATATGATGGTTTGGATCTAGTTGCTTTGCTCTTCGTCCCGGTAAAACCTTGGCAGGCCTCGGAGTTTGTTCGAAGTTCACACTATTGGGTTGGTGGTGTAGGTTTGGTTGAGAGAGACTCCCGATTAGCGTTGGTCTGGCTCTGAGCACTTGTCCCCATAAGAGCTTGTTCCAACCCTTACATGGCCTCCCTGCTCTGCAAAGATAACCATGGGACCAAATAGGCGACTACACACACGAACGGAGATATTTATTTATCTGATATTTATTTATTCAAATCCATTTAACAGACAGAAATCCAATTACAAAATAGACTTAGACAATTAAATATAGTTAAATATAATTTAGAGTAAGACAAATTAATACAACAAATCCAAATCAACCAGAAAAAAAGTTAATTAAAACATGTAAGAAATGAAGTTAGAGTCTAGATCAAAGTTTGAAAAAATTGAGTGATAAGGAACATTAATCACTGTTCGCAAAAACTAACGTTCTAAGTTTAATTTTAAAAACAAAGTAGGACGTGGATAGAGAACCAAGCTTGAGGCTGTTATGCATTCTGATGATTCGTGGCATAACTGTGTGAAAATATAAATCTGTCCGGGCGTAAAGAACCTCGAGAATGTGATTAGACCGACAAGGACATGCATACAGTCTGTAATGCAAGTCTGCGCTTAGGTTGGAGGCAATTTGTTGGTGATACAATTTATAAAGGAAACATTGATCTAAGAAGGTTCTTCGGGATGACAGAGAAGGGAGACGAAGTATGGATAGACGACGCTCATAAGACTCATAAGCTACTTTGAATTTGAAAAACACAATACGGGTTAACTTACGCTGAACAGCTTCTAGTGAGTTCACAAGATATAGATGTCTAGGAGACCACACTACTGAGCAGTACTCAAGAAGCGGGCGAACAAGACATGTGAACAAGCGAACAGCGGTAGCAATATTTGCAAACTTATGCCAATGCCACATAAGAAAACCCGAAACTTTCGATGCCTTGGTGATTGAGCTTAAAAATGTGGACATCAAATTTAAGCTTGGGGTCAAATATTACACCAAGATCTTTACGTGAGTCTGCAGAGGAGAGAACAACATCACATAGGGTGTAATTAAAAGTTAAAGGGACAATTTTCAAAGTAAAAGTCTATTTAAAATATTTGGAAACATTGATAAGAAGGGAGTTTACATTACACTAGTTATAGAGGTTAAAAATATCAATTTAGAGTTGCTGAAAATCTTCAAGGGATCTGTTCAGTCTTCTCATGACAAAGCAGCGGCGCGCAATACTATTATAGTTCCAGCCTCATACACATACACACATACATATAATTTTGCATCATGTACAAGCTACTCTCAGTACTGGCATCACCCCAGTACATACTAACGACAACAGTAAATCTTTTTTCCATCGGGAGTGATGCCAATACTGCGATTAGTCTTCCTGGAAGTTCAAATTTGTCGTTATCATAGTGCGGACATTGGCAATTTACCTTTTTTGTTTGTAGCCTTTTTCTCGGCCTTTGTTTCGCTTGCATTATCGATTTAACTTTAAATAAATTCTCGAAACAAATTTCAAAAACGCTTGAAATTTCTACAGGATCTAATTGTCCGGAATACCTTGAAATCATTAGCACACAGGAGACAAAGAGACGAAATTACAGAGGGAAGATCATTGATAAACAGTACGAAAAGAAGAGGTCCAAGGATTGACCCTTGAGGGACACCAGATGTAGGATAGAATGGAAAGGAGATCGTGCCATAGAGATTAACACGACATGAACGGGAGGATGGATACGATGAAATCCAAGAATGAAGGGAACCGGATATGCCGAGCAAAGCTTACTTTTGACAGAGGAGAACATGGTTCACGGAGTCAAAATCTTTGGAGAAGTCTGTGAATATTGCATCTACTTGAAGCTGTTTATCTAAAGCTCTTGCAATATATCCTTCGAACTCAGCCAAGTTTGAAGAATTTGAACGACCCTTCAAGAATCCATGTTGCTGTGGTGTGACAAATGAACTCAGGGACTCAAGAAGCCTGTTGTGTATAAGTCGTGTCAGCAGTTTGGAGAAACAGGCGAGGAGTGATATGGGACGATAGTTTGAGGCAGATGATGGGTCGCCATTTTTAAAGAAAGGAACAACATTTGCATCTTTCCAGTACGTTGGAAAGGTGCCACTACCAAGACTGAGATTGAATATAAGGGAAAGAGGAAAACACAAAGAGGAACAAAGTGACTTTACAAATATATTAGGCAATCCATCAGGACCAGGACTAACATTAGGATCGGGCAAGTTAATAAGGGATTCAACTTCAGAAGGATCAGTGGAATAGGATGTACTTGATGTTGGATAAGTTTGAATTGAATTTATGGGGGAGTGTAGTATGTCAAAAGAGGAAAAATATTTGGCAAATAGGTTAGAAATATCCTGAGGGGAAGCGGCTTCAGTATTAAATATCCTGAGGGGAAGAGGCTTCAGTATTATTCCATTTGACGGTATGTGTGATGGAAGTGGAAGATTTAAAGGATCGAATGTATGACCAAAAGGGTTTAGGGTTATTTGTCAGAAGGGAACTCTCTAAGCTGCTAAAGTAGTTTTTCATGGCTGTTTTGAGCTCTTTTTTAGCCAAAGAGCGCAGTCTGCAGAAATTTTGTTTAGCATCATCACTTTTGGTCAATTTATAGTGCCTATGCCCCTTATCTTTGGCTCTTAAGGCACGAAGAACACATCGAGTAAGCCAAGGCTTCATTTTCGCACTGCGAGGAGCTTGGAGTGATGTATAAAGAGCAATCAGATTATTAAGGTAATCGTAGAATTTGTTCAAGGAACTATCGCAGGCAAGACGATTGAAGAAGGCACACCAGTTGACCGAGTCCAGATTGGTTTTAATTGCCTCATAATTTGCTTTAAAGAAATTGTAACGACAAACTGAAGCAGTTCTCTGGGGTTTAAGGGTATCAACGGTTAGTGCTAGAGACAAAGGTGGATGATGGAGATTAGGTTGAACATAAGGATGTAAAACGGGGGTTATAGATAGACACCCAGTTTGAAAATTTGACATGACAAGGTCCAGAAGACGACCATCAAGGTTACGGATATGATTAAACTGTGGAAAAGAACAAAGGGAAAGAAAGGAAGAAAGTAACAAAGAAGGATTATTTGTTGAGGAAATGCCAGGTGTTGTTAAGTGGTCCCATTCCACTGCCGTTAGATTGAAGTCCCCACAAATTATAATTTTGGAATGTGGATGACGAGCAGGAAGATAGAGAGAGAGTTCATCGAAGAAGGCTTCGTACACAGTTGAAGGAGAATTACAGGGAATATAAACAGAGGAAATTAATAATGAGGAGTTATTAAGAAGAGGGAGTTTCACAATTACACATTCAATAGCACGAGCAAATTTGAAGTCAGCACAAAGTGAACTATTGAGGGTTTTGCAGGCTGCAACCAAGACTCCCCCACCATAAGATTTATTAGTGATGTTAAGGTCACCGTCGCATCGGTAAACTTAATAGTCAGGTAATATTTCTGTATTTGAAATATTCTCATTTAACCACGTTTCAGTTAAACTGATAACTGCATCGTTAGGTAATTGGGACACGAGTAATAAGTCCTCAAGTTTGGTTCTCAAGCCACGAACATTCTGATGGTAAATAGAAATAGATGAACGATTAGGAAGAGAAGAATTACTTTGAGTGTTAGATGATCCTTGAAGGTTGTTGAGGCAGTTTGGAACGTTTTTTGGGACGAAACCACCGCTTAGGTTGCCTTGTATCGAATGTTTTAACGAGTGTCCCCTTTGACTAAAAACCGGAACTAAGTAGGCTAGAAAGTTCAGCCTGCATTTTCGAAAATGAAGTTGAAAGGGACTCCACTGTAGCATAGCTGACTAAAGCCAGTCTACAGATGATGAAATGGTATATTTGCGGCACCTAGCGCAGTACCAGTATACCCCAGAACCGCTTCGCATAATATTATCAGCCACTGGGCCAGTTAAGTGCACGCATTCAGCATGAAAAGTTAATCCACAAAGGCCAAAACACGTCACCATTTAGTTTTATTCGGCCTATCTAGGCAAGTAGTAGCCATGCAGATAGACATAATACAATTAAAAAGTTAGAACTTGGCACAGGCACAAACTTACGCACTACAACTCTCGATCAATAAATTTACATAAATATGTGGAGGTGAGTCTTTGATAAATTAGCTCAAACGATAAATTAACGCCGATAGAACTTCAACGGTGAGTTAATTAAAGATACTAGGTAATTAGTCGATTTCAAGGCACAGCGAGAAGATACACAGCAGAGCTCGTTGACTGTAATAGAGATAGTGGCTCCGATGGGGGACCCAATAAAACTGGAGCAACGAAAAACATTTTAAAAAGATGAAAAAAACCTAAAAAAGAAATAAAAAATAATAACATCAACGACGCAACCAGCGGTTGCAGCCACGGTGCTAACAGTACATCGAGAGCGGTACTAACGATGACAAAAACGACGATGAATACAATGACAGTGAAGGCGGACGAAAAACGAAGATTAGCAGACTAGTCTGGTCCAGACAGAGATTTCTGCGGCATTCGTTCACAGCAAAAAAACTATGCGAACGCCAGAAAGTCCCATGAAGGAAAAGCGGGAAACTTTGCAAGACGCTTCAGGTGTTCGAGCGGTGGAAGAAAATATAAAGAACATTGAGAATTTGATGGTCACTGCTGTGATCGTTACCGAAGCGACCGATGCAAGGGTCGTTAATTCCGACACAATAAGGAATTACCCTGAAGCCAACGAGGAGATTACGGCAGGAAAAGAAACGAGTGGCCAAGCAAATATAGCGATGTTGTATGATTGCATCGCCAAAGTCAAAAATGATGCGGAAGTACTGCGTTCGGAAACGGAAAGCGATAACCTCTCGCAAGGATGGTCACAAAGTACAATTGTCGCCCAGCAACATGAAGAAGGAAGGCTATTCCGGAGAGTAGGAGACGTTCTGATATGCATACAATCTGCATGCGACTCCTCAAAAATCAGCAAAGCAGTAAAGGTTGGGCTCCTTGAGCTAGAGGTGCTCCTAGACCACATAGGACATTATCGGAGGAGCTAGTTAAAGGCCGAAGACGAGCAGAAGGCTAAAGAAGCACTGGGGGTGAAATCTAAAGGCCACATGCAGAAAGCTCCATCAGTAAAAATCAATAAAAGAATGGCGTCTAGCCCAATCGAAGAAGATCGGGATAAAAGAAGGAAGGAAGAGGCACTTTATGGGCGTGGAGCACCAGATTGCGGGTTCCAGACAGTGCTTACAAAATGACCAAAGAAAGCTGCAAAGAAACTCCTTCAAAAAGTGGCAGGAAGTAAAGTTCGCACGGACGCTCAACCAGAAAAAGGATCTGATCCAAACAGGAGACACCAGGGGAAACGTTAGGCCTGAAGACAACAACACTACCATTAAAGCAGTACGACCAATGCGGTCGGGCCATATAATGGTCAAATTCGGGGCTGAGGCTGACAATAAGGAAGCATTATGAAACGCAGTAAAGAAAGTCCTCGGCAAAAGCGCAACTATAGCCTCGCTTGAGCCTATGACAGCGATCGAAATAAGAGGTATTGACTATTTCAGGGATCTGATCGAGGTAGAGGAGGCCATCAAAAAGGATTTTCCTAGCGTGGGAAGGATCAAAGCGAGACTGACACCAGAAAACAATAAGGGACAACGTATGGCCATAGTTGACTTGGCCGAAAAGGACGGCAAACAATTCCTGAACAAGGGCAAAGTGCTAAAAGGGTGGGTTGTCTGTGGGATACGGTGAAGAGCAATGCCTCTTCAATGTTTTAAATGCTTCAGCTGTGGTCACACCACACAAGTATGCAAAGGACCCAATAGGAGTTCCTTATGCTACAAATGTGGTGAAATGGGACATAAAAGAGTGTACGAAAGGGGCACACTGTATTCTTTGCAAGGATGCTGATCCAAGACCTGATGTTTGACACGTCTTGGGATCAGGAAAATGCCAAGTTTTCCAGGAAGCCTTAGTCAAGGCAAAATTAGAGCTTCGATGACCCGCATCCTGCAGCTAAACCTACACCGCAGTTCAACCGCCGAAAATCTGCTTGAGCAGTTTGCGAGGGACATGAAAGATGACTTTTTGCTGCTGAGTGAGCAACAACATGATAAAAGTTCATCATCATAGCATCCTGATGAAACTGGTACTGCCACAATCTAGGTTCAAAATAGTGATTTCCACGCGGAGAGCTGTGGACATGGGGATAGTTTTGTGTGGGTTCGGTGCTCAGGGACCACTTTCTTTAGTGTGTACCTAACGCCAAATGAATCGATATCATCTTTCCAAGCCAAACTCAATGCTCTAGAGGGCACTGTCACGTGCGCAGAGGGCAATGTGCCCGTTGGGGGAGACTTCAACGTGAAAGCAATCGAATGGGGCATAACTCAGACGGATCCGCGGGGAAAATGAATCCTGGAAATGGCGGCCAGGACGGCGCTTGTCATACTAAACACCGGCAATACGTTGACCTTCCGCCGTATTGCCTGTGAGGAAACCATATCGGACGTGACATTTGCCTGGGAGTCCTTCGTACGGAGGATACATAACTGGAAAGTATTAGAGGACTACTAAGCCAGTGATCATCAGTGCCTTCTGCTTGAGATAAGCGTTGTTGTCTCCCAAGCTCCATTTTCCCGGCCTTCTACAATTGGATGGAACATCGGAAGGACGGACGTCGAGTTTCTCACAGCAGGTGAGCCGCTGCAGAGAGATCTGGAGAGGACGAGAGAACTGACAGCGCAAAACGTGGTTAACTCAGCTATGATCATCATCACGACTGCTTGCAATGCTTCTATGCCCCGTCAAGAACCCCGGCACGGCAAGTCCCCAGTATATTGGTGGTCAACTTAAATCGCTGAAAAGTGAAAGGAGTGTCACGAGCTTTGGCGTCAGGTCCAAGGGACATGGAACCGTGACGAGGCAAACAACCACGCAGCAGTATAAAAGTTGGCCAGGAAATGGCTTCGCAAATTGATCAACAACAGTAAGGCTCGCTGATGGCAAGATCTAGTGGGTAATGTGTACTTGCCTTCAACTCCGCTAGATGGGTGGATATTCTGGATACGCTGGAAAACTTATTTCAAGTTCCAGAATGTCTAATGCGGCTTTTGAGGAACTACTTAAAGGACCGAAGATTGCTCTACGATTAGACACAGGGCGAACGAAGGATGGAAATTACATCGGGTGTTGCCCTGGGATCTATCCTTGGTCCGGTCTTGTGGAACGTGTCTTATGACAGGCTACTGAGATTCGATATGCCAGATGAGTCGCGCTTGGCCAGCTATGCGGATGATATTGCGGCTCTGGTCGCTGGACGAACTGTTAAACAGGCGCAATTTAGGCTAGGTATGCTAATGCTCTGAGTGAGGGACTGGATGACTGCTCGCCAAAGTGGTCATCTTGACAAAAAAAGAATCCCTAGAGTAAGGATGATCAGTATTGGAGATATGCGAATCGAATCAAAGCTATCGGTGAAGTACATGGGGCTGTTGATCGACCCAAAGATGAGTTTCTTTGAGCAAATCGGGGCAACGGCTGAGAAGGCTGCTTCAGGAGTATCGGCTCTGAGTCGACTTATGGCCAACGTTGAGGGACCCAGCCCATCAAGAAGACACCTCTTGATGAGTGCTGTAGGGTCAGTGCTACTGTATGGAGCAGAGGTATGGGGCAACGCTCTCAGTAAGGAGGTATACCGAAAACGCCTGGCATAGGTACAGAGAAGAGGAGCACAGAGGATTGCATCTTCGTACGTAACAGTCTCTGACTCGGCGGTGAAAGTTATTGCAGGCGTGATACCTATCGGCCTCCTTGCCAGAGAGTGTCACTCTATTTATCTGCGTTGAAACGAGGATGCGAGGGAGATGATTGTCGGTGAAGAGAGACAGCGCTAACTCAACAATTGGTAGCAGTCTTGGGTGAATTGCACGAAGGGAAGGTGGACTGCGCGCCTCATACCGGATGCAAGACCGTGGCTAAATCGAAAGCATGGTGAGACTACCTTTTATCTGACCCAGCTTTTGAGCGGACATGGATGTTTTCAGTCTTACCTGCACAAGATTGGTAAGTCACGGTCCCCTGATTGTCGGTATTGCCCAGGAGAGGAAGACAATGCCTGCCACACATTTTTTGCGTGCATAAAATGGAACAGACTGCTAAGAGCTCCCTATAGGGAGACAGGAGAGCTAACCCTGGATAATATAGTCGCGGTTGACAAATGTTCAGGTAGTCCTAAAAGATGAAAGGGACTCACAGCAGTCGGGGTTGTTGGAGCTGGGGAATCACTTGTCTGGCACTTCCTCTTTCCCTCTCACCTCTTGCTAGAAGAGTGCTCCCCCAGCTTGAAGGCGCCTCACGGCGTAACGGAACGAGACCTGGCCCGAAGTAATGTGTCGAACGGTTCCAGGCTATGTCCTCAGGTTGACAGGGGAGATGTTTAGTGGGTAGTCCAATCGCCTTTTTACGAACACTCAGTGTGTAAATGAGCATTCACCTCCCTAACACAAAAAAACATAAAAATACCGACAATCGGGAGACCATGACTTACCAATCTTGTGCAGGTAAGACTGAAAACATCCGTGCTCACTCAAAAGCTGGATCAGATAGAAGTCAGTCTCACCATGCCTTCGATTTAACCATGGTCTTACATCCGGGAAGAGGTTTTCGGTATACCTCCTTACTGAGGTTGTCACACCATGTTTTTGCTCCATACAGTAGCACTGACCCTACAGCGCTCATCAAGAGGCATCTTTTTGATGAGGTGGGTCTCCCTACGTTGACCATAAGTGGACTCAGAGCCGATACTCCCAAATCAGCCTTCTCAGCCGTGGCCCTAATTTGCTCAGAGAAACCCATCTTCGAGTCGATCAGTAGCCAAAGGGGCTTCTGCGCTAGCTTTGTTACAATCAGCATACCTCCAATACTGACCACTCTCATTCTAGGGATTCTATTTTTTGTCAAGATGACCACTTTGCTTTTCGATAGTGCTAAACTGAACTCGCGACCAGTCATCCGGTCTTTCACTTGGCGCATTAGCATGCCTTGCCTAAGTTGCGCTTGTTCAACGGTGCGTCCAGCGACCAGAGCCGCAACATCATCCGCATAGCCGACCAAGCGCGACTCATCTGGCATCGCCAGTCTCAGTAGCCCATCGTAAGACACGTTCCACAGGTCTGGACTAAGGATAGATCCCTAGGCAACACCTGATGTAATTTCCATCCTTCGTTGGCCCTGTGTCGTGTCGTAGACCATGCTTCGGTCTTTTAGGTAGTCCTTCAAAAGCCGCATTAGACGTTCTGGAACTTGAAAAGGGTTTTCCAGCGTATCTAGAGTATCCACCCATCTAGCGGAGTTGAAGGCGTTCCTGACGTCGAGTGTCACCAACAGAACGATCCGTCGCTTGGTGCGACTATATGCCTCTGCTTTTTGGACCGCACTCACCGCCTCTGCAATCACATCGATAATAGAACGTCCCCAGCAGCACGAATCGCGTCAGTGAGTCTTCCCTAAATGAGTTTTGCTAGTATTTCCCAGCCGTGTCAAGCATGCATAATGGGCGGTATGCAGACGGAGATTCGGGATTTCCCTTCCCCTTGCTGATCAGCACGAGCCTCGCCACCTTCCATCGTACCGAGAAAACTCCGTCCCGTAGGCAAGCGTTGAGTGTGCTGAGCAGCAAGTCAGGACAATGGTAATAGACAAGCCACAACACCCCAGCCGATCACCATCTGGACTGCCTCCTCCAGTTCCGGCTGTGTGAAGAGTGGACACTTGACTGCTGTTTCACTATGGACAGCGTCAACAAGGACGGGATATTGGATCGAAATTCCCGTTAGCCAGAGGCAATACCCATTCTGGACCAAACTGCTAAAACGGTGGAAAGCGCGTTCTATTTGAATTAGATTTAGATTCTAAAGTACATTTTCTAGCCTGGAAGTCTAGGAGGAGAGACAATATATAATTTTAAATTAATTTTCTTCCCCTTGCATCTGGGCATATTTTAGCTACAAAATTTCCGGAAATTACTCAGATAAGAAAAATTCAGGAAATTACTCAGATAAGAAAAATTCACAAATGAAACACATAAAATTTGAATTCTATAGTAAAAATGTTATTGTAAGTCGAAATAATGATCTGGGGCATTTACTTTTTAGAGATTATCTTGTTTAAATGTTGACCGCGATTACGCCGTAAATCGTCCATCCTGAGGGCCCAGTTTTGGACGACGCATTCCAGCATAGCGACCAGTATCTCGCGGATAATACGAGTAATGTTGGCTTCTAAAGCGTCAATTGAAGCTGGCTTATCCCTGAAGACCAGAGACTTCATGTATCTTCAAAGAAAATAATCTAAAGGTTTGGTATCACATGACCTAGGTGATCAATTTACTGTTTCAAAATGTAAAATCAGGTTCTCGTCATCGGTACGTTGACGGTGTGCACCATAAATTGCTGTAAGAGCACGAAAAACATTTCTCACAAATTTTTGTTGCAGTGTAACTCTTTTCGCGATGATTTGTCAAACAATACTGAATAAAAATTACATTACAGTTTGACAGAGGCAGGCATGATCTGTCAAAAGAACCTATTGAAAACCAAACCTCATAAAGAATCACCCTTTATTTCCAAGTAATCACGGGTGTGGTTAGTTTACCTCATATAGGGTGTTTGGTGCCATCAGCTGTACTGATTTCAGTGCGCCAGGATTTAATCAAGTTTGGATAGTCTTGGAGCACCTTCGAGCCAAAGCTCGAGGCAAGACGACTGATACTGGCACCCGTGTCGATCAATGCAAACACGGTCTCGCCCAACACTTTAATTGGATGATAAGGTCTGATCTCATTCTCAGCAACCTCCGAGATGTTACAAGAGTTTAAGGTTTGACGGCAGGTGCGCACTCTCTTGCGGAAATTCCGCCAACGACGGGTTGACCATTTTTTCGTGCGCGGGCGGGAAGTGACTACTTCGGAAGCAAATATTCGCTCTCGAGCCACCCGATATTCCTGCAGTCGAACATGATAAGGTTTAAGAGTGCGTATTTGAGGCTGCCGGGGTTCTTCTGGCAGTGACTGCGATGGTCGCTTCAATATTGTCGTTGGCGAGGTCTTCGGAAGAGAGTGAACATCCGCAGTCATAGTGGTCATGGCTGGTGGGTTAACGTCAGGTTTGTTGGGGTGAGCAGCTGGCTGAGGAGCTACTGCGGAGTTTTCGAGTACCTCTGAGGTGGTAGGGTACTCGCTCGTCCGTTTTTTGGAGTGGCACCATCTGGGTAGTCCGGAACATAGGTGTTCGACTCCATGCGATCTTCCAGATTTGTGCTGTTGCAATTTGGTGCCACTTCTGCGATTTCACGTCGCGGACCCGTCCTCGCATGCAGGTAAGGCCGGTCTTGGAGGTCTTCTTCAAGCCTCTCCAATCGACTCATGAACCTCAGTAGTGCTTCCATGTTCTGCGGGTCCGAGTCTATGACATGGCGACGAAGTTCCGGCCTTAGATTCCGTTTCAATACCCGCAGCAGTTGAGTGGAAGACATCGGCTCTGACAATTTGTCATTCAGCCGAAGGATATCAGCTCGATATTGACGAAAGGGCTCGTCCGGACGTTGCCATCTAGCATGGATCTTGTCCAGGACCCTCTCATCCATGTTGACCGTCGGGTATTCCATGCGGAGTACCTCCTTCAGCCGTGACCAGCGTATAGATGGTGGAGCCGGATGAACCCGCCAGTATGTCTCGAGTGCTGCTCCCCTAAGCAGCATCGGTAAGTATCCTGCCAGCACCGTGTAGTCGCCAGCCAACATCTCTCCGACTAAGGACTCTACGCGACCAATGAAAACTTCCACGTTCAGGTCGTTTGGCTCCTCGCTAAAATGTAGATTCCAACCCTGGACGATGCTGGGAATATGCTTCGGCTTCAGCATATAGGGTTGCTCCTGCGTAGCCACTGGACCTAGAGTCGGGGGTGGTGTTTGGTTGAGTCGTGGCGGAAGATCCCAGGCGTCCCAAGGCTGGTATCGAGATGGTGGATCCGGATCCTCAGACGGATGGTAGTCTGTTCTTCGAATCTTGTTCCGCTGGTTGATAACTGGTTCTTGAGATCGTCGTGCTGATTTAAGTCGTTGTAGTGTTGACTCGGTTTGTTTACAGCGCCGTATGAAGGAGTATATACGATCAACTTCAGTGTAACAATCACCACAGATTTGGTCTGGTGAATCATCTCCAAAAGTGATGTTCATGTTGATGGACTCCTTCAGGAAGTCGACAACAAAAATCCTCCTCGCTTCATCGACGAGACTATCACAGAGTGGATACATATCTTCACCAAGTCGTAGGCAGAGTCGGCATGCATTTGTGCAGACCATTGTGCTATCCTAAAATAATTGAATCTAATTGGACCAAAAATGGGATAAATAAATGCTAAAATGAGGCTATAAATAAAATTTAAATTGAATTGACACGACAAGATACAAAAAGTGGCCGAAAGTGGCGAGCTATAAACACTCCTCACAAAAAAAAATGTATGGTAAAAGTTCCAAAAAGTTTTAAGTTAGCAAAAAAAATAATCGGTCTTTTCTTTCTGTCCTTCTTCCCAAGTATGGACACCAATGGCACAATCCTTTTATAGCGTTTCAGGGACACTCTCTTGTGGCACCATGAAAATCAGGGTTCAGAAGTGATCCCTCATCCGCAAATTTTCTCAAGTTACGACTTGTCAGCCCAGGGTTGGATTCTAATCCACAAGCAGCGCGTGTCTTGTCATGGATAGTCATGGATTAGCTAATCAGCGAATCACATGAAATCAAAATCCATGTAATTTAAGACACCTAGG
This sequence comes from Odontomyia ornata, assembly GCA_963969285.1. Lineage (NCBI taxonomy): Eukaryota > Metazoa > Arthropoda > Insecta > Diptera > Stratiomyidae > Odontomyia > Odontomyia ornata. The sequence continues at coordinate 390,606,477 of OZ017739.1, forward strand.
CACCGCTGGTTTGGGGAGCGAATCAGAATCCTCCCCAAAAAGTTGTTGGGATAATAACTTCCGAACACAAAAAGGGACTCTAACATCATTTGGCCTTACTAGTTATACAATGGTGGTAGACCACCAAAGTATAAATCAAAAGCAGGACCAAACGATATTGATGTCCAAAGACAACACACGTTTGAAAGTTACTAGGCTTGCTGGGGCACGATCAGTGCAATTACCCTCGGGAGTTATCTACCCGCCAATAATTCTAACACCTAGTGGGGACACCTAGAGACGATGGACTGTCTCGTGCTCACGACTGATGATACAGCCGGGCTTTTCGAGCCCCACGTTGGGCGCCATTTGTAGTGAATAGTAGAATTTCAAAATGTCCGTAAAGGACTGCAGCGATGGTCTGCTGCCCCGGCAGAAGAAGATGGAGGTATCTGCCGAGAATGCCCTCGTCTGGAGACGCGTGAATGCGCTGGCAGGCTAGCATTGCGGTGTCGTGGGGCGGGTTCATTTCCCCAGCACGAGGACCCACTACAAAAAAATTTCGCATTCACGAATTGGACTACAGATCAAAAGTCGACCGAAGTCGCAAAAATTGTAGATAACCTCACAGAGGGAGATGGAACTTGTTACGAGAACAAGTGGAACCTGAAAAGAAAGGTGATCTTGGGGTGACCTCGTCATTACCCAACGAAGTTCATGGCCCACAAATGAAAGAGGGGCAAACGGGTGGTGGTGGAGCCCCTTCGTACCCACCCAACCCGAATAAATCCATAGATATCTTGTTGAAGTGGCCAGGTATTCCTCTTCTGAGTGGAAAACTCATACAACTTGGATTGTATGAACTTTCCCATCAGAAGGGGAGTACCTCGGTGACCAATTTATGCCATAGAATTATACAATTTGATTGCATAACTCTATGCCATAAAGAGGCACTCTGCTTGGGCCACTCAACCCAAAACGTCACCTGAAACAGAAAAAAGGAATTAGCTTGTACCCGGTGGCTGGCTCATGTTTTGGGGTGGAAGCCTGCCACCGTTCCGGGTCCGATACCCGGTTAAAAGTTGGAGAAAGGAAAGACCGAGTTTAATTTTACTTTATCTCAACATTATTATTTCTGTAACTGGAAGTTATTTTATTATAATAAAAAATTAACTAACTTAAGCAATTAGTTTGGTTTTTTCCTCCCCTGTTTTCATCCTTACCATGTAACTATTCTCATTTAAATACATATACTATAAATGTGGGAAGAATAAAACAAAAAAACTGGAAAATAACTACAATGGAATAAACGCCAATTATTTTTTACTGAATAGTTTGCAATTTTTTTGTTTTATCTTTACAAAATTTCTCTTAATAATAAGCATTAATTTCTTAACTATCAATGCCTCGTTCAGATTTTCGTCTTTTTTTTCTTCACGTCTGCCTTTCGCTCTCAAAGAATGGAGGTATAGATGAAGACTTGTTGCAATTATAGTTAGTGCAAGAATGAAATCGGGAAGGAAAATTTGTTTTGCTTCATTTTTTTTTTTCGTTTCGATGGTAGAGCTATACACTTAAATAAGATTCTTGTTGTGTTCATTGAAAATAGTGAAAGAATTTAAGTTAAACTTTGAACGGCCAAAGGCATCCCACAGAACGCCGTGAAAACCTTCTCACAATATACGTTTATCATGTATAACTCTGCTTCACAATCTGAATTTCCAGATCAACTATGGAATAAACTATGTCCTTCGGTCATAAGTAGGAAATGCACCATTTTTCTCGATAAATAAAAATTCCCACATGTTGTAAATGTAAATTAAAGTTAGCGAACGTTATTACTCCACCAAGGTAACGGCCAACCTTAATAATTGATTGTTCAAATTTTAGCTCCAAAAGGAACATCCAGTTCAAAGAAAAATATGTTATTTTTTTTAATCCTCTAAGTTCCGTTTGTTTAATTTAATTAGCACTCGTGCCTATATAGATTGTTTTTATAACATTTCGATTCGGTTGTTTCGCGTAATGTTTTTACATTTTTCTTTTCATAATTGATTTGTCCTTGCATTTTTATGGCCCAAAGATCGAAAAACTATAATCGACTCAGTTTTCTTCATTTAGTTGCTTATTGCAATTATTTTTGCCGTTACATTTACTTAATTACGATTATATTTTGGTCTAGTACTCGCGGTTCAATTCTCATACACGGTCACTTCCAATGCGTCCCGTTTTCCCGGCAAAAGTTTAAAGCAATACTCACTTCAAGACAAACACAAGAGCTTGCAATACCTCCAAATATCCCGCTGTTCTAACCTTACTCTGACCAGCATCACGCCATTCACAACACCGGCCTATTTCGAAAATACCACTTCCATCTGAATTGTACAGCTATCCAAGCCGAGAGAGAAATTGTTCGTTCCAGTATTGGTTACCGGCACTTTACCATTATGAGATGGGCGCGTTTTAGTCATCACGGGTGCGCAATCATAATCGCTATTTATCACACTCCGTATTGACACACGAGCAAGAGACACAATTTGACCGTTTTCTCGACCACACTAGTACCAAATCGATCACGATCTTCTAACACTCAAGTATGCTATTGAAAATCGCCGCCACAATATCGCGAGAAAAGTTATCTGCACTCCACTTCGCGCTCGTATCCGGATTCCCTGAGACAATTTTCATTTCTTCACTGAATAATGTCCATTTGTGTTTTCACACCACGCAAGTCTGATTGCCCCGGCACACTCCACTTCCACGGAAGAGTCAATCGCTTCCTCACACCATGGAAAATTCCAATTCAACTCTCTTCTTTCCCTTCGTCTTGCGTCCCGTACACTCGCTAGAACACTCAACTACTCGCATCGGCACCATACCAGCGGACGTGTGTCCGTCTATTTTGCTTTCGCCTAGTGTGTACCGTACGTACGGGACGGTTGAGGTATTCTAATGTCGGACCATACGAAGAACAGGAACATTATTTTTCACGGCTTGAAATAAAATTTACGTACATAGATCGATACGCGAAAGTGTCGAAATTGCAAAACATTATATTATTCACTCGGACTCCGCGGAGTGTGTCGATAGCTCCCGACAGCAGAACTCTCGTCACTTCCGTTGGTATACTGAGAATCAACACACTAATTAAAAACTATTAGCGGAAGCCCTTTAATGATAAATATGAATAAACTTTCGAAACAAACTAGAACGGAAAGTCTTCTAAACCGCAGTAAAAACAAAACGCGACAATAGAATTAAAATCCCGCAGATACCACGCTCAAAAGCAGTGCTGTTTGTTTCGTACTCCCCTGCCTGCCGGTGCACTTTCGTCTCTCGCAGTTATTTTGGCTTTTGTCTCCTTTGGAAGAAATGTACTTTCTAAAGATAGTGGTGTACTTGTATTTGGTAACTGATTGATATAAAAAATCTGGTATGAAAAGAAGATAATAGCCAGAATGAAAATAGCCAACAACGTCATTTTAGTCTTCTGTTTGTAGAAGGGCTTGTAGTACATATTTTCTCGTTTCCCCCATGTTTTCCTCAAGGTCGTATGTGCGTGGCGGGCAATGGTCTAGCTGGAAATTTTGAAACTATACTCGTATTGTTTGGCACCACTCGTCGCCGACATTAAGCAAAATTTATCGTAGGTACACAAGTCACTCGTCGGTTCTTCCCCGATGGTGATAATGCACACTCGTTTCGGTTCTTTTTAAAATTTACGTCGTCTTTTGTAGATTCGATTACGTTACCAATTGAAAGCAATTTTCGTTTATAATGATTACGTGTAATTAAGTGGGAAAAATCGGAAGAATTAGACAGGCACCCGTTAATTACCGACAAACAAAACAATTTTTAATTAATATTATGGTTGGAATCGGTAAAATTTGACAAATTTTAAGGGGTTTAAATGATACAATGATTTTAGCGTTCATATAATTTAAGGGGTTAACCGTTTCGTTCTAAGCATTTGTATACCGCGTTACACCGCAATTCGTTAAATTATATTCAAAAGATATTGTAATAAAATCACTACACATTAAAAATATTAAACAGTTTTAGAATTTTGTTTCCCGGGAGTTAAGTACAAAAGACATTTTGTGGACCTATTTTTCATGCGAAAAAAACGAGTGTTGCGATGGGGAAGGTGACTGCATGGTTACTCATTGTTAAATTGAGTTTGTGCTGTGTGCCTGTAGCAGCGCTGGCTTTTAGAGCCATAGCTCCTCGATTATTACATATCTTTGTGCCTCAAAAGTAAAAAGTCGCAGATGGTGGGGAGCATTGATTTGATATAGTGGCAACAGTTTCAATATATGGTAGCTCAAAGTTATAATGGAACAAAGTTAGCTAGATTTTTGATATTCGGAAGAAATTTGCAGTATCTTGGTTTTTTAATTAATTTCAATATTTAAAATAATAACGTACCTTCAGGGATTAAAAACTATACTGCGGAGTCTGCAAGGTGCATTACAATCTTGATTCAATCTATAAGCAAGAAGGGAAAAAATTAATTTTATGTCAATTCATGCATTTTTATCAGTATAATAAATTTCTAAGTAGAAACAATAATTTTTTTTCAAATGAGTGAGGTATTCTCAATCACAATTTTCTGGAATAAGCCATAACAAAATCAACCAACATGGCGATTTAGCTACTGTCAAAGACTCGATATACTCATACAAGTAATTGGAAACACATTGTACCACCTATTAAGGAACCCATATTAATAGCAATTTCAGCCGTTCATTCGGTTAAAATCATCACTTAAGCCATTCGCAGAATTGTTCAACAATATTTTCATTATATTCCATTACAAATGATCAATCCACTCGTTTGAGTGTCATAAACCTCAAATCGTTCAAGTGGACATTCACTTGATCGCAACAAAATCAATATCACACTAAATTCGCTCTCTCCAAAGATGTCCTTTTCGAATAAAAATATTATGTCACACTCAACGGCAAAAGCCACATTCATAAAGTTCGATGATAAATGAAATGTTTAGATACAATAAAATCCAACTTTTTCCCCACGCATACATTCATTGCGCTGTAATTTATTACTGTCAACGATGCACACATTTTCCAATAAAATTTAAACGCCGTAACAAAACCGAAATCCTCCCGGCCATCGTTTGACATCTTGCCATGAATGATAATGGTGACAAGAGCAGACCAAGGACAGGTGTGGGAAATCCGAGATGCTCTGAACAAAACCACCCTTGAGGCAGCAATAGCAGTCGAGGCCACGGATCAGATGAATTTGTGCCGTGACCTAAACACTAGCGAGGGTGGAAAAGGTTTTTAACCACATCGATTTTGCACGTAGTTTCCACATGAACTGATAGTGGCAGTAATAAAATTTTAATAAGTCCAAAAACGGAAATAAGTAGCTCAACTAGTCTTCCAACCGGCGCTGGAGGATGATGATGATGATGCCTAACAAGTAGACCCAGCGACTGCTAGTAAGTGTGGCCACTTTAGCTAGCGATACTTCAAACATCTCACCAGGATACTCCGCTTAACGGCATCGCGAACGAATGGTGGAGTGGTGGCATGGATGGGAGAAAAAGTAAACGGAAAAAGAAAATGAAAAATAAAATGGAAAATAAGAGGGAAATATCATTTTCATGGATGCCAAGTAGCCAAGGAAATAACATTAAAGGGGTTCGGGATGGTTTAATGTCCGCCGAAACACGTGACAAGCGTGGAAACAGGATCATCTCAAGCGTGATAGACAACGAGACGGAGGAGGCACGGGTATACGGGTTAAAACAAGGTTTTTTTCGGGTACGTTGGAAACGGTGAAACGAAAAATGAGACATCATGGAAGGAATGTGTCGGCTATGAAAGTTCAACTGTTTTAAAGCTTAAGGGTAGGATTCACAGGTAATGATATAAATATCTTCATACTAAAAAAAAATTGTTAGGACATGAAAACCCAGGGATTAAAATACTATAATTAAATTGCATTAAAAATAAAAATTAAATACTTGTTTCAAATTTTCCTGTTTATGCATTTATACTTATCCTTCATAAAGGAGGCATACTTATTTTCTTCTAATACGTACCATTTTTAGGGTTTTGTACTAAAATACAAAACCCTATTGTAATCACGACTTGTTCCGTCCGTCTGTATGTCCAGCAGTTTTTCTCCGAAACTATAGAAGCTACAGCCATGAAACTGTGTGGGAAGGTCAACAGTCAAAGGGTTTTAAAGGGGGTCCCCTATGTAAGGAGGTTACCCTTCAAAAAATGGTTTTCACCATTGGTTGTCGAATATTTATTTATTCATTTATTTATGTTGCCATTGACAGAGTTACCTCTAATACAAATGGTGACTCGTATACTAAGAAACACACAAAATTAACAAATTAGTAATCTAATAAGTTTTTGTTTAAGTAAATAAAGAGAACGAGGAAAAGGACCAATTTGTAGACGATCATTATTGCGAGGTAGCCTTAGCAGTGGAGAATGGAAGTACGGGTTAATCCGAGCAAAAGGTACAAGAAAGATACTAGCATTTCTACCCGAGCGCAGATTTAGCCTATAATAAATTCGAGAATCAAGATTTGTATCCGTAAGGCGGTTACATATTTTAAAGAGAAGATATTCATCAAGTATCAATCTGCGAATTTCAAGAGAAGGAATCTGAAGGAAGGACAGGCGATTTTCGTAGGTCGCATAAGGGATTTTGAATTTGAAAAATAGAAAACGGGTGAACTTCCTCTGGGCAGATTCAAGGAGAACAATCAGATAATCAATGTGAGGTGACCAAATTTGAGAACAGTATTCAAGAAGAGAACGTACGATACAGAGAAATAGTTTGATAGCAGACTTAGGGTTAGAAAAAATAGAAGTATGCCTAAAAAAAACCCGAAACACGGCAAGCTCTAGTTATAATGTGAAGGTTAAATTTGAGCTTTGGGTCGAAGATAACCCCTAAGTCATTCACCTGATCCACTACTGTTAGAGGAGTTTGATTCAGTAAATAGGAATCTGATATTGATGAACTTTTCAACGAAAATGACATTTTGTGGCATTTTGGTACATTTAAATTCAAAAGGTTAGCCTTACACCAAGAAGACAGAAATAACAGATCGTTTTAGAGAATATGACAGTCAGCAGGCGAGTTGATTACTCTGTAGATCTTCAAATCATCCGCAAATAAGAGACAGGAAGAGTTAAACACTGATGGGAGATCATTGATAAACACGGTGAAAAGGAACGGACCTAAGATGGAACCTTGTGGAACTCCAGAACAGGGATGAAATGACTTAGAAACCGAGTCATCAATGACAACTTGGCATGTTCTAGAAGCTAGGTATGAAGTTAACCATGACAAAACGGAGCCACTCACACCATAATGCTGCAATTTGCAAATAAGAATGTCATGGTTGACAGTGTCAAATGCCTTAGAGAAATCAGTGTAGATAGTATCCACTTGAAGACTGTCATTTAAAGCTACCGGCACAGTGTCAGTAAGTTCCAAGAGATTGGTTATGGTAGAACGGTTTGGCACAAAACCATGCTGCTCAGGAGCTATTTGGGAACAAAGAGAAGAATAGAGCTCTAGGTGGACAATTCGTTCTAAAATTTTAGAAAAGGATGAAAGTTTTGAGATAGGGCGGTAATTCTCCACCATGGCCGGGTCACCACTTTTGTGTATTGGAGTAACATTAGCAATCTTCCAGCAATCTGGCATGTGACCTGTTGTCAAACTTAGATTGAAAAGCAATGAAAGTGGAAAGCTAATGGTAGATGCTAATGCTTTAATAAAGATATTAGGAATGCCATCCGGCCCAGGTCCAACGTTAGGATCAATAGAGTTGATAATAAGTTCAACTTGAAGAGGATTCGTGACTATCGAGGTGATAATAGGCGAAGGCAATACGGAAAAAGAGGAAGGTATAGAAGTCTTGTTATATGAAGAAAATGTAGAGGAGAAAAAGGTGGAAAATAAGTTAGAAATTTCAGAAGGGGAAGAAGCAGTCTTGCTATTCCACTGAAAAAAATTTGAAAATGCACTTGAAGATTTTTGAGCTTTAGCAAAAGACCAAAAGGGCTTAGTTTGGTTGGAATGAAGAGACTTTTCGATATTGTCATAATATGCTCTTTTGGCTCTCAGAACCTCCATATTGGCAATTGACCGATACCTAACAAACTCTTGACGATAATCAATTGTTCCATGAGATTTCCACAATTTATGAGCTTTATCCTTATTTTTAATGGCTTCTTTAACATGCGCCTGCTGGGGAGGCATAAAGTGGAGTGAAGTTATGGATACTAACAAATACAAAGGAATAGAATTTGGATATGGCTTTTTCACAATCCAAGTCAGCAGAGAAACTTTGCCAGTCAATGGTAGAAATATGCGTGGAAATTGAATGGAAATCGGATTTGTAAAAATTGAACCTAGGCCGCGTACGAGTTTTGCATCGTGCTAGATATTTCAAAGAAAGGACCATAGAGAGGGGAGGGTGAAATGAGTCAGTGTCTACATACGGAACCGCCGACCGAGATACAGAAAGATGTTGATCAGCAACGTTGGAAAGCACTAGATCCAGCAGTTTGTCATCACCATTATGTACAGAATTAAATTGAGAGAGGGAGCAGTGATTTAAAAAAGAGGAAAGAACGATGGGTAGATTATTCGTAGGAGACGGACTGATGCAGGAAAAGATGACCATGGAACCGAGGGCGAGTTGAAATCTCCACAAATTAATAAAGGGGAGTCTGGGAAGAAGGAGTCAATGTAAGATGAAAGCTCGTCAAAGAACGTTTCATATGTAGGAATTGTAGAGTTACAAGGAACGTAAATAGAGGCAACAAGAAGAAACTTATTGTGCCAGGTTTGGACTTTTACAAGGATACATTCTATACGAGAAGATGGAGAGAAATTCAAACAGGCTGAAGCTAGCAAAGTCTTCTTAGTAGCTATCAAGACACCCCCACCATCCATTTGAGATGAAGCTGTGATGTCTCGATCCCGTCTAAAGATATTGTGTTCAGTCGAAAGTTCATTACTAAGGATACTTCCATTCAACCACGTCTCTGTAACACAGATGATATCATCCGACGCGGTAAAGCAAGACGTATTAAAAATATTTAATTTGATCCTTAGTCCCCTAACATTTTGATAATAAATTTTAATGTTATTAAAGCTATTATGTACTATTTTCTTGCGTGAACCGAAGGATTGCGGAAAAAATTTGTCTTTTTAACAGGTACGAATGGTTTCACTAGTGTACCAGGAAGCCAGAACTCGGGACGGCATACAGAATCAATTCTCGGTAGAGAAAATGGCATACAGAATCAATGCTTGGTAGAGAGAATGGCATACAGAATCAATGCTTGGTAGAGAGAATAGGGTGTCATTCGAAACTTCTCACTGACATCTTGTCAAAACAAGTCTTAAAACTGCCTTATCGGTTCCATACCGGGCAGGGGTAGGAAAATGTACGAACTTACCGTGTACCGTTAAAGAATGTTGATATATTTGATAAGACCTAAACTTTTGAGATACTACATTTTTCACAAAGTTTGAGTGTTGTAGTTTCTATGTTTCCGAAGGAATTTCTTGTGAAGCACGGATAGAGGGACAGATAGGACGGGAAACTAGTAGGCTTTTGCAAAATTTCATTCAAGATCCGTCGAAATTTATTGAGCTAGATTCAATAACAAATAACTTAGAGGCTGACATTTGTTGAACCTTGCTAATTGTAGAAGGATTTAAAATTTTTGTCAGTAAAACTGTATTAGTATCATTTAATTGGACGAAATTAGCCATTGAAGTAGTTCTTTAAAATATCTTTTATTCAATAAGTTTCAATCAATTTTACTGACGTTATAGCCATTTGAAATTTCTCCGCTTACAACAATCATACACGATTGTTCTGCTATGAACCAGACACTACACTTTTGATTGAATCTTATCCAAACTTACACATAAGGTGAATAACAAAAATACATTTAAGATTCAGGTCACTTAATGATTATAGTAACAGTCTATTAAGTGAGTCCATAGGGTGGCACGTAGATGGCGTTGCAAGAATTCCCCCATATAATTTTTTATTAATACTAACCTTCAAACGATTCGTGTATAAATTTGACAGCAATCGGACTATTGATTCGTGAATTATATTATTTTGTGCGAAGCAACTTTTGTTATTGAAAAAAATAGAAATAAGTGAATTTCGAGTTTCGATAAGGCCTTGCTTTTTGATGAAAAAATACAGTAGAAGCCAAAAAATGGCTTGATAAACAATATCCGGACTCCGTTCCATCGAGACAAACGGTAGAGACGCGAATTTCTGAATTTAAACGTGTTCGTACATGCACAAATGATGCAGAGTACAGTGGGCGCCTAAATGAGGCTGCTTTTCCAGAAAACATAAAAAAATTCACACATTGGTTATGAACGATTGCAATTCGAAGGTGCACGAGCTAACTGACATTGCAAAGATATCAGATGATAGTGTTTTTACCATTTTACACGAACATTTGGGCATGCGAAAGCTCTGTGCAAAGTGGGTGCCACGTGAGCTCATAGTCGACTAAAAACAACAACGCATTGATGCATAAGAGGAATGTTTGGCGCTGTTAAACCGCAATAAAATCGAATTTTATCCTCATCATGTTACAATGGATGAAACATGGCTTCACTATTACACACCAGAATCCAAAAGACAGTCAGCTGAGTGGACAGCAGTTAACAAACTGAATTCAAAGCGAGCAAAGACGCAACAGTCGGTCAGTAAGGTGATGATGGCTGTATTTTGGGAAACGAACGGAATAATATTCATTGACTTTCTCCAAAAAGGAACCACCATCAACAGCAACTATGACTAGGCATTTTTGGATCGATTAAAGGCTGAAACCACAAAGGAACGGCCACATTTACAAAAGAACAAGCTGGGTAGACAGACTTACGCTCATGTCAGAAGGGTTTTCTACTCAACTTACAAAACGCAGTAACCAGCAACGAATAAAATCAAGTAACATTTCAAAGAAAATTTTATTGGAGAAAATGTGAGATTCGAGAATCATACTATTATTAACAAAGGTTGACTTCTGAGGTATTTGTTATTGCTATACCCATAAATATTTCCCTTGATAATATTTTCAGATTTTTTAAGATCACAGGTGTCCATTCGCGAGGGAGGAAACACATTTTTCATGTTTTTCAAACTACACCCCCCCCCTCCCCTGTGCGCTCACTGAAGCAAAATCTGTCAGCTTAAGAAGTATTTTGAAAAGCTCTTATAAACAACTTTCATTTGATACTCATATCGGCTACGTTTGATGAAATTTTTTTTTCAGAGTCCACTCGCCTTTACTGTATCATCGATTCATTGCCTATTTTTCGAATCCTAGAATGGTTACAAAGCCCTTTTGCTAGGAGCTCTCTCCTGCCTCTTCTGCTTGTTTCATCTATGAGTATTAATTGTAGGTACTCATCTTCAGTCAGTCATTAAATTGAATCAAGTGTTCAAAGCATGCACCTTAAACGTTGAAATTTGGGAAAAATAACTCAAAATTATTCAATCTTCGCATTTGAAACAGCCACTTTTTTGTTTAACGATTACTGATACCACTAATTGAATCGATTCTCAAGGATATTCATGATACCCATCATTCCTGAAATTTTCATGCGAATCCTAGCTGTAGTGTCTAAGACGGTAAAACGCGCATATGGTTCCATAGCCATATGTTTCCATAGTATTGCAGCGCATATTGTTCCATAGTAATACAGGAAAATTCAAATGGCTATAACTTCGTTAAATACCATTCGATCTTTATGAAAATTTCAGAAAAAATTAATCTTATAAATCGTCATCTGTGAACTGAATTTCATTGAATTTAAGGGTACCGTTAAGATTTTATTCAAGAAAACATAAAATGAATAAATCATACTATTACTAACAAAATTGAGTGAATTTTGACTTCTCATGTATTTGTTGTTGTTGTACTTATAAAGGCCTATGCTGTAACCGAGGAGCTACATAATTGGGAAGAAATGTTTTGAACCACTGGCCCGACGACATTCATATTTAGAACTAGGAGCATATCGTCGCGTCCCCAATTGCTACCACATCAATTACGGCAGACGATGAAGACGACAAATTTAAGTTTGGTATGATTATTAAAGACCGTTCTACGCGATTTACGAAGCCGTTTAACAAACGTGCACCTAGAGTGTAACAATACGCTTCATCAATCAATATTCAAATAATTGGTCAATGGTGAAAGCAGCATTCATTGCATGGATTTACCTGAATATATGTCCAATGGAAACCGCAACTAACAAGCTTATATTGAAAGAATCCTCCAATGCAACTTTCCATGCAAAATCCACATTATGCAATCGTGATAGTGGTACATACCAAACAAATTGGTTCTTCTGTCAAGAAACACGGTCTTTCAAAATTAGGGAACTGATATTAACTTTGATTTCGCTGTCTCTCTTCGCGGGAAATTTAATCTTAGACGTTAACGATATTATGTCTCTTAGCCAAATAGAATCCGATTCGGAATCAGCAGATTTTGAAGCAAAAGTTCAGCAGCATTCTGTTTGTTTTATTATTTTCTTCTTCTTCCTCTTTGTAGCACTACAGCCCCTCTCGGGCCTTCGCTTAGAGATAGTTAGAGTTTCTCATTTTCATGACCGTATTCATTTTTCCGAAAGTTGGTTTGGTCAGTACCATGCTCCCGTGTGCCTGCTCAGCTATGATATAACCTGATTAAATCAGTACATATCACCACCGAGTGAACACTCATAGTCTGTCCAAAAAATCACCTGAACTAAATCACGTTGCTTCCAACGAGATTTGAACCTAGGACCTTCGGCTTATGCGTTCATGCTCTAACCACTAGACAACACAAACCAACTGTCGCTTTATACAAACATTTGATTCATCGCTTAAAAACATCAATGGATTGACAAAAGGATGTCTTGACTTTCTCGCAAAAAAGTGCAATGAAGGAGTCGGAAGATTTCAACGCAAGGAGAGGTAAACGTGCAAATTCATTTTTTTTCTATCTAATATTAACGATTTTCAAATAGTGAAACCACTGAATTAGAAGCTGGGAAGGAGAAGATTTTTGAAGGAAGATTCGGAATCGCAAAAAAAATTGAAATTAGTTTAACCCTTTTCTATCTGAAGGTACTAGTTTTTACCGCCTACTATTTCATCAAACATATTTGAAACGCAAATACTCTGCGCTTACAATCGCTGATGATCCGATATAGTACCGTATACGTAAGCCAAACAGAACGCTTCATTCGGTCTCGCACAGTAAACGACTAGTTCATTCGATCTACAAGTTACACTCTGTCATGCAGTCAGTAAGTTCGATTTGTTTGCTTTTTAAAAAAATTAAAAATAGTGGAATAATAGGAAAGTGAAGTGTTTTTTTATTATTTAATAAGGTTATGTTGTCAGTTAGATTCGTTGATAGATTTATGGTTAATTTTTACAGTATTGTTGCCCCATACAACTGAAACGCTTCTGCAGCGGATCCTGCAGTCCGACTTTGTTCGCCGCAAACGGGCGCGGGGGCTTGCTCACCAACATTTAACTGCCCAGTGAGTGAAGCACTTGGCCAAACGGGCGGCACTTCTCAATCTAAATTTTCTGCACCAGCAGAAAACACAAACACACAAAACTCAAGATAATTTGGGGCTAAACACTTTTTTTTAAACCCATGCTTCACCACTCAATCACCACCGGGTACGATAATTCACTTTCAAGTAGACCGCTCACAATACGCCACCAAGCCAAACCGTTACATGACCTGAAAACAAAAAGTTATTTTGTCCAAGGCAAACTAAAAGGAAAAATACCCCAAATACACAAAACATGACACTTGGCGAATGCAGTACCAAAAATGTTAGTGAATTTGTGTATTTAGGCGCCAAAATAACGAAAACGGGCAATGAAAGAGACGTAATACGCCGAAGAATACAGCTCGAAAATAAAATATTTTATTCAGTATTGACAATCTTGAAGACCAGCTGCATACACAGAAAAACAAAGCTCCAAGTATACAAATTTGTGATAAAACATGGACCCTAACCCAAGCATCCGCAAATATATTGAACGCCTTTGAGCGACCGGTCCTGAGGCGAATATTTGGAGCGAAGCTAGACGGGGACCAATGGCAAATTCGATAGAACCATGAGCTGTATGAAATTTTTGACGAGCTAGAGGTCTCAAGGATTGTAAGACTTCTGAAGCTGCAATGGGCTGGCCACATGAATCGTATGGACGAACAACGGATACCCAAGAAGGCATTCTTTGGGAGAACTGAAGGCCGGCGGCCAGTGGGAAAGCGAGGAAACGCTGGTCTGACTCGGCCGACGAAGACAGTTCATCGCTGCTCGGATTTCGGAATTGGATGACGCGGTCAATGGACCGAGACGGTTAGAGGCGCTGTTTGCAGGAAGCGAAGACCCGAAAGGGGCTGTAGTGCTAAGAAGAAGAAGAAACTAAAAGACAAAGTCAAAGGTTTAGGTCGCAACAATAAAATTAAATCTGCAATCGTAATATCCAAAACCAATTATACATACAATTTCGCGAAATATAATAAATACTATCCAAAAAAATGTATACCAAAATATAAATTTACTTTAAACTTAACCTTCTTCTTGCTACCCATTGTACAATAATCTACTAGAAGGTCTCTTCATTGAACTGCCGTCGTATACCTTACTGCCATCGTCTACCTCACGGCGAATGTTCAACAGCCAATCAATTACTAAATTTTTACGAGCAACCTGGAATTCTTCTGGCAGTAATTGGATCTTTCTCCGCATCCACGCACTTTTCAATTTTCTTCGTATACTTCTCACCTACGAATTTCCTTTTTTTCACTTCGATATTTTAAAAACTTTCAACGTTCCCGCAGCGATTTCCGACTCCGAACTTCTTTTTTTTACACTTCGATATTTTAAAAAACTTTAGCCCTTACACCTTCACCATTTTCCATTGAACAGACACAAAAGAAGCCTTTTCTTTTGTTCTTCGCCCTTTTATGACCTCGTTGCCAATGGAGCACCGCTAATTCTTCCCAAAAATGCAAACCTGGTTCGCGCGATGGGACAGTTTCTTACCAGTTTTCACCAAGCCTCAACCTTTTTGGAATGATCACTGTGACAGATATTTTCCATGTTACAGTTGCTATATTATCGTTTACATTCGACGCATTTTTGGAAGATTGTAAAGTATTCTTAAGGATATTCAAGTATCTAAATTAACAGTTTTCTGAATGTAGCTGTAAGACGTGGATTCGTGTCCGCATTTAAAATTGAAGCTATTTTCAAGTAGATCGTTAGAGATATAAAAAGGTTTCTCGTTTTTTCTACCACGCCACATTTTACGCTGAATTTTTCTGTAAAATTTTTATAACCAAATACTGTTTTTAATTGACCAATCATACAAATAATAAATATGAATTGCTGAGATGAACTTACCCCTCGGTCTTCTCATTGATAGAATTTTTAACAGGTATGGGACCCGCCATGGTGGCTGGACGCTCCTATTCTGAGCTAGCCATCGGGCTGTAGCTTCTTCCTTTCTCAGTCGTTACAGCGGCTCTTGCTGAATAGAGTGGCCTTCCACATGGGTTTTTTATTTAGTTTAAAGTTTTATATGATTCAATCTTATAAAATTTTAATATAAATCTGAAATATTTTATTTTTCATATACCGGAAAAATTCATATGAATTGCTTTTGTATGATTTTTTCATGTAAATGAAAAATAAATGATCACGTCTACAATGGGTCTTGGTCTGGGTGGAGGTGCGAGGGGGGACGGCTTCCACGTGGATGTCTCGTTTCGCGCACGCGTTAATCGACTTCAGTCAGTCACGTTCCTGTAGTTCATCGCTTCGGTAGCGTGCCTCGGCCTCGAAACCGCCGAGCCGTGAGCTTTATTTTGTTTTCATTTTCATGAATGCGAATTTTTTTGTAGTGGGTCCTTGTGTTGGGAAAAAGAACCTTGCCCTACGACACCGCAATGCTAGCCTGCAAGCACGTTCACGCGTGCTCAGACAAGGCCAATTCTGGCGAGCACTAATATCTTCGCTTGATGAGGCAGGAGACATCTTTAAAACACTACAAAATGCGACAGCAACTTTATATTCTATTCAATAATTTGATGCGTGTTTTAGAGGATTTTGATACGTTTCGCAAAGCCAAACTTACGTATTTTGAACGATAAATTATGCAGCATTGAGTCAATAGCAAAATTGCTTCAATATGAGGAAAAGAATTGCAAGCTTTCACAACTAAAACGAATTGGTGATCGACAAAATGCGTTTTCATTAAAATTTACCAAATTTCAAGGTAAGAGTGCAACACTGAAGAGTAATATGGAATTCCATCACAAAATCGCGCTAAACGCTACTTCCAAAAAAAATCTGCAAACACTAGCTTTCCTGTATGGAGAGAAATTATCTTTAGATGTCTTCAATTCCTTATCGTGAAGATTTTTGTCGTTACGGACTGTCAGACAAGGTATTCAGCCAATTCAACTCGTGACTGGGGTGATCGCCACCAAAGTGGTTAAAGGTGGAGTGGAAATTGCGCCAAGTTTGACTCAAACCACTCCGCTGGAACAAAAAATACCACTTGGTGTAGTTTGTGAATGTCGTTACAATTCAATTGGTATAGTTTGAAAAAGTCAGTACTTACGTTTTTCTGGAGTTAAGGCAAAATAGTTGGATGCGCAACCCTTCATCGAGTTGCATCGCAGAGAGTATACTGAATGTTCGCTTCCTCGCCGTAGAAGAATTGAAACTGGTAAGCCGCATTCTCACTTGGCAGCTTGGTGGACAAGCAAATGGCGTGTCGAAATATACAGGAAACGATTTTGAGTGCGCATCTAAACGTGAGGCTGTCGCTAAAGCCGACATTCCTATTAGGTGTGCAGCCACTTAGCTTCCGGCTAAGGACAAAACCTTAACGATCCCACTGCAAATATCTTCACACTCACGCACATCCAACAGTGATGATTACATGCCACCAAAGAGAAGTGAGCCGAGTAACGAAGCCAGAGATGCTGCTGAGGCAGCAATGGCATGCATACCGAAGGAAGACACTCCCGAATTTAACACTTCATTGGTGGCAAAGGACGAGTAAAGCGTGAACTCGAGGCGTAACGTAAATGAGAAGTAGCAGCAACAAGAAAACGAAAGTTCTTAGCAGGAAGTGAAAGAAGTACTTTAAGCTCTAGAAGAATTGACTGTTAGCTACAATCCAGAATCACCAGGAACCGAAACCAAAAACAAAAATATTGATACTATGAACGAGGAATTGCAAAAAAAACGGCCACATTGAATGTCGTTACATCGGAGTTGCAATAATTGGAAGATATATCAGCGCATCATAAGGAACGAATTCATGGAATGCTCTCAAATCTTTTGCGTGATCAACAAGCCTTATGCACGGATTGTATCAGTGAGATAGAAATGAATGGTGGTAAGGTTGAAGAGAAATTCATTGCAGCTCTACTATATATTAGTAAAATTAAATCGGAAGCTAAAAATGTCGCATAAGATGTCAGAATCTGGAGGCGTTACAAACGGATTCAAATAAAAAGGTTTCTGAATATGAAAAGGATTTAGCGGGTGCCGATTGTTGAGCTCACAACATGAAGCGAGAATGAAGTCATTGTAGAAATCAATGTGAGAGACCGAGAACAAGAAGCGAACCCTTGAAGAACAAATCAATGGTCTTCGGGAGTGTACGAAACTGGAAGCAGCTGAGCATGTTTCAACAATTAATGCTGAAGCGTTACTCGTAATATTCGGTATCAATTAGATGAATTGCGTGACGTCCACACAAAACAATTGGCAGAGCTTCATGTTGAGTTTTCAGCCAAACAAGAGGCTATGACTGAGCTAAAAAATATCAATCAAAAACTCACTTTGGTACACCAACAAATGACCGAGGATTACGACAAGCTGAAACAAGAGGAAGACAATAAATCTACTAAATTGCAAGAAAGAAACACGGATACAACTGTTGAATATCTTACCTCCTCTCCTAACTGGGTATCGACATCGTGCAGAACCGCAATATTTACTCATTTGCACCAAATCCACTATGATCCATCACGGAAATCTAAATGAAGAAAATCGCGACATTCCCGAGGAGAGATTCGACGACCGAAATTAGTGAAAACTTGGGGATATACTTGTGTATATACACACGACTGACACTACAGGCGTTGACACGGCGATTGAACTACCGGTGGGGACGAGAAAAACTAGGAAATATTAGCGCCGGCTTAAGGGAAAAAGGAAAAAGCGAGGATTATTGTCAAAACCCTCATCTCGCGTCGTGATGTAAATAAACATTACTGACAGTTCGAACTGTCAGTCAAATGCATTCAAGGCGTTCAGCGCGTAACGCACTAAATTCTCACTAGGATCGCCACCGAGTGGAACTTGTTATGCGTGAAATAAACCGAGGGGAATTACTCGAACAAACGGAAACAAGTTGGGTAGACAGACCTATGCTCATGTCAGAAGGGTTTTGTACTCAACTTACAAAATGCAGTAACCAGCAACGAATAAAATCAAGAAACATGTCAAAGACGATTTTATTTAAGAAAATGTGAAATTCGAGGATCATACTATTATTAACAAAGTTGAAAGAATTGAGACTTCTGAGGTATTTGTTTTACTTATACCCATAGATATCTCCCTTGATAATTTTTCCAGATTTTTTAGAAACACCTTTTTCATGTATTCCACCCCCCCTGTGCCCCCACTGAAGCAAAAACTGACAGTTTAAGAACTGTTTTGAAAAGCTCTCATAGAGGACTTTCAGTTGATATTCATATCGGCTACCTTTCATGAAATTTTTTCAGGGCCCACTCCTCTGTACTGTAATCATCGATTCATGGCCTATTTTTTCGAATCCTAGAATGGTTACAAAGCCCTTTTGCTAGGAGCTCTCTCCTGCCTCTTCGACTTGTTTCAATTGTATGTACTCATTTTCATGATAGCTATCATTCCTGAAATTTTCATGCAAATCCTAGCAAAGCTGTAGTGTCTAAATCGATAAAAAGCGCATATGGCTCCATAGCCATATGTTTCCATAGTAATACAGGGCATATTGTTCCATAGTAATACAGGAAAATTCAAATCACTATAACTTCATTAAATACTATTCGATCCTTATGAAACTTTCAGAAAAGATCAATCTTATAAATAGTCACCTGTTTACTAAATTTTATTGAATTTAAGGGTACCGTTTAGATTTTATTTAAGAAAACATAAAATCGATAAATCATACTATTATTAACAAAGTTGAGTGAATTTCAACTTCTCATGTATTTGTTGTTGTTGTACTCATTAAGGCCTACATTCATGATTTTTTTCAAATTTTTCGGATGGAAGGCTTCCAATCGCGAGGGGGGGGGTACGCGAAAAGTTCGTACATTTCCCCTTCCCCTGCCCCCCTCGGTACACAGAAGGCAATTTTAAGACTTGTTTTGAAAAGATCTCATTGAGACCTTTCCAATGACACCATACTCGACTACCAATGGTGAAAAATTTTTTTTGAGGGGTCACCTCCCTATACGGGGAGACCCCCCTTAAACCCCTTTGAAAAATTTTTCCACCCTTGAACTTTCAAGAGGTCACCACTTCTGACCTTTCCACAAAGTTTCATGGCTGTAGGCTCTATAGTTTCGGAGAAAAAGTGCTGTGACATACAGACGGACGGACGGACGGACGGACAGACGGACACAGGTCGTGATTGCAATAGGGTTTTGTATTTTAGTACAAAACCCTAAAAAGCACTCGAAACATGATTTTCCCGGTGGACGGGAGGGAAAAAAAGGTTAACCAGAGGTTATTTAAGCCCAGGAAGATTGGCGCGTTTTCTTCTTTTTGGAAGTTTCAAGCCACCGACGGAGGTATAACAGAGCAATACTCAGCGAAAATATTGATGAGGAATTGGAAACGAACCTTGGATACCGGAACATTAAATTGGGACGAGACAATTATGCGGTGGCGATAATTTAAAAAAAAACGGAAGAAAAGGTCCCCTTACTAGAGTAGGGAATAAATGTAAGTGGCTAAAATTTTATTTCATTTTGGTCGAATTTGGAATAAAGTATAGAGTGTTACTCAAGTCGAGTAAAGATATTTGTAGATTTTCTTTCGTCGCCACCATTCGACATAAATACGTTCCTTTTCAGCTGTAAAAGGTGTGACTCGGAAATTTTTTTCCCGGGACGCTGACCAGGCAGGAAGACCTGGAAAAGTTAAGTGAGGTGGTAGTGTTCGGCGGGTGCAGTGAACGTCAATGTCGTTCTAGGTAATCTTGGTTGCCCTGTTATAAAAAAAAACGAGTTTTGTGTGGTCGTGTAACACTTCAACTCGTTCTGCGTGGCAGAGTTTCTTTTGAAGGTGATCTTCGCGGCTAAGTGGCGGTGAGCCCCACAACTCGTATGTGTTAATTTCGCTCCGGACGGTCGTCTTCTCGTTCGGGCGACCCCTTGAGAGGCCGGGAGAATCGAACGAATGGTGCCCACGCCCGTCTCCGGGTGAGTTAGTTTGGGTCGGTGGAGCCTCAGTCGGAGTAGACCCAATATAACGATGGGGCAGCTAGGAAATCGGTAATAAACAGCCTACTTCACAATCACAAACTTTTAACTTGGATTATGGTAAAGAGGTGAAGGCGGCAATTTTAAATTTCTTACAACAGATAGATACATTTTCTATTTAAGGTCACCTTACGTATTCGTGGCAAGAATATAGACTCGCATCCTTGCTTAAAAATTGTGAAAAATGAGGAGAGATTAGAGTGCTTTTGGTGAATCTGTAAAGCTTTTTGCAAAAGAAAGTAGATAAAACTTTGAGCAAAACAATGGTACGCCCAACTGAATCAGGAGTTGCAGTAAAAGTAGGTTGCCAACAAAAAAAAAATTATGGTAGCATCCTCGTATCATTTACTCGAAATGGAGTGAATAAAAAATTCAATTAAAATTTTCTGGATAAATTCAAGTAGTCTAACACTAGTTTTCATGTTTCCCTATCTAAATTCAGAATAATATTTCCAGAAAAGCAGAGCATACACCCTTAAAAGTCTGAAATTTCACACATGTTGTACAAAATATCGTATTCCATACACATGAGCTCCCTTTGCAGTCGCGACTTCAGGGCAGCCTGGTCACATGACAGCAAAGTGCAGAAATAAAATATAATGGAGGACAATCCACAGCCACCCCCAAACTTCCGTCGTTCGTCTTTCATCCCGTACTATGAAAATAATTTTTTATTGCTCCATTTCCCAGCATTTAATTTGAGCTTGCCGTCCTAGTCATTGCCACCAGGTTATACTCGTATTCGTATGTTTTTCGTATTTTTCACGTTGTTTTTCGCGCTTTTCTTCCCTTACTTTTTGCATCGACCACTAGACTATCATGTTGCGGATGATACACGGGAAAAGCCTAACCTGGTTGTTTGCCTCGTGATGGATACACAAATTACAAGACAATTAGCCTACGTGTGACAGATATGTATACGGCGATTTTCAGCCAGGTTGCTGCTGTCCGTAATTTGATTATAACCAACTCAGGTTGTCGGGCGACTTTAGGAGCAGGCAGGATAATTAATGGTCATGGTTTTCAAGCTTTAAATTTGTTTCCGACCACGTTTATAGAATTTGGTTGGTTATTTTCCCTCGCTGAATTTTTAATACGTTTTATATCATCATCAAGCGTTGAGCGGTAACAATTTTTCACGCTAGATTTAAGCGAGTACACATAAATTCAGTTAGTGTGAATATATGTATGGAAAAAATTTATGTGTTCACGTTGACAGGTTGTATTTTTTATTCCTCGCGATGTGACCTGATCTTATTTGAATTACGGCAACAGGCTAACGAAATGCAAATTAATTGTGGAAAATATTTTTAATAAGTTTACGAAATACGGTTTGAATTTTGTCGGTTGAACTGTAAAATGAAAATGAAGTTTGAATAAAATCCAATTAATGGAGATTTAATTCTCATTTTGCGATACTGCATCGAAGTACTTCTATTAAAAAATAAGAATTCTCTAAATACAAGAGCATTCACTCACTATCTGGAGTGTTTTAATT
Source organism: Odontomyia ornata (assembly GCA_963969285.1). NCBI lineage: Eukaryota > Metazoa > Arthropoda > Insecta > Diptera > Stratiomyidae > Odontomyia > Odontomyia ornata. Next base: position 390,628,581 of record OZ017739.1, read on the forward strand.
TGCTTGTATTTGATTATGTTACCACCAATAGACACGAAATATTTTGCTTCATTACCTTCCTTGTTATCGCCGTGATTGTACTGATTATTTCGTTGGAAAACCAATTAGTGTAAATTACCCAATTTCTAATCCAGTGCATAACACTTGCTTGCCTAACTCTTGAAATCATTGTCCAAACATTATCATTAATTTTATCCAATATCGCGTTCTTCATTGACGGAATGTGACCTAAAAAACTGTTAAATTGTCGTAAATGCAAATATAGCATGGGGCAACGATTGAGCTTTCAAACTCGATTACGAGTACATTCAAAATCAATTCAAACCAATATTGAGCTAAGCCCCGGAAGATATGAGAAAACAAATGAAAACTGCTGCAGATAACCAAATGAGAAGACCTTAAGCTCCAGGTAAAGTCGAGGTATTTCGATAATGGTAAAAATAAACTTTAAGGTGATGGGAAATTCAAGGTTAAACCATGCTCTGATGGAAAAGAAAGATGAACATATTTCGAATCAGGTGTCATTGAGTTTTCAAGGGCTTGATTTTATGTAAATCATATAAATAATGAATTGATCAGGTAGTTTTTTGATCTTAAAAACATTTGTGAAGAACAAACATGCTTCATATCATGATTTAATAGTAGAAAATTTGATTTGAATGTTTTAAAAAAATGAACAAGGTTTTATACGCAACGAATAGAGTTTCCACCAAAAGAAAGTAGAAACGATAGGTAGTTGTAAAATCTGCAAATCTAAGCTAGGTAGTTTCAAATTGAATTAAAACAAGTAAGTTATGCAAAATTATGCTCCTGACAAAAGAGATTTATGCTCAATGGATGAACTATCGATACAAATAATGAAAAATCTTAAGAAAAACGAAAAATGCACACCAAATTATTGGTTTCAAAGAAAAGCATTTTTTGCTCACTCCATTTCACCTGGCGGTCATTTAATTTATGAATTATATTTATGTAACATATCTTATCTGAAATTCTTGTTAAGATCTGATCAAAACTGTAGTGTCTGTTTCGATGGATTAATGCTGTCATTTGAATCGGAGATAATTGAAACGGTTATAGTTTCTATGATAGTATCATGCCTTTTAAGCTACATCATCCACTTTATTAGGGAGCATTCATCGCTGATTTACTGCTAATTTATTGGGCAACAAACAATTTTATAGGTCCCCACTTTGCCGAAAAATCAGGTGGTGTGGCTTAAGACTTAAGCTACATCAGCCATTCCCATACCTCAAGAACCAATGCACATAGAAACTTTTTTTGCTGGCAATATAACCAATAAGCAAGTTCCCAAAACCACCCCTTTAACCCCTAGGGTGTACCTCACCTCCACTTCCATATTATTTATTTAACATCATAATTAATAGATAGTTAATCCAATTATCGATCAGATGAAATAATCAAACACAAATATTAAATTTTAAAGCAATATAAAACAAGTAGAAATTATTAAACAATCTCAAAAGAATGATTAGGGAGCAAACGTTTGTGATTAGTTTTAAAAATATGAAAAGAATTAGGCAGAGGACCAACACGCATACTATTTTGCATTGGTGGTAACCGCAAAAGTAAAAGTTTGTTCGCGCAGAAGGGACGCGAAAAAGTCATGCGAGCGACTAGACCAGACTTAGCTATGCAGAGAAAGATAAGTGAGCAAAGATTATCCGAAAGCATTCATTTAAAAATAACCATGCGATTCTAAAGAAAGAATGTGTAAAGCTAGTAGGCGATCTATGTAGGGTTTGTAGTCCAACCGGCATCTGTAAAATAAACTACATGTGAATCTACGTTGGATAGATTGAATAGATTCAATAAAGTATTTGAGGTCTGGTTTCTACACCGGTGAACAATATTCTAAAACACTACGAACTAAGGAAATGAAGAGACGGATGGAAGTAGAAGGAATGCGAAAGTTATTAGATTATCTAAGGATAAAGCCAGTAAGGCGTGAAGCCTTCGAAACGATCAGTAATATGTAATAATCAAACTTTAGTTTATCGTCAAAGATAACACCTAGATCCTTGATGTATATACTTTCATGCAGGATTTCTCCAAGAATAGAGTATTCAAATTAAGAGCGTTAGAAATGCATCATCGACCTAATTGATGAAGATCGTTTTGCAATAAAACGCAGTCCTCCATATTATCAATAACTCTGAATATTTTACAATCGCCCGCATGTAAGAGACATGATGACGATACCAAAGCAGGAAAGTCATTGATGAATATGAGAAAAAATAAATTGATCCTTGTGGGATACCAAAAACAGGATCAAATGGAGCAAAGAGGTAGGAGTTGACAAAAACAACGCATGCATGGTTAGCGACATACGTGAAAAACCAGGATATAAGCAAGGGGGAAGACTAAAGGTTTTTATTTTGCTGTGAAGGAGACTATGATCCATAGAGTTACAAGCTTTGAAGAAATTCGTATACATAACATCTACTTGGCTTTGTTTTTCAAGCGCGGAGGAGACTATGTTGGTAAAAGATAAAAGGTTGGTCAAGGTTGATCGAACTTTGATGAAGCCATGCTGCTGGTGGGACAATAAGAGAAGAACTAATGGAAAGACTCTATTAAATACTACACAATCGAAAATCTTGCTGAAACAAGAGAGAATAGAAAGAGGTCGGAAGTTAGTAGCACAATTAATATTACCTGCCTTAAAAATAGAAAATGCATATGCACGTTTCCAGTAGGAAGGAAAACTGGCATTGGCAAGACTAATATTAAAAATTATAGATAACGGAACAGACAAAGAAGATGACAAAGATTTACTAAGAAAATTCAGATTTCTTTCTAGACCACAGCCTATGCTTGGATCTAAGGTTTGCATTATAAGCTCGATCTTGAGTGAATTTGTAACAAATTTAGAAGCATCTAATAACGATGAACGTCCTTAGCAACTGGACCGATATTTGAACAAGAGAAGAAGGACGAGAAATACCGTGCAAACAGATCACATAAATCTTGCGATGATGTAGAGGTAATGTCTTTGTAGCGAACAAACTGTGAAAATTTTACGAGAACTCTTAAAAAAATGGTTATAAGACCAAAATGGTATCGTGTGATTGGCATCTAAGGAGATTACAATGTGCTCTATATATTTCTTCTGAGCAGAAAAAGTTGCTTTTCTGGCTTCTTTGCGAAGTTCGGAGTCCCTCTGGAGACGTGATTTCAGAAATTTTAAACGAGCAGAATCCTTAGCTTTCATTGCTGCTACTTAGTTATAGTCGAGCCATGGGACATCATCTGGCTTTTCTGGACGACATATAGGAGTATTTTCCTGGATGATTTTAGGTAGTGTAGTATAGAAGTTACTAAGTGCCTCATTGCCTCCTAGATATTTGAGGAGAAAGAACCAGTGCCTAGAATTAATTTCCTGTTCCATTCTGGAGTAGCTACCTTCAAAGAAGTGGAAGCGAGCAGGTGACAACTATTCAGGATGAGAAGCTTCCTCTTCGTAGTACTGCAGCAACTTTTGGGAACTCACTTCCTGCAAATAGCGCCTCCAACTGTCACGGTCCATTGACGGCGTATCCTCGGTTTCACCACTGGTCTCTTGCCTTCAGTTCTCCCAGGGAATACCTTTTTGGGTATCCATTGTTAGTCCTACGATTCATGTGTCCAGCTAATTGCAGCTTCCGCAGTGTTACAATCATTGAGACCTCCGGTTCGTTGAAAATTTCGTACAGCTCATGGTTGTATCGAATTCGCCATTGGCCCCTGTCTAGCTTCACTCCAATTATTTGGCTCAGGACCCATTGCTCAAAGGCGTTCAATATATTTGCGGATGCTTGGGTCAGGGTTCATGTTTCACACCCATACCATGACACAGGCCTTAACACAGATTTGTATACTTGGAGCTTTATTTTCCTGTGCATGCAGCTGGTTTCGAAATTGGCAAAACTGAATAAATTAATTTACTTATGAGCTGTATTTTTCGGCGTATTTCTTCCCTTTCATTACTCGTTCTCGTTAATATAGCGCCTAAATACACAAATTCACCAAAATTTTCAATACTGTATTCGCCAAGTGTGATATTTTGTGTATTAGAGGTATACTAGTTTTGCTTCGCTGTCGAGTTTCGGGAAAAGTTCCTTTGCAGTTGTTAATGACCGTGACGAAATGTTGATGTCGTCCGCATAGGCTACTACTTGGCTTGACTTATATAGTCATATACCTGGTGTATCGACAGGTAGCTTCCTTATGACGTACTCCAGAGCCAAACTGAATAGCAATGGGGCTAGCCCATCTCCCTGTTTTAGTCCGATATTTGTGTCAAAGGTATCAGTGAGTTGCATATTGATGCGAACTTAGGAGGTTGTCGACGTCATTGTCATTTTGGTAAGACGGACTCATTTGCCTGGGATGCTACAGTAGGTTACGATCAATACTGTCGTATACTTGCTTAAAGGCAACGGAAATCGGTGCACGTCTATATTAAACTCCCAGTATTTTACAAGTACCTGCTTAACTGTGAACAATTGGTCTTTTGTCGATCTACCTGCTCTAAAACCACCTCGATACTCCCCAGTAATACTGTTGGCGTATGATCCAATTTTATTTTCTAGGATTTTCGAAAACGAGAAGCTAGGCGTGTATTAATGAGAAAAGACAGTGGAGGAGGATGCGGATAAGACTTCATATATAGTGTGAGAGAGAGGGAAGTTATGAGAAGATTTAGGGAGATTAGATAGGATAAGGTCGAACATTTTTTTATTGATGTTGGGAACAATATTGTACATAGAAAGGGCACGAAATGAAAGAAAGGAAGAAAGATGTAAAGGAAAACGGCCAGTTGAAATAACTGTGGTGAAAGTCTCATCGCATACAACAGCAGCAATATAAAAGTCGCCACAAACAAGAATATAGGATGAAGGATAGTTGCTGGTGATATAGAAAGTAAGTTCCGAGAAGAATCGCTCATAAATTCAAATTGAACTGTTACAGTAGACAGTGAAAACCAACATTCTACTACAAAGAATGACAATACGGACAACATGTAGTTGTAATTCCACTGGAGGAGAAGCATGGAAGTCCGCGCCCACAGGACAGCTGATGGATTTATGAACACCTACAAGAACGCCACCTCCATCAAGTTCACCGCTGACTAACTGGTCACGATCACTACTGAAGATAAAAAAGTTCATTGTCACAAATATCATCAGTCAGCCAATTTTCTGTTAAGCACATAATTTTATCACTATGAATAGGATAAGCTACTCGCAGGACATTTGCCTTGGTCCTGAGATCACGAACATTTTGGTAGTGACATGATGTCCATTGTTAGTTGACGATTTCAGAAGGTTCATTGAGGTCCCGTTTTGATCCAAAATTGACTCTTGGGATGCCTATTGATGCAGAATTTAACCAGTAATCCTCAAGGCCAGAATTCAGGATGCAGCATACTAGTAATTGATAAATTCTTAGGTAGTATTAGTTTAAAGGAGCTTATGAGTTAGTCCGAAAAATTGTCCTTAGTTAATTTGACGCACTTAAATAGTTTAGGTGCATAACCAAGTTTAAAAACAACGTACTAGGTCATATCCTCTTTCGAAGTCTCGTAGGCTAGGTTCGATATGAAAACTTGAAGTGGAGGTGACATTGCAATCAATATGTCATTACCTATCGTGATGTTTACTTGTGGGTTAAGTAGGGTATTTGGTGCAGGACTATCAGTCTGAAGCTCTGTTTGAACAACCATACTACGGGTAAGAGAACGAGCCAGCAGATCTCGAGGTCCTCGATGATCGATTGATGATTGTTAATCGCTGGATATGTGTTGAGAATTATACTGATCTTATACACAAGGTGATATTAATGGAGAGGGCAAAGAATGAGGATGGTGCTGTAACCACTGCACTGGATGTTCTTGATAAATGTTTGGTGATTTTATTGATGTAAGTGGCTGTAAGTTTACATCACTTTGGGCTAAATTTTGATTTTGACGTTGATGCTGCTGGAGCTTATCTCTTTTCATGGCATCGCTGAACTTAGAAGATGTAGAGGGCCGTTCCGTTTGCGCGACCTTAACGAAAGCCGTGAGCGATGTCTTTATCTCATCGAGTTTTACTTGCATTCTTAGTAAGAAGTTCGATAGCGAATCAACTGTAGCATTGGCATTGCCCCCAGGGCGGAACTGATCTGGTAATTCAAAGGGGTGCAACTGCTATCGTTGGGTTGTCGTCTCCGATTCCAGTGAAGCCGACGGGGACTGGCGTTCCCGGGGTACCCGAATCGCTTAGTAAAAATACTAGGATTGAAACTGGATCCGAAACATAGTGGCTTTGTGATTGTTCGATAACAAGATCAACTCATTGCTGCGAACCTCAACCCTGGAGGTATATTCAGGTACCACGGGCAGCCGATGAGCCTCCATCATAAAGATGGTCAGCTGATTGGTTGCGGCCCTTCGGGGAGTTTCGTGGTGGCTTGTGGTGCAAACAAAGGTTGGCGTTAACTTTATAGCGTCAGATACAGCTGGGTCTCGGATCTACCAGTATCAAAGTTGAGAGTTTCCTCAATGTACACTGGTACCGAACTTGGGGGCGAATGATTGGCGCTTAAACCAATCGCTGTCTAATGGTGACCGTGAGATTAGGCCTATAACAGGCAGGTGCTCACGTTAATCAAAACGACACATGTAGCATTGGCACTATGAAGCCGATCGACAAACGAGGAGCTAGTATACCAATGAACGCCGAAATTGCTCCTAGCGATACTGTCAGGCACTGGGCCAGACAAAGATACACATTTCCTGTGGAAAGTTAAACTACAAAAGCCAAAATGCGTGACAATTTCGGATTTATTAGCTTTACCCAAGCAATTTGACGCGGTACAAAACGATATAATAACCACGTTTTAAGTTAAGATAAAGATAAACAAAGTTATAATATACTATTTGTTAATGCACCAAAAAATTAAAGACTTTATTGTATATTCGTTTTAAAATTGGGAGTGATTGTGATTGAAAAAAAAACAATAATTTCACACTATACACATAAAAATTGTGTCTACAGTATAATGATTCTAATCGAAGCAAGAAACTCTGATGGTTTAAATATTTGATAAGAATAATTTGATTTGAGATGATTAACAAGAGAAAAACGGGGGAAGATTTAGTTCACTACTAATTAAATAAGAGTTGCTTAAATATTTAGATGTCACTGCACTCCGTTTGTATTTATTTTTATTATTTAGAAGACAAAGATTTCATGAAGAGGTTCGAAAATAATGAAAAAAATTAATCGCACTAAAAACAATAGCACATCACTTTAGGTTAGTAGAATGATATCACTGCCAATCAAGACCAAAATGCTTAAAATATTTAAGCGTTAGCTATTAGCGTTCTAACTCACGAATTTGAAAGGACAGGTGTATTAAGCTACATCATCCACTTTATCAGGGAACAATTATTATAGATGCATATTTAATTGCTGATCTATTGCGGGTCAAAAAATATTATTACTTCATCCCTTCTCCAAAAACGACCTCATCAAACCTCGCCGCGAAGTTGTCAAAAGTTCTAAATATATTTTGTATACTAAATAAATATATTTTGTACACTAAATAAAGTCAGGGGCAGTTATTCCTAAAGTTCTACGAAGGAGAAACACAGGGTGTGCAGCAGCAGACGATAGGCTCTATAAGACTCCAGCATTAAAACGTAATCACCCCATAGTACCTAGGTTACTAATGTATGTAAAAACGGAAAAGAAAAGTTAAAATTGTTAAAATATTTTATTATTGACAAAAAAGACCATATGTTGACTTCTGACTTATTTCCTGCTATTATGATTTTTTTTTGAGTTTTTTGGATCAAAAATGTCGAATCGCGAGGAAAGGGGAAAATTTTCCGTACATTTTTTGCTATTGTAGCAAAAGTACCAGTTAAATACTCTTTTGGAATGTTTTCTCCCTTATTAGGTTCTTTTGTAAAAACATGTTTTGAAGCTTTTTATGAGGAGTACTTTATTTTATTCCAGAGAATCTTTAAATGCTTCAGCCTTACCCGCATCGTGGAATCAAATCCCTTTTGGACCATGTATAGATGATACCACAATTTTACTGTTTATTCGAAAATATTGGCACATCCTCCAGAAACTTCCACTATGAAGCTAGAGACTGTGCAAAAAGCTTTCCCACTGCTTGTTTTGGAATGCCTTTATCTTCTCAAAGATTAGTTATTCGAGTAGCATAGAGTCACCTATATACCTAGCTCTCCTCCGAACTTGATTCCTTCCCCTCATCGGTTGATTGATATTCTGAGGGGGGTTCATTAGGATTCGATTTCTTTCTCAGAGTTATGTTCCCAAGGTCTTTTTTAGCTTATACGATTTTCTGAGCGAAGTTCTCAATGATGTTGTTGACCATTTCAGGTGATGGAGGATGCATTTTATTGGCTGATGCAACTTCAAATGCGTTCCAGTTTGTAGTTCTCTTTTTCTGCATAGAAACGGTAATGAGGATGATTTCTATGAAGAAGAGGACCGGTTTGCGATCGGAAGACAGTTCATCAAGGGTATTTAACCGAATAGTTTGTGCAAAATTTCATGATATTCCAATCTCCAGTGCAAAGCCATTTCTTGATCCATAATATGTTGGTTCATTAGGACTAAAGTGGTTGACTATGAAGGATATATTAGGTTCGGTCCCAGCTTTGTTGGTTTCCACAGCTCTCCATAGATGGTAAATGAGATTAAGATCTCCTGCGATGAAGATAGAGCCTTAAGTTTTTACATATGTACTGAGATCATTTCTGAAATTTATTTCCTCGAGGGGTGTGTGCAAAAATCACAACGAACCCGAGAAAATCAGTACCCACCTTAATTTTTGTGGCTTCTAGTCTTTGAAGAGTGGGTGTATCAATTAGATAGTGACTCACGTTGCATCTCACGAAAATGGTTGTTCTGCTTCTTTTACCCGTCATTCTGTTACTTCTGTACATAACGTTGTTAGAGATGCGGAATCATATTTCAGGCTTTTGGAAGATTTCTTGAATTTGTGTGATGTCAAACTTATGATCAAATATAAATTGCTTTATTTTATCCAAGTGCTGAAGCAAGAAATTCGCGTTTTCCACGTCAGAATTGAATTAAACTGATTCCACTCACTGGGAAACCCCTAAAATGTCTCTAAACCTGCAGACAAGCCTCGGAATGGATTGGACTCACGGCAATGACCTCGCTATGGAATTGAATCCTGGCATGTCAGATCAATCAATTACCCTGGCGCTGTCAAGCGTCTCTTAAAACAGGCCAGTCAATATAAATTAAAAATACTGGCGATCCAGGAAACGAACTGGACTGGATACAACATGCAAGACATGAGATCGCACACAATATTTAAAAGTGGGAAGCCACCGGAAAACGAGAATCCGGAGTGGCCTTCATTGTGGATATGTAATGAATGGTTGTGTGTAATCCGCATAAAAGCAAAATTCTTCAAAATCTAGCTGATGAATATTCATGCCCCGAACGAAGAGAAGGAAACGTTATTCAATCACCTGAAAAGACTAGTCAACTCATTGTCTACGAACGACACAAAAATAATTCTGTGTGATTTCACCGCTAAGTTTGGCAATGAGATATATCATCGGGGAACGACTGGAGGATATAGCCTCCACGATAAAATAAATGAAAGCGAGCAGCGCCTGATCAACTTTGCATGTAGCATAAATCTAGTCATATGTTCGACTGGCTTCCGACATCGGCGCATTCATAAAATGACCTGGGTATCACCGCATGGCGACACACAAGACCAGATCCACCATGTTCTAATCGAACAACGTTGGGCCTCGAGCATACTTGGCGTCCGTAGATACCGAGGGGCCAACCGTTACTCAGATCAGATTAACGTATTAATGTCGTACGTGAATGGTATACTTGGTGAGGACCAGCCCGCTACAAGAATTTGACACCGAAACCCCTCGACATCTGGCCGGCTCTCATCTTATCAGACGCATCGTTAAAGACAAGCAACGAGCTCTGGATGGAAGTGAAAGTGGGTATTAAGACCACGGTGGAACAGACGATCGGATATCAAGCCCGGCACAAGAAAAATGATTGGTTCGATAATGAGTGCCAAAATGCGTTAAATAAAAATAATCAGGCGTACAAAGATTACGTTGGTAGGAAAACCAGGACAAACAGGTAATATTATGAAAATCTTAGAGGGGTAGCGAATAAGATGATTAGAATTAAAAAAAAAATACTCTAATGACCAATTGAGAAGTACAGATAAAAGTTTCGTGAGCAACAACACAAGACAAGCATAAAAAGTAGTGAAATTCCTGAAACGTGGTTATCAGGCCAAAGCCACGCGCTATCGTAATGACATCGGCAAAATCATTGCTGATGAAACCAAGATTAAGGAAATATGGTCATCATATTTCAAGAACCTCCTTAATCCTCCACACAGCTTCAGAACATCGGAGCCTATAGATCTTGGCGGAAAGCTTCCATTGGCCCCCACCAACTCTGAATGAAGTTTGTTCCAAGCTCAAAAGAATAACAGCGCGGGCCATTGACGAGATTCCATTGGAGCTCACCAAATTTGGTGGCGGCAGTGTTCATAAAGCTATTCACAAAATTACCCGCGCATTTGGCAACAAGAACATATGCCGAAAGAGTGGAGCCAATCAATTATATTCCCTATCCACAAAAAAGGTGATAAGTTAGAATGCGAAAATTATAGAGGCATATCACTACTTTCAAAGGTCTCAGAAAATAAAATCGGATCAGACATCAACAGTATTATTGGGGAGCAGATAGATCGATAGTAGACCAATTGTTCACAGTAAAGTAGGTACTTCAAAAATACTGGGAGTCCAACATAGACGTTCACCAAATTTTCGTTGACTTTAAGCACGCATACGATGGCAGTGATTGTAACGTACTATACCAAATAATGCTTTGGTATCCCAACCAAATTGTTCGTCTTACCAAAATGACAATGACGAGGACGACCTCCCAAGTCCACATGAATAATAAACTCACTGATGCCTTTGACACAAATATCGGACTATAGCAGGGAGATGGGCTGGCCCCAATGCTGTTCAATTTGGCTCTGGAGTACGTCATAAGGAAGCTACCTGTCTATATACGAGGTAAGTTACTATACAAGTCGAGCCAAGTAGCAGCCTATGCGGACGACATCAACATTTTGTCAAGCCAAGTAGTAGCCTATGCAGACGGCATAAAAATTTTGTCACGGTCATTTAAAACTGCCAAAGAACTCTTCCTGAAACTTGACATTGGAGCAAAACAAGTAGGGCTACAAATGAATGGAAATAAAATAAAGCTCATGACGCAGTCGAGGAAAAGATACCTCAAATACACAAAATATCACACTTGATGAATACGGTATTGAAAATGTAAGCAAATTTTGTGTATTTAGGCACCAATATAATGAAACCCGCTAGTGAAAGAGACGACATAAGCCGAAGAATGCAGCTCAGAAATAAGATTTTTTATTCAGTTTTGAAGATCTTGAAGATCAGCTGCTTACACAGGAAAACAAACCTTCAAGTATACAAATCTGTGATAAAACCTGTGTTATGCTATGGGTGTGAAACATGGACCCTAACCCAAGCATCGGCAAATATGTTGAACACCTTTGGGCGACGTGTCCTGAGGTGAATAATCGGAGCGAAGCTATACGGGGACCGATAGCAAATTTGATACAACTATGAGCTGTATGAAATTTTCGACGAGCCGGAGGTCTCAACCATTGTAAGACTACGGAAGTTATAAGGAGCTGGACACATGGATCTTATGGACGAACAATGAATACCCAAAAAGGTATTGGCTGGGAGAACTGAGGGCCGGAGACCAGTGGGAATCCGAGGAACCACTGGTCGGACTGGGTCGACGTAGACAGTTTATCGCTGCTCGGATTTCGAAATCGGAGGATGCGGTCAATGGACCAAGACAGTTGGAGGTGCTATTTACAGGAAGTGAAGGTGGGTTTATAGTGCTACGAAGAAAAAGAAGAATACAGTGTCAGTAGGCATAAACCGAGGACACTGGCCAATTCACTATTTATTCTGCGTGTTCCTGAATATAATGTCACAAGGCGTAAGCCAAGGGTGTGGGCCAATACTACGTTTTTGCCAATGTGTTAAGTTTCGCTAGGCGTAAACCGAGGACACGGGCCATTGTTTTGTTGACTACGAGATCCCAGACCATCCCGAATATCCAGCCTATGCCAGTTACCGTCACCAAGGACTGCACTTAAACTCACGTCCCACTGAGTCCCAACAACGTGTTTCAAGGTCCTTAGACACAGTACTCATGATACTAAGAAGCCCCTGACTTGACGGATTCTTAGGCAGGTAGCAACTAGACTAATTCAAGCGTTTGTATATTTACAGGGTACGAATTGTACTCCTGCCCCGGTGCAGAGGGCACTCTCTCCCACAAAGTTTCCGGTATTGTGACCCCCAGCGGGGAGCTCGTTTCGCCTACCACCTTCCCGTCCCGCCGTTCCGAACCTTTACAAGCACTGGCCAGTATCCCCGATGGGGGGCCCCGACAGCAGAAGGGGAGATAAGCGAGCTTTCACCAGGTAGAAGTAAGGAAACCTTCAAGGGCTCACACTCTTAGTGGTTGCCGTTGACGAGCGCAAGCGATTAAGGACGAGGCCCGTCAAATTGAAAGACAGTCCCAGAGGGAGATCAAGGAGAAAGCCCGCTGGAAGCACAGATAGCGCCACTTGGCTGCTAGTATTGTACAAGTTTTTTTCTAAATACATTATGAAATCGTTAGAAACAAAGAGTGTTTTATTTCAAAAAGTGAGAGGAGGTCCTCGTTGCATGGGGTAGGGTAGAACTCAGGGTACCGCTGCTAGAAAAAAATTATAACGTTCCGGAGAGACAACAAGACAATATTTGCACGTAATCAGCTTAAAGTAAAAGTTTACTTTTGCCGCGATATAAATTTTCGATTAAATCACCTCATTTTGCCCGAAATAAGGCAATTTGTTGGAATCTGGCAGTGGTTGTTTCCGTGTATGAATGTTTGGTGGTGGTAAATGGAGGCCTATTTGATGCTTTGTGATAAAAAGAGAATCCATGAGGGTCGGGTAGGACTTCACTTCGTTACTGATTCCACCGATTTGCAATAATGTGATTAGCAATAGCGATCCATCGATGTACAATACATTGAAGTGGCAACGGTGAGTGATGGTTGGTGGGTCATTGATCATCATTGGCGAATGCATGATGGTTTCAAGGTAGCCGTCTTTGTTTCTAGCATTGATACTACCGATGTGCAATGTATTCAAGTGGCCAGGACGGATAATGGCTGGTGGGTTTTCGGGGATTATGGGTGAGGGCATGGTAGTTGGGCGGGAGCCGTGCTTGCTCCCAACATTGATGCTGCTGATGTAAAATATATTGAAGTGGTGATGATGGATGATGGTTTGTGGGTCCACCAATACTTAGATTGTTCCATCCTAGCTGGACCCGTCTCCGCAAACCTAGTAAATGAGTATCTCTATTGGATCTGTTGATACCTGGAGCTTTGATTTGGAAGATGATTAATCTTCTCATCGGTAGCCCGTCTATATACATCATATATAGCCGAAACATAATCAGAATCGAAAAGATATTGATACATGTCAAAACACAATACCTCTGGAAAAATGACGCCAGTGGTCAGACAAATCTTAATGTACCCATCTGGAGTGTAGAACGGTTGCAAAATCCAGGGATTTAGCTCACAGTTACAGATTTTATCATATGTTTTTGAAGTGGTTTCAAAATAAAGAAAATGACTTTTGTCGTGATGAAGAGTTTGACAAATACTTCGATTCGATTTATAGTGCTACCAATCTGTCTTAGACTTTCAGTATAGACCAGGATATGCACAAAAATATTTCCTTCTAAAAACTTCTTTCCATTTTACTAGAACTCTGATTGAACCAGATCTGACATCTATATGTCAAGACTGGTATAACCAAAGTCTTGTAGCAAATTACCTTTTGAAAAATGCATTTGGAATGAAGGGGTCGTCGAAGGGACATGACAACTTTTTTTGCTTTACTGACATGATTTTGACATCTACATTACAGCACGGATACTGATCGAGATGAACACTGAAGCATCAAACACAGTATTTATGTGGAACTCATTTTGCACTCCACTTAGCAGTCATTTTTTGAAAAGCCTTTCAATACCGTTTTAGATCCTCACTGGTAAACTGCAGGGTTGTCCAAACAAAATTCTTTCACAATCCTGCGAATTGACTTTCATTCGCTAAGCGTCCGTATGTAACTGCACATCATTGCTTTAAGCTAATGAAGGCTTTCAATCTGCGTTATAAATTATAAGATCATCAGCAGACGCTTCTAGTGTTTACGTTAGCGACAGATTTAAATCAAAGCTATTCAATAGTTTTCGAATGAATATGGAGAAGAGTAGAGGCTCAAGAGCTACTCCTTGCAATAGATCATTCAAGGCCTTGAAATCGTGCATTATTATTGGATCTCCAACAGTTACAAGAAAAAAACGTTCTGAGCAACATATTGTAAATGTAGACGACAAGTTGTCTGGGGAACTTGCCTTGAAGGAGTTTAAAAGTTAGTCCATGTAGCCATGACACATCGAAAGCTTTCTCCATCTCAATATGATGTGTTCCAACACGGTCTCTTTTGCTTAGTTTTCAAAAGACGTCTGAGGTTACTTTCGTTATTGCATGTATGGTCGAATGGTTGGCACTCAACTCTTATTTCTTAACTATCATCATGTTTGTTTTAAAAGCCGTTTGGATAGGCTTTATTAAAATTTTGTTTTTATTTTTTTTGCCAACGGTAGAGTATAAGAATGTTATTTGAACTGTTTAAAAGTGAAATTTTATTTAATATACTGAAGAACAGAATGATTTTTTTGTTATTATGTAAAATTGGTACAAGTTTGGTTGATAGCAACATAAAAGGTGAGACTATGTTTTAGACTCTTCTACATAAGTCGGTATTATCAATAATATCATTTCATGCCTTAATTAAAAAATGTGGCCTAGAGCTTTTATTTTGTATAAAACATAACTAAAGTAGAAGACGAATGCTGATGCGGGGAAAGACAAATTTTTGTATGGAATACTGTACGAAATTGTAATCTTGTAAAATCTTCCATGTATCTTCGTTTGAAAACCGGCAAAATAATAATAACTCATAGTTATAATGAAGAATTTTAAAATCGTACTGATAATTTTTTTAAGTGATCTTAACTTTCGGAACTAGTTTTTTAATGCTTTTCTAGTTGCATCGAAGAGAATTCCTTTCTTCGTTTGAAATTGTTTCTGGGCAAATATAATAACCTCTTTTTGCCTTTGAAGTGTCCAAATTGAAATCAATAAAATTTAAGTTGCTTACACTACACACGCGTTTTTATTAAAGAGCTATATGCTATACACAAACGACGTGTTAGTAATCATGTAATAGTATTTAACTATAATAATATTTAATTACCGCATCCACAAACTATTCGCCTCAGTATAAATTTTTATTGACGTCTTTATAGGAATTCAAGGCAACCTTAGTTCGAAGAGTCAACACTTGCAGAGTGATTAGCACAGTGATCTCGTCATTTACCTTGGAGCAACTTTTAAAAGAAATGCCATAATCTAGACAAATGAATGCTTACTGTCTCAAGCTACTTACTGCGTTAATAAGGCACAGAGGTCAACAGAAAAAATATAAACTGCGGTAATAGTCCAAAAAATTACAAAATCATACCTTACTGAACAATCTGAATCAGGTGGTCCATGAAACAAGTTGCTGTGAAAATGAAAACGTATTTATATAAGAATCGCGGTCAATGTCTCAACTCTTGTGATTGATCACGCAGGAAATATTGACCAAACCCATTAACGACAGGTCAATTTTCTTTTAATTTATGAGATTTTTTTTTTCTTTCTCAAAATTCATATAATACATTGAAAATTTAAATTTATTCATTTTACAAATCTGAAATAGATTTTGTTGCAAATTTGCGTTATTTTCGTATTGAATAAACATATTGGCATTCATATAGTATACTATTGTACTTGTAGATATAGTTAACAATCATTAAAATGGCATTAGATTTGCCTACTAAGAGAAATACTAGCATGAAAAAGATTATTGAAATAAACTTTTTCATATCTATAAAAGATGCACCTTATTCGACGGCAGCCTTGACCAATGCATTAGATGACTGAAACAATAATGTCGTTGCTATCAACAATGGCAAGATTTAAATTTATTTTAATTTTTTCACCAAGATGCTATAAATAAATAAATGAATATATATATATATATATATATATATATATATATATATATATATATATATATGGCTCATCATAGCCATCTCCAGCTGTGTTCCTCAATCTACACTCATATCATACAACTTCGCAATACTAACTTGTTGCGTATTAATTTGTTACAATTACTTTTCGAGTCTTGCTTGTATTGAAACTAGCCGTTATGTATATCGTATCAGTTGGATGCAGTCACTCAAGATCGCTCTCTTGCCTTTTGACCGTGTACGTGGACACATCAATTCGTTAATTACTAGAACTCGCTAAATCATTTATATTCCTTGTTTTATAACCATTATATTTTATAACCATTATATGTTATAACCATTATACTACGACTAAACATACTAGCACTGTTTTATTTACCTCAAATTCCACATAATTTGGGAGCTCAACCGGGATGTGAAGTCAACCGGGATCTGAAATCAACCAGGATTCAAGTCGTCCGGGATATGAAGTCAACCGAATTGGAACCAATTAAGATTTGGAATCATTCGAGATTGGAATCATTTACAATTGGACCGGCAACAGTGATTTCTAAATGATAAAAAGTGACTGGAAACTGAAAATTGCATTTGGGTGATTAGTGAGTGATTGCAAATTACATATCAATAAAAAGTGTACAAAACGCGTAACAAGACATAACCTATGATACTGACAGTGAAAATTAACGGTATTGTCCAGTTAACTTCAACAGTTCATTTCATGCTACATAACAGTACCAACATATAAACAGCAAATTAGCAAAGTTGATATCTCAACACGGATACGGTGCATTGTGGGTATAACGCTTATTTAAGTATATTTCTTGATTAGAAATGAGCGGAAGAAGGAATAAAAATCGACAGGACAGCCACTCGTTGGTAGATTTTGACTCTGGTGTGGATGGAACTTCGACACGAATGACTTATATACAAAGAGATATGTCTGTAAAATGCAGTTACACCGACTTCGAAAACATCCAACGAAAATTTTCCGGCGACGAAAGAATGAGTGTTAAGAAATGGATCAAAAGTTTAAATTTACAAAAGCTTATATTTTGTAAACGATCATTGGCGGGAGCAGCCAAGATTTTTGCGGATTGTGACGCCAAGCCACTCACATTATCGGAGGTGAAGAGTGCATTGACTTAAGAATTCCAAGCCAAAATATCTAGCGCAAACGTCCACAGCAAGCTCAAGGAAAGAAAAAAGAAAACTGATGAAACACTCTGCGAATATTTGTATTATATGATTGACATCGCGTCACAAGCTGATATAGAGGAGATTTCCATAATTGAATATGTTATACACGGAATAAAAGATTACGCGAGTAACAAAAGTGCTCTTTATGGCGCAAAAACAATTAAAGAATTTAAGGAAAAGCTTGAAATTTACGATAAAATTAGAAACAAGAATAGTAAATACGTGAACACTAAAAGTAACGAAGTAGAAAGACAGTCTAAAAAAGAAACAACGAAGAGAAATGAAAAAACAAAACTGAAGCGAAATTGCTTTAACTGTGGATCGATGGATCACGAGTTGCGTTTGCCCAAACAAGGAAATAGATCCTAAGTACTTCGGCTGTAATCAGTTCGGACATAAAAGACCCAACTGTCCTGCGGTAGCAACAATGGGAAAATCTACGCATGTCGCTGTCACAAATACAAGATATGTATTATGTAAAATTAATGGTTGCTTGCTACAAGGTTTACTAGACACGGGAAGTGACATCTGCATAATAGAGGAAAGCCATTTAAGTCGATTAATCCTAAATATTACCAAGAAGTTGCTCAACTGACTATTGCAAGATTGGGAGCAAATATCATGACGAGAGGTTCCCGTATACTAGACATCGAAATCAAAGGAGCCATTTTTGAAAATATTGAAGTACACGTTGTTAAAAATTCCCATATGATACCATATTTGATAATCGGAATGAATCTGTTGCAGTTAGCAGTTATCTTAATTGAAGAAGGGAAAGTGAATATAAGTAAAAAGAAAGTGTCAAGACATGCTTCTTAGCAGAAATTGAAGGAGATACGGTGGGTAAGACTTCCAAGTTTCCTGACCTATCCTATTTCATAGACGAAGATATTAGGAAGAAGCTGCTTGTACCAATAGAAAATTATGTTCCCGATGTTCGTCTAGAATCACCTATCCAAATGAAAATCGTAACGACCGATGACCTACCGATACACAGACCGCCAAGGAGATTCTCACCGATAGAACAAAACATAATCCAGAATCAAATCAAGGAGTGGTTAGAAAAGGGCATTATCCAAGAAAGTAGCTCTGATTATGCAAGTCAAGTAGTTCTAGTAAAGAAAAAAACGGGAACACATCGATTATGTGTTGATTACCGGGGTATCAATAAAAAATCCACAAGGATCGATATCCTTACCTGTCATAGAGGATCAGGTGGACAAGTTACAGAATTTTTAGTTTTCCACCACTCTCGAGTTAGAAAACGGATTTTTTCATGTGACGGTGGAAAATTTCACCAGAAAATGTACTGCATTCGTGACCAGTAGTGGACAATATGAATTTATTCGAGGTCCATTCGATCTCTGCAATTCACCTACAGTGTTTCAGAAGTACATAAATTGCATGTTGAGAAATCTAGTTAACGAAGTCATTGTAATTATATATTTGGATGACATCGTGATACCATCAGCTACAATCGAGGAAAGAGTAGAAAGACTCCAGCATGTGCTGAAAGTGGCTGCCAGAAACATATTGAAGATTAAATGGTCAAAATGCCAGATATTGCAGAATGAGATCGAGTACTTAGGTTACCAAGTCAGAAGTGTTCACATATCTCCATCAGCGAGGAAGACGTAGGCTATAATGAATTTCCCGATCACCACAACGATGAAACAGATGCAGGGCTTCTTAGGACTGGCAAGCTACTTTAGGAAATTTATATGCAATTTTGCAATCAAAGCTAAGCCTCTTAGTGATTTATTAAAGAAAGGGAGTGATTACAACTTAGAATGAAAACACCTCGAAGCAATAAGAGAATTGAAAGAAGCGCTCGTCAGCAAACCAGTATTGAAAATTTTTGAATACACAATGGAAACAGAGTTACACAATGATGCTTCCAGAGAAGGATATGGAGTGGTTCTTTTACAATGAAACAATGACCACGGTACCCTACACCCAGTTTATTTTATGAGTAAGAAGACCATGGATGCGGAAAAGCAATATTGCAGCTACGAACTGGAAGCGTACGCAGTGGTTGAAGCAGTTAAAAAGTTCAGAGTATATCTCCTTGGACAGCGATTCAAACTAGTAAGCGACTGTAAGGCATTCGAATTTACATTGAAAAAGAAAGATCTAGCGACACGAGTCGCTCAGTGGGCCCTTATCCTAGAATAATTTGATTATAATGTGGAGTACAGAAGTGCAAATCAAATGAAACACGTGGATGCTCTCAGCCGCAACCCCATTAGCATGTGCATAAGCAGTAAAAATTATGGTCTTTTGAAGAAACTAAGAAAAGCCCAAGAAAATGACGACTGACTGCGTGCAATTATCAAGATCTTGAAAGATAAACCCTATTGAGATTACGTTGTTCATAATTATTTACTTTATAAAAACGTGATTAATAATCTTTTATTTGTAGTTCCAGGGAGACGCACGAACAGGGCAACTTTCATACAAGAAAGATGCGAGATGTTCTCGACAAGGAATACTTTATACAAAACGACTCTAAGAGGATAGATAATCAAATACAAGGTTGTGTTAGGTGCATACTTACAGAAAGGAAAAGAGGAAAAGCGGAGGATTACCTCCAACCAATTCCGAAAGGTGACCAGCCATTGCAGACGTTCCACATCAACCACCTTGGCCCAATGCAAAATACAAAAAAAAAACAAGTTGGGTAGACAGACCTATGCTCATGTCAGAAGGGTTTTGTACTTAACTTACAAAATGAAGTAACCAGCAACGAATAAAATCATGAAACATGTCAAAGACGATTTTATTGGAGAAAATGTGAAATTCGAGGATCATACTATTATAAACAAAGTTGAACGAATTTTGACTTCTGAGGTATTTGTTATAGTTATACCCATAAATATCTCCTTTGATAATTTTTTCAGATTTTTTAGATCACGGGTGTCCATTCGCGAGGGAGGAAACACATTTTTAATGTATTTCCCCCCCCCCCTGTGCGCCCACTGAAGCAAAAACTGTCAGTTTAAGAACTGTTTTGAAAAGCACTCATAGAGAACTTTCAATTGATACTCATATCGTCTACCTTTCATGAAATTTTTTTTTCAGGGGCCACTCTTCTGTACTGTAATCATCGATTCATGGCCTATTTTTTCGAATCCTAGGATGGTTACAAAGCTCTTTAGCTAGGAGCTCTCTCCTGCCTCTTCGACTTGTTTCAATTGTATGTACTCATCTTCATGATATCTATCACTCCTGAAATTTTCATGCAAACTCTAGCAAAGCTGTAGTGTCTAAGTCGGTAAAAAGCGCATATGGCTCCATAGCCATATGTTTCCTTAGTAATACAGGGCACATTGCTCCATAGTAATACAGGAAAATTCAACTCGCAATAACTTCGGTAAATACCATTCGATCTTTATGAAACTTTCAGAAAAGATCAATCTTATAAATAGTCATCTGTTTGTTGAATTTTATTGAATTTAAAGGTACCGTTTAAATTTTATTCAAGAAAACACAAAATTGATAAATCGTACTATTACTAACAAAGTTGAGTGAATTTCGACTTCTCATGTATTTGTTGTTATTGTACTCATAAAGGCCTACATTCATGATTTTTTTCAGATTTTTCGGATGGAAGGTGTCCAATCGCGAGGGGGGGGTACGCGAAAAGTTCGTACATTTCCCCTTCCCCTGCTCCCCTCGGTACTTATAAGGCAATTTTAAAACTTGTTTGGAAAAGATCTCATTGAGACCTTTCCAACGACACCCTACTCGACTACCAATGGTGAAAATTTTTTTTTGAGGGGTCACCTCCCTATATGGGGAGACCCCCCTTAAACTCCCTGGAAAATTTTTCCACCCTTGAACTTTCAAGAGGTCACCACTTCTGACCTTTCTACAAAGTTTCATGGCTGTAGCCTCTATAGTTTCGGAGAAAAAGTGCTGTGACATACAGACGGACGGACGGACGGACGGACGGACGGACGGACAGACGGACACAGGTCGTGATTGCAATAGGGTTTTGTATTTTAGTACAAAACCCTAATTATCGGTATATCTTCGCTTTAATAGACGGGTTCACGAAATATTCCTGGTTGTTTCCCACTAAAACGGTAAATGCAGAAGAGGTAATCCAGAAAATCGAAAACATTGCAGAAACTTTTGGGTATCCAACGATAATAGTAGCAGACTACGGAGGCGCGATTACTTCAACAAAATTTAGAGAATACTATAAAGAACACGACATTCAACTAATCCACACTACTGTAAGTATCCCGAGGAGTAACGGTCAGGTCGAGCGACTCCATTCTACAGTACTTGCAGCATTAACGAAATTTTAGATGTATCAGCCCGAGAAGTGGTGCAAGTTTCTGAAGCCTCTAGAGTAAACTCTGAATTCGACCTTTCAAAGAGCGATAAAAACAACGCCATTTCACCTATTAACTGGAATCGAGATAATGACCAATAAAGAAACCAGAATTATGGAGATCATAGAAGAAGAGTGGAGGAGGCAGTTTGAAGACAACAGAGACGATATTAGACAACAAGCGATGAGCGATATTGATGCAATGCAGAGGGAAAACAAAAAATACTACAATAAACGAGGAAACAAGGCTAGAAAATTTGAAATTGGAGATTTAGTTGCGATAGAAAGGGTGCAGTTCGGTTTTGGGGTGAAAATTCGTCCTAAATTTCTAGGTCCATACAGGATTACAGCAGTGAAGGCGTTTGACCGATACAAACTAGCAAAAGAAGGCAATCCCGAGGGTCCGAGCCTTACAGAATCTAGCGTAGACAAAATGAAATGTTGGCCAAGAAATGAAGCGGACCTGGTAGACGATGCTGAAAATCTGTAAGATGATGTGAGACGAGACGAGCGAAATTTAACAGATGACGTAGAGGATGTGACAAACAACGATGGAGATACATTTGGTGGCGGAAATCCTTCATCAGAGGCTGATGAATGATCAGGAGAGGCCGAGTGTGGGAATGAATAAACATAAGTTCATCATAGCCATCTCCAACTGTGTTCCTCAATCTACACTCATCTCCAACTTCGCAATTCTAACTTGTTGCGTATTAATTTGTTACAATTACTTTTCGAGTCTTGCTTGTATTGAAACTAACCGTATTGTACATCGTATCAATTGGATGCAGTCATTCAAGACCGCTCTCTTGCCTTTTGACCATGGACGTGGACACATCAATTCGTTAAGTACTAGAACTCGTTAAATCATTTATATTTCTTGTTTTATAACCATTATATTTTATAACCATTACACTACGATTAAACATACTAGCACTGTTTTATTTACCTTGAATTCCGCATTCCATACATATACACACACACATATATATATATATATATATATATATATATATATATATATATATATATATATATATATATATATATATATATATATATATATATATATATAATGGTTTGTTCGATAATTCATGTTATTTTTTCTCATAGATGAATTGAACTGCATATTTTGTGATGACGTAGCTTATATTGTTATAGCCTATCTCCTATCAAAAACTGATGGTCATTAGTAAACAAAAAGTTGGTTAAAAATAAACTTGAAAATGGACAATCATAAAGAGCATTATAGGCATATTTTATTGTATTACTTTCGAAAAGGCAAAAATGCGGAGCAAGCTTGAAAGAAATTATGTGAAGTTTATAACGAATCTTACTGAACACTAGTATTAGCATTGGTTTGCTCGCTTTCATTCTGAAAATTCTAATGTGCAAGATGCACTAAATACTGCTCGTCCAACCACTACTGATGATAATAAAATAAAGGCATTAATCGAAACCAACCGGAGTAAGAAAACTCAAGAGATAGCAAAGAAGCTCGATATATAGAATTCAACCATTCACTTGTACCTACAACAGCTTGGTTACGTAAAAAAACTCACCAAATGCATTAACTCATATAAATTCAATGTTCTAACGTCTTTGACGGGCTCATAATCGCGTTAATATAGACTCTCACTCGAATGCGCTATTGCTAAATTAAATAAATCCACCATGTGCTACATAGAAAACCCCCATTGTGTTTGCTTTTTCTTTTCACTCATAATCATAATTGATCATCTAAATAAAACATATTGAAAAGAAAAATTTCAGGAAAATAAGTAGTATGATAAACAGTTTTTTTCATAAAGTTACTCGCTTAAGTCTTTTATTTTAGTATTCTCAAAGTGTACCCATTATTTTGCAGACTAACATGAATGGCTACAAGATATTTGTTAAAGTATGAAGGTTTTTGTTCGTATTTTTAGGTCTTTGTAAAAAATTTTTTTACAAAGACCTACTAGTTTCGCGACCTGTTTGTCCGTCTGTCCGCCCGTCCGTCTGTCCGTGCGTCACAGCTGATTTCCTCAGAAACTATAGAAGCTAGAATGCTCAAACTTTGTGAAAAGGTCAGAAGTGATGGTCTCTCAAAAGTTAAGGCCTTACCAAAAATTTAAAAATTTTTTAAGAGGGTCCCCCCTAATAACGAATTACTTCTTTAATTTTTTTTTTAATCAAAACTAGTCGAGTGGGGTATCAAATGAAAGGTCTTGATTAGAACTTTTAGAATCTGAAATAAAAAATTATTTCATGAATTAGGGGATCCAGGGGAAGGCAAAAAGCACCAAAAATTTGTGCATTTGACCTAGGCACTTTTATTTTCTTTCAATTTTCATGAAAATTTAAGGAAGGGTGTTTAACATGAATATGTTCAATCGGCCGAACATTCAGAAAAATCATTTAAGCAAGATCAAAATGGTGGCTGCACTGCGCTTATGAAAATAATTGTGCATCTTTTGCATAAATTTGAACGATATGATATCCAACTATTGGATGAATAATTCAAGTTATCGATTCACGCTATTTGAAAACTTGTTTCTAATCCTAGGATGTTTACAAAGATCTTCTGGTAGGAGCACTCTCCTGCTTACTCAACTTGTTACTACTATAGATAAGAATGCTCGGGGCTGTCAAACCTTGACTTGAGGGAACTTTGTTAGATTTAAGGTCCTAAAAGTGCCAACTAAAACCTGAGTTACATCATATCATAAAAGCTGAAAATTATATATATACTTTGCATACATACTTTATATGAGTAGATATTCCAAATATTGAACCAAGAGTAGATAGACGTGATTTATGATAAAATTTGTACTAGCGAGCCCCGAACGTTCTTATCTACCGTAGTGATAAGTAATAAAAACAAGTTGGGTAAATAGACCTACGCTCATGTCAGAAGGGTTTTGTATTCAATTTTCAAAATGCAGTCACCAGATTGAATAAAGTGAAGAAGCATGTCAATGACGATTTTATTGGAGAAACTATGAAATTCGAAGATCATACTATTATTAACAAAGTTGAACGAATTTAAACTTCTGAGGTTTTTGTTATTGTTATACTCATAAATATCTCCCTTGATAAACACATTTTTCATGTATTTCCCCCCTGTGCCCCACTGAAGCAAAAACTGACAGTTTAACAACTGTTTTGAAAAGCTCCCATGAAAACTTTCATTTCATACTCATATCTGCTACGTTTGATAAATTTTTTTTTCAGGGGCCACTCTCCTGTACTGTTATCATCGATTAATGGCCAATTTTTTTCGAATCCTAGAGTTGTTACAAAGCCCTTTTGCTAGAAGCTCCCTCCCGCCTCCTTGACTTGTTTCACTTATGAGTATTAATTGTAGGTACTCTTCTTCAGTCATTCATTAAATTGAATCAAGTGTTCAAAGCATGCACCTTAAACGTTGAAGTTGGGAAAAATAACTCAAAATTATTCAATCTTCGCATTCAAAACAGCCACTATTTTGTTTTACGATTACTGATACCACTAGCTGAACCGATTCTCAAAGATATTCATGATAACTATCATTCCTGAAATTTTCATGCAAATCCTAGCAAAACTGTAGTGTCTGAGTCGGCAAAAAGCGCATGTTGTTCCATAGCCACATAGTAATAAATGCAGCGCATATTGCTCCATAGTAATACAGGAAAATTCAAACCGCTATAACTTCGCTAAATATGATTCAATCTTTATGAAACTTGCAGGGTTAATCAATCTTATAGATATTCATCTGTGTACTGAATTTCTTTGAATTTTAGGGTACCGTCAAGATTTTATTCAAGTAAACATAAAATCGATGAATCATACTATTACTGACAAAGTTGAGTGAATTGCGACTTCTCACGTATTTGTTGTTGTTGTACTCATCAACGCCTACATTCTTGATTTTTTTCAGATTTTTCGGATGGAAGGTGTCCAATCGCGTGGGGGGAGGGGGGAACACAAATTTTTCGTGTATTTCCCCTCCCTGTGTGCCCCTCGAAGCAAACTTTGCCAAACTAAGACCTGTTTTGAAAAGTTCTCATCAAGACCTTTCATTTGATACCCATATCGGCTACCTTCAATGAAATTTTTTTTCGAGGGGTCACTCCCCTACATGGGGAGACCCCCCTTAAAAACCTTATAAAATTCTTTTGCAAATGAACTTTGAAGAGAGCATCACTTTACACCTACATACAAAATTTGATGCTTCTAGCTCAAGTAGTTTCCGAGAAAAACTGCTGTGACACACGGACGGACGGACGGACAGACAGACGGACGGACGGACAGACAGACGGACGGACGCGATTTTAGAAGGGTTTTGTAAAATTATTTTACAAAACCCTTAAAAAATTAAGCCTTTATACTTTAACGTATGTCTGGCACTCGATGGCCTTCACTCTACTGGGACCGAACTTTGTAACAATAATGAATAACAAGTCAAAGTAGCAGGAGAGTGCTCCTGCCAGAATGATTTTTAAGCCAATTAGTATAACTCAAAAACATCGTCTGAATATCAAAGATTGACTTACAGGTATATACAAAATCTATAAATTAAGTTCAAAAATCTAAAGCATGGTTATTATGTACTTAAATTTGCCAGTATTTTGTTTTCAGTGTGTTGACTCCATTATTTGAGTATTCTTATGATAACATATCAATATTGCATACTATTTTTATCAATTTTTTCAAAATTTTTTAAATACCTATAGTTCTAGCCAAAATGAATTTATATATGTGGAACGGCATGAGTTTTAAATTATAGAACGAATGTAATGGAGACACAAAATCTAAGGATAACTGTAATAAATGTAGTTCTGAGAACGAATGTTTTCCTAACTTCATTTTAACTACTCCAATATTTTTGAATGATGATAAGTTAAATGAATCAAATGTCAATACCACTGAGGATATCTGTCCCCAACCACACAAAATGTCTAGACAAATGGTATTGAGTCTCCATGCAGCTCCCGAAGCATCTGTTTCATCAATTGCGTACACTTATTTCGTGCATGGTGAAGACCAAACCCCACCAGCTATGGGCTTATTAGGACCACCAACATTATCTTTTTCTTCATTTATCTTAAAGAATAGCAAATCAGTTTTAAATTCACTTTTCTCACCCACAGCTAAGGCCACTATTGCCTCGAGTAATGATCTAGAGAATAGGTACCGTATTTAAAGGCTCAGAGAGCAAAAGTTATTGATTGTGCTCGTCTTTACCTCTCTTACAGGCACAAGAACCCGGAAATAACCTGTTTTGAAGAAAAAACGAGGACTAGCCTTAAAATCTTCATCCAAAAAGAAGGTCTTCCGGTCGATCTTGACACTCTTCGGAGCCTCTATTTTCACTATCACGAAGAAGTTGATGTGACCATGAGGCGTATGCTTCTTTTTTTAAATTTCAGCTATATTTGTTAACTACAAAAGACAAGAGAAAATCAATCTAAATTTTTTCGTCCCCTTTCATAAGTCTATTTAACACAGTCTAAAATTGTTTTACCACAGCTGTGGTGATATATTTCGTAAGCTACTCCAAATATTTTTTGACGCAAAGTCTTGCCATTTTAATATAATTACCGAGACTGGAACCTGGTTAAATGAATCCCATAAACATGAGGGAATTCTGGACAATAATTGGTCCATTTACAGAGACGACAGAGATTACTTCAGCATTGGACATACACGTGGAGGTGGTGTATTGATTGCTGTATACAACTCTCTCCCTAGTAAGACTGTCAGCATCCTGCCAAATTAATTTTTTCAGCATAGAATAGGGCAAATAAAGCTGCAGAAATTCTTTGTGTATATTGGCGTTTTCTATGTTCCTCCAAAATCATGTTTACCTCCAGAATCTATTGAAATTGTCTACAACAATGTTTATGATATTATGTCTGGAATAACGGCCAAAAACAAAGAAGAATTATATGTAAATATAACTAGAGACTTTAACCGACCAAATATTAAATTCGCTACTAATGAACTTAATAATCTTCTGGACAAGAATGATTTTAAATGAATGACTACCTTTAACGACAATGATTTGCAGCAAATCGCTCCTATCACTTACAAAAGCGGAAATTGGTTAGACCTCACTTTCACAAATGCATATGACGAAGTAGTGGTCGATTCAACTGATGAGAATGAGAACCTTTTTCCAACAGTATTCAGCACTCCAGTTTTTCTATTGAATTTTACACTCCTGGTTCAGTAAGTCCTATTACAACATTGAGATTGTATACGAATGTCATAATGGCGACTTTAATTGTATGAAAAGCTTTCCACAGCTTTCAACTGGACTGGTACTTTATCCACAGTAGACTTAAATCGAACTTATCCACCTTTTGTCAGATAACTGTTGACGCTGTTGATTCATTTTTACCTAAAATTAAGAAAAAGACAAGCTTTCGAAATCGCTGCTAGGGAGTAAAGTTAAGAAAGAAATTACATAAAGTATTTAAACAAAAAAAATAACGTTTGCTGGCATTGGAACCTGGTATTCCAGATCACTCTATTACCCTGGCGCTATTAAGAAACTTTTAAACAGGAATGTCAATATAAATTAAAAATACTGGCAATTTAGGAAATAAACTGGACTGAAAATGATATTTAAGAAGGAAACGCTTCACAATCACCTAGAAATACTAGTCGACGTTTTGCCTACAAACGACAACTAAATACTCGTAATTCTGGGTGATTTCAACGCTAAGGTTGGAAATGAGCTATCTCATTGGGGAACGACTGTAGGATATAGCCTCCACGATGAACCAAATGAAAATTGCCAGCGTGATTGATTTTGCAGGTGGCAGAAATTCAGTCATACATTTGACTTGCTTCCCACATCGACGCATTCATAAAATGACGTGGGTACCACCGGACGGCAATACACAGAACCAGATCGATCATGTTCTGATCCAACAACGTTGAGCCTCGAGCATACTTGACGTCCGTACATACCGAGGAGCCAATTCTAACTCAGATCATTATTTGATCAAATTAACCTATCGATGTCGTATGTTAAAGGTATATTCGGTGAAGACCAGCCCGCTGCAAAAAATTGAGATTGAAAGCTCCAAACGGTGTATGTGGCCAAATAATAAATTCACGGAGGCTCTCGATAACCAACTACCACCCATTTTATCAAACGCATCGCTGAAAACAAGCAACAAGCTCTGGATGAAAGTGAAAGCGGCTATTGAGACCGTGGCAGAACACATAATTGGACAACAAACCCAGCGCTAGAGAAATGATTGGTAAGATGATGGGTACCAAAATGCGTTAGACAAAAAGAATCAGGCGAACAAAGATAAAGTAGGTAGGACGAAGAAAGGACACCATGAAAATCTCAGAAGAGTGGCAAATACTATAATTAGAATCAAGAAAATAAAATACTGTGGCGGCCAATTGAGAAGCATTGATGTAAGTCTAGCAAACAATAACACAAGGCAAGTTTGAAACGATCGGCACTATCATCGCTGATGGAACCAAGATTAAGGAAAAACTGGGCATCATATTTCAAGCGCCTCCTTAATCCTCCGCACAGCTCCAAAGCATCGAAGCCTATTTATGTTTCCGGAGAACTTGCATTAGCCCCACCAACTCTGAGGAAGTTTGCTTCACTATCAAAGCCCAGAAGAATAATATAACATGAGATTTTAGTGGAGCTCATCAATTATGGTAGCAGTAGTGTCCAGAAAGCTATTCACAAAGTCATCCAGCATATTTGACAACAAGAACATATGTCAAAAGAGTAGAGTAAATCAATTATATTCCCTCATTACAAAAAACGCTGTCAAGCTACAGCGTGAAAATTATAGAGGGATATCACTGCTTTGTGCGGCGTACAAAATATTTTCAAAGCCCTTAGAATATAAAATGGTATCGACGCCAACAGTATTGTTGGGGAGTATCAAGGTAGAAAAATGCTGAGAGATCAACATAGACGTACACCTAATTTTCGTTGACTTCAAGCATACGACAGTATTATTTGTATCATATTATACCTAATAATACTCTGATTGAGTATCCCAGCCAAATTACTCCGTTTTACCAAAATAACAACGAGGTTGACGACTTCCTAAGTCCTCATCAATGACCAACTCGCCGATGCCTTTGACACAAACATCGGACTAAAGCAGGGAGATGGGCTGGCCCCATTGCTATTCAATTTAGCTCTGGAAGACAGCATAAGAAAGCCACCTATAGATACACAAGGTACATTACCATACAAGTCAAGCCAAGTAGTAGCCTTTGCGGTCGACATCAAAATTTTGTCACGGTCATTCACAACCACCAAAGAACTCTTTGAAACTCGAAAGCAAAACAAAACTAGTAGGGCAACAAATCAATGAAAATAAAACAAAGTTCATGACGCAGTCAAGAAAAGACACCTCGAATACACAACATATCACACTTGACGAATAAAGTATCAAAAATGTGAGCGAATTCGTGTTTTAAGCGTCAAAATAGCGTGAACTGCTATTCAAAGAGAAGAAACACGCCGAAGAATGCAGCTCACAAAAAAAATATTTTATTCACTTTTGACAATCTTGAAAACCAGATGCATATACAGGAAAACAAAGCTCCAAGTATACAAATCTGTGATCAGACATGTGTTATGCTATGGGTGTGAAGCATGGACTCTAACCCAAGCATTAATAATCGGAGCGCGGCTAGACGTGAATCAATGGCGAATTCGATACAACCATGAAATGCATGAAATTTTTGACGAATCGAAGGTCTCAACTATTGCAAAGCTGCGGAAGCTGTAATGGGCTGGCCACATGAATCGTATGGACAAACAACGGATATCTAAAAAGGTATTTGTTGGGGGAACTGAAGGCCAGAGATCAGTTGGAAAACCGAGGAAACGCTGGTCCAACTCAGTCAACGAAGACACTTCATCGCTGCTGTGGAATTTATTCATTTTCTGTGAGTATTTATTCATTTTCAATAAATCACATTCATGTGGTGTCTTTATTGCATGAGGTATCTTTATTGCTACATTATTTACCTTACCAAAGCTGTTGAAGTGGAAAATTTCAGATGCAACGAAAAATCAGAGCTGTTCAAACTCCGGGTAGACAGCAAAACGACATTCGCGCGACAGTCTGTTCGGTAGAAGTTTACTGATGCTTCCATATACGAGTAAATTTTGGACTTAATTATCACATTCCACCCGAACCCTTATTGAGAAGAGTAAGGTAGTTTATTGAGATGGTTCTTGGTTGCGATGAATTGTGATGAGAAGAGAATGAATGAGGTTCACGTAGGCTAGAACTAATTCTACCGATTCACAATGAACCGTATTGGCGATTGTGGGTCATCGTTGACGAATGCACATAAGTTCTTGGTACTAGCGGCGATGAGGGATGACCGTTAGTGGATATTTGGGGACATGGGCGAATGCAAGATGGCGCAGCTCTAGCCGTGCTTGGTCCTGCCACCGATGCTGCCAACGTGCAATGCCCTCGTATTGTAATGATAACGACGGATGGTCATGGGTGGGTATTAGGGGACCACGGGCGAACGTAAGGTGAATTGGCGGTAGCCCTGCTCGTTCCTAGGACCGATGCCACCTATGTGCAATGTATTTAACTAGTGACGAAGAATGGTCGGGTGAAGGAATTTGGGGACCATGGGTGAATGGGTGATGGTTCGGCGGTATCCGTACTTGGTCCTAGCAGCGATGTTGCTGATGTGCAATATTTTGAAATCGCGACGACAGATGGTCATTGGCGGGTGTTTGGGGACCATAGACGAATGCATGGTGGTTTGTCGGTAGCCATGCTTGCTCCTAGGACCAATGTCACCGATGTACAATGCATTGAAGTGGTGATGGCTGGTTATGGTTGGTTGGTCGTTGGTAGTGATTAGTGAATGCAAGGTGGTTCCGCGGTAGCGATCTTTGGTCGTAACACTGATGCCTTCAGTGTGCAGTACATTGAAGTGGCGATGACGGATGATAGTTGGTTGGTCATCAGGGATCATGAATTAATGCATGACGGTGCGGCGGTAGTTAAGCTTCCTCCTAGTACCGATGCGGCTGATGTGCAATGTATTAAAATACCGACAACGGATGATAGTTGTGGATTGTTAGAGGCCATGGGTGAATACATAATGGTTCAGCGGTAGCCGTCCTTGGTCCCAGCACTGAAGCCGCCAATGCGCAATGCGCTGAAGTGGCGACGAATGTTCGTTGGAGGGTATTTGGGGACCATGAGCAAATGAATGATGAAGCAGCGGTACCCGTGCTTGGTCCTAGCATTTATGCCGCTAATGTGCGATGTTTGTAAGTGATGATGGCGGATGGTGTTTTATGGGTATTTGGGGATCATGGGTAAATGCGAGGGGGTTCCGCGGTTGCCGTTCTTCCTTCTAGCTCCGATGCTGCCGATGTGCAATATATTGAAATAGTGACGGCGGATGGTTATTGGTGGCTATTTGGGGATCATTGGTAAATGCAGGGTGGTTCTATGGTAACAGTGCTTGATTAAAGCATCGATACAACTCAAGTGCAATGTATTGAAGTAGCGACGCTAGATAATGGGTTGTGTATCGTTGGAGATCATGGGCGAATGCGTGATGGTTCGGCAGTAGCCGTTCTTTGCGTTAGCACTGATGCCTCTGCTGTGAAATTCATTCAAGTTGGTGGCTTTTTGATTAACATGAGTGAATGCATGATTTTTCGGTGGTAGCCATCTTTAGTCCTAGCACCGATACAGCGGATGCGGAATGTATTGAAATTGTGACGACGCATGATTTGGGGGCTATGGGTGGATGCGTGGAAGTTTGGCAGTCGCTGTGATTGCTTCTAGCACTAATACAGCCGATGCTCAATGTATAGAAATGGCAATGACGGATGATGGTTGGTTAGTCATTGGTGATCATGGGCAAATTCATCGTGGGTTTGGGTTCTTTGTCCTAGCAGAGTTTGAGGATGCAAATGTATGATGGTCGGATGGCAGCCGTTGTTGGTCCTCATACAAATTTTAGTGATATGCAATCAATTGAAGTGGCGATGGCAGATGATGTTTCGTGGCTAGTTGATGATCAGATGCGAAAGTTCTTTGCTTACAAACTGAGCATTCTTAGGTGTAATAGAACCGTTGCTTGTTTACGAAGCCTAGTAAGGTCTGTTGCGGGAAAAGTAGCAGAGATGGAGAGTATTTGGTGTAAGACGTCACGTAAGATAACATAAATAGAAATGAGATGAACACAACTTCATAATTTAGATCGAGTTGATGATATGACCATGTTATATTAAAATTTAATAAATTCATAATAACACAGTGATTTACCTAAACCAGTATGCTCCAATGGTGTACTTTTAATCAATTTTCACTCAATTTGGATAAATCCCATGTCATAAGCTTTTCTAGATGAAAGAATACCATCTCCAACGACTATCAAACCAATATCACGAATTTGAGCAGAGTCAAGAGCATAATACATCCAGGAGTAATCCTAGACGCACGCTTTGGTTAACTGTTTAATACGAGGAAGCCCTCACTAAAGCTAATACGATGTTAAATTTCATGAAAAGAAGAGCCAAATATTTGGATTACAAACTCATAGTACACCTCATTGGTTCGTCCCATTCTCGAATACACTTGTGTGATCTAGGATCCTATTTTTGAAAATCATAACAATAGGTTATAGTCGGTACAGAAACAATTTTTAGTCTTTTTTTGCACACTCTATGATCTTAGAGGTTTCCATAGCCTTTTATCCTACGATAACTGAGTCCAAACATCCCTATGTCTAATTTTCGATGTCCTTAGGGGTAATATTATTGTTAAATTTATTTCCGAGAAAATACGGCTTAAAAGCACTTCTAGAACTACTAGAAATAACATACTCCCATGCTTACCATAAGTACCCACCGTGGCATATATGCGGATAATGAGCCAGTCAATAGATGTAGCAAGGCTTTCAGTAATCATTATTCCTCTACCACTTCCAAATCCCTTTTTAAATCCAAAATAATACAACACTTCTCTTCCCGGATACAGTAGATCTTAAATTTACATTATTTATAATTATGATATAAATTAATTTTTTATACAGATGCCTTGTTTGACAATAAATAAATATACCTTGCTGAAATGTTATAAGCTAAAAAACAAAAAGAATCGATAGTAGGTTCTGTAAATGATTGCTCGTAGCAGCAAATAAATTTAATTATTTGAATGTCCAACATGTATACATAAAATAAAATATTTTCAAGGAATTTCTGATGTTCATAATTAAACGCAGCACGTAAAGTGTTCAGTAATTTGAAAAAGGCATCGCGTTATGGCTTAATAACTACAAAATTAATCTCTAGACAATGTATTAATTGTAAGCCCAGCCATTATTTGAAGCATCTTAGGAAACACGATTTTTGTACGGCATCCGTTTAGAAATAAAGCTGTGGTGTAACAGAAAACATTTCAAATATGAATAAGTACTGGAAAAACTAGGTCATATAATGTGCAGTGGTATACAATACTTGCATGGAAAATCTAACGTACAAATGCCGGTTTGAACGTATATTCGTGAGTTACGATACCATGAAGTAAAGTGGACTTTTTCATGCACATGTTGGAGTTTTTTCCAAGAATTGTATTTGAAGTAAATCAATACTCTAACTTAAAAGTACTACAAAGCTAAGATAAAATCCAACTCACCTAATTTAAATATTTGGCTCAACTACTTTAAAATGCGGGAGACGGTGATATTTCTTTGTATGTTACAAACTTGAAAAGTGTTTAATAAGACACTTTATCACTTCGTTTAAAAATGACCTACACGATTGTTGCAATTATTCACTTCTTGATGAATTCCACTTGTTCACTCGAACGTTATTATTACCACTATAATTCTATCAATTGAATGAATTGCATTTAAGCCCTAAACCAAACCTCACACCGCAATGACCACGCAAAACTCCGTCCGCGAAAGCACCACCAGCTGCAACCGATCTTACTAAAAAACTAAAGCTAATCACGAAGTTACCGTCTTTGGCGCCCGGTTCAACAGTGCATGTTACTCTGAAGTTTAGCCACTCTCAGATACTAACAAACCAACCTTACCGTGCAAAATTACCTAGTTATAGTTTAACCCTGTAGTAGATCATGAAAAAGTAGTTTGAATTCACATATGAGGCAGGACATGAACAATAAACAAGTTGGGTAAACAGACCTACGCTCATGTCAGAAGGGTTTTGTATTCAATTTACAAAATGCAGTCACCAGATCGAATCAAATCAAGAAACATGTCAAAGACGATTTTATTGGAGAAAATATGAAATACGAAGATCATACTATTATTAACAAAGTTGAACGAATTTCGACTTCTGAGGTTTTTAGTATTGTTATACTCATAAATATCACCCTTGATAATTATTTCAGATGTCCATCCGCGACGGAGGAAACACATTTTTCATGTATTTCCCCCCTTTGCCCCCACTGAAGCAAAACCTGACAGTTTAAGAACTGTTTTGAAAAGCTCCCATGAAAGCTATCATTTCATACTCATATCGGCTACGTTTGATGAATTTTTTTCAGGGGCCACTCTCCTGCACTGTTATCATCGATTAATAGCCAACTTTTTCGAATCCTAGAGTTGTTACAAAGCCCTTTTGTTAGAAGCTCCCTCCCGCCTCCTTGCCTTGTTTCACTTATGAGTATTAATTGTAGGTACTCAGCTTCAGTCATTCATTAAATTGAATCAAGTGTTCAAAGCATGCGCCTTAAACGTTGAAGTTGGGAAAAAATAACTCAAAGTTATTCAATCTTCGCATTTAAAACAGCCACTATTTTGTTTTACGATTACTGATACCACTAGCTGAACTGATTCTCAAAGTTATTCATGACACCTATCATTCCTGAAATTTTCATGCAAATCCTAGCAAAACTGTAGTGTCTGAGTCGGTAAAAAGCGCATGTTGTTCCATAGCCATATGTTTCCATAGTAATACATGGAGCGCATATTGTTCGATAGTAATACGGGAAAATTCAAACCGCTATAACTTCGCTAAATATGATTCAATCTTTATGAAACTTGCAGGGTTGATCAATCTTATAAATAGACATCTGTGTACTGAATTTCATTGAATTTAAGGGTACTGTCAAGATTTTATTCAAGAAAACATAAAATCGATAAATCATACTATTACTAACAAAGTTGAGTGAATTGCGACTTTTCACGTATTTGTTGTTGTTGTACTCATCAAGGCCTACATTCATGATTTTTTTCAGATTTTTCGGATCACAGGTGTCCAATCGCGAGTGGGGGGGACACAAATTTTTCGTGTATTTCCCCTCCCTGTGCGCCCCTCGAAGCAAATTTTGCCAAACTAAGACCTGTTTTGAAAAGTTCTCATCAAGACCTTTCATTTGATACCCATATCGGCTACCTTCAATGAAATTTTTTTTTCGGTGGGTCACTCCCCTAGATGGGGAGACCCCCCTTAAATACCTTATAAAATTTTTTAGTAGTTGAACTTTGAAGAGATCACCACTTTACACCTATATACAAAATTTGATGCTTCTAGCTTAAGTGGTTTCCGAGAAAAACTGCTGTGACACACGGACGGACGGACGGACAGACAGACGGACAGACGGACAGACAGGACGCGATTTTAGAAGGGTTTTGTAAAATTATTTTACAAAACCCTAATAAAAAGATCTGTGGGACCAGTTATTTTAAAGCTTCCAGTATAAGTTTGCATGCACCATTCAAGGGTTAAATCAAAAATACCAGTCAACTGCTGATAACATGGCTTATTGCATAACTTACCACGGATTGGTTTTTTCGTCAGTGCAAACTTACTTGACAAATACCTGATTACACACCTCGCAGAGAGGGTGATAACAAATTGAAGGTTACCACCATTCCCAAGAACTTGCGTGGTAACATCTTACTCGTACTTGGAGGCCGTTCGGATGCAACTGGAATTGTAAGTGCCAATAATGCATCAATCTCATGTATCTGCGTGTGGTTTTTTCAATATTTGTGAATATTCCATGAAGCATATGAGAATTGTAAACGTTAACACAGTACGGACCGAAGACTGGTAGCTAATTGCAAATGTTTGGTTTCGCAGTCTCCACGCCTATGATGCAATGCTTGCGGCATGGCATGACTGCAGCTAAAATTTGTGACTAAATATCTTTCGTAGTGATTTGTAGAGATTTCCCACTTGTTATTTACCTGTTATGCTCATTAGAATTGCAACACACCTGACGGTGGATGTAAATGACCGGTGTAGAGTGCTTAAGAGGTGATAGGAAGCACGAGACATAGCGTGAATAAATCTTCAGCGCTTGTTTAATTTGACTTTGATTCACAGACCTGAATTTGGAGATGTTGATCTTCGTGTCGATTGTCTTTTACCGCGAATGCATCAGGGAGCCATGAAGCTTGAGCATTGATTGATTGATCTAAATGCATATTAAATAGCGGAACTAGGTAACCAGCGTATGACCCCCAAAGGAGCAAGTACAAGAAGTTCAGGTCATTCATGGACGGAGACGGAACAGGTCTTACCAGCTTTGGATTTTCTTCAAGGGCGCGTTCCATGACTAAGATATCACAATAAGATGTGATATGAGTATGTGATGAATAAATTTCGCTTTGAATTGTCTCTCATGCAAGTATACTTGAACTAGTTTCATTTTCAATTCATAATTTTTAACCATATACTCGTAACTTGACTTCATAATTTTGTCTGCTGGAATTTCTTTTGTGATGCATTCTTTAAATTTGTTTTTGATTTTGCGGTTTTATTTAAGTACAAACAAATTAAAACAATGGCAAGAATAATATAGCGTGCATATTTATAAATATATACGTGAATTAATGATTGATTTGGAAGTAATCGGTCTATTTTCAATTGAATTAGTGAGTAAAAAAAGAAGATAGCTACAAAATCATTTTTTTTTAGGAAAAGTTAAAAATATGTTTTGGCTAAAAAGTTTTGTTTTACAAGAATGAAACTTATGCAGAACTCGTGAGACACGATTATCTACATATGAACTTGAAAACGTGTGTTTAGAGCCTAGTTCTCGCGACAAGAAAAATCAAAAGATATCCAAAATAAATCCGTGGGCTAGGGTACAGAATAGTTTAACATCCCTGAATTATTAAACTTATCCGATAATATGAATGAGGTGGATCATTTTATTTTTTAAAAATTAATAATATAAAATTAGCTCGCTACAGTGAGCCACAGCAATTACCTATTTTTTTGACGTTGATATGCGCACAAAATTTTTTTAATTGGGTCAACCAATTATTTCAATAGCAAACAAAAAATTAAGTGAGCGAATGAACAAATATTGTGCAATGGAAATGCACATGTTCTTCTAACGCATTCAAATGCCAATGTTAATTTTTGGTCAATCATTAACTAAAAGAAGAAACTTTGATCTTTAATTAAACCTCTTTTGAGCACGCAATTGATTTATTTTACCAGAAAAGCTCTCACAATTTGATCATAGCCTAGCCTCATTATTTTTTTGAGTTACAAGTTGCTGGCGAGTTCTTAAAGACTGCCATCTAGTATATGATGGCTAAAGCGTGTGATGCTTTTTCGTCTACAATCGTGCGAACGAAGTCGGAACCGACCTCTCATCGGTTCTAGACGTGAAGTCTGAGTCGTGCCAACGAATGGTACCAACCAGTCCGTGCACCCATCCATTTCGCGGTGGCTACTTGTCGGCCAGCTAGATCGGAGCGGATTTCGGGTGCACGTCTTTAAATGGATAATTATGACTTAAAAACTTCGAAAGAAATGTTTTAAAGAAAAAAAACTATAACTAATTACGTAACTAACTATTTATTCATCTTATCTGAGAATACAAAAATAAACTGAGGAAAGAGCTTAAATTATCTCGGCTTATATATTCTAACTATTTCTTACCTACTTAGATTATTTACATTCTTATCTTAAAAGAAATCCCATCCTTAATACATAATGGGACTTTCCCGCGTCCTGTCTATTACAGGGCGAAGGATGATTTATTACTTGTATATTATAATAATTATGAGTAATTGTTTCCCGTCGCCTGTTCTTTTACGTGGCGACGGATATTTTATGATAATTCATAATGTAACTACACCATCCCTTGTAATTAAAATCGTCCTCGATTTTTCCATATTACTAAAAAAATCTATTTAAAAAATGAAATTTGTCTATTTCAAGTTTCAGGCTTTGGATGTACATATTTATTTCATTTCAACATGATTTCAACTTTATATTTAATTGTTCAAAGAATATTATTACTAACTTATTGCAATTATTTGAGAGACATATAATGATAATAAAGAGGATTCGATATTTGGAGTACTAATATGATAAATTGAAAGTTTAAATGCGATGTTTTTCTATTAGAGAGTCGTTTCTTATTATTCAGGAGTAAGATAAATTCTATATTTTTATATTCCGTTTTTGAAAAGCTGTAGTCGAGAATTTTAGTTTATACTTTTCAATTGATTGAGTTTGAATTGATATTGGGAAAATGAGTTTCGATATTTGCGGGACTTAATGGTGTGCAACGTTTAGCTCTTCGAAAGCGCTGAGGATGTATTTTTCGCTTATGCTTATTATTATATTTGATATATCGGGGTTGTAATTTAGTAGCGCTAGGGTTTTTAATGTACTGCTCATCCAAGGGTTCTTCCTTACGAATCTTATTTTGATATTCACTTTACTTAGCTTGGTTTTGTAGTAATTTTGTATGGGTTTCGTAGTTGGGGGTGGGTGTTTGTTGATGAAAAACACTTGCAGGTTTTTCTTCATGGGCCGAGTGTACTGTTGTATTATATATACGAACACATTCCTGAACAGGGTTTAATTCCAGTAGGTTCTTATCCTCTTCTACTTGCCGAATGAGGAAGGTGCGAAGATTTTCATTAAGAGTTCTATGGACTACTTCCACATCAGCATTACCATTATGAACATGAGGGGATGCAAAGTGAATTAAGACGTTGTTTTTTTGAAGCTAGTCAATAGTTTTAGGAGAACTAAAAGAACTTTCGTTGTCAGTGATGATATGTCTAGGGAAACCTAACATATTGTCGCGTGTTATTGGTTCGCGGCCTATAATTTTAATGTTCCGGGAAAGTGAAAACGCAATATCTTTTAATTTAAGTCTAAAAGAGTTTATTTGATCACAAATATGCACAATAATCAGTTTAACACTTGCACTAATTTTAATTTTCACTATGAAAAAAAAAAAATCTAACACTTGTCCATAAATTTCTTATCGCAATTGTCTTCTAAATCACTTCACTATTACGAAAATCACTTCACACACACTATCGCAGTTCTTATCGCGGTCGAATGAATCCCCCCATTCATTCAGCTCGCCTTTATATAGGGTCTCTACCTATTCACCCCTTTCTCGTACACTGGCGAATGTTCTACCGAGAGGTACCTGGTAGATTCGAGCAAATTAATGAATGGAGTGACGTCACTTGCAGATGTTGATCATGCTTGTTGGGTTCTCGTGGGTTCGAGTAAATTCATTTGTTGACGTTCTTAATGATTGTGAAAGCAATTGCGACAGTAGCTCGCAGAATTATTTGTACATGTAATTATTTGTACATGTAACACTGCCCCCACCTCAGTTCTTTTCGCCCCGAAAAGATGTGTCGCTTTTTGTAGTCAATTCTCCCTGGGTGTAATATGGGGCAAGACGGTCCAGATGCACGATTTTCATTTTAGCTCTCGGCTTACGATGTTCCTGTATTCGGTATATGACGTCGTTGATTCGCTTCGTAACTCGGTATGGTCCCTCCCAATTATGTTGCAACTTTGGAGACCTACCCTTTCGCCGTTGCGGGTTATAAAGCCACACTAAGTCTTCTTGCTGGAAGCCAGTAGAATTAGCCTTTAGATCATACCTGGTCTTCATGCGGTCAGTAGCCGATTCGAGGTGTTTTCGCACTGTCCGATGTATCTGGTTCAACCGTTGTCTTAGATCACTTGCGTACTCCGAGACCGTTTGGGGTTTCTCAGGGGATGTTCCGAACTTTATATCGGCTGGCAAACGAAAAGTCTTTCCAAAAATGACTTTGGCTGGGGCTTGGCCCGTCGATGAATGCTCAGCGGCTCTATATGCCATTAAAAATAGTGGGATATGTCGGTCCCAGTCCCTTTGGTTCTCGTCAACCATTTTGGCAAGGTGTTTATTGAGCGTGCCGTTGAAACGTTCGACCATTCCATCGGATTGGGGATGCAGCGGTGTTGTCCTCTTTTTCCGTATTCCGAGCAGCTCGCACATTTCGCCAAAAACTAGTGACTCAAAGTTTCGGCCTTGATCCGATTGTAGTTCGCCAGGTACGCCGTACCTACTGACCCAATTTAACACTAGCTGTTCAGCTACAGTAGTTGCTTCCTGGTTGGGAATGGGGTAGACCTCGGGCCACTTGCTGAAATAATCGGCTACAACCAGCGTGTATCGATTTCCCCATTCAGATTCAGGAAAGGGTCCTGCGATGTCAACAGCAATCCTTTCAAACGGTACCCCTACGTTATAGGTTTGTATTTGTCCTCTCAGTCGTCGCTTTGGACCTTTGACGGAAGCGCAAATTGTGCATCTGCGACACCAGTCCTCTACGTCTTCTCGAGCGTGGAGCGAGTAGAACCTTTCCAGCAATTTCGCTAAGGTCTTGTTAACACCAAGGTGGCCTCCCGAGGATCCTTCATGCATTTCCTTAACCGCATCGGGGATTCGGCTTTTGGGTAGTATAGTTTACATCCTATAGGAGCTACCATTCGCCGTTTCCCATTTCCGCTTGAGTATGCCACCCTCTACCTGAAGGGAGTTCCATTGTGCCCAATAGCTTTTCAGGGTTGCGCCATGCGTTGAAACGTCTTTCCACTCAGGTCGCCCAGTCGTCTCCTTCCATACGAGCAATGGTCCGATGTCTTCATCGGCTAGCTGGGCATTTCGAATCTCCTCCGATGACCAACCTTCATCGAATTCGGCCGTTATCAGTCGCAGATCAACGGGCGGTTCCTTTTCCTCAATCCGTCGGCAATGCTTGCAGTTAGCTGGACATGGGCGACGAGATAGGGCGTCAGCATTTCCAAGAACTCCACCCTTTCGATGATCAATTTCGTAGTCGTATGACTGCAATCTTTCGATCCATCTCGCAACTTGTTCCTCGGGGTTTTTGAAGTTAAGTAGCCAGCTCAGCGATGCATGGTCCGTTCGAAGAACAAATTTCTGGCCATATAGGTACTTGTGAAACTGCTTGGTGGCCTCTATTATAGCCAATAGCTCCTTTCTGGTCACACAGTAGTTCCTCTCACTTTTTGAAAGAACTCGACTGTAATACGAGAGGACTCTTTCTTCGCCATTGATCTGCTGCGAGAGTACAGCTCCAATACCGCCGTTGCTTGCATCGGTGTCAACAACAAACATTTTTCCGGGTTTCGGATACGCCAGTACGGGTGATTCACATAGCTTTTCCTTCAGGGTCTCAAAGGTTGTCTGGCATTGTTCATTCCAGACATACGGACAATTTTTCTGGGTTAGCTGATGGAGACACTTAGCTATTTTGGCAAAGTCTTTGACGAATCTTCGATAGTAGGTTGCCAGACCCAGAAAACTTCGTAGTTGGCGCTTGTTGTTTGGTGTTGGCCAGCTTTGCACGGCTTGAATGTTCTCAGGGTCTGTTTTGACCCCTTCTGCTGATACAACGTGTCCTAGCTATTTTGCTTCAGCTGCGAAAAGGGTACACTTGTCGGGACTAAGTTTCAAATTTGCCAGTTGCAGTCGGGAGAAAACCTCTTCTAAGTTCCGCACATGCTCTTCGAACGTTCTCCTGATGACGATGATGTCATCTAGGTACACCAAGCAGGTTTTTCAGGTTAGACCACGTAGCACGTATTCCATCAAGCATTCGAAAGTGGCTGGAGCATTGCAAAGCCCAAACGGCATCACCACGAATTGCCACAATCCGGTCCCAACTGAAAATGCGGTCTTCTCTCGGTCCTTCTTGTCAGTTTCTACCTGCCAGTAGCCACTCTTGAGATCGAGTGTAGAAAACCATTTTGCGTCGGCTAAAGTGTCCATGATGTCATCGATGCGTGGGAGCGGGTAACTATCTTTCTCAGTGACGTCGTTAAGCTGCCTCTGGTCGACACAAAAGCGAGTGCTACCATCCTTTTTCTTTACTAGAACTACAGGCGCGGCCCATGGACTTACAGAAGGTTCAATAATGCCTTGTTTTTCCATGTCCGAGATTAGCGCGCTCACTTCTCCTTGTTTGGCTATAGGGAGACGTCTTGGCGCTTGTCGAATCGGCTTGGCTCCCTGTGTATCTATGACGTGAGTTACCAAACTCGTTCGGCCTTGGTCATCCGGGCTTGTTGAGAGGATGTCACTGTACTTGGTGAACAGATCAGAGGCTCGTTTGAATGGCTGCACCAGCAATTTGGTCTGCGTCAATATTGAAGACGTGAATTCCCGGGCTTTGTCTGTGTCTTGCCTCCTTTTCCAATGATGGTTGTGAGTAGCTTCCAAAGAGGTGGTGGTGGAAACAGGCTGGCAGCTGCCGATGACTTCTCCCGCTTTGATGCTCGTGGTTGAGTCTGCGGTGTTAAGGACTCTAATCGGCACATATCCGTTCCTTAAAGATCTTACAAGGCTTCGTCCTACAATCAAACTGCACAATGCGGACGTCTTCGTTGGCTCTATCAGATAAGATCGCTGGTCTCCAGAATCACCATCAAGCTTAGCACATACAATGCTTTCGGGAGAATTCGGTACATCAGTGTCAGTACATACCACTACATTCATCTTGGGAATTTGAACGCTGGGATCCTCCATCAGTACTTCGACATTCTGCCATTTCAATACACGTTTGCCCAAATCCAACGTGATTCCATGTGGTCGCAGAAAATCCATTCCGAGAATGCAGTCATCCATAATGTTCGCGACCAGAAAATTATGTCGGAACACAAGGTCTCCCAACTGTATCTGGAGGTTGACCTCTCCATGAACAGGCGCAGTTTCTCCCGTAGCTGTCCGTAGTGAGAAAATTCTGCCCTTGTGAAGTTGTTGCTGTCTAACTGGGTCTGGTCGGATAATCGATCGGGTTGCACCAGTGTCGATTGTTATGGTGCAGTGTTCTCCGTCAATTTGACCCGGAAGGCATAAGTCCGCTTCTCCACGATGTAATCTTGACACGGTGATGGTGGTGCTGGGAACGTCGATCCTCCTAGCCAACCTCTGCCCCACGAAGTTGGGTCTGACATGTTTCTCGACCCCTCTGTTTGAAGGGCTTCCATTCTGGGCTCCTGACTCGCTCTGGATCTCCTCCTAGCTGCACACCCTGGACAATAGCTCGGTTTTCTTTGCTTCTTGCAGTCTCTTTGCAAGTGCCCCTTATCTCCGCAGTTCCAGCATCTAGGCGCACCATTTACATGCGGGTTTCGCTCAATTTCCACGCGTTCACACCTGCACTCGACTGTCACTACCTCACGAATCCGGGCAGTGGTACGAGTCACATTTTTCGCTGCCTCAAAGTTCAGACTGTAAGCCAATGCGTCCTTAACCGTTTGCTTTTGAGCTAAACGCACGGCTTGTTGCAATTCCGGGTCTTTTAGTGCGCTGATGAATGCTTCTGTCGCTGCATCATCTCGATGTTCTGGGTCGTAGGCTGGGTAAGCCAAAAGTGCTAGTCGCTCAATGTCTTGGGCTAGTTGCTGCAAGGTTTCACCAGT
Organism: Odontomyia ornata; assembly: GCA_963969285.1. Classification (NCBI taxonomy): domain Eukaryota; kingdom Metazoa; phylum Arthropoda; class Insecta; order Diptera; family Stratiomyidae; genus Odontomyia; species Odontomyia ornata. Next base: position 390,673,143 of record OZ017739.1, read on the forward strand.
CTTCTGCACCCGATGCCTTAGCTGTGACCGATAAATCTGCTTTAGATGATCGTCTCCATAACGCATGTCGAGCGCATTCATTATAGCATTCGGGTTTGAGTGTAATTCAACGGGGATCGTCTGCAACAGCTCGGCAGCTGGGCCTCTAAGAGCAAGAATCAATGCAGTTGCTGGTTCCTGCTCATTCCAGTGATTTATGCGAGCGGCTGCTTCAAACTGGGTTTTGTAAATAGTCCAGACCGTTTGCCCGTCGAATATTGGTGCTTGCGCATTTCTAGATGAGCTTTGCGCTGCGGTTATAAGTCGGGCTGGTGAGGCGGTTACTACTGTCTTCGCTGCTTCCAAGTCCTTTTTCACTTTTTCCATCTCATGGTTGATTCTCTCCTCGACCTGGCTGATCTCAAGGTTGATTTTCTCTTAGACCTGGTATATCTTTTCCTCGACGCATTTAATTTGGCTGTTGAGACTACTGAGCTCCGCTTTTATTTCGGGTGATTGTTTTTGCAAATCCGCCTTGATTTCAATCGCTTGTTGGTCCATTTTTGCTGATTGTTCATTTAGCTTCGCAGCTAAACTGGATGTCTGGTGTCGCTGCTCTTGCTGCATCAGCATTAACATTTGCATCAGCGCATTTTCTGGTTCCTTTGGTTTTTTGTTTCTGCTTTACCACCTTCTCACCCGAATTCAGATACGCGCCTTCCAATACAATTGCGTCACGCAAGCGTGCAATCAGTGTGGCCTTTGTACCTTGCGTAGCCAAGTTTCGCTGTTCCAACTCTTCCTTAAGCTCCGACATGGTCAATTCATTAATTTTTAAGCTTAAGCTTCGTGGCATTTTTAATGTTTCTTTGAATTTTCCTATTGTGCACTATAAAAATGTTCAAATATTCACTTTCAAAATTTTTCTTTCGCACTTCTTGACACCACTGTCGCGTGTTATTGGTTCGCGGCCTATAATTTTAATGTTCCGGGAAAGCGAAAACGCAATATCTTTTAATTTAAGTCTAAAAGAGTTTATTTGATCACAAATATGCACAATAATCAGTTTAACACTTGCACTAATTTTAATTTTCACTATGAAAAAAAAAAAAAATCTAACACTTGTCCATAAATTTCTTATCGCAATTGTCTTCTAAATCACTTCACTATTACGAAAATCACTTCCCCCACACTATCCCAGTTCTTATCGCGGTCGAATGAGTCCCCCCATTTATTCAGCTCGCCTTTATATAGGGTCTCTACCTATTCACCCCTGTCTCGTACATTGGCGAATGTTCTACCGAGAGGTACCTGGTAGATTCCAGCAAATTAATGAATGGAGTGACGTCACTTGCAGATGTTGATCATGCTTGTTGGGTTCTCGTGGGTTCGAGTGAATTCATCTGTTGACGTTCTTAATGATTGTGAAAACAATTGCGACAGTAGCTCGCAGAATTATTTGTACATGTAATTATTTGTATATGTAACAATATAAAAGCCTCTAATAAAGCATGGTTGATTGTATCCCATTGCCGACATTGGATGGGGTGGATGGCCAACTACTTACTAAACTTGTGTATGATGGATATATAAGGATGATTTTTATCCTTGAACCAAATGTCAATGTGAGATATATCTCAAACTTTGCTTGGATAAGCTGGTTTCTTGAATGTGAGTTTAACTGGATTGCGTTTGTAGTTTGATCGCTTACATATATCACATGCGTTTATATATAAAGTCACAAGTTCTCTAAGTTTCGGAAAGTAATACTTGGTTTTTAATTCCTCGTATGTTTTGTCTATTCCTTGATGGTTAGATTTTTGATGAATTCGAGCCATTTGCTCTTTAATTGATGTTTCAGTACAATTATGTAGTATTTTGGATGCTGATACTATGCACATGTTAGGATTAGATAGCTTATATTTACCATATTCTGTTTGAGCTAGTAAAAGGACATTTTTGTTTGGGAAATTGATGGCTGTAGTACCTTTTTGCAGGGTATGTTTTGTAAGTCTATATTGAATTGTTTTGGGTGTTATTTGTTGAAACTGTACATGCAGTGTTTTCTTCCCTTGGTACTTGATTAGTTTAGTTGAGTTTATTTTCCCTTGCTTCAAAAAAATCTGTTGTTGAAAGTAATTAATCTTCATGGGCGGAATGTTGTGTTGCTACAACGGATTCATTATCTTCTTGGTTTATAATTTATTTTTTATGGCTATCTTCCATGTGAAAGATTTGTACACGGGATAGAGCATCTGCGACATGATTTTCTTTGCCCTTTATATGTTGAATATTAAAATTATATTCTTTGATTCTTAAGCGCCACCGTTGGAGTTTACTGTTTTCTTTTTTAATATTATCCAAGAAAGTAAGTGGTTTGTGATCAGTTACAAGAGTAAAACGTTTGCCAAATAGGTATGGTCTGAAATGTTTTAAGGACCAAACGATTGCCAATAACTCTTTTTCAATCGTTGACTAATTTATCTCATGTTTGTTACGTGTTCGCGATGCAAATGCTATCGGTTTTTGGTTTTGCGATAATACTGCACCAAGTGCATAGTTTGAGGCGTCAGTTGTTACAGTAAAGGGTTTACTTAAGTCTGGATGTATAAGTATTGGTTCACTTTGAATATACATTTTAAGCCTGTTAAAGGATTCTACATAAGATGGGTCATTAAGGTTGATTTTTTATTTTTCTGCAAATATATGGTCATTGGCTTGGCAATTTTCGCGTAATCACGTATGAACTCACGATAAAATCCTGTTAACCCCAAAAAGCTTTTAATTTCCTTAGTGGTTTTCGGGATCGGAAATTTTCGGATTGCTTCTATCTTAGATGGATTAGGTTTGATACCCTGTGGTGTAATGATATGCCCTAGAAATTCGGTATGATGTGATAAGAATTTGGTTTTGTTCAATTGAATTTCAAGATTTGCTTTGCGCAATGTCTGAAATATTTTTCTTAATGCTACCTCATGCTCTTGTAAAGATGCACTGAAAACCAGCATATCATCCATGTATACAATACATGTTTTTCCGATATGCTCATGTAGAATGTTATTCATTATCTTCTGAAAAGTAGCCGGAGCGTTTTTCAGACCAAATGGCACACGGAGGAACTCATAGTGTCCAGAAGTAGTGGAGAAAGCGGTTTTGTGCCTATCTGAAGGTTCCAATTCAATTTGGTGGAATCCTTTCGCTAAGTCAATTGACGTAAAATATTGGCAATTCCCAAGTTTGCCAAGTAGATCGTCTATCTGTGGGATAGGAAATTTATCTTCAACTGTAAGTTCATTTAGTTTTCTAAAGTCAACCACAAGTCTGTATTTGTCACCCTTTTTTGGTACTATCCAAATAGGGCTATTATACGGTGATTGAGAAGGTTGAATGATAACTTGTGCAAGATCTTCCTGAATTTATTTCGAAAGAAAATCTCAGACAGTGTAAGGTAGTCTATAATTTCGTTGATATATTGGTTTGTCGGAAGTAAGGGGTAAGGAATGTTTTATATTATGTGTGAAAGTTGATTTTTTTGTTTCATAATATTGTACATCTTTATATTCCTCTAAAAATTTTTTTAATTACTTGTTTCTCTCCAAGAGTATGTTCGACTTCTGTAGGAATTAAATTTAACTCTTTTGGTTTATCAGAAATAGTTTTCAAAGCTTCTGTGAAATAAATTTGTTCTTCATCATTGTGCGTGAAAGGTATACGGAAATTATTACTACACAGGGTTTGAGTTCGTTTCCAATGATGGCTTGGAAATCTTTTCCTGTCAATGAAATTAGCTTCCATTAAACGGGAGTTGTGATTCTAAATTGTTCTGGAGGTTGCGTTCTTAGGCACTTAGAAGTATTAAAACTGCTATTCATTGTTTTCATGATCAAAGGACTATGAAAAGTTCATTTTTGATACTCAGGGACGATTTTTTTGTCAAGAATAGAAATTTTACTTCCTGTATCTATAATACATTTGCGAAGCTTCCCACCGATTGTGAGTTGAACCGTTGGTAGTTGTCTTCCGAGGCTGGGATTCAAAAATCCTGTTGGGGAAGTTGATTATTTAAATGCAGTGTAGTTTCTCTGGATACTGCAGTATTCATTGATACATCACTGTTAAGTCTCATATCATGAGGATTTAAAAAACCTAGATCATTATTATTCCTATAGTAGGGTGACCATCCGTCCGTATTTATACGGACATGTCCGTATTTTTAGCTCCGTGTCCGTATTTTTCAATCAATGTCCGTATTTTTTCCAATTTTGCACAAAAAAATTTTTTTTTAGTTTTCAAGGCCCATGGGCACCTAGAGTACCCAAAAGTTGTACGCGGTTGCGTGTATTGACAGTGACGCGTGTGCATACGAACGAAATGTGTATAAGTGTATAGTTGTGTGAGTGGCGTTGAACCCGTTGAACGTGTTTTGACATTTCCATTCATTTTATTTTATAAAATTGTAAGTTGATTGCAATCAGTGAATCAGTGTTCCATTGCTCAATAATCCCCGTGTAAGTATAAAATTATACATTATTTTCGACCATGATTCGTAGCGTTCTAAATATTTCGTGTTTATTTATTGCAGATTTTGCAGAAGCAAAAAATAATAGCTTTTCGAAATCTCCAAACATGTCAAAGCCACCGAAAAGAAAAGGCAGCAGCAGTAGCAGTGAAAGTACAGCAAATAAACGCAAATGTACATTTACAGATGATTTGCGCAGGGAATCTGCAAGTAGTTTTTGCAATGGCAAAAGTGAATGTTTTGCTTATTGCATAGTTTGCGATAAAGAAGTTTCAGTAGCAAATAGTGGTTTGTATTTTTTTTGCTGGTGGAATCTTTTTTTTTTGTTTATTGTTTCTGTATTTGATAAGGGTGTTTGTGTTTGGAATATGTAAAAAAAAGGGTGTAGGGTACAGGGTACTGGCTTTTACACTTTCGATTCTTTACCTAAGAATACCTATTGCATCACAATTCTTTTTTCATTTAATTTTAATATTATAATACATTTGAAAAAAAAAAGCTCATTTTTATTGCTGTAGGGAGACGTGATTTGGAGGTACATTTGAAAACTACCAAGCACGAGAACAATGTGCAGACAGCATCAACTACGATTTCTATGAAAAAATTCACCTACAACAAGTCAACACCAGAAGCGCTAGCAGTGTGGGCCGCTGAAGGAATTATGGCGTTTCATACTGTCAGGCATCATCAAAGCTATAGATCCATGGACTGCACCAGTCAACTAATGCGCAAACTTTTCAGCGATTCAAAAGTAGGAAAAAACATTTCTTGCGCTCGCACAAAAGTGGAAGCGATCGTTAATGGAGTTTTGTCCGGTCATTCTATCGAAACAATCCTTCAAGATTTGACGAACATGCCTTTTTTTAGCATTTGGACTGATTCGAGTAATCATGGTAGTCTAAAAATGTTCCCTTTGTTTGTGCAATTTTTTGATCCTGATTAAAGAGGCATAGTTGTTAGATTGTTAAATGTCAAGGAAACAAAAAATGAAACATCTGAAACAATTGCTACCATGATCACAGAGGAATTGAATAAACATGATGGACAGAATTTGAGAAAAAAGCTAATCGCTTTGGGGGGCGATAATATCAATACAAACTTTGGTGGGCTGAAACGAAAAGAAGGAAACAATGTTTTTACTCATCTGAGAAAAGAAGTTAATGAACATCTTGTTGGAATTGGATGTCCCGGTCATATATTGCATGATTCTGTCCATCACGGCTTAGACCGATTCGGTTCTTTTGATATAGAGTCGATTGTTGGGAAAATCTTAAAGCATTTTTCTATTTACACCGTCAGAACTAATGAATTGAAGGGCTTTTGTGATTTTGTTGAAATCGAGTACCGAGTTTTGTTATCGCACGTCATAACTCGATGGCTCAGTCTCGCTCCATGCATTGACAGAATTTTGCAATTATTTCCAGCCCTGCAATCGTACTTTAAGTCAATTGACCAACCACCTGTAGCTTTAGAAAGGTTTTTCAACGACGATTTTGCAGAACTTCAATTGTTGTTCAGTAGTTCATTCATGACTATTTTTCACGATAATATCAAAAAAGTTGAAAGGGAAGAGAATTCTGTTTTGGAAGTGCTGAATGTTATTGATGAAATTTCGGAGATTTTAAGTAACAGATTTGATTCGAAATTCATTCCATTTATAGTGAAACAGAAATTGAAAACGCTTGAAAATGAAGGTAAAGAAACTGAATGCAATAAATTCATCGAATCTATGCTTTCTGTGTATCAACAATCCAACCAATATTTACTCAAATGGAGTGAGTCATTGCGAATTTTAAAAAAATTTGAATGGTTGGATTTTAAGCCCGGGAAAAAGTTAAACTATGAATCAATGGAAAGAACTGTCGAATTTCTCGCATCGAAAAATATTGTCATCGATGATTCGAAATTATTCAATCAATTTGTGAATTTGAAAAACTTTCTGGCTTCGAAGGATTCAAAAGATGAATTTTTGAACAAATGCAGCAGTGCAAAAATGTGTGATTTTCTCAGTCAAAATAATTGTCTGGAAACTTGTTCGGAGATTGTCAAAATTGCGCAATATTTTTTTGCCATTCCCAGTCACAATGCTAATTGTGAACGTGTTTTCTCGTTTGTCGACATTCAATGGACCGACGAAAGAAGCAAATTTCTTTTCGAAAATTTGAAAAATCTCATTCTTGTTCAATATAATTTTAGGAAATTCGATTGTCTGCAATTTCACTCTTATTTGGAAAAAAATCCTGCGTTATTGAGAAAAATTGGAAGCGGTGAGAAATACTAATATTTTGTACGTTGTAAAAACAAAAATGTTAACATTTTTTGATTAATAAACTCTCTCGTTTTACTTGGAAATAGTGTTGATTCTTATTTTACATTCAAATTTTCCTATATGCATTTGAAATTTCAGCTACCGCCATCTATGAAAATGAGATACAGAGTTGATGACCTTTTTTAGGGTTTTGTAAAATAATTTTAATTTTATTTTAGTTTCGCGACCAGTCTGTCCGTCTGTCCATCTGTCCGTCCATCCGTCCGTCCGTCCGTCCGTCCGTCCGTTCGTCCGTCCGTGTGTCACAGCAGTTTTTCTCGGAAACTACTTAAGCTAGAAACATAAAATTTTGTGTGTAGGTGTAAAGTGGTGATCTCTTCAAAATTCAACTAAAAAAAATTTTATAAGGTATTTAAGGGGGGTCTCCCCATTAGGAGAGTGACCCCCCGAAAAAAAATTTCATTGAAGGTAGCCGATATGGGTATCAAATGTAAGGTCTTGATAAGAACTTTTCAAAATAGGTCTTAGTTTGGCAAAGTTTGCTTCGAGGGGCGCACAGGGAGGGGAAATACACGAAAAATTTGTGTCCCCCCCTCGCGATTGGACACCTGTGATCCGAAACATCTGAAAAAATCAGGAATGTAGGCCTTGGTGAGTACAACAACAACAAATACGTTAGAAGTCGCAATTCACTCAACTTTGTTAGTAATAGTATGATTTATCGATTTTATGTTTTCTTGAATAAAATCTCAACGGTACCCTTAAATTCAATGAAATTCAGTACGTACGTGTCTATTTATAAGATTGATCTATCATCATAAAGATTGAATCAAATTTAGCGAAGTCATAGCAGTTTGAATTTTCCTGTATTACTATGGAACAATATGCGCTGCATTTATTACAACATATGACTATGGAACAACATGCGCTTTTTACCGACTCAGACACTACAGTTTTGCTAGGATTTGCATGAAAATTTCAGGAATGATAGGTGTCGTGTAGATCTTTGAGAACCGGTTCAGCTAGTGGTATCAGTAATCGTAAAACAAAATAGTGGCTGTTTTAAATGCGAAGATTGAATAATTTTGAGTTATTTTTTCCCAACCTCAACGTTTAAGGTGCATGCTTTTAACACTTGATTCAATTTAATGAATGACTGAGGATGAGTACCTACAATTAATGCTCATAAGTGAAACAAGTCAAGGAGGTGGGAGAGAGCTTTGTAACCATTCTAGGATTCGAAAAAATTGGCCATGAATCGATGATAACAGTACAGGAGAGTGGCCCCTGAAAAAAAAAATTCATCAAACGTAGCCGATATGAGTATGAAATAAAAGTTTTCATGGGAGCTTTTCAAAACAGTTGTTAAACTGTCAGTTTTTGCTTCAGTGGGGGCACAGGGGGGAAATACATGAAAAATGTGTTTCCTCCGTCGCGGATGGACATCTGAAATAATTACCAAAGGAGATATTTATGGGTATAACAATACTAAAAACATCAGAAGTCAAAATTCGTTCAACTTTGTTAATAACAGTATGATCTTCGTATTTCATATTTTCTCCAATAAAATCGTCTTTGACATGTTTCTTGATTTGATTCGATCTGGTGACTGCATTTTGTAAATTGAATACAAAACCCTTCTGACATGAGCGTAGGTCTGTTTACCCAACTTGTTTTTTAGCTCTTTCGCCAAAAAAATAGAGGTGTCCGTATTTTGTACTCAGGTCAGATGGTCACCCTATCCTATAGTTCAAAAATGGCTGTTGCCGAAGATTATGCGAATTGGCATTACCGCGATTGAATTGTTCGCTAGGCAATTGATGTGAACTATTCATTTGCTGGTGATTATTAAATACATGTTGCTCGTTCACTGGCAACATTGGGTAAGATTTTTTTTTGTTGGCGAAAGTAGTTTCTTTGGTATGAATGTTTATCGATCCCAAGGCGTGCTCTTTCGATTGAATAATAGACCAAATTCGACTTCACAAGAATAGCAAACGCGGCCTCCAGAGACGTGGGTTGTTGGGCAAAGAGTATAGTTTGTAAAAACTTTGGACTGTTTTCAATAAAAACGTCCGTACCAATTTGACAATTAAATTGTATAATCCTTTCTTTTTCTGTGTTGAAAATATCATCACTATATCTAATCCTAGTATTTAACTTAAATAGTAATTTACGGATGTGTTCATAGTACTCTGTTGTATTTGTGAATCTTGCACTGCGTAGTTGCATTATAATTTGCCCTGTTGTTTCCTTGGTGTCGAAGTATTGAATCAGTAGCGGCTTCATTTCGTTCCATGTTGGTGTAACAAGGTGTATTTGAATAAGCTGTGCTGCTGGTCCAGTAAGTTTGTTCATAATGTTTTGATTCAATAAGTCGCGGTCTGCTTCGACAGGATATGCAGCTATCCTCGGTGAGATTCTCTCCGTTGCAGATATAAATCGATACAGTTGTTCTGAATCGCCGTTGTATGTGGGAGCCTGTGCTATCAGATGAGTAAGGAATTTAAATTGCTCAAACACCGATGGTTGCATGGCTGGTTGCGAGTTCAATGTCGAAGGTTGAATAAAATGGTTCATTGGTCGCGTCATGTTTGGTGAGTCCAAACAAAGAGCCTGCAATTACATCCAGGGTTACTTTACTCACTCAAATGCACTTTTAAAGGTTGTTTTTGCGTTAACCGCACCAATTATGACTTTAAAACTTCGAAAGAAATGTTTTAAAGAAAAAAATTATAACTAATTACGTAACTAACTATTTATTCATCTTATCTGAGAATACAAAAATAAACTGAGGAAAGAACTTAAATTATCTCGGCTTAAATATTCTAACTATTTCTTACCTACTTAGATTATTTACATTCTTATCTTAAAAGAAATCCCATCCTTAGTACATTATGGGATTTTCCCGCGTCCTGTCTATTACAGGGTGAAGGATGATTTATTACTTGTATATTATAATAATTATGAGTAATTGTTTCCCGTCGCCTGTCCTTTTACGTGGCGACGGATGTTTTATGACATGTAAGCTAATTGAGAGTACATATTTCCCGTCGCCTGTTCTTTTACGTGGCGACGGATATTTTATGATATGTTATAATGAAACTGGAGTACGCTCAATTACATATTTCAGCCACCATTAAGAGCCCGTTTCAAACGCATCGAAAACACAAACATACGGAAAAGAAACCTACTTTACTTTATTCTGTACTTCTTCATTATTCCAGTCAATTCCGAAAACATAAATTCAATTTCGCCTTCCCGAAATTCACCGACGCGTTAACGAAAAACACACTACGTTAATTCAATCCCGAAGAACTCTACGCTAGTAAAAAGACAAGGCAAACTAAGGTACCGCGTACCGCACGCGACGCGAAACCAGCCATCCGCGGATTTTTCAAAACCCTACCCTCTTCCTGGCATACTTACTAGGCACTCTCCTTCCCGCTGGAAAAAAAAGGGCAGGCTGGAAAGGAAAGTAGTGTTGTCCGATTAGCAATTCATTATTTTTTATTTACTTCATATGACATAAAGCTTAAAAAGGAGTATATAAATATTTTTCTTTCCCGAAAAATAATATTAATAATTTAAAACAATTCTAAAGTTAGTAATATTTTGTTTTTCACGACAATAGAACCAAAATACGAGGCCTAACTGTGACGCCTTATATAATTCAATGCTATATTTACGTTTATTTCTGTGTTCAATAAAATATTAATAGTTTTTGTGAAATAATGGACCAAAAATGTTATGGATGATGAAAAGTAGAGTTAATATTATGGTTCGATGAAATATTTTTGATTGTAATTTTCCTCAATTATAATTTCAAGAACAAGTGTTGGTGGGTTTTGGGAAATGATTTGAAACTTGAGGAAAACTTTGGCAAGGCTTCTACGTTAATAAAGTCTTGATTGTTGTTTGTTGGTACTATCGGCTAGATGTTCATGTGGTTTGCATTATCTTTTCTTTTATTATTTGCATCATTTGTTAGATACCAGTTTAATAGGGTCGGTTTTATTGCGTATTATTAGTTGGGTTATTGTTATTTATAAACGTGGTTCATTTTATATTTTTTTTTCTTGCTTCTATTCATCGATCTTTATATTAAAGATATTTTTAATGCTTTTTTCTGATCATATAGTCACCTCGAATAATTTTTACTTTTCGTGAAATTTTAAGCGAATTTTCATGTATTAATTTTGTATTGAGGAAAATCACCAATTCTACATTGTTTCATTAAATACTAAAGAATGAATTTCTTTCCATTTGTTTCTTCTTCTTTTTTCCAATACAATTAACAAAATATAGTAACTTCGAGATTCAATCCTCTACGCATTAATCAAAACAAATGGAATCCTCTACAAATCATGAATCCTCAATCAGACCAAATAATGGGTACTCATGCATTTTGCATGCTTGGTTAGATTAAAATAGTTATAAATATAAATGGTTGACAATTTTTTTGTCTGAGTAAAATACATCTACAATTTATTTTTTCCTTGTTTGTCTTTGTTTTGGTCTTGAGTTGATTTTAAGTGGCAGATTTTTAATTGTGCTTTTCAGTGAAGCTTATTCAAATATTTTCATTGTTTAGTTGTGTTTAATTTTTATTTTGTCGTTCTCATTAAATTTATCGTGAGACCATTATATTTCAGTTGCAAGAAAATTATAGTATGTAGCAAGTGTTAGAACGGCTATGGCAAAAGTTGACTTGGTGTCTTCACTGAATCGTTCACTTCTCCTTTGAACTGATGTCGACATGTGCTAGCTCACGTTCTATTTCATCATCATCGATTGACAGCGATATTAACTGAACGGTTGTATAAGTTGGCGCAAATTTTTACTTATTTAAAATTGTTTCAAGCTTTTCTTCGTTATCGATTTAGTGATGGTTGGATGTCCTAGGAGGTAGGGAGAAATCCAGTGAATTTACTTTTTTAGAATCCTCCCTCGAGGAAATTTTAGAAGATGGCCAGATTCGTCGATTTAGTGATGATTGGATGTCTTAGGAGGTAGGGAAAAATCCACCGAATTATTGCTTTTATAATCCTCCCGTGAAGCAATCTTGGAAGATGGCCAGTTTCATCCACAATCCTCCCATGTCAAACACCAAGGCCGTCCTGCCGTCTGGCCCGTTTGACATTCCTCGACTAAAACTGACGTAGGATGGGAATGCCATCCAAAGCTGTCGTTCGCTAGAAAGCCATATGGTAGCGATGGGCATGTGTGCTAGTCGGCAGTGGAGTAGGGCCGATTCATTACAAGCGTTATGCGTAAAAAGCTTACTATACAGTTTTCGATCGTACATAACCACCCACCAAGGACTTGTGCTTCATATACACAAAATGATCATAACTTTTCAATTTTATAAACTCAAATAAATACATTGTTGGAAGAACCAAAATTAAAAGATTTTAACATTATACAAGGTAACTTAAAAACTAACTGCCCACCGTGACAAGATACATTCAAGTCCTGATGCAATAGTTATTTAGTAAGCACAAAAATTTTACTAACTAGTCTTTTCAGAACTCCTTTCTTACATTTGATTGTTACGACTCACGTGATATCATTAGGACCTGGATATTTCTGTATAATTTTACCGATTACCCATTTAGCCGGCAGAACCATATCTTCTCTAATAACTACAGCATCAATTACATTAGGTTCAGAAATTTTACTAGTCCATTTGTAGCGTTGATTTAAGTTAACCAAATATTCTTTTGACCATCTTTTCCAAAAATCTAAAATCATTTTTTGAGATAATTTCCACCAATCTAAAATGTTACGAGGTTCATGGCAATAATTCTCATCAGAAACATTTATCAATGGTTCACTCACCAAAAAATGGCCTGTTGTCAATGAAATAGGATCATCAGAATCGTCACTCAAAATCGATATAGGATGCGAATTTAAACATGCTTCTATCGGTGTCAAAACCATTGTCAACAACTCAAACGTAAGCATAATATCCCCTATGACCTTTTTTGATGATTCTTCACACTGCGCACTCCTGTCTCCCACAAACCACTAAAGTTTGGCGCATGGGTTGGGTTGAAGTGCCAGTTGGTTGATTCGAGTGTCATAAGTAGCACCACTTCATCGGGCCATCTAGAATTAGCAATATTTAATATCTGCAACAACCGTTTTTTGGACCCAACAAAATTTGATCCATTGTCGCTATAAAGGTTCCGGCAGTGTCTACGACGTGAAGTAAACCTTGCAATAAACCCCTTGGCTGAGAGATCAGATGCAGCCTCTAAATGCACCGCGTGTGTCACCATACATACAAAAAGGGAAATATACTCTTTGTATGATTTGGAACCTCTACCAGCAGAAAATCTAACATTCTTTGGCCCAACATAATCTACGCTAGTTGATTTAAAAGGTTTGCTGGGCTTTAATTGGACTTCTGTGATCTGTCCCATAAGTTGTGTCCTGTTTACTGACGAGTATCTTCAGCAAGTAGACCATACTCTATATGTATTTTTAACCTGGATTCTTACTCTAAATATAAAGTATGTTTGGCGGATATGATTCAACATAATTTGTGGCCCTCCATGGAGAGTTTCGTTATGTGCATCCAATATTCTTAAGTGAGTGAGATTATCCTTATATGGCAATATTATAGGATACTTCTGCTTGTGATTCAGTTCTGATCCTTGGATGCGTCTGCCTACTTTCACTAAACCATTAGCGTCTAATATTGGACATAACATGTGTAACGCACTTCTATTTATAACACAATCGTGAGACTTGATGTGTTCTATTTCCTCAGTAAAATGTTTGCTTTGAACCAAAACTATTCGTTTTACTATCGTACAGTTTATCATTTCAACCATAATAAGCTCTAACCTTTTAGGACGTTTATCTTTTGATTGTTTAAAATCAAGAAATCTTCTGCAATAGGAATCAATTCTAAGCATTCGCGTAAGTAACGAGAATCACTTTATGAATTCTGTGCTATTATCTTCATTAACACTTGCTGTAAAACGCATTTTCTCGGTTTTCTTTTCTTCTAACACGGTTGTAAGATCTTTTTTGCTATACTTGATCTCTTTTTCTTTTAACCATTGGGGCCCTCTCTTTCATAAATTTAGTACTATCAGTTCCGATACTTTTATACCTCTGGAGTCGCAATCCGCTGGATTTTCTTCAGATTGGATATGCGTCCATTGACTATTGTCCATGATGGTAAGTATTTCCGAAACTCTAACAACCGATGAGTCTGTCCACGCTTTGGCTATATCTAGTACTCATGACACATCTAAAAGAAGTTTAGCTCGTAATACCGCTCCACACAACTTTAAGCGTGAGACAGACACTTGTTCAACAGGCGTGACCTTGGTCTTTGATGCAATAAGACTGATGTGCACTTCGCCTTGCTCATCACTCATTTGCAAATAGATTACCGCTACATACGCATTATTTGATGCATTACAAAACCCTTGTAACTCAGTATGCATATCCGATTTGCAACGACCAGTCCATCAGGCCATAGAAAAACTAGAAAGAACTTGTAATTCTTCTCTGTATATAATCCAGTCATTTAGTAGTGGTTCTGGTATGTCTTGATCCCACTCAATTTTGGGCAGCCAAAGTATTTGTATGAATATTTTTGCTGTTGTGATTGTTGGAGCTGCCAAGCCCAGTGGATCGAACAACCGTACGATATCGGAAACTACCTCACATTTTGTTACAGATGTCTCCAATGGTGACAGCTTAATTACATATTTCAGCGTATCCTTCGCTCTATTCCATACCATTCCTAGTGATTTTAGTGTCATATGCGTTTTGATTCTTACTGCTTCATCTCTTCTCTTTTCATTTCCGATATAATTCACTACCAAACTTGAATAGCTACTCCATTTTTGAATGTGAAATCCACCTAAATTCATAAGTTTCTTTAATTGCTCAAATATTTCGATTGCTTCTCTCTCTCTCTGTTCCCGCTCTTTTCATTAAGTCATCAATATACAAATCCTGTTTTATAAGTTTTGAATTGTGTCTTCTCAGTCTCAGGACAGAAGTTGTGCCAAAAGTTAAAGTCAATTTGCGTTAGCTCTCCACACGATGCGTTGAAAGTAACGTCTTCCTTATTAACACGTAATTGTCGGTATATTTCAATCAAGTCTGCAATAATAAAGATTTTGTGATCCCGCCACCTTAACAAGAGGTGATGTATATCTTGCTGCAATTTTGGTCGGACTAGTAAGTCGTCATAACGTACCCCTTATTCAAACCTATAAAGGAAGCGTCAAATACGACACGAACTTTAGTCGTATCCTCGTCATTACGTACTACAGCATGATAGGGTAGGTACACTGCTCTAAGATTTTTTATGTCTTCTTCTGGTACAAGTTGCATATGATTAAGCTCTTTATATTCCTCTATCACTTTAACATATTCTTCGCGTAGTTTTAAATTCTGATTTAATTTCTTCTCCATAGACATGAACCGTCTTGATGCTATTTGCAGTGATTGCCCGTATTGACACTCTGGATCTTCCGATTTGAACAGCAACTGTACAATAAACCGGCCATCATCATCAAAAAGTTCTTCACTTCTTATCTCTTCTTCACTTAGGATCTTTTGCCGTTCTTCTGGTGCTTTTTCTAACCCCCAAAATTT
Source organism: Odontomyia ornata (assembly GCA_963969285.1). NCBI lineage: Eukaryota > Metazoa > Arthropoda > Insecta > Diptera > Stratiomyidae > Odontomyia > Odontomyia ornata. The sequence continues at coordinate 390,688,541 of OZ017739.1, forward strand.
TCTCAACAACTTTTCTTTCTTGTTTTATATGTGCATGCTAATAATTCCATTCGCTGAAGTTGAATCTGGTGACAACTGACCTGATACAATCTAGCCTAGACTGGTGTCCTGAGCAATTAAATTTCTAGATGGATTTTTGATTACGCCCCTCTTCAGTATTTCTTCGTACACTTCAGCTCCGATTAAGATATCAATTCAACTCGGTGTTGTGAAATCTGGATCTGCTAATGGTAACATCTCTAACTCGAGCCAATCACGTGAATGAATTATCCTGGATGGAACCATAGATGTAAGGGTTTTTAACACAAATGCATTTACTGAAATTGATTTACCTGATTGATGGCGTGATTTAATAGGTAAAGACACGCAATACTTAACTCGGGTGTGACCATCTCCCACTCCAGAAGCCAAACCATCGGTTGGTGTACGCTTAAGTCCCAGTAATTGTACAGTAGTCTCCCTACTAAACGAAGCCTGTGACCCTTGACCAACTAATGCCCGAATTACATGAAAAAATCCGCAAGCTCATTGTGCCCTAATCACTGCAGTTGCTAATATAACGACGCAGGATGATAATGTTTTGGAAAAGTTTGATAATATCTTCGTCGTATCTTGTGTGCGTGGTTGTGAATATTCTTTATCTCATTCAGGTGTCCCTTGTGTTTTTTCCTTTTCTCTCTCTAGATGCAGTAATGAATGGTAGCGACGTCCACAACATCGGCAATTCGTCGATTGATGGCATCTCCTTACCGTATGTGTCGGTGCAAGACAATTAAAGCAAATTTTATTGCTTTGTGCATAATCTACGCGTTCTTTGGGAGTTTATTTCGAAAATTGTTTACACTGGTAAAGAGCATGTTGACCTTTGCACATTTCGCATGTATAATCAGACTTCTTCTCTTCGGTTGTAGTGTGAAATTATTTTATTGGTTCTCGCGTTGTCGACTTAGTTCCTTACACTATCTCTAACGTTCTAAATCTAGTCTCCATAAATTTCTTAAGCTGTCCCCAGGTTGGCAACTTGTCCGTCTTCTTTTGACTTAGCTGAAGCTGCCATTGTCTTTTCGATTCTTGTTCTAACTTAGAAACCACGAGACGATAGATAATAATGTCCCATGAGCTCGTAACGATACTTAAATTTGCGAGAGACTTCATACATGCTGAAGTTGTGTCCAATATGTATTTTATGGCGTTAGCTGTCTCGACGTTGATTGCTCTTTGTCCAAAAAGCCGCTTTAAAATTTCATTTGTATTGAACCTTTTATTGTTGTAACGTCTCGTCAAAAATAACCAAGCCTCATTATAGTTGGGTTCTGTAGTAGAAAGATTCTTTAACACAATTTCAGCTTCTAATGAAGACAACTCTGTGTGGTGAAACGGGGCACAAAAGGAAGGAGTGCACGAACGAGGCAAAATGCATTCTTTGCAAGGATGCTAAGCTAGCACCCGGCGACCTCAAACATGAGCCGGGGACAGGGAGATGCTGGGTTTTCAAAGAGGCCCTAACTAAAGCCAAATCGATACTCAAATGATCCGTATCCTGCAGGTCAATTTGCACCGAAGCACAAACGCCCAGGACCTACTTGAGCAGTTTGCGAGGGATAAGAAAGCTGACCTCCTGTTGCTGAGCGAGCAACATCATAACAAGGACTCGCAAGCGTGGTACCCTGACAAATCTAGTACCTCGGCTATCTGGGTTCGAGACAGCGCCCGCCTTCAGGTGCAGGGCCATGGAAGCGGGGATGGTTTTGTGTGGGTGCGGTGTTCAGGGATAACATATTTCAGTGTTTATCTGACGCCTAACGAGGCAATGCGATCTTTTCGAACCAAACTCGATGCCCTGGAGGACGCTGTCTCGAACACAGAGGGCCACATGCTGGTCGGGGGAGACTTCAACGCTAGAGCCATTGAATGGGGTATGCCACAATCCGACCCAAGGGGAAAGCAAATCTTGGATATGGCGGCCAGAACAGCGCTTTTTTCCGCCGCTGGGGTTGCGTAGGAACCATACCCGATGTGACACTCGCTTCGGAGTCCCTAGTACCCAAAGTACACAACTGGCGAGTACTAGAGGACTACTCGGCTAGTGATCACCAGTATATAGCTGTTGAGATTCACGACGGTGCCACTCTGCGTGCATATGCCCAAACTTCAATCCTCGGATGGAGGACTGGGAGGATGGACGTTGAGAGGTTTGCTGACGCGCTTACGGCACGCACACCGTTGCTGGGAGCTCCGCCAGGGAGTGGAGGGCCTACAGCCAAGCACTTGGTGAACTCAACTATGAGTACCATCATAGCTGCTTGCGAGTCTTCCATGCCCCGTCGGAGACCCCGACATGGTAAGCCTCCAGTATACTGGTGGTCAAACGAGATCGCCGAACAAAGAAGCGAGTGTCACAAACTTCGGCGAGAGGCCCAGCGGGCGTGAACACGGGAAGAGGCAGACACTAGGCTAGCAGCATACAGGTCCGGCAGGAAATATCTTCGCAGGCTTATTAACAAGAGCAAGGCCCGATGCTGGCAAGACCTCGTGGACGATGTAAATAGGGATCCGTGGGGCCTTGGCTACAAGCTGGTCATGGGGAAACTTGGTGCCCTACGGAAGCCTTGTATACATGACGCGGAAAAGATGGACGCGATAGTGCGGGGACTCTTCCCCGCCCATCCCGTCCGTGTTGACGCTGTCTATGGTGAAACAGCAGTCGAGTGCCCACCTTCACTCAGCTGGAACTGGAGGAGGCAGTCCTCTCCCTGAAAGCGAGGAAGGCTCCAGGTCCAGATGGTGTTCCAGCTGAGGTTTTGCAGCTCGTCTATCACCATTGTCCTGATTTGCTGCTCAGCACATTCAACGCGTGCCTACGGGACGGGGTTTTCCCGGTACGATGGAAGGTGGCGAGGCTCGTGCTGGTCAGCAAGGGGAAGGGAAATCCCGAATCACCGTCTGCATACCGCCCGTTATGCATGCTAGACACGGCTGGGAAAGTGCTAGAGAAAATCATCAAGGGAAGACTCACTGACGCGATTCATGCTGCTGGGGACCTATCTCCTCGGCAGTACGGCTTTAGAGCAGGACGTTCTAACATTGATGCGATTGCAGAGGTGGGGAACGCGGTCCAAAAGGCAGAGGCATATAGTCGCACCAAACGACGGATCGTCCTGTTGGTGACACTCGACGTCAGGAATGCCTTCAACTCCGCTAGATGGGTGGATATTCTGGACACGCTGGAAAACTCTTTTCAAGTTCCAGAATATCTAATGCGGCTTTTGAGGAACTACCTAAAGGACCGAAGCCTGCTCTACGACACGACATAGGGCCAACGAAGGATGGAAATTACATCGGGTGTTGCCTATCCTTGGTCCGGACCTGTGGAACGTGTCTTACGACGGGCTACTGAGACTTGAGATGCCAGATGAGTCGTGCTTGGTCGGCTATGCGGATGATGTTGCGGCTCTGGTCGCCGGACGCACCGTTGAACAAGCGCAACTTAGGCTAGGTATGCTAATGCGCCGAGTGAGGGACTGGATGACTGCTCGCGGGCTCAGTTTAGCACTGGAGAAAACCAGAGTGGTCACCTTGACAAAAAAGAGAATCCCTAGAGTAAGGATGATCAGTATTGGAGACATTCAAATCGAATCGAAGCCAGCGGCGAAGTACCTGGGGCTACTGATCGACTCGAAGATGAGTTTCTCTGAGCAAATCAGGGCAACGGCTGAGAAGGCTGCTTCGGGAATATCGGCCCTGAGTCGACTTATGGCCAACGTAGGGGGACCCAGCCCATCAAGAAGACGCCTCTTGATGAGTGCTGTAGGGTCAGTGCTAATGTACGGAGCAGAGGTATGGGGCGACGCTCTCAGCAAGGAGGTATACCGAAAACGATTGGCACAGGTACAGAGAAGAGGAGCACTGAGAATTGCATCTTCGTATCCAACAGTCTCCGACTCGGCGGTGAGAGTGATTGCAGGCGTGATACCTGTCGCTCTCCTTGCTAGAGAGCGCCGCGCTATTTACCTGCGCCGAAACAAGGATGCGAGGGAGATGGTTGTCCGCGAGGAGAGACAACGCTCGCTCAACGATTGGCAGCAGTCTTGGAGGAATTGCACGAAGGGAAGGTGGACTGCGCGCCTCATCCCAGATGTGAGACCGTGGCTGAATCGAAGGCATGGTGAGACTGACTTCTATCTGACCCAGCTCTTGAGCGGGCACGGGTGTTTTCAGTCTTACCTGCACAAGATCGGCAAGTCACGGTCTCCCGATTGTCGGTTTTGCCCAGGAGAGGAGGACAATGCCTGTCACACATTTTTTGCGTGTACCAAATGGGCCAGGCTGCGAAGGGAACTCTACAGGGAGACGGGAGAGCTCACCCCGAATAATATAGTTGCGGTGATGCTCGAATCGGTTGACAAATGGAACCAGGTGGCACATTATGCTCGGGCAGTCCTAAAATACAAAAGGGACTCACAGCAGCCGGAGGCACTGGGGCTGGAGGATCGCTCTTCTGGCAATTCCTCTTCCCCTCTCCCCTCCCACTAGGAAAGGGACTCCCCAGCTTGAAGGCACCCCACGGCGTAACAAAACGAGACCTGGCCCGAAGTAATGTTTCAAACGGTTCCAGGCTACGTTCTCAGATTGACAGGAGAGGTGTTTAGTGGGTAGTCCAAAGGTATCCTCCATGGGAGTCCCACACTGCCAGACTCGGCGGGCATAAATGCCTTCACCGCCCTACCACAAAAAAAAAAATGAAGACAACTCTTTAGGTGATGTATTTTTGGACAGCACTTAGGCTCGCATTAGTATATATTAGAGATAGGATCATGTCATGAAAAGACTGCCATTCTTCGTAACCTCTAGCGAACTTATGATAACTAATCTGCGGTAGGCGTACCTCGCAACTGGGTCCTGGTTGTACTAAAGGTAAGCTCACTGATGTTTCCAGATGCCGTCGTCATAAGCTTTAACAATTCGTTTTGATTAAGTATTAAAGAGTCTGTAGTAGTAGCTATCTTAATTTACTCCCATTTCAAGGAATAAATATATATATTCGGATTTACTTTAATACTATTTAATTAAGTTCTCAGTTTCGCTTATTATATATGGTGATCACATAAAATCCGGTTGAAAATCAAATAAAATATTTATAAAGTCTATGAAACTGTAAATTTTCACAAGTATTATGAAGTTTGATCACTATTTTTCTATGTCCGTAGTATAGACTCCTTAAAAAAACACGAGTCTAAAAACACATAAAATATTTCTAAGTCACTGTAGTATGAAGGTAAAATTTTCACAAGCCCATAGAATAGAATTTCAAAAATTTTACAAGTACCGAATCGATAGAATTTTTCTAAGTTGACAGAACAGTTCACAAATTTCATAAGTCCATCGTTCACTTTTGTTAAAAACTAAAGCCACGGGTTTAGGCACCATGTTCGTTTTTGTTCAATCACTAACTAAAACAAGAAACTTTGATCTTTAATCAAACTACTTTTAAGCACACAATTGATTTATTTTATCAGAAAAACTCCCACATTTTGATCATAGCTCAGCCTCATTATTTCTTGAGTGACAAGTTAAAGACACACACCGCCATCTAGTATGTGATAGCTTAGGCGTTATGCGTAAACAGCTCACTACACAGCTTTCAATCATACAGCCGAGATTGTGAATTTTCACAAGTTTCCTGAACTCCCACTTAACAAAAAGTGCCTTCGGTTTCCTCGTATCTGAAGATTTCCAAATGGAGCTCCATGCAGCGCTAGTTTCGTTGTCACAGTGGTGTCGTTTTGCTCCTTTTTCTCAAGGTTATTCGTTAATTCTTGCATTATATTGGCAGTTGTAGCTTGGACGCAGAAAGCGCGGTGCTTCTTGTCCTTTTAAAAATTACAATAATTGTTAATGCAAGTCCACGTCTTGCTTCAAATTCTGTTCTTTTGTCCCTGCAAGAACTATTACCCCCTACACGAGCGGCAAAGTTCCGGCTGAGGCTACGGACCCGTGAAGCTCGTCCGGAGATGGGCGCAGGCACCACTCGCCTTGCATACGGAGTCCATTTGAGCCACCAAGCGAGAACGCGGCTCGCCAGAACTCAAGCAATATACTAGCGAGCCGACTACCCACTTCTTCCGCCATCCTACCTTCGAAATTCTTGTTTCACTAAATCTCCTAAATGCAAGCCAAACAACTATAAGAACACTACGCACTGGAACCGAAAAGATTAACCTCCGTTCAGAACTATAAATGCGTGAAAACACCGACAATATACTTAACCGTATCGGGAACTAAAAGGTAACACACTTGTTGACAGACTATTGTGAACTTTATTTTATTTTGGGGTTAATACAGAGCTATGGTAAAATACGTCTGCATAATAGGATGTCCGAATGGAGAGAGAGAGAGTGAGATTGTTGGTTTTGCCAACCGAACTGTCTATGATGCCACCTGGTGCCCAGAATAAAAGATGGTGAGAAGTATTCTGCAACCTTGAACTGCGTCGGTACAGTACTTACTCCCAACTATCAGCCAAATAATACTAATCAGTTGCACATCGCAATGCATCTGCTTGCTACTTGACGAGTAAGTCTTCCCCAGGGGTGTTGGTTCACAGCTGTCAGCCGCTGTTTAAATGATAAGAGGACTACGCTAGAGAAATATTGCTGAGGCGCCGGTGGACTTGCATTACCCACTTTAACAAGAATTACACTAGGTGCTTCGGATGCTGCAAAAACTGTCAGTAGATGGACAGCTCTCAGTGTTCCAGTGATAACCAGCCAGCTAGTGGTCTGCTGCGAATATCGCTTAAGCTCTCTGAAAGCTGGCTTAAGTCGTTCCATAGACACAGTGACTTGGCACCCATTTACATCAATTTTGTACATCACTCGCGACAGCCACTAAAAAACACGATGTGATCCTGAGTAGGCCAGTGATAGAGATTTACAAACAGCATCGATACGCAAGGAAACATGTGTACAGCTACTGAGCCTCTTTTTAACGAAAATCGTTCGATCCTTTCGATTGGCCGTCTACACTGGTCGGACTTCCGACATATGCTTTTGCAGATTGAAGAGAAAATTAGGCGCGCTGCTGGTTTGACTGCTGAGACTGATGAATTCAGCGATGATTCAACTTGGGTGCGATACAGTTATTGAACAACGCTCTTGGCATGGTTTCCGCTATTTTACCCCTCTGGCCACCCCGAAAAATGATCGATCATAGTTGCAACAAAATGAGCGGCCCCATTATGTCCAAATGAAGATGCTGGAAACGACTGTCGGGCACTGAAAACTACTGAACCGGATTCCTCTGATGACGTACAGCCTTCGAGCGCTGGCACGGCACACACGTAGGAGCCCAAATGGAGATGTCCCTTCTCATGTTTGTCCAAACGAACTTTTCTGCGATTGTCTTGTAGATCTTGTAGGTAACTGAACACCGGGATGGGCCAGCCAGTGAAAATTTTTGAAAACATTCTTGCTCAAACAAACCGGGACGAACGGTCTCGGCCTGCCTAGAGACTCATCATGAACCAACTTCTGACGTGGTCCACAGGCATGATGGATAGATTTTATAGAGGTGTTGTTGCTTCAGAGCAGCTGTGGGAGTTTCGTGTCATGGCTCTGTCTTTCAGCAAACTGATTCTTGCTAATACAAGTCGGTCTCATTATCCTACTTACAAGAAAGAGTGCATCAGCGACCTCGTTGCTGGCCCCGGGTATGAAATGGAAACCCGTCGTGAATTTGGATTAGGGAATTCAATTTCGATCCTTTTTTCTAATCCTGAGATTTTGGGATTGTCTCTAGAAAGTCCCGGGATAAAGCCCTGATAGAAATTTAAAAGGGAATAAAACTCAGAATGCTTTTCAAAATTTAACTTTTTTCATTATCTTATATTTACATAATTATCACAAATGCAGAAAAATTCCATACATAACAAATCAACCTAAATCTCTTACAATAAACGAACAACTTTATATTTACATAAAACCTTGAAGCTCGCAATTAAAAAACAACTCAACTAATTTTAGATACTTTTAATAAATTCATTAATTTTCTACTTATATCAACTGTTATCATTAAATAAAGTTATCAGATATAATACTTTGTCGCTCAATTTCACAAAATTTGGCTTCAACTTAAGTTCATCAATTACTTTTTCTCATGAACACATTAAAGTTTCGCCTGTAACAAATAAAATATGTTCCAGATATCATGATTAATATTATTGAATTAACGAGGTTAAATTCAAGGAATTAACCTTTTACATCTTATTCGCACTGCGAAAATAAAATCTTAGAAAGACTAACGCATCCAATGTTTTGTCCCCAAGCCGAGTTCTCAATTTGTTGCACATATAAGCAGGCGCTGAGAAAGTGGGTTCCGCCCCGATGAAAGTCGGAGGTATTGTCAACAAATATTTATAAATTTGTTCCAAATTGTGACCTCGAGTTTTAATTGCTTCGAAAACAGCCATTTCTTGCTTGATCAATTTTGAAAGGTCTGTTTCTTTGATACCCTCAGGAGTTAATGTTTTCATACAACTCGTATTGTTGATTTCCAGTTGAAGCTTATCTTTTAATGTTAAATTCGCCGTAATACAAGATGTCGATTCCATTGGCGTATTAGGATAATTTTCTACACTACTTACACAAAAAGTGGTATTAAATCTTTGAAATAACGGAATTATATGTTTTTTAATTTGGACTTTGCTTGAACATGAAAATAAATCTTTTACATCATCATCTAAACAACAACTCTCATTGTGAGGATTTCGTAAATAATTTATTTCATTACGTCGGCGATATTTTAAGCGTTTTAACAAAAGTGATTTCAATCTAGTCGCCATAATTGACTCATTGCCACTCAACTGCTCAAAAAGAAACTTTAAAGTTGCATCAGCCGTGCACAAATTTGCGTCAGAACAGCAAAATGCTTCTACGGATAGCTGAACTGGCACCAAGACACTGATTATTTCATTTATAATATCTAAATCAGATTCATCGAAAATCTCATGGACTATTCAGTCTATAAGAGCTTTTTGAACACTATTCTTTATAAGAACAAAGCGTTCAAGCATTGTGAAGAGGCTGTTCCATCTCGTCTTACAAGTCAAGCAGCAAAGTTAGCTTTTTTCTATGTTCCTGCTGTACATATTTTTGAGGAATTGTGTCATTTTCATAGGTGATCAACAATCAACTGTTTGACGAACTTTTTTAACCACGTTTTAAATATTGCGTTCGTTCATTAAATCTGAGAAAGGGCTTGATTCGATAGTTAAACTTAATCTAAGATCTTCGTCATCATAATCTGAATCCACGTTCAAAGATTGGCTCATAATTGAATCGTCTTTATTTTTGTACAACAAATCGTAAACGGCTGAATGAATCCTATGTGCAAAGCAAACTTGGTCCTCTGCTTTCACAAGCTTTCCAATCTTAAGCATGACGTTTGCACCATCAGTTATTATTGTATCAATATCAGAATCAAGAGAAATGTGTAGCTCAGAAAGGCGCTCCTTTAATATTCGCACAGTAGCCTCAGCTGTTAATGATTCATTTATGCGAACCAGTCCTAAATTCTAGGTTGTATTACATGAATGAATGTTTATATTCATATATCTCTTGTTTGAGCTCGAAGAACATTCGTCAAAGCTTAAACTGAATCGTTCTCCTTCATTTTTTAATGTAAATAATTCAGCTTTTATTTGCGCTTAAATTTCATGGCTGTAACTTACCACACGATTGCGGATTGTTGCGGCAGATCTTGGTATATCTGAATACCTTTTTGATAGGATCCAAGTCCTTAAATCATTTGACGTCCCAAACGCACTCATAGGGAAGCCATCTAAAGCAGTCATCCGAGCTAAAACATCGTCGAGAGTTTCAGTTTAACAAAAATAGCCCACGATCGAATTGATTTTTCGTTTCAAGGGGGGTTCTTTGATGTTATGAGCATTTCATGTATACGATATTGTCCAGCTTAATGTCAATAAACGTTTTTTTTTTGGAGATGGGTATGTAATCCTTTGGTAGATCTTCCAAATGTTTTCAAAACTGCTGGGCAACGCTTACATTGCGCTTTATTTCCCTCTTTGGAAATCAAAAAATGTTCCCATATATAGACAGCATTGCTATCTTGTTTATGCCCACTATAGAAACTTTTTGTGGACATGCTACTCCCTTAATGTTTCTAGGAACAAACAAATATATCTCATTTGCGACTAAAAAAATCAATAGCTTTAAAGTAAAAAAAAAAATCAACGTCTGTTTGTTTCACTCTAATTATTCTAATGAAAGAGTTTCAACCAACAATAATGTTAATGTTTTAAAAAAACTTACTTTTTGTAAAACGTGAATCTGTCCAATTATCACTGCATTCTAAAACTAATCAAATCGACTGGGGAAATAAACGGGAAATGCAAAAGAGCGGATAAAATTGTATTAGAAAACAATTGCTACTAACAACAATGTTAACGTTTAAAAGAAACATTCTTTTTGTACTTTTCCACTTTTCTTTTTGTACTTTTCTACTTAATCTGCTCGATTTTCAGGCAACACATAAACTAGTCGAATTTGGACAGTGTGAACTTACCTGATTGTCACCGCACTCAAAAACGAATCGAATGGACTGGGAAAAACTAAACAAGTTAAACAAACAAAAACAAAAGAGTGGACAAATTGTAGGTGAAAGTGGAGGAGCTCATTTCAAGCAGCGTATTTATAAAGAGTTCCGAAATGATTAATCAATCCCGTAAATCCCGGGATTAATTTAATTAAATCCCGGGATTTCTAAGCCTGTAAAATGGTCGGGATCCCGGGATTGAGTTCCTTAATTAGGATATACGATTGTGATGCCTGAGTTAGTTTGGTGAAGCTTTGCTTACCCATTGAGCAAACGTGTACATAAGCGGTTTGTAATCCATCACGATGAAAAACGCAGAGCCTTCCAGATAGTGCCAGAAATTATGAACGCTGGCATATAACATATACCGAGAAATTCACGGTCATACACGCTGTACTTAGGCTCGGGTGTAGAAAGCTTTCTTAAAAAAAATATCAACGGGAACCACTAACCATTTTGCGCTTGCTCCAACACGGCCCCTACGGCTACATCAATGTGTCAGTAGTCAGCTTGTGAGGCGACGGGCCTTTTAAAATTCCCGATCACATTCTGTCGAGACGCCAGGATGCGTATACCCTTCTCACTAAAAACGTGCCCAAGGTACTCTATCTCGTTTACACCAAGTACGCACTTAGAAACTTTATAAATCATTCGCAGATGCTGTAAATGCTCCTTCCTCAATTTGGACCCAATCAACTTAGAGTTGTAGGCAAGACAGTTGTTTCGTTTATGTGCACTTCAATACAGTAAGGGATGATTGTTCATGATATTCCTCCCCTTACTATTCATTTTCAGGGATGAGACAGATATACTAGTATTCGTTTTGGTATCGCTTATATTTCGGAATATTCATATTCAGCGATATCAAAAAATCCAATATTAGAATGTCAGGTAATCCAAATGGCAACGCACGCACACGATACTCACCGAACCAACCCATAAATTCCAATTGCTGTGCTCCACGATCCGGTAATCCTCATGAACGGAGTCCGAATCCAAGCTGAGCAATCAAAATTCCAAACATAAAACAGGTAGCAGCTCTTCTCTTAATATCTATCTTGTCTGTGTCATCTTTCCATTATTTTCACCATACCTAGACATAATTTGTTCTATGGCTGTTTGTGTTTTTTTTTCGAAATGTCTGAAGCAATGCTCAAATCAAACGCTTCATGTATCATATCATAATGGGGTTTCCCATCAACCATAAAATTATATCGTTGCAGCGCATAAATAATATGCATACGATATACGAATACATATTGCTTCGCGAATATTGGCCACTCAAACGAATATCAGTATCACCTTCCAAAATGCATATTTCGGAAAATGATACTTCATAGTTCTTACCAAAACCAATACTGTATTGATATTCAACCAATATCAAACGTTTCGGCAGCTGATATTCTTCAAGAAATATATCATAATATCATGTATGCGATACGAATATCAGCTGGTCATGATGTTGGAGTATTGCGTCGCTAATTTGATGCAAGAGGACTACATTTTTATTTTCAAAAGTTGTTGATTAAGTGTAAGGTAAGGTCTTTGAACTAAACTATCATTTTGTTAGTAAGTTGTATTATTTTTAGATTAGACTACATATAAGGTAGACTAAGGTTAGAATATAAAGAAAAATAAAGCATGCTAGATTGAGTTAAGTATGGAATCATTTCACTGTCAAAATAGAATTGCAAAGTGCTCACTTTGCCACGCCAAACTTAGTTTTAAAGGAACAATTTCCAACCTAAATAAGCACTTGAAAAACAAACACTTACTTTCTCTCCAACTATCACAGGCAAGACAGAAAGAAGTAAATGAAAATATTTCTGCAGCTATATCTGTAACACTGAATCTACTTTGGCCTCGGGAACTATTATTGATGAACAACCGTCGTCAACAAACCTAAATGTTGAAGTTGAGCCTCTTCAAGGGATGTCACCATTTTGTCATGCACCTATACCTGGACCCACCGATGTTACTCTACAAGGCATGATAATGTCATGATAAGACCAATACAGTCCAAAATTTAGAAAATTTGCTAATGTGAAAAAACTTACTGCTCTTCAACGAAAGGAAATTGATGATGAACCAATGACATTATTCATAAAACGCTTCCTGCCATCTTCTTTAGTTGGAGATGAAAAATTCAAAAATGTTGTTGGGGCGTTAAATTGCGCCTACAAGCTGCCTAGCCGAAAACATTTATCCAACACCATGCTAAACGTAGATTAGAAGATGTGTGAAAGTAAAGTCAAAGAAAAAATGGCCAATGTCACATCCATATGTTTGACTATTGACTGCTGGACCTCGTGTGCACAGGAAAATTATTTTTCAGCGACGGCACATTATACAAGGATTGATTTCGACGCAAGTACTATGCTTCTGCAATGTCGCATTGTAAAAAAATCCCACACAGCTATTAACATAAGCGAAGAGCTACAAGTTATAATAAATGAGTGGAATTTAAGCAATAAGGTTCGTTTGGTAGTCGCAGACAATGCTTTTAATATGCAAAATGCAATAAAATTATTACATTTGGATCAATTTGGATGCTTTGCACCCAGTCTGAATTTAGTCGCAAAGAATGCACTAGCAATTCCTGAAATCAAAGTTCTTTTGAGGAGAGTTCGCACTGTCGTGAGTTTCTTCAGACGCCGTACCTCAGCGCTGGAGAAACTCACAAAATACCAAGTGCTAAATTGAATTTCATGCCCTAAGAAGCCGATTATCGATGCAGCCACACGATGGATGGATGCTGAACACTAGTACCAAAAGCAGCATTACGTCAGACGAGTGAAAACTGTGCAAAGACCCCTGTAGTGTTTTGAAACCACTCGAAGAAGTGATGGTGCAGATTAGCTGATAAAGATATTTAACTGGAAGCTTGGTCATAGTATTCAATAAAATATTGTTGAATGTCTATGAAAATAAAGTTCTATTAGATGAAACATTAAACAGAACCGTACTAATTGTTGTTTAAAAAAATTGCAAAGGAATTACGCACTCGATTTTTTAATATAGAGTCCAATGAAATATTCGCAGTGTGCATGGTGCTAGATCCACGCTTCAAAACCCATTTTTCAGAAGTAAGTGTGCAGCTGACGAAGTTAACCGCAAAGTAATTGATTTTGCAACCGCAGAGGTAAATATATTGATGACCACTGAAACGCGAACATGTGCAGTAGATCCAGTGGCCTCAACTTTAACAGCAGAACCTGTTGAATCATCTGGGGAACTCAACGTATTTAAGAACGATTCAATTTGGGATGAGATGGACAAATTTATCAATGAGGTGCAGCCACACCGGTCACTTACAGCAATAGCAATTTCGGACACCCAGAGATATTTGACAGACAAATTATTAAAGAGGGAAGATAATCCCAATAAATGGTGGGAAACGCATCAGCACACATACCCTCATTTATCCAGAGTATTCCAGCAAGTTTGTTGTGTGATTGCTACATCTGTCGTTGTGAGCGTTTATTTCCTAAGTCTGGACAACTAATATCAGAAAGACGAAGCCGACTCTCACCAGATAATGTTATGAAACTTATGTTTCTCAATGTGAATAAAAACAAGTTGGGTAGACAGGCCTATGCTCATGTCAGAAGGGTTTTGAACTCAACTTACAAAATGCAGTAACCAGCAACGAATAAAATCAAGAAACACGTCATGTTCGAGGATCATACTATTATTAACAAAGTTGAAAGAATTTTGACTTCTGACGTATTTGTTATACTTATACCCATAAATATCTCCTTGATAATTTTTTCAGATTTTTTAGATCACGGGTGTCCATTCACGAGGGAGGAAATACATTTTTCATGTATTTCCCCCCCTGTGTCCCCACTGGAGCAAAAACTGTCAGTTTAAGAACTGTTTTGAAAAGCTCTCATAGAGAACTTTCAGTTGATACTCATATCGGCTACCTTTCATGAAATTTTTTTCCAGGGGCCACTCCTTTGTACTGTAGTCATCGATTCAGGGCCTATTTTTTCGAATCCTAGAATGGTTACAAAGCCCTTTTGCTAGGAGCTCTCTCCTGCCTCTTGGACTTGTTTCAATTGTATGTACTCATGTTCATGATACCTATCACTCCTGAAATTTTCATGCAAATCCTAACAAAGCTGTAGTGTCTAAGTCGGTAAAAAGCACATATTGCTCCATAGCCATATGTTTCCATAGTATTACAGGGCACATTGTTCCATAGTAATACAGGAAAATTCAAATCGCTCTTTATGAAACTTTATCTTATAAATAGCCAATTTTATCGAATTTAAGGGTACCATTCAGATTTGAATCAAGAAAACATAAAATCGATAAATCATACTATTACTAACAAAGTTGAGTGAATTTCGACTTCTCATGTATTTATTGTTATTGTACTCATTAAGGCCTACATTCATGATTTTTTTCAGATTTTTCGGATGGAAGGTGTCCAATCGCGAGGGGGGGCCGGCGAAAATTTTGTACGTTTCCCCTTCCCCTGCCCCCTCGGTACTCATAAGGCAATTTTAAGACTTGTTTTGGAAAGATCTCACTGAGCCCTTTCCAATGACACCCTACTTGACTACCAATGGTGAAAATGTGTTTGAGGGGTTACCTCCCTATATGGGGAGACCCCCTTAAACCCCTTTGAAAATTTTTTCCACCCTTGAACTTTCGAGAAGTCACCACTTCTGACCTTTCCACAAAGTTTCATGGCTGTAGTCTCTATAGTTTCGGAGAAATGTGCTGTGACATACAGACGGGCGGACGGACGGACGGATGGACGGATGGACGGATACAGGTCGTGATTGCAATAGGGTTTCGTATTTTAGTACAAAACCCTAATAAGCAATGATTACAATTCAAATTCATAAAAATTGAACAGGAATTCAAAAATGTAGTGGCAAGTACTAATAGTTTCTAAGTCCACAAAAAATGAGACTACTGCAAAGTGGAAGTAAATTGGACTGAAGTACCATTACCTGAACTGAACTACAACGACAAGCACTGTGCTTTAAACAAAGCTCAAAATAGCCTTTTTTTAGGACTAGCGAATAACTCAACAAAGGTAAGAAGGGTTACATTGAATTCCGTTTATTCAAAATTTTGTTTTTTTGTTATAAGTATGCTCGATGTCCCTCAATCTACAAATATAAAACAAACGGATAACAAATACGTTTTAAATAAATATTAGTGATAAAAAATATTAGTTTACATATTATAATACCCATGAACGAATATATTACTATTAGATAATATTTCAAAATTTCAGTATTAACCCAACCCTATTCATTATCAGCTCAGTTTAATTAACTAGAGGCTATCATTATTATGAACTACAACTTCACTTTTTCCATATGCAGTTATACGTAACTTAAACTGTTAAACGCTGTACGCCTTAAAAACTCGGCGTCTACTGCAAAGAACTGTGGCGGTTATATTATATTTAATTCAAAATAACTCAAAAATATTCATTCCATTCATAAAATATACTTTACATAAAAATACTTTACTTTTGACACATTAAAAAAATAATGTAAATCTAGTTACCTATATTGTTTTTGGAATTGTTTATATATATATAGATTGTAAATTAATGAAGTTAGTTCAGTAAGTTCAGTTCATTCAATGAATGCAGTTCGTTATCAAATATTGTATTGAGAAAGTCAATTAATAAATAAAATTTAGTTTGTTCAGTTCGTTCTTAATTATTGTTTTGTTTGAATTTATAATAAAATATTATTCAATACATAGTAAAATATCTTTCTAATTGTTGAAAGAAAAGTTTATTCTTATAAACAGAAATAAACTATACTATCTAGAACGAACAGAACCATAGTTAGTGTCATTTCATTACCATAGAGCGCCTGTACCACTTCCAACAAAGAATGGATTTAATAAATTGCTTACAATAAAGGCAATAGGCAGCCATTCGTATTGCTACCAGCAAGTACTATAATATTTGACTTTTTCGAGAGCTTTAATATTAGGCTTAGAAGTTTTGCTTGAAATCAGTTTTACAAAAATTTCATGGCTCATGAAAATCATCTCATTTATATTACTGTATTTTAATTAATTTTCATGCTTCTCTTGATATTTCAACTACAAAACCAATTTTGTCATTCTATTTTGGTTGTTATGCATTAATATACTACCAATTATTATTACATGAACTGGTTATTATGATATCGAGAAATTTTAACATACAGTGGCTCACAGCTTATTTGATGCACTTCAATAAATATTAAACAAACTGTTGTCCTTATGCAGATAAATAAAAATTTACAAATATTTTGAAGCAGATTTTACAGTTAGTATAACTGAAATTCGAAGCACAAAAGAAAGTAAGAAAAAATGTTTCAAATGTCCCGTTAGCAGTAATGAAGCAAAATCATTTGCATAGGATAGCTCACAGCTTATTTGATGCAGTTAGTTCTTTGTATCCTAGCATTAAAAGTGCGCGATTTTCACCGGATTTTTTTTGGATATATTGTACTTAGTGCGTTTCTTATTTTATTTTTAAAAAAGTTATTTGACCTTGATAGTTTAAAAGTGGATAAATTGTGTAATATTTAAAATGGGCCGTAGGACAACACTTGAACAGCGGGAATTAGTCATTCATCATTTTAGAAATGGTGAATCTCATCGCAAAATCAGCGAAGTTGTCAATTTAAGTTCATCAACAGTTCAGCATATAATTGAAAGGTTTACCAATGAAAAAAGGTTGGAAAACAAGGGTAGAAATGCACCAAATAAAATTTTGAATGAGTCTGATGAACGGTGGATCGTCCGGAAAATAATGCAAAACCCTAAGTTATCAGCTCCTAAATTGGCGAACGAAGTGTTTACTGGAATTGGTAAAGAATGCAGTGCTGAAACCATACGTCGTGTGCTAAGAAAGCATAATTTTAATGGCCGAGTTGCACGAAAGAAGCCGTTCATCAGTATCAAAAATCGACAAAGCTGCCTGAACTTTGCTACGGAGCATATTTCAAAGGATTTGGACTTTTGGAAAACCGTGATTTTCACTGACGAGTCCAAATTCAACATATTTGGCTCAGATGGAATGGCGTACGTTTGGAGAAAGCCAAATACAGAGCTCAAACAAGTTGGGTAGACAGACCTATGCTCGTGTCAGAAGGGTTTTGTACTCAACTTACAAAATGCAGTAACCAGTAATGAATAAAATCAAGAAACATGTCATGTTTGAGGATCATACTATTATTAGCAAAGTTGAAAGAATTTCGACTTCTGAGGTGTTTGTTATAGTAATACCCACAAATATCTCCCTTGATAATTATTTCAGATCTTTTAAGATCACGAGTGTCCATTCGCGAGGGAGGAAACATATTTTTGATGTATTTCCCCCCCCCCCCCCCCCTATGCCCCCCAGAAGCAAAAACTGTCAGTTTAAGAACTGTTTTGAAAAGCTCTCATAGAGAACTTTCAGTTGATGCTCATATCGGCTACTTTTCATGAATTTTTTTTTTCAGGGGCCACTCCTCTGTACTGTAACCATCGATTCATGGCCTGTTTGTTAGAATCTTAGAATGGTTACAAAGCCCTTTTGCTAGGATCTCTCTCCTGCCTTTCCGACTTGTTTCAATTGTATATACTCACTTTCATGATACCTATCATTCCTGAAATTTTCATGCAAATCCTAGCAAAGCTGTAGTTTCTAAGTCGGTAAAAAGCGCATATGGCTCCATAGCCATATGTTTCCATAGTAATACAGGGCATATTGTTCCATAGTAATGCAGGAAAATTCAAATCGCTATAACATCGTTAAATATTATTCGATCTTTATGAAACTTTCAGAAAAGATCAATCTTATAAATAGGCATCTGTTTGCTAAATTTTATTGAATTTAAGGGTACCGTCTAGATTTTATTCAAGAAAACATAAAATCAATAAATCATACTATTACTAACAAAGTTGAGTGAATTTCGACTTCTCATGCATTTGTTGTTGTTGTACTCATTAAGACCTACACCCATGATTTTTTTCAGATTTTTCGGATGGAAGGTGTCCAATCGCGAGGGGGGGGTACGCGAAAAGTTCGTACATTTCCCCTTCCCCTGCCCCCCTCGGTACTCATAAGGCAATTTTAAGACTTGTTTTGAAAAGATCTCATTGAGACCTTTCCAATGACACCCTACTCGACTACCAATGATGAAAATTTTTTTTTGGGGGGTCACTTCCCTATATGGGGAGACCCCCCTTAAACCTCTTTGAAAATTTTTTCCACCATTGAACTTTCAAGAGGTCACCACTTCTGACCATTCCAAAAAGTTTCATGGCTGTAGCTTCTATAGTTTCGGAGAAAAAGTGCTGTGACATACAGACGGACGGACGGACGGACGGACGGACGGACGGACGGACGGACAGACGGACACAGGTCGTGATTGCAATAGGGTTTTGTATTTTAGTACAAAACCCTAAAAAGCATATTTACATGAGACTGTTAAGCACGGCGGTGGCAGCGTAATGGTTTGGGCCTGTATGTCAGCAGCCGGAGTTGGGAAGCTAGCCTTTATTGAAGGAAACATGGACAAGATCATGTACAGTAATATCCTAAAGGAAAATCTCCTGCAAAGTGCTGACGAACTCGGAATCCGGCGTGAATTCAGATTCTACCAAGATAATGACCCTAAACATAAGTCAGAAATCGTGCAATCTTGGCTTATTTGGAATTGTCCTCATTTGATGGCTCCCCCGGCACAGTCACCCGACTTAAATGTAATTGAGAATTTATGGGCTTTTCTGGAGAAAAAAATTCGTAACCACGCAATTTACAACAAAATTGATTTAAAGAAAGCTCTTTTAGAAGAATGGAGTAAAATAACGCCAGAAATGACAGGAAAGCTGGTTGAATCTGTTCCAAATAGACTCAAAGCTGTCTTGAGCCAAAAAGGAAACCATACGAAATATTAGTGTTGAACTGGAAATCCTCTACATGGATAAATTTAAGGAAAACGTGGACTGCATCAATTAAGCTGTGACATAAAATTTTGCCTTTAATTTTGTTTTTGCTATTTAGTTATTTAAGAATCAATTGTTGAAATAAATTAAATTGTTATTTTTAAAAAAGGGCTTTTATTTAATTTATTGCAGTTTAAATTTTTTCAATACCTTTTCTAATGCAGAAGTTATAGTGCTTTTAGCTTTGAAAATGTTACTGCATCAAATAAGCTGTGAGCCACTGTATGTATTTAGTCTCAAAACAAACATTCATGCATTTCTGCTCTTCTTCTGCGAATCTGATTTAGCGAAAACAATTTCGAATTTTTCGACTCTAAATTTTTTCGTATTTCGAAGACACTATGGACCAAAACCATTGTCTGTATGTACGTAGAAAGACAGTGGTCATGCTAAGCAATGGTTGTTGTACATGCTATAGATATGAGATGGCGACGATTTGGTGTGTCTTGGATGAATGATTCAAACCTTTACTGAAAGCGCTGTACATTTATGATGGAACTTACTGTTGAAATGGTTTTGTCTACAGTAAACACTAATATTAAACAATTGAAAATTACTGAGCAACTGCAACTGCAAACCAAGATATTAAATTCAATAGTTACATAAATAAATGATCATATTCTAGAATTAAAAAAAATACAAGGAAAAATAAAATTATGCTCTGATTATTTATAGTTAAGCAGAAAAAATTTGCTTGGCATGGATTCTCTTATTGTTTGTAACCGTCGAAAGCATTCATGAAGCTTTGTACAACGTGCACGAAATAATCTTAAATTATGCAATATGGGGTACATGAACTATTAGTTAAAAGCGTTTTGATATAAAAACATTTTTTTAGGTTCTGAAGGAAATTTTGTTTTTTTGTACCAAAGGTAGACTATAGCTGACTATGGATATTAAATGACAGGTCGTGAGAAGCATTTTCAGGATCAGTTTTCTAAGGAGCGGTAACAGTGTGTCAAAATATATGAAAAAGTGGAGTCTCTCCTTCGCGATTGAACATCTTTGAGCCAGAAATGCTGAAAAATTACGGAATTTGGCCTTCATGAGTACAAAGGCAACAAATGCCTGCAAAATCGAAATTTGGCAGTGAAACGCAAAAGAAATGGCGGCAAATTTGAATACAAGACAATCGTCATTTACGGCATAACCCCAATTTGGGCCTCTGCCTCTAGTAGTGTTTGCCTCTAGTAGTATTTGCCTCCATTAGCAGTCGTCTTCAATATTCGCAGGCTTACAATCTCGTCCATCGATCGAACATTTCAAGCAGGGATCTGCTATTAGCATCGATTGAATCTTCTCACAATTTCCTCGGCTTTGCAACTAAGTGCTTCCCTTGCTCTCTCTACTGTTTATCTGAAAAGTCTGTGATTTTCCATTCTCTCCATATATTCAGTCCGTTGTAGTTAGCACAGTTTTACACATGCGGATATACACTCTGTCCATTTAGCTTAAGACGGCTTGCGTGTTCGTATTTTTTTAGTAATCGTTTTTACAGTTTAATGAAGCTGTAAATATTTTAATTAGTCCTCATTATGTACACTATTTCAAAATAATTAACTTATTTCTAAAGAGGAAAATTTCTTTTTTAGGAATTTATTTATTAACTAATCATGGATTATCATAATAAAGAAGTAAAAGACACATTTCTGAGAAGCAAATATTTTTTTCATTGTTGTTATTGAAATATCCTTTGTTGCGAATTTGCTACATTATGAAATTATGGGTGTAAACTAATTCAGATGAAAATCATTAAAACAGTTTTTGTCTTTCGTCAAACATAAGTGAACCTTACATTTTTCACACTTGAAATGAGAGAAACCTTTACATTGAGGCAGCTTACATCTTTGACGGGTCGTTTCGTTTTTTATCCAATGAGCAAGTTGGTCCATCCTAACATTCTTGGGAGGTAGATGTGCTGCAGGCCCTTTATGTTTCTTCGCTTCAATTTCACGTTGCAATTGGCTAAATGAAGGCCTTCCACGCTTCTTTTCTTTTGAGCTGTTAATCAAATAAAGTGTCTCTGCAATCTCAAGCCTAAATTCCCACTGCGTTTTAGAACATTGTTTGTCTTTTGACTTGGCTACTCTTTGATGCAGTAAAAATGCATTAACAATTGCAACGTCCAAAAGATGAAAAAATTGTCGTAAATACCACTTTTTAGATCGAAGAGGAATCTTGTATCTACCAATATGGCTATCGAGCAAATCAACGCCCCCCATGTGTCTATTGTATTCTTGAATGACATTAGGGCATGTGACATTAATTTTTTGGCATTGCTTTTTGTCGAATCGCATGACTTTATGAGTTGGCAGCTTCCCATAGCAAGAAGAAATTAGTCTTACTATTTTGTTGTCATTCTAGGATACTAACCATAAATCAATGCCTTGAATATTTGCCACAGATTCTTCACAAGTTCCTCGAATCTCTTTTTTGAATACCTTTTCAGGCTTAAGAGGGTTATTGGGTATTCTATTCTGGCGGATAGTACCCAACATATAAATTCCTTGGTTGGTCAGATGTACGAAGAGTTGAAATGATGTATAATAATTGTCGCAGTAAAGTTGGTAGTTCATATTCCGCGCTATGTTTCTTGCCAGTCGAACTACAATGTTCCCACTGGCTGCTAAATCTGATTCGCCTGGGATTAAACGAGTAAACCAGTTAGTCGCCCCACTATATGTGTCGAACGACTATATGTATCGCACAACATGAAAAGTTTAAACCCCCCACTTATGCGGTTTCATTGGATTGTACTGCTTTAACTGGTGCTTGCATTTAGTGGAACATATTTGTTCGTCGATTAAAAGTTTGCTTGTCATTGGCACTGACGCAAAACGATTATTTAATTCTGTGATGAACGGTCACAATTTATGTAGGATGTCAAGTTTTGGGTCTTGTTTCCGAAGCATGGTGCTGTAATCGTTGAAATGCGAAGCAGATTTGAGGCATCCAAATTCGTTTATTGTCATGGTATTGCCAACATTTGCAATACCAATATTATGCCTCCACAAGCAACGAGTTCTTGGAGGGTTGTTGAATGACATATAAATTATTATTCCCAAAAATTTTTGTACATCTTCAGTAGAAACGTTGCTTTGATTATTCGGATTTTTCTGAACCGAGTAGAGATTCATTTGTTCAGTTATGCAACTCAGTATACTATCAGTGAGGTAGTACTTGAAAAAATCAAACGGTGTCTCTAACTGCATAACTTCACTCGGAAGACCTGAATTACCCTTGAAACTAATACTATTCTCGCCAATGTGAAGAGTTTTCTTACGCCACAAAACGTCTTGAGCATTGAGTTTCAACTTCGGAATGGTTTTTTCTGTTGCACTTGTAGAAAGATGATCTGAAATAGTGTCGTCATGCTTACCAACTCCCTCAGTTTCCTCTTCGATGTCTTCTGCGGCATTTCACAAGACACTTTCCCTTTCATCAACTGGGATATACTTTGAATCTTCAGTACTATCCGTATCTGAAAAAACCGAACTCTCATCCAAATCATCTTCGCTGTCGCACATATGTTGCAAAATGTCCTCGAGTTCAGTACCTATCAATTTTTCTTTGGGACCAACAAGATGCATCAAGATGAAACAAAAGGTTAACTTAAGACCACTGTAGATTTTGCTCGTTTTAACACAATAGAGAAGAATAAAAAGAATGTTATGAACAAGTTGATGGTTGGTTGCTTTCCTATTCCTGTTAATAATTTTGAACATATACGGTTTAACATACTATTGATCAAGTTTTGCAGAACAATTTTTTCAATCTTCTCCTATTCCTCTAAAATCGCTGATTTGAGCCCTTTGACAGCGTCGCTCTGCTCACGCTCAGCATAAGTTCTGCGTGCTAGAATCCTCCAAAAGTTCTCTATAGGGGTTAGGTGTAGAAAGCGAGCTAGCCAATCAAGCAGATCGATTCTCTGTTTAGATTCCTTACTTGTGTGAATAGTGGCATTGGCCTGTTGGAAAGTGAATCTTTTCACCGAAGTCTGCGGATAAATGGAAGAAGACACAATTCTAGTAACTCTACGTAGTCTTTGCTGTTCATTTGTGACGAAAGTGGTTAGATAAAATGTCCGTGAAGGACTGCAGCGATGGTCTGCTGCCTCAGCGGAAGAGGATGGTAAGATCCGCCGAGATTGGCCTTGTCTAGGGATGCGCTGGCAGGCTAGCGTTGCGGTGTCGTGGGGTGTGTTCGTTCCCCTTAGCACAAGGACCCACTGCAAAAGAATTTCGCAGTCGCGAATTAAACATGTTAACATTCCGATCGACTGGTGTTGAGACCGAGGTAACCTACTAAGGGCTAGGAAACAGCTGGTTCGGCGAACAAGTTGGGCTCGGGGGAAACGGACGGAATTTCAGAGACGCCGTCGTTATTGACAATACTTATGGCAAACAAATAAGAGTGGGGCATCCAGGTGGAAACGTTGCTCCCTTGCACCCTTCCAACCAGATCAAAATCCTAACGTAGACGTGGGCATGTATTTCCCATTTGAGTGAAAAACTCATACAACAGTACTTTGCATGACTTTTTCCATCAAATGGGGAATACAAACGTAACCAATTTATATTATAGCGTTATGCAATGGGACCACATAATGCTTTATCATAAAAAGGCACGCGAGCAGAAGGCCACTCTACCCGGCAAGAGCCCCTGTTAACGAACGGAAAGAAAGAGTGCACCCGAAAGCAAGCCCATGTTAGGAGAGGAGCCTGCCATTGTTACGGGTCCTGTACTCGGTCAGGTTTTAAAAAAAGAAAAGACCCAGTTTCGAGTTTTTTTATCTAGACATGATTTTATTGCAGGTTATTCAACAAACTATTGGGTGGGTCATGTGCTTCTTTACTTTTTATAATACAACAACCCATAATATTTTATATTAAGTAAAATAAGAGTATCTATCATCCACAATATGAGTATTTGAGTTCTTAATTCGCCAATCAAATTAACTACGACATACTTGGAACAAAGTTTCCAACCAACAATTTTCAATTTTTATTTATCTATTAAATAGTTTTCTTTCTTCCATATAAATACATTTCTACTCATAATAGAATGCTAGACTACTTTCCATACGACTGCCATCTTAAGTGAATAAACTTTGCAAGCCTCATCATTACTAATACTAGATCCTATGCTCATAAACTTTACCCATTTGTTCTGGGGACTTAATTTTTGTGTATTCAAACTTAAAATATTCCAGCAGGATATAGTTTCATAAATTTACTAAGATTTGGCTACACTAATTGAAAGTTTTATTTTTGTCAATAAGTTAGGTAACTAAATATATTTTGTAAGAAGAAATGGCATACTCGTATTTCACATTCAAAATTATATTAATTCTGGTCTCCAACTATAAACTAAAGTAAAAATTGAAATATATATTACCCTTGCCAGATTCTACCCGTATTTCTAATTATTTTAATATGTAGTGTGATTCAATACAAAATATTGGAAAATCTACCGCTATTATAGGGGTAATTAACAAATATACCAATTTTAATTCATAGCACGTTTTCCATTATTCGGTTTAAATCGATAGAAGTTGTCATTAATCATAGTTTTTATATATTTAAAATTGTAGTCGAATAGTTATATTTCTTGTAGATTGTGACACGCTACTAAATACTCCAATGTTTGATGTGTAATTAATGGGCGATTGTCCATTTCAAGGATGGAAAAGCTTTCGGCGTCACAACTTCCAGCGGCTAGCTGACAAATGTCGTCGCCAGTGATTAATTCACAATAAGATAGTGTTCGCTTTTCTAAAACTCGGACACCCTGTTGCTAAGTGAGCTAGTGTTCAATCTGATAAATTCAAATTTGATATGTTGTGGCGGTGCATGATTTATATCCTGCTCGACATATCGTTGACTGATTGGCATCGTTTCAAAGAATGCGATTTTAAAAGTCCACCAAATTGACGGGATATATTTTCTATTACAATATGTTGTTGGTTTTGTTTTGGTGTTTGGATAACGATTTCACTTTGATTTAAAGAAGTCATTCAATTTGAAGTTTTTCTTCTTTCTCCTTTCTATCCCGACACATCCTTTAATCGGCAGCAAATCACTTCAATCGCGATGACTAGGCTTTTCCCTCAAAGTTACTGTATAGTGGCGGCAATACTCCTTGGTAAGAGCCCGCTTTCAACACTCCACAGGCCGCAATTATTTTAAGCCAATTGTCAAACATTGCAACTCCCGGCACATCAGCACAATATTTCCAATTCTAGAAAGTCATGTCACACGCCAAGAAGAGCGAAACATTAAATGATAAACATCCGCCGGCCAGCACACTCAACGTGTGAATCCTCCGCAAAGCTAAATCCAAGGATAAATCACCGCACGAAACTTTTCTATTCACGAAAACCAAAGTCCTCCTACCAATTCATAAGTTTGGCCTCGACAGCCTCCCTAGTTGGCATCAAATCAATTAATATTCTGCTAGCTGGACCCATCCAACACTAAAACGTTGCAATATGTACATACAAAATCTCTTTCACCAATTGTTTGAGAGGCTCGTCTTTAACGTCTGAAGAAAGAAATGTGTAGTACTCTGCATTCAATAAAATTATGCATTTTTTTAAGTCCCTTCCTAAGCTTCGACGATTTTTCGTCTTCATATGAAGTTCTTCAGCATAATCCAACGCAAGATTCATATCATCATCGAACCCAACAATGCGTACTACGAAATGTTTGCATACAGCAAGACTTGTACGCGCGAACGATTATGTCACTATCGAAAGTATCAAAAGATTCCGCGGTCGCTGTTTAGTGGCAACCTCCCGCTATATTTGGGTTCAATTCTCAACATGCAGGCTAAAGGTGTTCGAAAGGAAATGAGGGAATCCTGGATTTGTTTTATGCAGTCAGGCCATTGGCACCACTCGCGGGATATTTAATTTGAAACGCTCAACGAATTTGTACAAACATTCACGAAAGATCCGACAGGAAAAGAAAACTCTCAAATCGGTGAAATGATCGCTCACAACCTGTCCGGCGTGCTTTCGGTTTCGCGACCTTAAGAGGACTTCCCGATCAGTCCAAATATTTCTTTCTTTCCCGTGTCGCAACGGTACCTCAAATACAGCTGCTCACTCAGCCGAGTTAGATTGTATTCGGCAGTGCAATACACGGATAGGATGCAATAAACCAGTGCTCCCATGTCCGAAATTTTAATTTGCAGATTTTTTTTATATTTACAGAAGTAAAGAAGAATGAGAAAGATTTTAAATAATAATGAAAGTTAAATATTATGAAATATATAATGAAAGGGAAACGTTTAAATTTAATATCAAGAAAATTGATGTAAAATTTACATTTAATAACAATAATAAATCTGCATCTGCAATTTCAAATTTCGGATACGTGTTAGGAAGGTAACTCAATTTGAACGTTTGCCTAGAGACCATTTGTGAAGTTTTGGTCAAAAGCCCATTTATAAAACAAACCAAAATAGTAAAAGCTCCTGGCAAGATTTGAGGAAAAATGAACAAAATTTTTCTACTGGTAATTTTGATGGTAGTTTCTGCACGGTGTGGGCAGCATTTTGCACTTCTGGAAAGGCCAATCTTTCTTTTAAATCTTCTAAAATGTGTAGTAATCGAGCAGTTTGCTTGTGTGACTGCTCGAATACTACACATTTTAGAAGATTTAAAAGAAAGATTGGCCTTTCCAGAAGTGCAAAATGCTGCCCACACCGTGCAGAAACTACCATCAAAATTACGAGTAGAAAAATGTTGTTCATTTTTCCTCAAATCTTGCCAGGAGCTTTTACTATTTTGACTTGTTTTATAAATGGGTTTTTGACCAAAACTTCACAAATGGTCTCTAGGCAAACGTTCAAATTGAGTTCCTGCTTAATTTGCTTTAGCGATTTTTGGAAATTCAAAACGGATCTAACGATTTCACGTTTCTGTCATTCAGAAAGCTTAGATTTTTAATTTTTTCTTGATTTCGTTCCATATTCTGCAGAATTCTTTAAGTACGCTATCACCATGTGAGCGGCCAATTCGATAAGCGATTTCTCTGAATTGTACTTTTCCCGATGGAATGCGATATATTGCGACTGTTTTTGTCTCACTGTACCACGAACACACGAAAAAGACGACTGGTCTTAACTTAACCGGACATCGCAAAAATGGATAAAGTAGATATAAACAATGATCATTGCGCCAATACACTCAACTACTTTTTCAATTTACAACTTGCCCCAATATAAACACAATGCCACAGAATGTATAAAAATTTTAAAAAATCAAGTGGTCTTAAACTAACAGTACAGAGCGTAGGTGGGTTGGCAAAAAGGTTATACAACTCATAGTTATATAGAAGTCTTCACTCTGCTCCATGCTACATTGGGCCATAATGTCTTCCTAATAACTTTGCATTAAAAGACGTCTAGGGCCTTTTCAAAAACATTTGTTAGAATCCAGGCTTCACATTCATATAACAGCACAGGTCTTATTAAAGACTTATACATGGGAGGTTTATTTTTCCTGTGAATATCTCTAGAGCTTTGCATAGGAAGTATTGACAGGTATACTTTATTTGTTGCCTTTACCCTTTTGAATATTTCATTTTTTTCTGTGCTCTTTCTATCATGGAAAACTATCCTCACTTCACAGATTGTAGTCTTCTAAAGCCAGGTTTTATCGTACAGGCAAGTCTTCCCATGTTTGAGTTATGAGTTTAGTTTTAGTTTTATTGACCAGGAGGCTAACTTTTTTCGCTTCTGACTTCAGCCGTGAGAATGTTTCCTTCACATCTAGTATCAATGTGGACGTAATTTTAACATTGTTAGCATGCACCACCAGTTGCGTGAGCTTATCAAGTACCATACCCGAGGTGTTTGATGCCGTTTTCCTGACAACATGTTCTAGAGCTTGAGATTTTGGCAAGCCGATTTCTCTGTTTTAGGCTTGAGTTCATTCGGAAGCTTTTAGTCGATTCCCCGTTAACTTCAGCCTGAAAACAGGTATCTTGCATTGCAACCTTGGTCATGCGAAGACTTTAGTTGGGGTGCCAATGTTAAGCATTGTTCTACACAAGACATTTCTGTCAATACTTCCGTATGCTTGCGTGAAGTCTCCAAAGAGGTATCATACATATATATTATATTTCTTGTACTTTTTGAGCATTAGTTTTGCTAAAAACATCTGGTCTATAATAGTTCATCCATTTTTAAACCACCTCGGTACTCTCCAATTATATTTTCATAGTAGGGCTTCACTTCATTCAATGACTTTATACAGCACTTTATTTCATATGCCCAATAGAGTAATTCCTCTCTCATTTTCACAGTGTACCTTGTCATCCTTTTTCTACGAGAGGTATATGAGGCTTTTCCGCTAGTTATCAGGTAGCGGTTCTGTTCATATTCTACATATTAACTGATGAAGGAAGTCATGTAGCATTATTCCTCAGGCTTGGAGGAGTTCCATCGGTATCTAAGAGCATTGTTCCTTTTGATACTAAGAATAGCTGCCCGTACCTTTTTTACTATTGGTTGCGTTGCCAGGACATCTTCTTTAGCTCTTGGAATGCTCATTGCTTCGGGAGATGTTGTGAGTGCTTTGAGAAGTTTTTGGAAATATTGCTTCCACCTGTTTTGAATATTGATAGGGTTGTCTAATATTGCAACTTATACATCTTTACAGAGACTTGTGTGTGGTGAATATCCCTCTTGAAGATATTCAATTAAGACGCATAATAATCTGGTCTCAGTGTCATTTGGTCGTTAATTTGCCCTACCTTTCGGTTGATGCTCCGTCATTTCTTCTGTCGGCACAGCGTTTCTTTGTCTACGGAAGCAGATTAATTGCTTCTTCTTTTCCCAGTTGGTCTTCGGATGGATAGCTTATGTGCCTGATTTTCTTGTCAATACGAGAAGAACCTTGATATTCTTTATCGAACCAGTTATGCCGATCATTTTTTGTTCGGTGGCCTAAGAACTTTTCTTCTGTGTCTAAGATAACATCTGTGATCATTTTAGGGTTTTGTAAAATAATTTTACAAACCCCTTCTAAGATCGCGTCCTGTATGTCCGTCTGTCTGTCCGTCCGTCCGTCCGTCCGTCCGTGTGTCACAGCAGTTTTTCTCGGTAACTCTTAAGCTAGAAACATCAAATTTTGTATGTAGGTGTAAAGTGGTGCTCTCTTCAAAGTTCAACTACAAAAAAATTTTATAAGGTTTTTAAGGGGGGTCTCTCCATATAGGGGAGTGACCCCCCGAAAAAAAAATTTAATTAAAGGTAGCCAATATGGGTATCAAATTAAAGGTCTTGATGAGAACTTTTCAAAACATGTCTAAGTTTGGCAAAGCTCGCTTCGAGGGGCGCACAGGGAGGGGAAAGGCACGAAAAATTTGTGTCCCCCCTCGCGATTGGACACCTGTGATCCGAAAAATCTGAAAAAAATCATGAAAGTAGGCCTTGATGAGTACAATATCAAAAAATACGTGAGAAGTCGCAATTCACTCAACTTTGTTTGTAATAGAATGATTTACGGATTTTATGTTTTCTTGAATAAAATCTTAACAGCACCCTTAAATTCAATGAAATTCAGTACACAGATGACAATTTATAAGATGAGTCTATTCCGAAAGTTTCATAAAGATTGAATGATATTTTGCGAAGTTATAGCGGTTTGAATTTTCCTGTATTACTATGGAACAATATGCGCTGCATTTATTACTATGGCAACATATGGCTATGGAACAACATGCGCTTTTTACTGACTTAGACACTACAGCTTTGCTAGGATTTGCATGAACATTTCAGGAATGATAGGTATCATGAATATCTTTGAGAACCGGTTCAGCTAGTGGTATCAGTAATCGTAAAACAAAATGGTGGCTTGAGTTAGTTTTTCCCAACTTCAACGTTTAAGGTGCATGCTTTGAACACTTGATTCAATTTAATGAATGACAGAAGATGAGTACTCACAATTAATAACTATAAGTGAAACAAGTCAAAAAGGCGGGAGAGAGCTCCTAGCAAAAGGGCCTTGTAACCATTCTAGGATTCGAAAAAATTGGCCATTAATCGATGATAACAGTACAGGAGAGTGGCCCCTGAAAAAAAAATTCATCAAAGGTAGCCACTATGAGAATGAAATGAAATTTTTCATGGGAGCTTTTCAGTTCTTAAACTGACAGTTTTTGCTTCAGTGGGGGCACAGGGGGGAAATACATGAAAAATGTGTTTCCTCCCTCGCGAATGGACATCTAAAATAATTATCAAGGGAGATATTTATGAGTATAACAATAACAAAAACCTCAGAAGTCGAAATTCGTTCAACTTTGTCAATAATAGCATGATCTTCGAATTTCATATTTTCTCCAATAAAATTGTCTTTGACATGTTTCTTGATTTTATTCGATCTGGTGACTGCATGTTGTAAATTGAATACAAAACCCTTCTGACATGAGCGTAGGTCTGTTTACCCAACTTGTTTATATCGTTTCTATGTAGGAATATATGAGATGTATATGGGCTTCAACAGCTTATCACTTAACTTACGAGTCGTTAGATTGAATTTTGTTATCAGTGGCTTTGATTGTTTTTACGGTTTTGTACTAAAATACAAAACCCTATTGCAATCACGACCTGTGTCCGTCTGTCCGTCCGTCCGTCCGTCCGTCTGTATGTCACACCACTTTTTCTCCGAAACTATATAAGCTACAGCAATGAAACTTTGCGGACAGGTCAGAAGTGATGACTTCTTGAAAGTTCAAGGGTGAAAAAATTTTTCAAAGGTCTCCCCATATAGGGAGGTGACCCCTCAAAAAAAAATTTTCACCATTGGTAGTCGAGTAGGGTGTAATTGGAAAGGTCTTAATGAGATCTTTTCAAATGTACGAACTTTTCGCGTACCCCCCCCTCGCGATTGGACACCTTTCATCCGAAAAATCTGAAAAAAATCCTGAATGTAAGCCTTAATGAGTACAACAACACCAAATACATGAGAAGTCGAAATTCACTCAACTTTGTTAGCAATAGTATGATTTATCGATTTTATGTTTTCTTGAATAAAATCTAAACGGTCCCCTAAATACAATAAAATTTTGCAAACAGATGACTATTTATAAGATTGATCTTTTCTGAAAGTTTCATAAAGATCGAATAGTATTTGACGAAGTTATAGCGATTTGAATTTTCCTGTATTACTATGGAACAATATGCCCTGTATTACTATGGAAACATATGGCTATGGAGCCATATGCGCTTTTTACCGACTTAGACACTACAGCTTTGCTAGGATTTGCATGAAAATTGCAGGAATGATAGGTATCATGAAGATGAGTACATATAATGGAAACAAGTCGAAGAGGCAGGAGAGAGCTCCTAGCAAAAGGGCTTTGTAGCCATTCTGGGATTGGAAAAAATAGGCCATGAATCGATGATTACAGTACAGAGAAGTGGCCCCTGGAAAAAAATTTCATGAAAGGTAGCCGATATGAGTATCAACTGAAAGTTCTCTATGAGAGCTTTTCAAAACAGTTGTTAAACTGACAGTTTTTGCTTCAGTGGGGGCACAGGGGGGGAAATACATGAAAAATGTGTTTCCTCCCTCGCGAATGGACACGCGTGATTTGAAAAATCTGAAAAAATTATCAAGGGAGATTTTTTTGGGTATAACTCTAACAAATACCTCAGAAGTCAAAATTCTTTCAACTTTGTTAATAATAGTATGATCCTCAAATTTCACATTTTCTCCAATAAAATCGTCTTTGATATGTTTCTTGATTTTATTCGTTGCTGGTTACTGCATTTTGTAAGTTGAGTACAAAACCCTTCTGACATGAGCATGGGTCTGCCTACCCAACTTGTTGAGAATTGGAGATGCGACACCGGAATTTAACTTTTAATAGTTAATGCTTGGATTAACAATATGCACCACAAATAAACATGTGCAAAAAATGCTGGTGGCAGCTCGTTTTTCTATGAGAACGTGGTCAGCTTAGCTAAACGTGCAGCTATCGAGGGATATTCACGTTGTTTTATGAATGTTTTTGCCTAGCGCGAAGTCTATAAGGCGCTGTTTATTTTGGCTGGTCTCTGTATATAGACTATGGCTTAATGTTACTCCCCAGTAAGCCTACTCCCAACTAATGTGGGCTTTAAAGTCCCCCTGAACAATCTTGATGTCTTTTGAGGGCAACATGCTCATGGTATGCTACAAAGGGCTGTGAAAATGATCCGTGGCCGCTTGCTCGATATTTTCAATGGGCGCATAGTTGTTGACCAACCAAATATTGAAGAATCTCATCTTGGTGTGCATAACACAGATTCGTTTATAAACTGCCTTTAATTTGGCGACAATTTTTTCAAACTTATGGTCGACGATAAATGTTACTCCATAATAATGTTACCAAAAAACTTGCCGCTTATCAAGATAGCATGTGTTTCCATATCATTGATATCGTTAAAAAGCAGATTAGTTTCTTGCACTATCAATATGTTGATCTTAAAGCTTGCAGAATATCTAGCATGTATAAAAATCGTACGTTCCATTTTCCAACAAAGTTGTCCGTTTTTCAATGCAAGTGTTATTCCAGTTTATCTGATCAAAACTAAGGCTGATTTACTGATTTCGTGACAATAAAAGACTGAGCAGAGCGTTGTCCACGCTTTGACATAGACAGTTTTTAGCCCGCAGAGGGTATTTTATTTCCCACCTATCCTCCGGGTAGCTAGTTAGGGCGTTCCTCTATTCACCACCAGAGAGCGCGTCGAATGGGGGCTAAAAATCATGCGCGGAGTAGGGTTCTTACTGAATTAAACAATTTTTAAAATGTGTTGACAGTTTCCTAGCAAGAGGGTCTAAATGACTAAACAACTTTTCTATATCATAGAATAGGTTTAGTTTGATTAATTGAAAAGATGCTTGTGTCGTAAATTCTTACTTCAGCATTTTCTGCAATGCCTGCTTTATTCTTAGTAAGGGCATTGATCGCAGTGATCAAGTCCTTATTTGTAGATTTGGTCATGAATTCAATGAGGAGATGCCACCTGTTTTGGTTGCTCGAATTATTGTATCTTTACACTGATGGAAATTTTCTCTGACCATACGCTTTTACCAATTTTTTGACAATGTTGTCGTAAATTTTTTGAATTATAGCACTACAGCTCCTTTTCGACCTTCGCATAGAGATAGTTAGAGCATCTTGTTATCATGACCGAATGTGTCAGCACTCTACAAAGTAATATGGTCAGTATCATGCTTTGGCCGTGTGTCCGCCCACCCAGCTACGATACGTTCTGATTTGAAACCAGCATGTATCATAACTGAACAGGCTTATAGTCCATCCGAAGAATCATTCGAGCTGAGTCTCGTTACTGCAAACGAGAGTCGAACTAGTGACCTTCAACTTACGGGATGAGTGCTCTAATAACTACACCATGCGGACTACTAATGTTGTCGTATATTCTCTTATTTCTTGGCTTTAAGTAACACTATTATGCTATATCTTAGACTCAGGCTTACAAAATAAGTTGAAATGCATAATGTAAGGTCACCATCACCTTATGGACATTTGCATGAAAGTTAATTTCTTCCTGGAGTTTAATAAGCTTCATTTTCCAGTATTATGTAAGTTTTTAATCTGCAAATATAACCACTGAGACCATTATTACCTTTAGACCAGGGATGCATAGTTTTGGCTAGACCTCTTATTCCTACTCCTAGAGGCATCTCCGGGTTACAAGAATCTCCTTGTTCGCAGTGAATAGGAAGGAAAACTGATTTCTAAGAAAGAAACCTCTAAAACCTCAAGGCCTGCGGATAATCAAACAACTCCTTTTCAATTATCTGTATCTTCTGAACAAAAAATGCTACACCTGCTTCACTATGTCAACCGATGTAACCATCTCCGCAATTACAATATAAAAGTGAAGTATTCCGAGTATGATGAAGGGATGGTCGCGCTACTTACCTTCATTTTCAGGCAAAAACGGTGTTGCAGGCACTATCTTTTTCTTCTGCGCTAAAACAAATAGTCGGAAGGAAGACAAAGACTTATTAATTTTGTACTGGTAAGACAGGAAAAAATTGATGCTTATTCTAAAGCAAAGTCAACAAGAAGCTCATCTCACCATAATTTTTATCAAGCTACGGCCTCAAGTCAGAAATCAGGTGCATGGTCCGCCTTTTTTTTATAACGGGTGTTTTTTTAGAGGTGAAGCAATTTAAATTGAAATTAAACAATCAAAATTGTTTTTGATTTCCATAAAATTGGATTTATTTGAAAGATACTTTTTGTCATTAATATTAAAGGATGATATCACACATGCAGCTACCACGACAGGCACGTACGTGGCGTAATCTGGAGGTCTAACTTTCTAATTTTTGGCACAAAATCCTCCATTGTTTCTGATTTATTGGGGTAGACATTCAACTTTACATATTTTTAAAAAACTAATCGAACTGACTAAAGTCAAACGGATGCGATGACCAATCACCGGGATGTGTTGCGAAATTAGTCGTCCGTTAAATGTGTCTTTCAATAAATTAATAAAACAGTGACTTTTTCTGGAGGCAATGGTATTTCGACAACTATTTGTAAATTATCTTCTTCTTCTTCGTAGCACTACAGCCCCTCTCGAGTCTTTGCTTCCTTTGGGCCCAACCCATCTTCCTGCTTTAGTCCAATAGTTGTGTGAAAGACATCGGTGCGTTAGTTATTGATGCGGACTTGGGAGGTTGTCAACATCATTGTCATTTAGGTGAGATGGACTCATTTGGCTGGGATGCTATAGCTAAGCATGATTTGGTGCATTACATTAGAATGAATACTGTCGTCTACTTGCTTAAACCCAACGAATATTTGATGCACGTCTACATTGAACTAACAGCATTTTTCAAATACCTACTTGACAATCAACAATTTGTTTATCGATCTACCTGCTCTAAAACCACCTTGAAACTCCCCAATAATACTGTTAATGTAGGATCTGATTTTATTTTCTAAGACCTTTGAAAATATTTTTACGTCGCACAAAAAAGTGATATGCCTCTATAGTTTTCGCAATGTAGCTTGTCACCGTTTTTGTGGATAGGGAATATAATTTATTGGCTCCACTCTTTCAGCATATGTTCTTGTCCCAAATGTGCTAGATAACTTTGTGAATAGCTTCATGGACACTGCTACTACCATATTTGATGAGCTCAACTGGAATCTCATCCATGCCTGACGCTTCATTATTCTTTTGGGCTTTGTTGGCGAAACAAACTTCATTCAGATTTGTTGAGGCTGACGAAAGCTCTCCAGTAATTTTCCTAGGTTCTAACGTTCTGAAGCATGATGCCCATCTTTCGTTAATCTTGGTTACATCAGCGATGATATTGCTGATGTCATCTTGACATAGGTGCTCGCTAGACTTACATCGATACTTTTCAATTATGCGTCATACAATTTCCTTTTCATAATTATCTTATTCGCTCCTCTTCTGAGATTTACTTAGCCTTTTCTCCATCCTGGTTTTCCTACCTAAATATTCTTTGCATACTGGAACTGATCACCGAACCAATCATTTCTCTTGCACCAGGATGCCATGTTCTTAATAGCTGCTTTCACTTCCATTCAGAGCTGGTTGCGTATTTACAGCGATGTGTCTGATAGAATGGGGTCGTATGGATGAACAGCGGATACCCAAAAATGTATTTGTTGGGATAACTGAAGGCCAGAGACGTGATAAAACCGTTGAGATGCTGTTCTGACTCTATTCTTGGGCGCTATATTCTTCGGCGTATGTCGTCTCTTTCATTGCTGGTTGTCGTTAAATAGGGTTTACCGTTAAGGTCATAACAATGAATTTCAATAGATCGATTGTGAGGCTTACTATGTGGCTAGTGGCACCGTCTTGTTGAAATCACATATAATTGATGTCAAGTTCATCCAACTCTGGTCATAAATAGTCTTCCAGCATAAAACGCTCCATTGGCGGTAACATGACGGTCATTTTCATTCATGAAAAAATATGGCTCACACCTTCGGCCTGAAAAGCCACCAAACATTAATTTTTTGCGAATGCAACGGTGTCTCAAGAAGCACATATAGGTTTGTTGCTGACCAATAATACTCATTTTGTTTATCAACTAAGCCATTGAGTCGGAAATGAGCCTCGTCGTTTAAGATGTGTTTTCGATATTAGTAATTAATAGTACAATAATTTTTAACAATTTCCAAACGTTGCTGGTTGACTTTTACTAACGTTTTGACATTGACAATTTATTAAAAAAATTTAAAGATGCGTGCGTATAACGACGCGGTACAGAGGTTTTATAATATGCTGGGTGTTTTGACAACCACATCATCGTTTGAACATCACTTAGAACTATGTGTAGTATCGTATTCCCAATGGGAATATTCTAATTAGCTAGAGGAAGATTTCGGCAAAGATGTGTGTGGTCTGGCATTGTCATGATGGAAGACAACGCGCTTTCTTTTGATCAATTCTGGCCGGTTTTTTTTAATTGCTTGTTGCAATCTGGTTAAGTGCTGATAGTACAGAGCTAAATTGAGTGTTTGGCCGGGTTCTAGAACCTCATGATAAATAATTCCCTTCCAATCCCACCATACACAAAACGTGACCTTATTAGGTCTCAATCTTTACTTTGAAGTCGTTTGTGATGATTCACTTTTTTTTGACCATGATATTTTCCGAACGATATTCTTGTATCTTATTCATTTTTCACCGCCCGTAATGATTTGCTTCAAAAATGGCTCGATTTCGTTGCGTTTTATTAGCATTTCGTAAATGGGAGTTCGGTCGAACAAATTTTTATGTGTTAATTTATGCGGCACCCAAACGTCGAGCTTCTTAGTGTATGCAGCCCTACGCAAAGAGTCAAAACTGTTTGTTGATGGATATTCAGTTTTTTAGCAATTTCATGGCTGCTTATGTGTCGGTCTTCTTCAACATTTTGTAAGATTTCATCGACTTATTCAGTGATTGGTCGCCCTGAGCGAGGTGCATCTTTGACATCAAAATTTCCTGAATGAAAGTGAGCGAACCATCTCTTGGCTGTGGCTTTTGATAAAATATCTCGATAGTAGGCACAACAAATTTTTTCACGAGGATACGATGCATTCTCACCTCGATCGTAGTGATATTGTAAAATATAACGAATTTTTTCAGAAAATTCACTCATTTTTAAATGAATACAACTTTTGACATGAATGACGAAATACAAAACTGTCCGTATGAAAATTTTAGACTGGAATTTCACCTTTCAAACACATATCAGTTTGACTCAATCTGATAGTATTGCTCGATGTATGACAACGATCACCATCTAGAGATAAACAAGTTGGGTAAACAGGCCTACGCTCATGTCAGAAGGGTTTTGTATTCAATTTACAAAATGCAGTCACCAGATCGAATCAAATCAAGAAACATGTCAAAGACGATTTTATTGGAGAAAATATGAAATACGAAGATCATACTTTTATTAATAAAGTTGAACGAATTTTGACTTCTGAGGTTTTTGGTATTGTTATGCCCATAAATATCTCCCTTGATAATTATTTCAGATGTCCACCCGCGACGGAAGAAAGACATTTTTCATGTATTTCCCCCCTGTGCCCCCACTGAAGCAAAAACTGACAGTTTAACAATTGTTTTGAAAAGCTTCCATGAAAACTTTTATTTCATACTCATATCGGCTACGTTTGATGCATTTTTTTTCAGGGGCCACTCTCCTGTACTGTTATCATCGATTCATGGCCAATTTTTTCGAATCCTAGAATGGTTACAAAACCCTTTTGCTAGGAGCTCTCTCCCACCTCCTTGACTTGTTTCACTTACGAGCAGAGATCTTCAGTCATTCATTAAATTGAATCAAGTGTTCAAAGCATGCACCTTAAACGTTGAAGTTGGGAAAAATAACTCAAAATTATTCAATCTTCGCATTTAAAACAGCAACTATTTTGTTTTATGATTACTGATACCACTAGCTGAACCAATTCTCAAAGATATGCATGACACCTATCATTCCTGAAATTTTCATGCAAATCCTAGCAAAACGGTAGTGTCTGAGTCGGTAAAAAGTGCATGTTGTTCCATAGCCATATGTGCATATTGTTCTATAGTAATACAGGAAAATTCAAACCGCTATAACTTTGCTAAATATGATTCAATCTTCATGACACTTTCAGGATAGATCAACCTTATAAATAGACATCTACTTACTCAATTTCATTGAATTTAAGGGTACCGTTAAGATTTTATTCAAGAAAACATAAAATTGATAAATCATACTATTACTAACAAAGTTGAGTGAATTGCGACTTCTAACGTATTTGCTGTTATTCTACTCACCAAGACCTATATTCGTAATTTTTTTCAGATTTTTCGGATCACAGGTGTCCAATCGCGAGGGGGGGACACAAATTTTTCTTGTATTTCCCCTCCCTGTGCGCCCCTCGAAGTAAACTTTGCCAAATTAAGACCTGTTTTAAAAAGTTCTCACCAAGACCTTTCATTTGATACCCATATCGGCTACCTTCAAACAATTTTTTTTTTCGGGGGGTCACTCTCTTATATGGAGGGACCCCCCTTAAATACCTTATAAAATTTTTTTGTAGTTGAACTTTGAAGAGATCACCACTTTACACCTACACACAAAATTTGATGTTTCTAGCTTAAGTAGTTCCCGAGAAAAACTGCTGTGACACACGGACGGACGGACGGACAGACTGGTCGCGAAACTAGTAGGGTTTTGTAAAATTATTTTACAAAACCCTAAAAAGGCACAAAATCACTCTAAATAGAACCCGTTACCACAAACGTGATCTAAAGCACTAAAACTCAGCACAGAACTTCAAAACAGGACATCACTACACCCTACGGCCTGCATTAATCTTTAGATGATTGCAAATACTTGTATTGTTCCATCTGGGATTCCAAATAGTCATAAATACGAGTATGAACTTTCACGAATAAGCCTACGACTCAGTTGTACGAAACCTTGCAAAGAAAACTCAAAAGACAAAATAAACACAAAATAACCGGTGTTCAAAAAAAGTTGATTTATAAGTACAATAAACTGTGCTAAATTATCTGACATTGGAAATTCGTATTTCTTCTAACGCATCCACTTTAACAATGTGGTCATGATCACACCAAGTAACAAAATAATAGATGCGAACTTTAGATGGAGATTGAAGACCTTGACTTAGTTGAACTTGAACAAAAATGCATTCATAACTACAACTGATAAGCATGAACTTTGTAGTGTTTGTAGTATGGACTAGTCTATGTTGATTTATTATTAAAATTTGAGGGTTGAAGGCGTAAATGAATATTTAAAATAAAATAAGATGTCTGTCTCTGGAACTGTTTATTGACAACTAAAATCAAAAAGAGCACTTTCTCTTAATAAAAAGTTTAACTGAATCCATATGATTTTTTGGTTCCTAAAATGATAAGCTTTAATTGCTTTGGACCAAACTAAATCTTCCTCATTAAGTCCCTCACAATTTTAATACAACTCCATTGTAAAAAAAAATTATTTCTTTTCTGATTGTGGTCACCGGATGAATCCATCAAAATTATTATGAACTATTTGAGGTTGGTTCATGCATTTGCGATCGGCAAGCGGTCTGAACAAAAGAAAGTTCATTATCTAGCACTGACTTTTACATCCTCCGCGAAACAATGCATCTAATCTATCCTCAAGATGAGTATATGGTAATAAATATGCAAGTACAGATGAAGCTCTTAAGATTTTAATCGAGATGCAACAAAGTTACGTGCGAAATTCAAATGTGAGCAGCGACCGTAAAAGTTGGACTTTTGACTCATGGAAACGAGTTCTTCACCTTAAGATATCAATCGGTGCTTCTATCGGCAGCCAATTATGATGCTGGTATGGATTTTGAATTAGACTGTTGCAATTGTATGTGTTTTTAGGTCTCGTGAGGTCATGAAGACGAAAATGGAGGAAGAACTAGACAAATGAAGAATGTCTTCCTGTAACTAGGTCGTAATCAATTTAATCTTGATCGGAATTTTGTGATGGTTATGAATTTTATTTGATTTTTTTTCGGTACTTCGTTAAAAAGTTGAAAACTGATTCAATTTCAAATCAATCTCTCAATATCTTTATTAAAATAGATCAAAGTTTATGGTTCCAATGCCTCTATCTTCAATTTATTCAGTTTACTTAAATATGGTGATTCAGTATAAATCGGTTTTTAATCTCAAATAAAAGGCATAAAATTGAATTCTATAGTAAATATTTTATTGTGAATCGAAAGGACAATCTATGACATTTACTTTTTAGGGATTATCTTGTTTAAATGTTGACCGCGACTACGCCGTAAATGGTCCATCCTGAGGGTGCAATTTTGGATGACGCATTTCAGCATAGCGACCGGTATCTCGCGAATGACGAGTAATGTTGGCTTCCAAAGCGACGCTTGAAACTGGCTCATCCCTGAAGACCAGAGACTTTGTGTATCTCCGAAGAAAACAATCGAAAAGTTTGATATGTATGCTGAGTTTCAAATTCGCGGATTTTATTGGTTATAGTGGTTTCGGTAGGTCGGCGATTCACACCAAAAAAAATATTAGAGAAAACCATTGCCAATATTCTAAACTTGCAAAAGTTAAATATTATAGCTCCAGAACAACATGGGTTCTTCTGGGGTCGTAGTGTTAATACTAATCTAGCACTTTATACTGATTTTTTGCTAAATGCTCTTGACCTTGAATATCAAGTCGATGCCGTGTATACTGACTTCTCAAAAGCATTTGATAAAATTAACCATTCCATTCTTATAAGGAAGCTCTCGCTACTTGGTATACATGGAGATCTTTTAAGATGGATTTGTTCGTATATAAATAACCGTAGCCAAGCAGTTGCACTAAGGGGGTACTGCTCAAATTTTGTGAAGATCCCTTCTGGAATTCCTCAAGGCTCGCACCTTGGCCCGTTTTTATTTAATCTATATATATGCGATATTGGTTCGTGCTTTAAAAACTCTCACCATTTACTCTATGCTGATGATACCAAAATCTTCAAAGTCATCAGATCTATCAGTGACTGCGAGGGTTTGCAACAAGATCTCATTACATTTAAACATTATTGTGATGCAAATCAATTGTTTTTAAATGTGGATAAATGTTGTATAATCACCTTTTCTAGAAAACGTGACCCCATTTCTTATGCATGCAATATGTCCGAAACTTCAATTAGCCGTGTAACTCAGGTGCGAGATCTAGGTGTCACTCTAGATTCTAAGCTCGATTTTAATCTCCACATTCAAAATATTGTTTCTAAAGCTTTTAAACGTTTAGGGCTAATTCTTCGCATTGGTAAACCATTTTCTAGATGTAGCACCCTAGTAACTCTCTTTAATGCTTATGTTCGCAGCATACTTGAATTTGCAAGCGTAATATGGAATCCTCATTATGCTGTACATTCTCATAAAATAGAGAGGGTACAAAAAAAGTTCGTTAAAAGTCTTGATTTTCGCATGGGAGTCATTTATACCGACTATGAAGAAAGTTTAAGTTGACACAATATGCAGTTGTTGTACGCTAGACGTAATTATTTAGATATCATCTTTTTATATAAAATCATCCATAATTACATTCATTGTTTCGAGTTATTGGCTTTAATTCAATTCAAAACCCCCCGCTCCATCTTCTCACGTTCGAAAGATACTTTTTTTATTTCATTCTGTAGTACTAGTTATACGAAAAATATAGTACGGTGTTATTAACCTAAAAAAAGGCCTAACCTTGACATCCAAAGTAAAAGTTTTATTCCAACTCCAAATTGTTCTATATAACCCTCTTATTGTTTGGTAAAAAGTTACACCATTTTGAGCGTCGGGTTTGGGGGGAGGGGGAGAAAAAGTAGGAAATTTAGTAGTTTTTTTAGTTGTTTGGAAATTGGTTGAAAACTAAGCTGTTTAGCACAAAGAGTGTTATATACAAAAATATTCTACATGAAATTTTAAACTAAAAATGTCCTATGCATATTCCCTGTAAAATTTACGGTTCATGAGTTGCAGACGGTGTAAAAATAAAAATGATATAATTTTTAAGGTTTTTTTTTCCAAATAAAGCTATATAGAAATAAGTAAATGATTTAATTAAAGAGTAATAATATACCACAGTATTATAGTCAAAAAGAGGCTAAGAGGCACCAAAGAAGGTTGAAAAAGTAAAAATAATTGTTAGCCATCATAGTGACCTTGGACCGCGGGCCGCAACCAATGGCGGTTCTGTCTTCTGCACCTGTTGTCTGCCCCCTCCATTCCACCCCTCCCTCACGCACTGTCACAGATCGATCGATATTCTTCTTCAGTCGTCTTAGGAGACAAGTTGAGTACGTTTGTGCGTGGTACTTCTAGTGCAGTTTTGCTATAAATTTTTTATAGTTTGTGTTTATAGTAACGTGCGAATTATGTGAAAATCACTTGAGATAGTGTGTTAGTTATGGCGGAGTGTGTGTTAAAACCTTGTAAGGACAAGGGTGGTGAACTAATTACTCTGACTAGAAAGGCGGTGGACAAAATAATTCAGTGCAGTGAAA
Source organism: Odontomyia ornata (assembly GCA_963969285.1). Taxonomy (NCBI): domain Eukaryota; kingdom Metazoa; phylum Arthropoda; class Insecta; order Diptera; family Stratiomyidae; genus Odontomyia; species Odontomyia ornata. Next base: position 390,731,688 of record OZ017739.1, read on the forward strand.
TACGTAAAGATGGCGTCAAAACCAAGTTCCTGCAGAATGATTCGCTTCAAGTACATAGTAAGTGTCGACAAACCTATATATTACGTCCAAAACCACCTGAAATGGAAAAAGAACCTCCAGCAAAGATACCACGTGAATCATTTGATTTTAAAGCCTTATGTTTTCTTTGTGGTCGCAAGTGTGTAGATGTATCTAAATGCAGGAATCCTGCTCAAGAAAAGTGGAGTTTAGTGCAGAAACTTGAACTGATTGAAAGCATCAGAACGGAAGCAAATAACAGGCATGACAAGTGGGGAGATGAGGTAAGTGTGAGGCTCTCTCAGGTCATAGATCTCGTAAATTCTGATGGGAGGTACCACTGGCATTGTTATCAGACATTTCAAAAGCCAGGATCGTCACGGCCCAAAAAAGAAGTAGCAACCAGTAAAGGTGGGTCTAGTGCTGATGCCAAAAGAGAAGACGCTTTTGAAAAGCTATGTGATTATTTGGAGGAAAACAATGAATTTCAATACGACTTTGAAGAACTACAAAATATATTCCTTCGTCTGAGCCCTGAAGTTGAGCCATATACTGTCACACATTTCAAAAGAAAACTTATCCAGCGTTATGGTAATAGTTTAATTTTTGCAGTTTTACCAGGAAAAAGAAGTGTGATTTGTTTTTCTGGAGCATCAACTAATATTTTATCAGATAACTGGTATAAAAATCGGAACTGTGATAATGAAGCAGAGGAACTGAGATAGATCAAAACTGCAGCAGCAATTATTCGACGTGAGATAAAGTCCAAAAGTTACGACTATTCCCAGTTTCCAACAATTGAAGATATTCGTAAAGGGGGATGGTTACGAACGAAGTAACACAAAGGATCAAGAACACCTACGAAGATCACGTTCCAACATTGTGGTCAAAGTAGAAGACTCAATCCATGTCAACATAAATCAAAATGAATTTTTAGCTAGTGCTAAAAACAAGATGGGTCTAATAACCCTCCTTTCATCGCACTTGCAACAATGTGGTTGCACAGTTCTTCAAGCATCGGGTGATGCTGACCTATTAGTAGTCTTAACAGCTATTGATGAAGCAAAGAAAGATGTTCAAACGTGTGTTATTGGTGATGACACGGACTTATTAGTACTGTTGACTGTCCACGCACCTTCAGGGAATAAACTGAAAATGGTTGTACCTAAAAAAGGAAATCACCAGGAAAAAGTGTACATTATTTCTGACATTCAGCAAGGCATTGGGGATATGAAAGATGTACTTCTGGTTACATACGCCTTCACAGGATGTGACACTGTCTGCTGTCTATAAGAAGGGAAAAATTGCACCTTATAGGAAGGTTCAAGCCAACACCGTTCTTCGTGAAAAACTTCTGGTCTTCAACAACCCCAAAGCCGACCCCAGTGCAGTGGCTGATGCAGGAAATTACTTCCTACTTGCAATGTTTGGAGCCAAGAACACTGAAGATCTAGATTGTCTCCGCTACCAATCCTACTTGAAAACGATTGCAAAGCAGCCTATACATGCATTGCTGAAGTTGGATGCACTACCCCCCACTTCAGGAGCGTCCAGACAGCATTCATTTAGGACCTACCACCAGGTACAACAGTGGCTGAATGAAGATAAGGATCCACTTGAGTGGGGTTGGAAGAAGATTGGCGACCACCTGACACCAATTACAACAGCACGTCCTGCAGCCCCCCAGGAATTACTGTCCCTTATAATGTGTACTTGCAAAGATGAATGCGTTCGTAATTGTGCATGCAGAAGGAGTGGTCTAAACTGCACTAGCATATGCAGCAATTGCTCAGGCCAAGCATGTGATAACATGGATAATAATAACATCTTAGACGACGAGCTAGAGGAGGAGGATAATGTGCTGGAGGATGAGTGAAGTTAATAAAGACATTGAACATTCCAAATTTGAAAGATATTTATGCTTAAGAAGTGAATTTATGTTGCAATGTTCGTAGAAAGTTCAGGGTGGGTTTCTCCGTACCAGAGGTTTATATGGCCTAGGCCTGTGGAAGCCTCTTTTCCCTTAAAAAAGAGTGCCCCTTGATAAGGTGGTGAGGTTGTCGTTCCTTCAAGGGCTTATCACTAACATACCACCGGCCACTGAAATAGCAACATTCTTTTACGAAGCTTATTTTTTTTAAAAATTATCAAAATTACGAAAAAGTTAACATTTACACCGTCTGTAACTCTTGAACCGTACAATTTAGAGTGATTTTGAAAAGGACCATTCTTATTTAAAATTTAACGTAGAACATTTTTGTATATAACAATGTTTAGGAAAAACCGCTTAGTTTTTGAAATATTTACGAAAAACTAAAAAAACTAGTGATTTTTCAAATTCAACCTAAACTGTATGAGCCTTCCCATCAGAGAAGAAATACAGCGGTGACCAATTTATGGCATAGAGTTATGCAATCGGATTACATAACCCTATGCCATAAAAAGGCACCTTGCTCGAGGCCACTGAACCCGCAAGAGTTCCTGAAACAAAAGAAGGTTATAATGTGCCCGGTGGCTGGCTCATGTTTGGTGGGGAGAGCCTTCCACCGTACCGGGTCCTATACCCGGCCAGAGGGGCAGAATGAAAAGACCGAAGGGTAAGTTTAATAATCCATTGTATACATTATCTTTATAAACAATTCTTTATCTTTCGGTCAAATCAATTCTTGGAAACTAAACTAAAGCACCGAATTGTAATTAAACAGATTTGCATGCGTTATTTAGAAGGGAAGTTAATATCAATAATCAGAACACTGTTAGCTAAAATTTAACATGAAATATAATTAAATTATTTGTAGCTTCAACCGCCATTAAGTTTTATTTTTCTTTGTTCTAATACCACTATATTTACAATATAAGTATTTAATTTAACAAATATTTAATCACACTATTGTAAAAAAATAGGAAATTAAAGGGGTACTTACCCAACCTTGTCCAACGACGAGCGCTCGTTGACAAAGCAGGGGGTGTAAGTTCTGGAAATGTTTTGTTGTATTTATTTTTTTCTCTAATTAAAATCGCTAAGAGATGTTGATTGGTGAAATGTGCGCTTCGCGCCTGTGTACACGTTCCTTCTGCTCAACTTCAAGTAAATGTCATTAGGTCACTTTGCTTCTATCAGAAGTCAATAAATCAGCTGAAGGCGCAACGTCGAAGATACTCGTTCTTCATTATCAGCAATGCCGAAAAAATTATATTTGCAAGTGTCCCGTCTACAGGCGTAATCTTGGATAACAATTGCGTACTTCGTCGGTATCCACTTGATAAGCAAACAAGGTTCGGCTCGAATAAACTACGTGGCTACATTCCCTCATTCCGCCCCAAATTCATAAATGTGTTGTCTACGAGCTGAAAAATGCAATAGCACTCTAAAAGGTAAAAGTCACAGCCCAACACTTAGCCGCGGACGACTTGGGGTTCCCCATAACGTACACAGATTTAGATATCCAAACGCAATATCGAAATTAGTCAAGGAATTGATCGATTACAAGTTCATGCAGCGAAAATAAATAAGGTTCGAGTACAGATCCATTGCAACTGTCTCGAGTTACACGACATCAAAGTTGACCACTACTCTAAATGCTTGCACCAAGGAGATTTGTCCTAGTTGATTTAATTGTACATATAGGACGATAGGGCGAGCGGAGGTGGTCAAAAGAAGGCCCGTAAATTCAAGGAAAGTCAGAAAGTCTTGGATCCCGTGGTCTCAGCCGTCTCACTCACTTGCCTTATTGTTTAATTCACCGCAGACTATTACGTTCTGCTGCGGGGTGCAGTGCTGCGAAAGGCGTCTACAAAATTTCTCCCTCAACCAACATGACGTGGCTGAAACTTATCGACCACACAACTTCTATTCGTATTTCACTTGCAACTCACTAAACTATCATTCACATTCACTTGCGACTGATTCGCGCGTGTAATTCTATTAAAATTGTTGTTTATTGTTCGGTACTTTTCCCGAGCGAATTCATCTAAAGTCGACTGTCGCCTATTTTCCTGGTAAACTAAACCAGCACATATCCTAGAATCCATAAATTCCCTCAATACTGGCGCATTTGTGATTACCACATGGTAAAAGAAACTTTCCGGGGATTTGATTTTGTACGCAAGCAACAAACAAATTGTTTTGAGTGGTTGTTTTCCTCTATCGACAATCACCCAAAATTAAATTATTGGCTGCTGGTGGGAGTACGAGGTATTGGAATACTCGCAACAAACCCGTATACTATTCCTGTATATCACCGCATAGAATTAGTGGTGCTTCCAATTCAAGCATGATTGGCTGTTGACGAGAAACCTAGGTCAGATACATTTTGCGAATATAATTCGCTCAATTGTTAAGTTGCCCGTTTCGTTTCCAGTGTGCCGGAATATAGCCAAAAGCGATATTGTTCAAGCTCATTCTTAGCTCTAGATTGAAAGCCAACCATACAAAAGTTGTTTGCGTTGGAATGAGACGTCGGGTACGATTATTTATGGGAAGTCAGGTGGAGACAGCATCAAGTTATTTGGTGGGGTGGTACAAGGTTCTCCTTCTCGCAGCAATTCAATTTATATGATTGCACTAAACAACTTCAAGTACCGAATACTCTTGAACAACCAAGAACGCAACGTATATGCCCACCCGCTACTAAAACTGACGACGACTTCTATACAAAATCACACACTCATGATTGGGAGGTGAATGGCGACTCCTTAAAAGTGCATGCCATGTTGATTTCTGGGCCTCGATAGCAGTTTGTACTTAATTGGATGGGTTTGATTTTAGCGCAGCAGCAGAGTTTTGTGCGACTCTACACTTCTTTTCCGGCGTCGATTTTTCGATCGGATCACGTTCCACGGACGGTACACATATGGTGGGTAGTCGCGGATTTGCGTATTGGATGACTCAATTAACACAATCACAAAAAACACAATCGTGAGATGCCCTGTGCTGGCTTTTCCCGTTTTTTTCGAGCAGTGGAATGCTAACGGGCAATCGTTGGGTTGGAGACAACGTCAAACTCGAATAACGCAGAACCGGTGATTTTCAATCTTGCACTGCCCGATCCTCCCGATGTAGATTCCGTCTCGGGGTGATATTTATTTTTCACGCTGTGACCGCACAAACAGAACTATCATCTGTGCACTTATGCTCACAACCCGTACGCCGTGCTTGCGGTTTTTTTCCAGATTTTTCGTCAAATCCTCTTTACTCGCAGCGCCTACGCGGTCTCACGATCTCAAGCCGGCTGCCCTATGTCTCGATCAGCAACAGAACTCGTTCTTCACTCGCCTATGCGATTCACTTCGAATTGCTGCTACTCTTGGGTTTGTTGTTGCTGTTGTGAATTTGAGTGGAGATGTCACCATGCAATTGAATCCCAAACAAGTTAGATTTCCACACTAGTAATGCTTTCTCTCACTTTGGATGTAATTTGTAGTTATGTAGATTTGATTTTCAAAGGCAGATTCTTTAATGTTGATATAATGTGGTTAGGAATTGAATACTCGTTTACTTGTTTTGGATTTGCACAAAGTTTTTGTTTGGAAAGTGATAGGCGAGAAGAGGAAAAAGGTGTTTGGGCGGTTTGTTGATAAATTTGAATTTATTTTCAACGTGAAGATACAATAATGAATAATGCGTAATCACAGTTTTTTTGTAATATCACGTTGATTTGAAACAAAATTGATATGCAAGGTGTTTGTTAGTTATTGATTATTTTAAAGAAGACATTAGATATTTAAGAAATTCTAAACTGCATAATTGTTAATGTCTACTTGTCGCCGCCTACAGCAGTATGCATTTAATCGAACTGGTTTCCACTTTTTCTAGTAGGAATTTCAATTTTCTTGATCACCTTGCTGTAGGGATGAAGGAGATAGGAAAGTTTTAGAGCAGTCTTTATTTAATGACGGGTCAGAACCTTCTGATCCCGAATGTACAATTTTAAAATTATTCATACTATTTCTAAGAACACACATCACATAATTTATTGCTTATAGTCTCATTAATCGACACTCCATTTGTTTGGCCTCGTGACCTACAAATGGATAAACGCATCATTTGTCTTCATATACACTTGTTATTCGATCCATTGATATAATCAATAGAACGTACAAAGCATATGTTCGTTACGTAACCTTTTCTCGATGTCGTAAATTCTTACGATTTCAAGTGGGTGTCCAATGATCATAGAATACACATATGCACATGGCAATGTTTTGTTTATCATACACGAACAGAATTATTGGGGAGTATTAAGGTGGTTTTAGAGCAGGCAGACCAACGATAGACCAATTGCTCACAGTCAGGCAGGTAATTGAGAAATGTCGGGAGTTCCATATAGACGTACCCCAAGTATCCGTTGACTTTAAGCAAACATACGCCATTATTGATTCTAACGTACTGTGCCAAATCCTGTTTTGCTTTGATATCCCATCCAAATTAGTACGCCCTAACAAAATGACAATCACGCGTTGATTTCCCAAGCCTGCATCAATAACCAACTCACTTGTCACAAATATCGGACTTAAGCGGGGCGATGGGTTGGCCCCAGTGCTATTCAATATAGCTCTGTAATACGTGATAAGAAAGCTACTGGTTGGTATACGAGGTACATTACTATTCAAGTTGAGCCAAGTTAAAGCTCATCCGGACAACATAAACATTTTATCATGATCATAAAAATATGCCAAAGAGCTCTTCCATTTGACAGCAAGGCAAAGCTAATAGGGGTACAAACCAATAAAAATAAAACAAAGTTTATGACGCACTTAAGAAAAAATATCTCAAATGCCCAAAATATCACACTTGACGAATACAGTATTGAAACTGTGGGCAAATTTGTGTATTTAAGCGCAAAAAAAACGTGAACCGGTAATAAAAGTGACGAAATACGATGAAAAATAGTTTTGACGATCTTGAAGACTAGTTGCATGCACAGAAAAACAAAGCTCCAAGTATATAAATCTATGATAAGCCGTATGCTACGCCATGTTTGTGAAACATGGACCCTATCCCAAGTATCAGCAATATTTTGGACGCCTTTGAGCATCAGTCCCAGCGGCGAATAATTGGAGTGAAGCTAGATGGGGACCAATGGCGAATTCAATACAACTATGAGCTGTATGAAATTTATGACAAGCTTGATGTCTCAACAATTTTAACAATGCGCAAGCTACAGCAGGCTGGCCACATAAATTGTATGGATGAATAACGGAAAACCAAAAAGGTATTTTTTTGCAGAACTGAAGACTGGAGACCAGTGGACGAACCGAAGAAATGAAGAAACGAAGTGAAAGTCCGAGATGTTGTACTACAAAGAGGAAGAAGAAGATGTTCAACATATCATATAAGCGGCAATTTTTGGGTTTTCCAATTGTACGACATGTTTTCGTACATTTGATCAAACGTATCAACTGCATTTTTGGTGGAATTATAAAATTCTCTGAAATTACCAGATGATGCTGAGGTACAAATGCCATGAGTTGTGGATAAAAACAATAAATTTTTGATTGTTTTTTGCTTAAAATATACTTGTTTAGAGTTTTCATCACAAAAAACATCGAAATTTTCATTTTTCTCGCCTGAAAAAGTTGGGCAGATATCTCACGCTTGTTAGAGCTAATATAATTGTACTAACTATTGTTGATTTTTATGGATGTTGCAATAATTGTTTTTTTTAATGGCACTGACGTCAACCAAATGTCGATGGTTACATTACGATAGCTGCCTCGAATAGTTTCGGTTACTGTTTTCGTCAGGACTCCTTTGTCCTGGCCTCCCTTCTCTTATCGTAAATTTATTAAAGTGCAAATAAATCGGTGTTAACTCCAAAAGCTTGATAAACTTCCACTCGATGTATTAAAAAACATATCAAATATTTCTCATTTTTTTTGTCAATAAATCACTTAGTTATTTATTAAATATTACAAACAATTAGCTTACAAAGTCCTCGCTGTTACCTTTCACTTTCCTTATCCGTTTAAGAATTTCAAAAATCCTTCCGCTCGTATCAAACGTTAAATCTTGATTCGCTAATTGAATACATTTTATGCGTCTTCAAGTTTCATTAAAACTAAACACGTTAGTGATTATCTTCTGACAAGCATCAGAAGTTCCCGTGCAAGAAAACGCTGACTCTTGAGCGCTCATAAGCGTCTCTCGCATGGAAACCGCTGACGCTCGCGTCTGATGCGGAGATTCACATTGCATGATATCTGATACACGAGATAAGATTTGAACAATATTTTGCTGGCTCGTGCGAGTCAGTTAAGAAATTTTAACTAAGCATACAGTGACTTCCAAAAGTTTCAGAGTCACATAAGGTGGCAAAATTAATTGTACATCGAAAGTTACTGGTGTTTGAACTGAATTTACAAATTCACAAAATTAAACCACAGTGATTAACTGAATTTAACGAAATTAAAATTTAGCCTAAATTGAGATTCGCACTGCTAGTCAAGTGGGCATTAACATCCACCCCCCGGTGAACGATCCGTTCAACCTCTTCCTGTGTGTGTGGAAGGCTGTGACGTCTGGGCAGTGGAACTGGCCTCAGTCGTTGCGATCGTGGTCGGCAGCTTACATTTTTGGCCTTATACCACAGGAAGACGACAATAGCGTTGATGGAAACAAACTGAGATATCCCAGCGCATACTGGTGAACATCATTCATATCCAGCTGGTCACTCCAAGAAAGATCCTGCGCCTTGAGTTAGTTTTGCAGGTCGTTGATCTCCGAGGCATGCGTCCGGAAAGGTGTGGGCACAATGTGCTAGTGTACATGGTTCCGGTTGTCGTCAGCAGTGGAATAATGGGTCCTGGGATGAGGATACGTAAATCATCATGCACCGGACTTGAGTGTGCTGTCAGGAGCCACCTGCAGGATTCCGGAGCGCTGCAGTATCAGGGAGGATGTTTTGTCACCGCACACAAGTTGGGCCATCACCTGAATTGTGAAGGCATAGATCCACTCATTGGATTGTGGGATGTTCGTCCACGAGAAGGATATAGGCAGCTCAACCACGTAACAGTTGGTCGTCGTCGGTATCCCCTTTAGCAGCGTTACCTCGCAAGTGCTCATATTGGCGTCCCTGTGATATAACGGATGAGACTGTCGGCATAGGTGGATGTTTGGCTCCATCTAGTTACAGGCAGCGTAGCCCATCTCGTTGAGCGGATAGTATACGTCGCGATGTGGGCTGATGATCAGATAAGGAGCGGTAGGTTGAATGGCGATGACATGGTTACGTTTCGCCGTTGGTATTGGTAGGATTCGGTACAACTCGAAAGTTGATACATCGATGAGTGGCATCCTGAACTCGAAAAGATGAAGTCCGCGTTTGCTGATAGATGTCAACTCAAATAATGTTAGAAAGTCTTCTCGTCCAACAGGAAGACGCTGATTCTCTGGCAGGCGATCCTTGATGTCTGTTATTGCTGTATTAAGCAACAGCAGACGGTTGAAGTTCCCATGCTGTGTGTCCGTAATGACGTCTAAGATGCTGGATTGAATACGTTGTAGATGGAGAGTCACCAAGGTCATCTGTAAGAATAGCATTGAAATTAAGTTTGGAACTCGAGCTGTGGCGCCTACAAGTTGGGGACCCTTGATCTCATTGTAGAGTCTTGCCAGTTCGTGCTCAATGTAAGCGAAATATTTTTGAGCCATATGTTCCATTTTGCCGAGGAGGTTCAATGTTGAGTCGATGATTGATGTTTCATTTTTGAGTATGGAGTGCAGCTTGTTCTGATCTCCTTGCATCCTCTTAATGATCTGAGCCATTTGTTCAGTGCACTTCTCGTCCAGAACCCCGAAAAATGACCCGGCCAGTCCGCCCACTGCGTTTATTGCTCCTGGCTTTGACCTGATTGTCAGCACCTGGTTTGCGCTGGAAAGTTGGTCGGTCAAGTGGCGGAACTGCTCAGGCAGATGTAAGCAGTTAGTGTGCCGAGGATCATAATCACATAGTTGTTGCAGCAAGATCGTGCCGTTCTGCAGCGTGGCCAGCTCCGCCCAGTTGGCCTCCAGGTCATAGTAGACCAAGAGTTTCCACTCGCTGATCGACAGAAAGGCACTTCCCAATGATTGAAAACGCAGTCCTGGATGCGATCCAGTTGATGACACCTTGATGAGATTGGCCACCGTGTATTAGGGGGATCAGTACGTAGACCAGAAGAAGCGACAGGAGTGGTGTCCTTCTGATCCTGAAGCGAAGCTCCTTGTGATAATTGCTGGGCGTATCTGCCTGATACTGTGGCTTGGGTCGGATTTGGGTATTTGCTTCGGGTCCAGCTGCTTCTTGTGTCGTGTTGTCGATCACTGGTAGTGGCGCTAGACGATAGATGGGCCTTCTTACTGTTCCAGAGACTGTCTTTACGTTTGCGGCTCTGACGAAGCCATCAGCCCCTTGATGTGTTTCTATGACTCGTCCCAGGGGCAATTTCATAGTTGTTAGGTTATCGTCCTTGATGATGACGATGGTTCTCCGGGTAGCGTTTGGTTGACCTCGTCCCCACTTCACGTAATGATGCAGTTGGTTCAAATATTCGCGGGACCATCATCGCCAAAACCCGTCCTTCAAATAATTCATCCACTTCCATCGGACATGAAGTCCGCAAGTGACAGGCTCCACCCGAGCATCCACCATGGCTGTGAGGGGTTCACCGATGAGGAAGTGTCCTGGAATCAGCGCTGCCAGATCGCTAGGGTCGTCGGGCATCGCATTTAGAGGCCTGGAGTTGAGGATGGCCTTCACTTGGACCACCAAGGTGTGCAGTTCCTCGTACGTGAGTGTGGCTGATGATGTGTCTCAACGAACCGGGTTCTCAGCTGATTTGACGGCTGCCTCCCACAATCCACTAAAGTGAGGGGCTCGAGTAGTGATGAAATGAAATTGAATTCCCCGAGTGTTACAACAATTGTCGCAATAGATGTCCTTGCAGAGACCTCGTCTCCTGATGAAGCGCTTCAAAGCACCGATGAAAGCTTCTGTGCTGAGATCGCTCATAAATTCCAGATGGACGGCCTTGGTAGCGAAGCAGCAGAATATAGTAGTGTAGTGTATCAGCATCGGTCTGCAGAATTCGACGCCCGAGCGGATGAACGGGCGTAGGTTCACCATGATCTGATTGAACAGCTGTGGCTTTGCCTTAATACATCGCAATTACGCAATCGTTGCGATGAATGTCCATCATCAGTAACCTTGTAAGTGGATTCACATGCGGCAGCAATATTGGGTGCTTGGCATCGAAGGCGAGTTGTGATACCTCTAGCCTCCCGCCAACGTGCAGGATTCCACCTGAATCCAGGAAAGGAGCTAGACCCAATAAGGGGCTGCTCTTGTTCACCCGCCTCTGAAGTTGGATTTTTCGCAGGTCCTCACGAAAATCATGTTGCTGAATACATTTCACGATCACTCTGGTTATTCTAAAGAGTTCGTGACTCGTTACTGCACGGCTGCGCACTTGAGGAGACTGTAGCTGCAGCTGGACTGGTTTCTTGCAGGCGATACCGTGCTGAGGAAAACGAACCTTTTGCAATGATGGTAGCTCACCGCAAAAACGGGCCCACTGTGTATGTGTATCGTGCGGTAAGGCCACGTCCCAGTACAACTCCAATCGCCATAACACCTGCAGGAATAATTTGGCGGTTACGATAACCGGGGCTAGGATGCCCAATGGGTCGAACATTCGGGCGATGTCTGATGCGATCGTCCGTTTCGTGACTTTGACCTCAGCGAGGTCAAAGTTAATCCCAATCTGGAAGTCGTCTGGTTTCGGGAGCCAAATTACCCCTAGAGTCTTGATGTAGTCTGCTGAAAGGCTGCTAAAGTCTAACTGGACCTCCTGGTCTTTAATACTGATTTGCTGCAAAAGACGCGGATGATTGGCACACCATTTGTGCATCCCTGCACTAGTAAGAATCTGCCACAATTCCTCTTGTGTTTGAATTGCCTCCGTCAAGCTGTTTGCCTCTGTCATGATGTCGTCTATGTAACAATCATGCTGTAGTGCATTGTGCCCAAGGGTGCTCGATTTTGTTCGGCCTGTGCCAGAGCCTGGAGGCATTTGGTTGCCAAGTATGGGGTTGTGCCGTACGTGAGGGTCTTGAGTTGATGATATCGTGAAGGCTGGGCTGGACTTGTTCTCCAAATCACCAGTTCAAATCTACAATCGTCGTGCTGGAGCGCTATTTGCCGATACGTCTTGGCGATGTCGGGCGTGAAAACGAAGTATGCCAGACAAAAACGGGTCAAAATCGCAATCATATTATCCTGAATCGTAGATGTCGTTCAGGGAAACGTTAGTTGATGTTTTACTGGACGCGTCGGAAACTACTCTCAATTTGGTGGTGCTACTACTTGACCTCTGGACGCAGTGGTGCGGCAGAAAATAATGTGCTTCTTTACTCGCTGACCATGTGATCTGCCCCATATGTCCCAGTTGTTCGTACTCGTCCATGAGCTCGAAATACTGCCATCTTAGATCGGAACTCTTCTCCAGTCTGCTCTCAATCGCCATAAACCTTCGTATGGCCATGTCCTGTAAGTCGCCCAGCCTTTCGGGATCTTTCTTGAAAGGAAGCCGCACCAAGAAGCGGCTATCAGATTCACGTTGAGTCGTCTGGATGAATTGTACTCCGCAGGCTCTTTCAGTCGCTGTGAAATTCTGTTGTGGATCCGGTACCTCCTCAAACTTCCAGAATCGCTTGATAGCCTGTGTCTCTTCGGTGAGAACTCTGCATGTTACTGGAAGCGTTTGAGGTATAACTACCCTTTCGGCGACAATCCAACCGAGGAGCGTGTTTTACAGCACAGGGAGTTCAGGGCCCAACTTGATTTGGTTGACGGCAAGGACTTTGTAGAAATGCTCCGCACTCAGCAGCATGTCGATTCGCTCCATTTAGTGGAATTCAGGATGCGATAGCTTTATATTTTCAGGAATCTGCCACTCCGATGTGTCAAGATTCTGGAAAGGTTGAGGAGATATGATTTGATTCAGGGCGTAGGCCTCCAACTGCATGGCATATTCAGACACTTTAGATTTTAGGCCGAGGTCTACCTTACGATGTGCCTTCTCGATGCTTCCGCCCACCCCCTCTATAAGTACAAGTTGTGGTGAAGACGCTAGACCCAATTTCTTGATAATCCGCTCGGTTACTAAGTTGATGTACGAGCCAGGGTCCAACACTGCTCGGCAGTCGGTCACTCTCCCATTGTCGGTAACCACCCCTTTATTCTTTGCTTCATTCATGTGTCTTTTTATAATGGAATCAATGTTCGTTGTCTGTGTTCTACTAATGCGAGTTTTTTTAGATTTTGCTGACCATTTATGACCAGTTTTACCTCTTAAATTATGAGCTGATGAGAAAATGATTTTACTTAGCTTTTGTCGTTCATCTGAGCCTTTTTGTTTTATATGTCTTTTATCTTCTGATGACTCAGAAGAATTTATACGATGGTGACGACGACGAAAATTTGATATTTGAAAAGGTTCGTCATCAGAATCGATTACAGCATTTGTAGTTTGGCCACTTTCTGTTTCCAGATTGTCCTCGAGTTCACTATCCAAATCGTTTCAAGGATCCGGTTCATTTTCGTCTTCCACTCTCGATATTTTTAAAATGTGCTCTTCATTTAATAAAGCCATGCTGAAAAACAATAACACAAAATAAAACATAACTATGACTACGAATTCGTTACTAGTAAAACTTTAATTTATCAAAACTTCAATAACTTCATTTGTTTTGTCACTAATAAAAACGTTCACTTTTTAAATTTCTTACATATATCATAAATATACGTATCTTTGACAGCGTGGACTTGGTATTACCAAAATTGTATGTGCCCGCGTGAAAATCACTAGTGCCAGACTGAATTATCGTCGTTTTAAGAAGGTGCTGAAATTCATGTGTGGCCATCTCTCTTGCGCGGTGCGCAGTTAGAGATTTATTACTTCTGGGTATATGAGAGACGTCTGTTCACGAGTCTAGGGTTAAAATGTGCATATGTGAGGAAAAGAATCACGGGAAAAGGTTTCAAATACCCTGTGAAAGTGTAGCTTTAGCGGAATTTTTTCAACAGCACAGTAGAGGAATATTTAAAGAACCTGATGTAGGACCAAAAAAATTTAAAATTATTTGGTATGCAAAGAAATTTCTCATGGCAACTCTTATTTCTGCTTTTACAATTAAACCCAACCTACAAAATTTAAATTGGCTTCGTCTGTTCCGGTTAACTCATAATGCCAAAGCCTTTTGTTTTTCACTTTTATGGCGTTAACACTGCAATACACGCGCGTCATCTCACAGATGACCAGTTCTGTTTTTTCGTCATAAGTTCGATGGAGGGAGGGGAGCCTGGCCCCTGCCCTAATATTCCTCAAGCTTGCCTGGCTCAACAGTTCAGTTGACGGTGTGCGTACGTCCAGTGCAGTTTGCGCGTGTTTTGGCCGAGAGAATTGTAGTGATACAACGTAATTAAAAAGTCCGTAAAGGACTGCAGCGATGGTCAGCTGCCTCGGCAGAAGAAGGTGTCGGTATCTGCCGAGAATGCCCTTGTCTGGGGACGCGTGAATTCGCTGGCAGGCTAGCATTGCGGTGTCATGGGGCGGGTTCATTCCCCCAGCACAAGAACCCACTACAAAGACTTTCGCATTCACGAATTTCTGGGGTCGAACAAAAGCAAGGCGACCGAAGTCGCAAAAAGTGTAGGCAACTACACCAGGGACAGCTGTCTTGTTCATGGAACAAGAGAAACTAGTAAAAAGAAGCGGAAACAGGATAACCTCGTCCTTACCCGGAGAGGCTCATGGCCCATAAATGAGAGAGGAGCAACCGGGTGGTGATGAACCCACCCAACCAGATTAAAATCCATAATTGTTGCAGTGGCCAGGTGTTCCTCTTCTGAGTGGAAAACTCATTGAACTTAACTTGCATAAGAGTAGAAGTACTCCGGTGGCCAATTTATGCCATAGAATTATGCAATTCGATTACATAACTCTATGTCATAAAGAGGCACTCTGCTTGGGCCACTCAACCCGCGAAGTACCCTGAAACAAAGAAAGATGATTACGTACCCGGCGGCTGGCTCATGTTTTATGGGGAAAGCCTGCCACCATACCGAGTCCTATACCCGGTCAGAACCAACGGAAAGATCGAAGGGTATGGGGTATTAATTCATTTTTAATTTCTGTACGTAATTTATAATATAACCAACTTTTCTTTTTGAAAATGAAATCAATATATATAAATTTAACTTACCTTTTAAAAATGATATCTATATATCAATTTAACCAACTTTTTAAATAAATGAAATCAATATATATATATATATATATATATATATATATATATATATATATATATATATATATATATATATATATATACTCAAATCAAAAATAATATTGTTATATTATCATAATAATACTTTTAATAGAAAAGGCAAATTTGGAAAAAAAGTACAAAAACAAAAAGGTACTTACATCCTTTGTCCGACGACGAGTGCTCATTGACTACGCAGGGGACCTTATTGAAACTATGCATCCTGCCAAGGCAATTATTAAATTTTATGAAGTTTTGTTTAAGTGTGAATAATTTCATTATGTTCAAATACAAAATTTCACTTTTCACTTTGGGATGCAATAATTTTAAATATCTTTCGAAGATGGTGAGTTTCAGTGCACATATGAACTAAACAAGCTGCTCAACAAGCCAGAAATACTTCGCAGTATGTGCTGCCAAATCCTTTTTCTGCTTCAGCAAAATTGATCATTAAGTGCCGTTATTGCTGATTCGAAGATATGCCTTTCACTAGGACCATCAAGTTCACTTGGAAGCCTTGCATGAAATTTGATGGATTTTCCCTCACTGTAATCCCGTTTCCTCGAGTTTTATCCAGTTTTCCTCCGCATCAATCGCTGTCACACCGAGTTATCTAATTCATAATTGACAGAGAAAGCTATCTTTGACACAGTTTCTACTTCAGATTATGGAAACGGACGCCTTTTCAGATACTTTCAATCTCCAGTAATCGATTCCATACTAAATGTTAATGCAGGGAGCAATCAGGATACCTTTTCAGTATGATACCCACCATGCTTAAGAGTATTGTCTTTTAGCTTTAGTGGTCAAATTTTCACGGTCTCTATTAACTCGTGCTGCGCTCAACAAATCTTCTCCGACACGTTTTACGTAGGATTAAGACAACAATTAGTTACAGTGTTCTACGTCAACTACAATTAAGGTTGAATGAAAAGTATCTGTTTGCTGTTCCGAACTCCGCTTTGCACCGATTTGGTTTCCGATACTTGATTTGCTTTCGAAATTTGCATGAATTTGCCTCAATGCTTTTTCCGATTGTCGAGCACTAGAGGATGATACGAAAGATACATAGACGAATAGATTAGCGCTTCCAAACTCGATATCTCGCACTTTGCTGCCCACACGGAAAAGTAATTTTCGTTGATGGGAAATTGAATGGGAACGAGAGAAAATTTATCGTGAGATGAACGGAGCAAATATGTTTATGCACCAAATTCACTGGTATTTACGTTACAATTGCGAATTCTGCGGTACTGAAATTTGTGATCAGGTTTCACTGCTGCAGATCTTACAGATACTTTCTGCTAAAACCTCTGGAGATTCACCGGGAGAATATGTGAGTGGTGTGCACTGCTTAGGTCGCGACTTCTTAGTTTATCTCATGAATTTCGACTCTCTCGAATTATTCGGCAAATTACTTGGCATAGGAAATACTGACAAATCCTAAAATATATTCAATGGCGGGTTACGGGTTGATGCTTTTTTAAGGGCGACGACAAACACGCACACACGGGACGTCAACCAGACTTTTTGATCCCATATATTCCGACGGCTTTCCGGCTACCCAACGGGTTTTATTCAAAGAGATATTCTTGTCCACAAAGGTTTGAAACATTCGCACAAATAATACATGGGAAACCCGCACTTATAACATTTCACAAGATTTGTTTATTGTCGTTTTTAAGACGGGCAAAGTGACAATTCTCCCCGGACACGACCACATCAGCCCGCACCTGTCCGATTCTCGAATTGTACCAGATCAATCTTAATGGGCTGCGTTCGTTGTGATGAAATAGGAGGGATATTGATATCCCATACAATTTGTACAAAGCAGCTGGTTTTTAAGTTGATTAGTTGATCTGGGACATATTATGCATGAATTTCTTTTAACCCTTTGCCGGCGCCGAATAATTGAGCAGTTTTAGTTGTGCGAATTACATAAAAAAATCGAAAAAAAATCTATAAATTGACATAAATAAAATTTGAATTCTATTTGAATTCATCAAATAATTTAAAGAAGAAAAAAATTATAGATAGTAAATTTAACTAACTGCTCGATTACTACAGAATCTACCAGATGACACGCGTGAAAAAATGTAAGTTTTTCATAATGCCCGATTTCGGATTTCTACCTTCCACATTTTTTCGTTACAATTTTTTGATACCTTGTGATAACAATATTTTTTAGAAATGTGTATTTTCTACCTGATCGGCGCATGGTCATCTCACAGATGACACGCGTGGATTCATGCTAGTCACAATGAGAACATTTTTTTCTTCAACCATTTTCATTCAGATCAATGTTCTGGACTATTTTATTTTGTTTTTGGTATGTTTGTTGACTGAAACTGTGTTTTCTTTTTCATACATTCAATATGGCGACGAAAAAACTCTTTGATCTGAATAACCCGGATGACATCTTACAAATTTATCAACTTCTTCTTGATGGCTGCGACCTGAGTGATGATGAACACTTTCAAGAAGATGACCCTAGATCTCCAGCTTCAGGGCCCTCAAACCTTGTTGCTGAAATTCCTGAAGAGGAATCTTGACACTTATGCAGAAAAAGAGATTGAAGAACGGGAAGAGAACTCAGATAAAAGTCAAAATGATTCGGAAGCATCGACTGACTGTAATGACACTGAGCCTGTTTTTGTTTGTCACCATAAGAAGGGAAAAAAGGTAATTGTTTAAATTACATCGAAAAAAAACTCCCTTCCCCAGAAGGAGGAGGAGGCCACAACTTACGTAAAAGACTCCCTGGCCCGGTCGGCCAAGGAAAGGGCGCAGAAACATTTTTCGAATCATGGGCAGCATGTGGGAAATTATTGTATCTTTCACAAACCAATATATCGAGGTCATCTAACACAATTATTCACGGCCTAGAGACGCTAAGAAGACAAACAAAACAGCGATCAAGGCGTTTATTGGCCTACTCTACATAGCTGGGATACATAAATCCGGGAAGCTGAACCTGGCAGACTTATGAGCTAGTAATGGTTTTGGAATTGAGATATTCCGCCTCACCATGGGTATCAACAGATTCCGTTTCCTACTTATAGCTGTAAGATTCGATGTCAGGCAAACCAGAGCAGAGCGAAAAGCACAATATCGACTCGCCCCAATCAGAGACATCTTTGAAAAATTTGTCAAGAACTGTCAGGTGTGTTATCACGTAGGAGAAGATGTCATCATTGACGAGAAACTGGAGGGCTTTAGGGGTAGATGCAACTTCGTTCAGTACATTACCTCTAAGCCTGCAAAATACGGAATCAACATTTTTGCAGCCGTATATCCTGGCGTTTTTTACACGTGTAACGTGGAGATCTACGCAGGCAAGCAACCTGAGGGGCCTTTTCAAGTCAGCAATAAACCTGTGGATGTCATTCAACGCATGATTACCCCCCTCCGTAACTCAGGCCGTAATATCACTGCCGACAATTGGTTCAGCGACACTACTCTCCTTCGCACTCTGTCAAGAAATTATGGGCTATCGTACATGGGGACTCTAAAAAAAACAAATGGCAAATCCCAAAAGAGATGAAAGATTTGAAAAATAGAGAAGCGTACTCAAGTATTTTTGCATTCAGTTAAAATGGAACTATGGTTTCATATGTACCTCAAAATAAGAAAAAGAATGTGCTTCTGATGGAGCAATTAAGGAAGAAAGTGGAGAAAAAAGAAAACCTGAGGTGATTACGTATTACAATCGCCATAAAATTGGTGTGTATATGGTGGATAAAATGTCCGGTGCCTACAATGTCCAAAGAGGTACAAGAAGGTGGCCAATGGTGGTATTTTACGCAATTTTAAATATGGCTGGTATCAACAGCCAAGTCATCAGTCTGGGGAACGGACAAAACGTGCCAACTCGCCGACTATTCCTTCGTGAACTGGGGAATGAACTCATCAGAGATCAATTGATTATGCGAGTGCAGCTCACCAATTTGCCACGCACCATGACCTCACGTCTTGGAGAACTCCTTCCCAATGATCAAATACCACCACGAGCTTCAAGCAACTCAGCAGCTATTGATGCTGGTGGATGCCAGCGCTGCGGAATCTGTTTGGAAAATAAAACAAAACGATACACTAAATATTCTTGCAAGGAGTGTGACCAATATTTATGTCTGCAACACTGTGCCTTTTCTTGTGCTGATGGATGTAACGTGGGTGTGGGTAATGAAGGTGATTCAGAGTGAAATTTAAGTTTAATTTTTTAAAAGCAAAGGGTTCTTGGTTTTTTAGTATTTTTTTTTTTATTGGTCATTTCCATTTGTTTGAGTAACTTTCCAAGTTCTTGAAATGAGGCTCGATTGTCAATGCGTTCATACATTTTAGATTATTATTATGTTCTCTCAAACTATCTTACAAGACTGCTAAGAGTTGTGTTCCTAGGTTTACTAGTTGATTTACCCTTTGCCTAAGGAATAAAATTGAAACTAAGCTACCGTAGCAACTGTGTTACAAAAATTTTTTGAAGATTTATATACAGATAATTTTTTTCAAATACAAATTTATGAACATTTATGAACTTTTTCATTTATCTATGCACCATTATTCCTGCAAAATTGTGAAAAAACAATTATACTATTCACTTTTGGCAAATAAGTGAAGAGTCGTCTGACAGATGACACGCGTGTATTTATGTCTCACATGGGGGCGCGTGTATTGGAGTGTTAAGCGTTCACTGAGTAAGCCAAGGCTTCATTTTGACAGTGCAAGGAGTCTTTTCCTATCTGGCTAAAATATTCAGATGTTGAGATATAAGACAAGTCCGAAAGTTAAAAGAACGTATAAATTGCATTGTAATTGCCTTCCATGTCTTTAAAGTGAGGATATATTCAAACATTGCATCATTTTAAAAACAGTAAATAGACATAATCTATTGTATCAACTATTTATTGATTCCTGGCTTAACCATTGATGAATTTTACAAGGCTGACGTGCAATAAACAACTTTTTTTGATGCTGAATGAGCCTTTAACAATATATGCTTTCCCATTTCGGTCTGAGGGAAAAAGCAAATCGAGTAGAGTGGTGTAATCTCTTCGTGGTAGTCAGAAATATCTCTCCAGGATTTCAATTGCTCCAACAGTTCAAGCCATTTGTATGAGCACAGCAAAAAGTGAATATGTTGCTTTAAGGACCTTAAAGCATAAATTAGTTACACTTATTTTCTCGCTATCTAAACTTTTTAAATTTTTCCAACTTACCGTCAACCAAGTCTCCACAGAAACAGTAACGATACCCCCAGCCCATATAATCCATGGCTTTTGAGTATGTTGCATGAAAATGATCAGAACCTTACGAAATTTGAGATTCTGATCCATCCAATTACATGAATATAACGCTTTGGTGAAGTCACTGCTTTCTTTGATCAATTCACTTCCACAGTAGCAACAAAGAGAAATTTCCATTATCATGCATGAGAAGTAAATGAAACAATAAATTGTTTCGAATAAATCATCGTTGATAAATACAAAATAAAGCGCCGTCATTCCAAGAATAAACTGCGTTAGAATGAATTGGAGGAGCATAATTTGAGAACTTATATCCTGGCAAATATTGTAACAACTAAAAACCAGATATTTTAATAAATTTCGTAACTTGGAAAATAGAGTTTTGCGAAACAACTCACCACAAACACATTTCATGATCCTTAATACAGTCGACAAGGCCTTGATAGTTTTCATCATCCGATTTATTTGGGTCATATCCAATATTAGCAACTCGCATTCCTAGAGCCTTTATATGACCTTTCAATAGCCAATACAACAATCCTAAATATGTATCACCGATGAAACCCAAATAAATTAATGCAAATATGCCGATCATTTCATACGAAAAAGCAATATAGTAGCCAGTAGTTGAGTTTTCTGTGTCCCAGGGAAACCAAGTAGGATAAAGTGTTTTTGTGATAACAACTGACGCAGCACAAAGGACACCACAACATCCATACATACTAGCGAAACTAAAGAGGAACCAGCGTCCCGTCTTGACTAGATCCTTCAAAAAATTAGATTCCTCTTGTGAACTTACGCGTGCATCCAATTTATTCAGCTGCTCACACAAGTGGAAAAATTGCTTCCTTTTTATGAAAATATTCACCACTTTTAACGCGATCAAAATCTGACACGACGTTTGGGATAAACTTGAAATTAGTCTCACTTTAGCGTCCAAATAAAATAAGTAAACAATTAATGATACTGGGAAATAAAATGTAATAATATTATTCACCACTGCAAGAGTGAAGTAGAGTGTTTTGTAACGTTCGGAGGGAATAAATCCAAATATTTGTAGAGTCAAACGAAATGGCTCAAGAGCTGAAATGCTGCGAAATTTAGTGGTTGGCTTGAATAGCTGCACCATTTTGAACCGAACTTTTCAAGGATTCCGAGACAACTGGCTTTGTAACCAAAGGACAGGTATTTATATTCATTCCAAATACCATTACAAAGGACCAAACTAACAAATTTGCAAAATGTATATGGTGACGTTTTAATTGGTATGCCTTGATTTGGCTCGTTTTCAAAGCTGCACAGGTTGCTTGTTCCCACAGTTCGTCATTTCAGAATGCTGAAATGGCAGGTTCATACAATTTTTAACAAAGAAAAATATCCTTTAAACCTATCAATCACTTCCTGTTCCAAGAAAATCATAAAACAAAAAAATTTCATTTGGTATTCCATAACCTCCTCCGAGCATTTAATTTTACTTCATAAAGCAGAGTTTGATGAGTTAAAGGAATTATGTTCTCATTAAACGTTCTCATTTATCTTTATAAATTGTTCAGTAGTATTCCTAGGAGTACTCGTATGCACACTATAAAACCTGCAGTTCTTCATAGAAGAATAACAGATTTTCAAGCAAGCTTGGAAAGCTAATTGAAAAGCTGTCAGTAAGTGTCTCAAATTATAATGTACTTTGTTGGTTGATTCGCTATAAACTCTATAAAAACACACCATATATTTTGAAGCACTAAGATAATCAAAAACTTAAAGGCCCACATGGGAATCTTAATCAATCAACCAAAAAATTAGTTAAAAGTAATACTAAATGCATTTACTGAATATCATCAATTAATTGAAAAAACAAAGGAAAAAAAAACCAACACAATTAAGTTACATACAACTAAAGAATACAACAAAAGAATATACTTTGAGCTTTTAGCTAATATGCATCATCTTAATTCTAACGAATGTTATCAAAAAACTTTAACTAATCATTTTCATCAATTTTTTCATGCTTTTCATCGCTTATAGAGTAGATAAATAGGGATGTGATGAAAACAGCATGGTTTTCATAAGATCTTTGTATCAATACGAGAAGAATTCCTTGTATGGTGCTCTCTAAAGTATCTTATGTCGTTATGTCGGTCTTCCAATGCTTCTTCTGACAATTGTCCAATTGGAGTAATGAAATAGGAAATAATACCAGACCCATGCAAAAGCAATTTATGAAAAGATATTGGCATATACTCGTAGTACCACGAATAATACTTCAGACATAAATCTTTAGTTTTACCAATCAACTCAGCAAATTTTGGAATATTAATTGTCTTATCACTGGAAACTACTTTCAAAATGGTGCCCAAATTAACTATTCAAGTTTTATCGGTTTCAGTTATTTCACTCCTTAATTTTGGATTCCCAAAAAATTTCGGGTCTATTGCCGTTATTCGTCGAACTAGAAGAAGATTTTGGCATACTGAATGATAAACTCCATTTCTCTTTGATTGCATGTTGTAACCTTTTTACGGGTTTAGTATTAAAATATAAAACCCTATTGAAATTCAAACATGTGTTCGTCCGTCCGTTTGTTCGTCTGTAACTAAAGAAGCTACAGCCATGAAACTTTGTAGAAAGGTTGGAAGTTATGACTTTTTGAAAGTTTTGAGGCGAAAAAAAATTTTGTAGAGTTTTAAGGGGATCCCTCCATACAGAGGAATAACCCTTTCAAAAAATATTTGGCCAAAAGTGGTCAAATGGGATGTCATATAAACACTCTCAATGAGATATTTTCAAAACAGGTCCTAAAATAAGTTTACCGGTATGGACGGGGGCAGAAGAGGGGGAAATGCACAGAATTTTCGCATACCTCTCTCGCGATTAGAAACCTTTCATCCGATAGATCTGAAAAAATCAGGTGTGTAGACCTTTATGGGTACAACAACAAATAAGTCGGTCAACTTTGCTAATAATAGTACGATTTATCAATTTTACACTTTTTTGAATAAAATTGGAAGGGAAACCTTAATTTCAATGATATTCAATAAGCAAACGTCAATTTTTTATCATAACTGATAATGTATAAGAATTATTAATATCTCCGAAAAGTTTTATAGTCTGGATTACAATTTTTCAATAATTACAAGTAAAGGTTCCTTTTTGACTATATAATTTATTTTTCACTGTATATACGTATTTTGGTGGGAACATACCACCTTCATCAGTATACTAACTTATTACTTTTATTTCTAAGCCTATTTATACCTATTTTATTTAAACTTCTTTATTATTATTTAATTATACGAAACAAGACTAAGTTACTTACTATTATGATTTCCACAATCCTCATCTAATCTTTTTTCCGCAGATACTTTCCTAATTTCCAGACTTTCCACCATGTCTAGTTTACAGATATTTTTTACCTCCTTAATGACCTCTAAGTCCTCGAACTTAATTTGATGGCCTTCCTTGATTGCATGCTCCGCTACCGCTGATTTTATCGTTTTTTTATTGTTTTTCCTGAAAGCTTCAACCTCTTTCATGTGTTCGTACAAATGCACAGACACCAACCGTTTTGTTTGCCCCACGTAGATTTTATCACATCTTGGGCGATACCCTTCTTCCAAACCTGTTAGCGATTAGGAGCGAAGGAAAACGTCCGTGTTTAGAATATGATGAAAAATAAAAAATATTTTCGCAGTTTTTGTACTGTTTTCTTTGTTGGGTCGGAAACTTTTGGACCGATCTCGTTTCTTCGCTGTGATATCGATAATTCTAGTGTAACTTATAATTAAATTGTGCTTATTGGATTCCTTGACCCTTTTGTAGAAAGCCAGCACACTTCTGTAAAGCTCAAAAGAGGTATTCGATGGCATTTGCTAACATGTGCATATCACACTAAATGTTTGGGCTGGAAAATTTGCATAATAGGCAAGCACATCATTCCAATAATTAATATCAACTTTAAAACGATATAAAGAATGAGTTTTGTTGACCATGGGAACACCTTTTTATTTAATAGGATATGCAATTTTTATGCAACTCATCATGTGCAAAGTTTTATGTTATACACATAATGAACCCAACATCATAAGTCGCAGTGAATCCTAGTCAACACTTAACAATGGACTACAGAAACCGCTCTAACCGGTCTATGTAAGAAATACGTGATGCGCCGTCTAATTTGATCCAATAACCCTGGTAAATGTCCTAAAACAGGTTTGAATTGACAATAAGGTTATTTCCACCTCCCCGCTACTTCTGAGAAAAAATTGAGAGTATTCATACGCGTGCGTATGCTAATTTCAGTTGATCAGTCTACCTCTTCCCTTTCTCTATGGCTTTCGAGACAAAGCAGAGTAACGTAATTATTTTTATTATTTTATTATGAGTGAGAATGAGTAATATTGTATTCAAGGTTTTAAAATAATAACTTTTAAATTAATCTTCTTCTTCTTTGTAGCACTACAGCCCCTCTGATTAAATCAGTACATATCATGATATGATCTGATTAAATCAGTACATATCATCACTGAGTGAACACTCGTAGTCTGTCCGAAAAATCCCCTGAACTAAATCACGTTGCTCCCAACGAGATTTGAACCTGGGACCTTCGACTTATGCGTTCATGCTCTAACCACTAGACCAGACAGATTTTTTTAAATTAATACATAGTGATTATTGATTAGCTCGATTTATTCGAATAGAATTTCAGTGAGCTAATTAAGGTAATTTTTCATAGACTAACTGTAGACATGTGGAGTGACTGTAGGTATGTACGTAAAAACAGATTTATTATAATTGTTAATAGGGTCAATAAATATTAAACGATGTTCGTCATGTCACGTCCTGGTTCAAAGAGAGATAGAGATATCGGGAAAATGAGGAATCTGGGTCCGTAAAAATACAAAAGAAAGCTAAGGGGTCTTATCAGATCAGACTTTAGGTTCAGGATTGAAGAATTACCTCAAAAAAACATCTCATAGCAGCACGAAATCAGATGAGTTCAATCAATACTTCATTCAATTTTAAAAAAATTCAGATTTATTTAGTAGTAAGCTATAGTCGGAAGTAGAAATAGCATCAAACTATAGCCAATCAGAATCTGAGGTGGAGTAGAATTCCCGAACAACAAATAAGTTCTTGGTCAGTTAACGGTGATGAAAGCGACATTATCAAAGAAACGTTTATAAGTTCTGATCCAGGAATGTGGTCGTTTCCCCTACCCGATTCTCAGCGTTGTGATATTGTTCAAAGTGTTCCAATGCACACATGAAATAACAGCGATGATAGTTATCCCAAAGATGATGATTGTGGGCACTTTTCTCATTTTTAAGGTCTTTGTACAAAATTCTTTTACAAACACCTACTAGTTTCACGACCTGTCTGTCCGTATGTCCGTCTGTCCGTCCGCCTGTCCGTGCGTCACAGTAAGTTTCCTCAGAAACTATAGAAGCTAGAATGCTCAAACTTTGTGAAAAGGTCAGAAGTGATGGTCTCTCAAAAGTTAAAGTCTCACCAAAAAATGTATTAGGGGGATCCCCCCTAATAACGAATTAGCCCTTTAAAATGTTTTTGAATCAAAGGTCGTCGAATGGGGTATAAAATGAAAGGTCTTGATTAGAACTTTTAGAATTTGAAATAAAAATGTCATTTTATCGTCCAGAGAAGGCAAAATGTACCAAAAATTTGTATTTACCTGTCTGGTGCATTTTTGTATTTATATGTCTGGTGCATTGCAAGCATTTTTTACCTAGATATATTTTTCAATTGTATGAAAAATTTCAAACAGTCTTGTAATAAGTGCAGAGAAATAAAGAAATCTTAAAAGTATGAAATTTTTTTTTCTAATTTTTCTAAAGTTCAGAGCTCGGTACTATAACTCACGCGTTAATCAGGCTCTGTTAGTCGCTCCTTAGTAGTCTTTCCCTCCGGTAGGTTACCTCAGCCTCGACATCGTCGAACGGCGAGCTTTTCCTTCAAATTCGTGAACGCGAAATTTTTTTTGTTCGTCCTGGGGAGAATAACCCGCCCCACGTCATCGAAATGCTAGCCTGCCAGCGCACTGACGCGTCCTCAGACAAAGCCAATTCAGTCGAGCAATAATATTTTCGCTCGCCGAGGCTGTAGACCATCGCTGCAGTCCTGAACGGACAATGAATATACTTCAAACACCACAGATGCTTCTTTACAAGTCCACACAACTAATAGCGTATTCCGACGACATTAGCACTATGTCCAGATTAATTCCATATGTTAAAGAAGCCTTCGCATGACTATAGTCTGGAGCAAAAAAAATTAAGTTCTTGGTCAATGAAACTACAACTAGGGCTCATAAGACTACAACTTGAAAATGTGGATAGGTTCCTGTACCTAGGAGTCAATCTTGATGAAAAGGTTGCACAGCAAACAAAACCTACTTCCTAGAGATGTGAACTACAAATGTTTATTAAATAGCAATAACAACATGATTTTTTTTCACTAAACCCTACAGTATTTTTGCAAATATTCTATGTGCATATTACGTGCAAAGTCTTCTTCATCAAAAGCTTATGCCATTTTTGTAACCCAAGCCTTCCTTGAACTCGTTGTTTAAGCAATATGACTTACTACTGTGAAAAGGGAACAGTTGCTAAAAGAACCTGAAAGAGATCATTATTTAACATTTGACGTGCTCATTATTTCGCCATTACAATCATCCAGAATTGAAGTAATGTGTGAATGTTACCACCAGCCAAAGTTGTCCTGTATTTTTTGCTGTATTGCATAAAACGTCTGGTTCATCCAATTGCAAGAATACAACGACATGATAAATGAGCTGATTTCTTTTTTCGATTCACTTTTGAAGTAACACCAAATTGATTTTGTTATAACCAAGCAAGCAAGTAGAAAAATCGCGTAGATAAATTCCATCAATCCTTCATCAGTGATTAGAAAATGGAGTGTTGTAATGCTTAGCATATATTGAGTGAAAGTAAACCGAAAAAGTATAATTTCTGAACTTATATCCTGTAAAAGATCGAAACACCTTCAACTAAGGATTTAAGCGAAACTATTCAAATATTGATAAGAAACCATACCTGATGAAGTTGTTGAAATCTTCAGCATATTGATGCAGATTCTGATGGTTTTGTTCACTAGAGGTCTCATTATCATAAACTATTCCAACAATTCTTGGCTCCAATGTTCTAAAATGTATTTTGAGCAATCCAAACGACAATCTCAAGAAACTGTCGGTAGGTATATCCATATATGTCTGAGCAAAAATTCCAATAGTATAACATAAATATCCTAGATAACTATCAAATGCAGAGCTTGTAGTATCCCATGGAGTCCGTATAAGAGAAGTAATTCCTGATACTTTTGTAGGATCTAACGATTTAACACAAAGAAGACAGTTTGAACTAAATATGCAAACAAATGTTATGATAAGCCAGTGTCCAAATGTGAAGATATTTTCCAAGAAAAGTTTTTCATCCTCGGAGATTATCTGAGGGTTCAAAGCCTTCAAACTTTTAAAAATTTTAGAAACTTGATTTCTCCTCACAAATATATTCACTACTTTCAATGGTATCATTAACTGGCACGATGTGCAGTATAAACTTGACAATACGTTTATTTCGCTTTCAGATAGATTAATGAGATGAAACACATAGAGATTAAAAGCAATAACGTAACTCAATGATACCACTCTATAATAACTATGCTCCAAGTAGTATTTTGATGGAACACATCCGAATAATTTCAAAGTAAATTTGATGTGGTTCAGCGCGATTTCACAAGTCACAACCATTGTTTCTATTACTGATACATCCAAGGATTCTCGAGTAACTAACATTCTTCTTTTTGGTCTAACGTTTATAGCCAATATTTTTAGTATGGATTTCATAAGGATAGAACAATTTCCGTGTATACGAATATGTAGAACCATCATAATATTATTTGTCAACTGATACTAGCCTAAATATATGACTGTCCGTCATGGTGGTGGTTTGCACATTTCTTATTATTTAATGCGCTCAGATTTATACCGCAAATAGTTTGCATGTGCTGTTTAATGTCATTGGAGGCAAACTTATCAATAACTTATCCAAGAATAACCCTGCAATCAAGTGATTGTCTACTTTCAATGGGTGGCATTAAATTTAAGGGTACCCTTACAATTTTATAAGGAAAAATTTGAATTGACAACCGTATTATTTTTGTTAAAATCATCAATTTATGCCGTTCAGCAATAAGATTTTATGCGTGATCGATACATTGGTTCTGATCAGTACTACCTAGATAATCGCTGCTTTTACATTGGATTCCAAAAATAAATTTTAGCCTCTACAACCAAATTTTGGATTTGAAACACTTTAAAACAATATTCAAAGGGAAAGTCATTAACAATTCTCCACATTACAGAAATAAAAAACTTTTTAAAATTAATATACGATCCCACAATTACTAAAAGAACATAAATTCTCATAAATAAATCCTTTCCTTCGATTTGATTTTATTTTTATACAGTTCATTATCAAAATGCTTGAAATAAAATTTTACTTTGTATGTCTCTTTGACTTTTTTATGCGAAAGTTAAACAGAACTTTATGTTTTCCATACTGCACTAAGTCCTAGAATTTATTTATTAATTTTCTAAACTAGGAAAACGAATACTTAATTGAATTTAAGTTTGCAATTACAAATACGTGAACCCGTCAAGTTATTTACTTAATAGTTTAGTACGTTTCGAATTCTAATCTTAACGAGTTTTGTTTTTTGAATCCCACCCACTTTACCTAAAAACATACGAGTTTTTCCATACGCTTTGGAACATTTGATCTTTAAGGAGGATTCTTTCTGTTTGTTTTCATATCATTAAGATAACAACAATGGAAAGTGGATTGAATGCTGAGCTTTTTCATTAAGAGCAAGTAGTACTTATTTCTTCAAGCTTTGAGCGAATCCTAATTCATCATACCTTGATAAGAAATTGGATTTAGGATACGATAATAACGATAAAAAGACAAAATTTCAGAACCGTGGCTTAAGAGTAATCTCAGGCATTTACCTAGCCAAAGAAATAAACTCTACAAGCTCCTAAAATGGAGGAACGATGCCAGCGATGAGACTGTGAGTAAATATAAAAATGTTCTAGAATTCAAACTTTTTAGATACATCCCAAGATGCATATCAATCGTATGTTAACGTCTAATCCTAAAAAGTTTTTTGACTTTGTAAACCTTAAGAGTAAAACTTATGACTACCCTTCGATAATCACACACAAAGACTCGATGCCATCTAGTGCAGAACAGAACTGTGAGCTTTTTGTAGACCATTTTCAGAATGCTTACTCCAATCTTGCTACTTCACTAGACCTAGAGCCGCCGGAAATAGCGTCAAGCGTTTCAAACTCTGAATATGAAATTCTCCAAGCTATTGAGGATCTTGATTTGAATAAAGGACCTGGCCTAGATCTGATTCCACCCTGCTTTTTGGCCCTCTGCAAAAGTGAACTGATTAGCCCCTCTTCATTATTTTTAATAAATCAATATCTAAGCTTTGAAAGCCATCCTTTATAATAGCAATAAATAAACAAGTTGGGTAAACAGACCTACGCTCATGTCAGAAGGGTTTTGTATTCAATTTACGAAATGCAGTCACCAGATCGAATCAAATCAAGAAACATTTCAAAGACGAGGATCATACTATTATTAACAAAGTTGAACGAATTTCGACTTCTAAGGTTTTTGGTATTGTTATACTCATAAATATCTCCCTTGATAATTATTTCAGATGGCCATCCGCGATGGAGGAAACACATTTTTCATGTATTTCCCCCCTGTGCCCCCACTGAAGTCAAAACTGACAGTTTAACAACTGTTTTGAAAAGCTGCCATGAAAACTTTTATTTCATACTCATATCGGCTACGTTTGATGAATTTTTTTTCAGGGGCCAGTCTCCTGTACTGTTATCATCGATTCATGGCCAATTTTTCGAATCCTAGAATGGTTACAAAACTCTTTTGCTAGGAGCTCTCTCCCACCTCCTTGACTTGTTTCACTTATGAGCATTAATTGTAGGTGCTCATCTTCAGTCATTCATTAAATTGAACCAAGTGTTCAAAGCATGCACCTTAAACGTTGAAGTTGGGAAAATATAACTCCAAATTAATCAATCTTCGCATTTAAAACAGCCACTGTCTTGTTTTACGATTACTGATACTACTAGCTGAACCGATTCTCAAAGATATACATGACACCTATCATTCCTGAAATTTTCATGCAAATCCTAGCAAAACTGTAGTGTCTGAGTCGGTAAAAAGCGCATGTTGTTCCATAGCCATATGTTGCCATAGTAATAAATGCAGCGCATATTGTTCCATAGTAATACAGGAAAATTCAAACCGCTATAACATCGCTAAATATGATGCAATCTTTATGAAATTTTCAGGGTAGATCAACCTTAAAAGTAGGCATCTACGTACTGAATTTCATTGAACTTAAGGGTACCGTTAAGATTTTATTCAAGAAAACATAAAATCGATAAATCATACTATTACTAACAAAGTTGAGTGAACTGCGATTTCTCACGTATTTGTTGTTGTTGTACTCACCAAGGCCTACATTCCTGATTTTTTTCAGATTTTTCGGATCACAGGTGTCCAATCGCGAGGGGGGGGGGACACAAATTTTTCGTGTATTTCCCCTCCCTGTGCGCCCCTCGAAGCAAATTTTGCCAAACTAAGACCTGCTTTGAAAAGTTCTCATCAAGACCTTTCATTTGATACCCATATCGGCTACCTTCAATGAAATTTTTTTTTTGGGGGGTCACTCTCCTATATGGGGAGACCCCCCTTAAATACCTTATAAAAATTTTTTGTAGTTGAACTTTGAAGAGATCACCACTTCACACTTACACACAAAATTTGATGTTTCTAGCTCAAGTAGTTTCTGAGAAAAACTGCTGTGACACACGGACGGACGGACGGACGGACGGACGGACGGACGGACGGACAGACGGACAGACAGGACGCGATTTTAGAAGGGTTTTGTAAAATTATTTTACAAAACCCTAAAAAAGGTGAAAAGTAGCTTGTGGTGAACTACAGGGGTATTGTTATCTTGTCTGCTATGCCAAAACTGTTTGCGAAAATTATATGTAGTAAAATTTCTCCCCTTATTGAACCATTTCTTAATGAAGAGCAACATGGCTTCCGTAAAAATAGATGAACTACCACCAATCTTATCACTTTGACGTCAGATATTTCTAATGGAATGGAGCAAGGAAATGTGGGGGAAAGCATGACCTAAAAGACTGCAAACGCACAATTAAGAAGTGCTTGTTATGGGGACATTTTTGTCATCATGCTTGAAAGACAAGCTCCACGAGTACCATATGGTGACAAATTATATAGAATTCACACTCAGGGGAGGGTTTCTGGTACTTTATATGTGGACAATAGAAAAGTGTCTCCAGTCACGAAAGATTTTATTACAGTTTTTGAATTTTGAATATTAATAGGACAGTCAAAATAATTAATCACTCAGAAAGAAAATATCCACAAAGGAATAACTTCATTTGTGAGATGGGTAAGCCCACTCGAGTCACCGACCGAAGGGAATCACTAATTTGCCATTCTTAGCTCGTCAGATCGACATATAGTAAGGGAGGTGGTTCAGCTCTCACCTAAGAGATTTTACCCCATGATCCACTATATACTTATCATCTTGAAATATGTAATGATAAAAAAAATAAAGTGTTCAATGTGTTTTTATAAAATATAATATAATATGTATATATATATATATATATATATATATATATATATATATATATATATATATATATATATATTTATATATATATCAAATATCCTAATTTAAAATTTAATTATATTATGATAATTCTGGCGAATCAATTATGATAGTTCTGGCTAATCAATTATGATAGTTTTGGCTAATTAATTATGATAGCTAAATAACCAAAAACAAAAAAAAATCTTACTTAGGATCCCAATTGAAATTGATCTTCTTCATAGATTATTAAAAAAAAATCTTCTGCTCGATGTTCTAATTCCGACTCTTTTCTTCTTTTTCAATAAATCTTCTTCTGCTTTTCAATTCAGATTGGTTTGATGACATTTGCCATGAAGATATCCAAGTATACAAGGAAGGCAAACGTGTTCTTTGGAAAAGGCAGTGACGTACTGACAGCCAGGGAACACGGGCACACGCTGAAAGTTGAAAGTTCCCGTTAAAGTAAACCACACTTGTCAATTGGCTCCACTGGCTCGTAATCACTCAGTCTCTAAACGAAATGGCGGGTAGATTGCACGGAATTGGAATTGACACCACACCACTAGGCGAGAGTTGTAGAAATAAAATGTTTTGAGAACAGTCAATCAAAGCTACAAAGTCCGACTCGAAGCGAACGCGGAAGTGTCTTGATTTTCGTGGGATTAGAACGTCCCCTTTGTTTTGTGATCAAGGTCTGAGAAGTCAGCAAACTATACAAGGCAGTCTCAAGCAGTATTAGGACTCTCCGCATTGAACAACACGTCTGACCACGGTAACAAAGCAGCACTTGTGAGTTCCGTGTTTATTGTCGTCTCCACGACCAACTTTTTATTCTTATACATCGCCTCTGGTTTTCTAGATAGGAAATCACCAAGTTGTATTTTTCTTCTAAAAAACAATAACACAAGATAAATAATTTGCTTAGTAAAATTATTCCTGTGGATCTTCTTCTTTTCTTGATGATAAGAGATTGACGTCGTGATGAAACTTATTTTCTTCTGGCACTTTTCTTTTCAAGAAACTCTAAAAAATTGCCTCAACCAATCTTTTCTGCTTATTCTTCGCGAATCTTCTTTTGTTATTTCTCAATATACAATTATCCTTTTCTTTCTTCTGGGAAATGTTTTCAAACAAAAGCTTTCTTTGCTTCCTCCCAAATCAAAACTTTCTTTTCTCCCACTCAAACACTTCTTTGATTCTGAAATTGAAAATATCAACTCCTATTCACTTTTATTCTCTTTCAGAATACTAATCAGAATAAAAATTCTCTTTTTAGGGTTTTGTAAAATAATTTTACAAAACCCTTTTAAAATCGCGTCCTGTCTATCCGTCTGTCTGTCTGTCCGTCCGTCCGTCCGTCCGTGTGTCACAGCAGTTTTTCTCGGAAACTACTTAAGCTAGAAGCATCAAATGTTGTACGTAGGTGTAAAGTGGTGATCTCTTCAAAGTTCAACTACTAAAAAATTTTATAAGGTATTTAAGGGGGGTCTCCCTATGTAGGGGAGTGACCCCCCGAAAAAAAAATTTCATTGAAGGTAGCCGATATGGGTATCAAATGAAAGGTCTTGATGAGAACTTTTGAAACAGGTCTTAGTTTGGCAAAGTTTGCGTCGAGGGGCGCACAGGGAGGGGAAATACACGAAAAATTTGTGTCCCCCCCCCCCCTCGCGATTGGACACCTTCCATCCGAAAAATCTGAAAAAAATCACGAATGTAGGCCTTGATGAGTACAACAACAACAAATACGTGAGAAGTCGCAATTCACTCAACTTTGTTAGTAATAGTATGATTTATCGATTTTATGTTTTCTTGAATAAAATCTTAACGGTACCCTTAAATTCAATGAAATTCAGTACACAGATGTCTATTTATAAGGTTGATTAACCCTGCAAGTTTCATAAAGATTGCATCATATTTAGCGAAGTTATAGTGGTTTGAATTTTCCTGTATTACTATGGAACAATATGCGCTGCATGTATTACTATGGCAACATATGGCAATGGAACAACATGCGCTTTTTACCGACTCAGGCACTACAGTTTTGCTAGGATTTGCATGAACATTTCAGGAATGATAGGTGTCATGAATAACTTTGAGAATCAGTTCAGCTAGTGGTATCAGTAATCGTAAAACAAAATAGTGGCTGTTTTAAATGTGAAGATTGAATAATTTTGAGTTACTTTTTCCCAACTTCAACGTTTAAGGTGCATGCTTTGAACACTTGATTCAATTTAATGAATGACTGAAGCTGAGTACCGACAATTAATACTCATAAGTGAAACCAGTCAAGGAGGCGGGAGGGAGCTTCTAACAAAAGGGC
Source organism: Odontomyia ornata (assembly GCA_963969285.1). Lineage (NCBI taxonomy): Eukaryota > Metazoa > Arthropoda > Insecta > Diptera > Stratiomyidae > Odontomyia > Odontomyia ornata. The sequence goes on from OZ017739.1 coordinate 390,766,348, forward strand.
TTTGTAACAACTCTAGGATTCGAAAAAATTGGCTATTAATCGATGATAACAGTACAGGAGAGTGGCCCCTGAAAAAAAATTCATCAAACGTAGCCGATATGAGTATGAAATGAAAGTTTTCATGGGAGCTTTTCAAAACAGTTCTTAAACTGTCAGTTTTTGCTTCAGTGGGGGGCACAGGGGGGAAATACATGAAAAATGTGTTTCCTCCCTCGCGAATGGACATCTGAAATAATTATCAAGGGAGATATTTATGAGTATAACAATAACAAAAACCTCAGAAGTCGAAATTCGTTCAACTTTGTTAATAATAGTATGATCTTCGAATTTCATAGTTTCTCCAATAAAATCGTCATTGACATGCTTCTTGACTTTATTCAATCTGGTGACTGCATTTTGAAAATTGAATACAAAACCCTTCTGACATGAGCGTAGGTCTGTTTACCCAACTTGTTTTAATTAATTATCCTTTTTTCTGTTCTTCTGACAAAAATTGAAAACTGACTCATTATTTTTCTATCATCTCGCCTATTCTAATCTTTATAAAGTGATGTATGTCAGTTAAAAAAAATTTTTAAAGTGTTTTTTTTTTGGAAATTAGAAAACTAAGGTATATGGTGAACCATCAACAAAGAAAAGCGTGTTACATGCTCCAGCTGTATTGGTAACGATAATAATGCTGATCATTCTCACAGAGCTGACTCGGTAGAGTGTCCGGAGTTACAACGCAGAATTTTGATCGCCAGGAGGAGCACTGACTACAATTTTGATGATTGCTAATCTTTCAAATAAATCAAATGGGACAAATTCAACACTCATGTATGCTAATATAAGAAGTTTAAGATACAATTTATGATATTCAGAACCGATTCTGTATCGCCTCCTGATGCTTCCAATGCACGGCGAACCTTATGCACGAATGAACAGGCGCAATTAAGAAAATTAGAGATCTCTAAAACTGTATGGTTCGCACATACGAACCATAATTTTCGCGGGTTACGTATATTCGAATTTCGATTTTTTTGTGGCGTTATGTTGGTACTCATGTCTGTCACTTATGCCGACAAGCTCGGCCGTTTTGAATGTTCACTTGATTGGTGATAGCTGCTTTACTTGCACGTGTTTTCAATCGTCTTCGATTTTTACTTATTCAAAAAAATGGATCAAAGAACGTGTATCAAATTTTGTGTGAAAAACGAAATTAAGTGCGCGGATGCATTCCGAATGTTGACTGTGGCATACGGAGAAGCTACCTTGGACCGAAGCAACGTTTATCGGTGGTACAAAATGTTTTTAGAAGGCCGAGAAGATGTGAACGACGAAGAGCGTGCCGGACGCCCGAGCACTTCAACAACAGACGAAAAAATTAATGAAGTGGAGAAAATGGTATTGGCCAATCGTCAATCACCGTTAGAGAAGTTGCTGAGGACCTAAACATATCGATTGGCTCGTGCCATTCGATTTTTATCAACGATTTGGGCATGAGACGAAATTTGTACCAAAATTGCTCAATTGCGACCAAAAACAGCAACGCATGAACATTGCTAATGAGATGTTAAACTCTGTCCGCGACGAACCAAATTTGCTCCAGGGGGTCATAACTGGTGACGAATCGTGGGTTTATGGTTATGACGTGGAAACCAAAGCTCAATCATCTCAATGGAAGCTGCCGCATGAACCAAGACCGAAAAAAGCGCGCCAAGTTCGGTCGAATGTGAAAGTTTTGCTGACAGTTTTCTTCGATTGCAGGGGCGTGGTGCATCATGAGTTCTTGCCACAGGGAAGAACGGTCAATAAGGAATATTACCTGCAAGTTATGTGCAATTTGCGCGAAGCAATCCGCCAGAAACGCCCGGATTTGTGGGAGAACAAAAATTGGCTTTTGCACCACGATAACGCCCCTGCTCACACATCGTTGCTTGTGCGCGACTTTTTGGCCAAAAACAACACACTAATGATGCCGCAGCCACCGTATTCCCCAGATCTGGCCCCCTGTGACTTTTTCTTGTTTCCTAAACTGAAGAGGCCCATGAAAGGACGACGTTACGCTACGCTTGACGAGATAAAGACGGCATCGAAGGAGGAGCTGAACAAGATTAAAAAAAAATGATTTTTTGAAGTGCTTCGAAGATTGGAAAAACCGTTGGCACAAGTGTATAATATCTCATGGGGATTACTTCGAAGGGGACAAAATAGATATTCATGAATAAATAAATAATTTTTGAAAAAAAAACAAAATTCGCGATATTTTTTGAACACACCTCGTTTAGCGACGATGACAGCATATCTCTTCATTTCTTGAGTGATGTTGTAGTCCGCTTTTTCTTATATGAAAAGGAAAAAAAAACAAAAAAAATTCGCGAAGTTATAGTCACATTTATGCGTGTCCTCAAATACCGTACGCACCCTGTAGTGTTATTGAACTCAAAAATATCATCATAGCTGCTAAGCAAAGCTCTACAATTGAGAAAAAAAATTAGGTGCCAACAACGGACTTCGATAACAAAAAAAGTAATTAGTAGTTGGGTAAATAGACTTACGCTCATGTCAGAAGGGTTTTGTACCCAACTTCTCAGAAATGCAGCCACCAGCAATGAATAACCTCAAATAATATGTCAAAGAGGTGCTCGTTTGTAAGAAAATCCGAGGTTTTTCTATTTTCAATGGTCGCCATTTTGTTGCAAACCGACAAAAATTCTCAAAAATATTAATGTTATTGATCTTATTGGAAAATTTCAAGAAGATCAAGTGAAAACTGCAGTGACTGATTGGACGCAAAGTCCATAAAATACCAAAATGATGTGTTATTCTTGTTGTAATTGGAGAAATTTCAAACGGCTATAACTTCCGTGTATATCATTCGATTTTCATCATACTTACAAAATTTAAGAGCCCTTAGCAGGGCTACGTAAATCTCAATTTTCGTTCAATTTAAGGGTAGCGAGGCGATTTTATTGGGGAAAACGTGAAATCGAATATCATACTATTATTAACAAAGTTGAACGAACTTCGACTTCTAAGGTATTTGTTGTTGTTGTACTCATAAATGCCTACCACCATAATTTTTTTCAGATTTTTCAGATCACAGGTGTTCAATCGCGAGTGGGGGGGACACAAATTTTTCGTGTATTTCCGCTCCCTGCACGTCCCTCGAAGCAAAAAGTATCAAATTAAGACCTGTTTGAAAAGTTCTCATCAAGATCTTTCATTTGATACCCATATCGGCTACCTTTGATGAAATTTTTTGTTCAGGGGCCACTCCCCTATATGGGGAGACCCCCCTTAAATACCTCATAAAATTTTTTGTAGTTGAATTTTGAAAACAGCATCACTTTACACCTTCATACAAAATTTGATGTTTCTAGCTTAAGTAGTTTGCGAGAAAAAGTGCTGTGACACACCGACGGACAGACGGGTCGCGAAACTAGTAGGGTTTTGTAAAATTATTTTGCAAAACCCTAAAAAAAGGAAGGCATACATGGACTACAGGAAGAACAATGAAAACCAAGCTTTCAAGTTTGACTGGTGAAAGAGGCTGAATTCTCATATTTCTCAAGAAAATTGGAAAAAGCGGCTGACAACTCCTATGAAATATGGGAAATAATAAACGAGGTAAAGGATAACTCATCACCCCGGGGTATATCACAAAACTTTCAACTGAATACTGATGGGCCATCTAATACATCAAGTCCACGTGACACGACAAGCTCAATAAATAACTTTTTTTCAACAATCGGTGGAAAATCTTTGCCAGTTCAGAAAGCAATTTAAATACTACAAATATCTCAATAAATTCGATCCTTCAAACTCATCAAACAAATAAAAGGGAAGTCTTAAATGTAATCAATGGATTGGAAAAGATTACGGCACCAGGCATCGATAGCATCACGATGAATGAGATTAATATAATCAAGGAGGACATAGCCGTGCTTATGGCAAATTTCATAAACGTGCATATTAGGAATGGGTCTTTTCCGGAAGAAGAAAAACTTGCAAATAGTTCCTATAGTTAATTAAGAGTGGTGATCATCTCGACCGCAATAACTTTCGCCCGATTGCACTGCTGATGGGATTTGGTAAGAATACTAAACAATCGATTGACATCGTTCTTAGTTGAAAACTCTATCGTAAGCCAACATCAGTTTGGTTTTCAAAAGAACAAGAATACTTTGGATGCTCTACATTCTGTCACACGTTTCATCAATCTAGGACTTGACAGGGGTGATTATGTCATCGCAATTTTTGTGGATTTGAAAAAAGCATTTGATACAGTTGATCATGACCTCACAGAGAACTTTATTCAACAATGCTCTGAGCGATCGAGCATCTACGAGAACTGAGGTTCCCCAAGGCTCAACACATGGCCCAACTTTGTTCCTGCTATAAAAAAATAATCTAAATACATGTGGGCTGACGGAATGTCACACATTATATGCTGATGATACAGTTCTACTGTTTTCGGAACTAGACAAAACTGCCATTGAGAACACTATCAACGGAGATCTAGGAAAATTCCATCAGTGGTTAATCGAAAACAAACTAATATTGAACACTACAAAGACAAAATATATTTTTTTCAAGCAAAAGAACAAAGGAGACACAGATATCGTACAAATATCAACGGCAAAAAATTGCAAAGAGTGCTAGAAATGAAATACCTTGGTGTTATCGTAGGCCATCGTATGATCTGTTTGCCATACATAAACAGCTTAGGGAGGCAATTAGTCCCAATAATACGCTTGTTAAGAAGAAATGAGGTTTTCCCAATGCACCTCAAGAAACTTGTTCTAAATGCAGTTGTCCTGCCAAAACTACATTATGGAGTATTTGGAGTCAATCAGCAAAGCAACATCTATATAGTGAATCCAGGCTGCTGACCAAAGCATATAAAAACATTCTGAAACTGCCAATGCTTACTCAAACTAGTTTGGTTTAGCAATTAGCAAAATCATTAACCTTCAGTTAAATCATTATAATGGAGATAGCTAAGTTTGTCTACAAAAATTTAAAAACTAATGGATCGGACCGGACACCATTAATTAAGATATCACAGATCAACTCATAAAATGCGAAGAATGCAGATAAATTCGTAATACCTTTTTCCAGAACGGATCGTCTAAAGAACGATGCAACGAATGATGCATAATATAACAATCTACCAGAAATGGTTAAGAGAGCAAACTCACTTTTGGTATTTGAGCATTTAATGACCACTGATTGTAGCGTGGATTTGTAGTTCTGGTTTTATGAGCTCAGTATCTTCGGGCATTCTTGACCCTATTGGTGAGAAGCTGAAAAGACAGTTACTCAGAGTTTTTCGCTTGAGTGCGTCGTATTATATTGAATTTTTTTTATCTCTGAGAGCTGATCATGATTTACTAAACATTAAACATTGTCTGGATGGCACAAAGGACGAAGTGATGTAATGTGAATGCAGATCGCAGGAGCGTTGTACGACGAAGGAAAAGTGATGCAGAGAGTGGTAGGGAATGAAGGTGTTAAAAAAAAATCAGATTGATTTCATATACACAGATTTCAGCAAACCATTTGATAGAGTGAACCATGGAACTCTGTTGAGCAAACTCCGTAACTTCGGCATATCCAGTTGGCTACTCAGCTGGATTCAGTCCTATTGGAAAAACCACACACAATCTGTCCAGCCTTAAGATCAGTTGTCACGTGAGATCAATGTCGCCTCTAGGATTCCTCAGAGGCAGTCATCTTAGTCCACTTCCATTCAATATTTTCATCTCAGATCCTTCAAAAGCGATGTTTAATATTCCGCGCCTTTCTTTTCTCCAGTTCAAATTAATGATTTGAATCACTTTGAACCTAACTTGGAAAAATGTCTCGTAATAAGCTTTTCACGAAGAAACAATGTCATCATTTATAATTATGAAATTAATAGCACACAACCGAGAAGAGAAGATGTAGACCTTGGCATAGGCTTAGACTCCAAACTCAGAATCAACCTAGACTATTATGAAGTGCTGTGTAAAGTTAACAAGCCGCTAGGTTTTATTAAACGGAGAGTGTAGTAATTTATGAATATTTGGGCAACAAAACCATTGTTCACCTCGCTAGTCCATCCTATACAAAATCTATAGCCGCAGACTTGATTCGTAGCAAAAATAATTTTTACTTTTTTCCTTATGATCTCTGTATGAGCTGACTTCTTTTCATAATCTACCATCTTATGAAGATTGACTTCAAACAATAAGAGTTGTTCTGTCTGCATGTCTACCTTTCCACGTCTTAATGTGTAATGTGCAAGTTCCATTTTTGTCAGACAAGATTCACTTTCACGATCCTCTTAGAATCACTAGACACATTCCCGTGTTAACCCTGAGTCCACACCATACTCATTATGCAGACAATGAGCCGGTTAACAGATGCTGTAAAATCTTCAATAAGTTTAGCGAGCATTACTCTCCAAATACTTCCAAATTTTACGTCCAAAATATTACAGATCCTCAATTCTTCGACAGCATAGACAATTTTTTTGCATGCTTCGTATTTTTGTTTTTAATTTAGTTTGCTATGTATTTGTATTTTGGTTGTTAATTCAATTTGCTTTGTATTTAAATTCAAATAACGAAACCACAATCATAGTACAAATTAATCATGTTAAATACTTAATTTCTATTATACTTCTTTTCCTCAGTTTACGTCATAAAATATTTAGAACACTAATATATATAATTATCTAAAATGAACACAATCAGCATTGAGATATATCATCAGTTCATCAGAACTATCCCTAGTATAAGGAAAGCCCTTGCAGTGTAATGGTTAAAGTACTGGCTGCATAAGCCGAAGATTCCTGGCTCGGATCCCGTTGGGGGCAATGAGGTTTGTTATGAGTAATTGCTCGGATAGACTATAAGCCCCTTCAGTTTTGACACGTACTGGTTTAAAATCAGATCTTATCGCAGCGAGGTGGGTGTACATACAGCCAAAACTAAGTACTGACCATATCACGTTTTTGAGTGCCAATTAAGGGTAAAGTCGGGTGATGTGGCGCAGGGGGTGATTTGGCAGAATGCATTCTTTTTTCACTGTAAAGCATATCACAACTTTTTATTATCAGATTCTGTTCAGTGTAAGATACCTTTTCAACGAGTGAAGTTTGACTTAAAATCTCAAAGTGATAGTGATACAACGAAAGTGTTTTTTTAATCAGAATTTTTTTTTGAGTGCCTTTCGTTTGGGTTTGGAGGTGTTTTCTGACTTAGATTTCTGATAATTTCGTGGAAATGGACTATCGGCTATATATTTTTTTATGTGAGGAAACAATTTGATGCTGCTTATTGACGAAGCAAGGTTTAATGATTTAAGCGTCATCGTGCTGAATGGGAGAGATGGTTGCTCATGCAGGAGGTGATGTGGTGTGGGTGTCATTTCACCCACTATTCATATTTTTTCCTCATTATATGTATAATACTTGCTAGTTTGAATCAAATGAACTAATTTCCCCCATAGTTAGGTAGAAACAATGCCAGTATTTTATACAAGAAAATAATTCCTCAATCTGCTAAATGAACTGAAAATCAGCTTAAAGAGGCACTAAAGAGAATTAAAACTAGATCTTCGATCAATTCAGCATCTTAAACCTTTGGGATACCTGCCAAAACTTTGACACGGATCCTTAAAATAAATATGGAACAAATACCACTATTAGGTGGACCATCCTGTTTGGGCGAAGCAATAAAAGAAAACATGTTAATCATATCAATCAACTACAAGCCCAATTGGAATTGTGAAATGGCTGTGAAAGGTTGGCTTCCGCTTTTTATGAGATGCCGCCGTGTTTTAGCCATCAGGAAATCCGTAGGCTTATAATTGGCAAGAGCAAAGGACATGCAATAAGATGAAATAAAAAGCCATTTTAGTCTTCTGAAAAAATGGGAAAATCCGAAAATATCCCTAACATGGACGAGACAAATTGTCAATCAAACAACTGACTGGAGCACGTTACAGCTGCAAAAGGCTCGAAAAATGTTTTATCAATCACTTCAAGCAAAAAAGGTGAAAAAATAACTGTTATTGCTTGTTTAATGCATAAAGGAGTTTTATGCCACCTGGTTGCGTATTCAGAGGTAGGAAAAGTATTAGCTTAAAACATATTTTTTTATTAGAACTATTCTGTATCAAAGGGAAAAAGAAAAATGCAGATTTTGAAGATGGTATGCCACCTGGTTCAATTGTTTACATGGATGGGAAGGCAGCCTATATAAACAAAAATTTATTTTATTTGTTGCTGAAAGCACTTTTCTTTCCAAGAAAACCATTAGGCAAGGTTCTTTTGATATTAGATGGCCATACTTCACACTGCAACAATTCCAGAATGCTTGACTTTCCCGCTGATAATAACATCATATTGCTGTGTTTACTTCCCCACACCACGCAGTATTTGCAACCACTTGACAGAACATTTTTTAAGTCGTTTAAATCGCACTTTAATGGTGCTTGTAACAATTACATCAAAAACAATATAAATCACAAAATAAGCAGATTACAATTTGGTCAGTTGCGAATATCTGCTAAGGAAAAATCCGGTGCAGCTGGTAAAGGCAGCTCAGGATTTTTCGCCACTGGAATTTTTTCGTACAATCCAGATGCCATTTCTAGCTACGCTTGTAATCATTAACAAGATGGGTAAACAGACCTACGCTCATGTCAGAAGGGTTTTGTACTCAATTTACAAAATGCAGTCACCAGATTGAATAAAATCAAGAAGCATGTCAATGAAGATTTTATTGGAGAAAATATGAAATTCGAGTATCACACTATTATTAACAAAGTTGAACGAGTTTCGACTTCTGAGGTTTTCGTTATTGTTATACTCATTAATATCTCCCTTGATAATTATTTCAGATGTCCATTCGCGAGGGAGGAAACACATTTTTCATGTATTTCCCCCCTGTGCCCCCACTGAAGCAAAAACTGACAGTTTAAGAACTGTTTTGAAAAGCTCCCATGAAAACTTTCATTTCATACTCATATCGGCTACGTTTGATGAATTTTTTTTCAGGGGCCACTCTCCTGTACTGTTATCATCGATTAATGGCTAATTTTTCAAATCTTAGAGTTATTACAAAGCCCTTTTGCTAGGAGCTCTCTCCTGCCTCCTTGACTTGTTTCACTTATGAGTATTGATTGCAGGTACTCATCTTCTGTTATTCATTAAATTGAATCAAAGCATGCACCTTAAACGTTGAAGTTGGGAAAAACTAACTCAAAATTATTCAATCTTCGCATTTAAGCAGCCACTATTTTGTTTTACGATTACTGATACCACTAGCTGAACCGATTCTCAAAGATATTCATGACACCTATCATTCCTGAAATTTTCATGCAAATCCTAGCAAAACTGTAGTGTCTGAGTCGGTAAGAAGCGCATGTTGTTCCATAACCATATGTTGCCATAGTAATACATGCAGCGCATATTGTTCCATAGTAATACAGGAAAATTCAAACCGCTATAACTTCGCTAAATATAATTCAATCTTTATGAAACTTGCAGGGTTAAATAGTCAACTGTGTACTGAATTTCATTGAATTTAAGGGTACCATTAAGATTTTATTCAAGAAAACATAAAATCGATAAATCATACTATTACTAACAAAGTTGAGTGAATTTCGACTTCTCACGTATTTGTTGTTATTGAACTCATCAAGGCCTACATCCTTGATTTTTTTTCAGATTTTTCGGATCACAGGTGTCCAATCGCGAGGGGGGGGACACAAATTTTTCGTATATTTCCCCTCCCTGTGCGCCCCTCGAAGCAAACTTTGCCAAACCAAGACCTATTTTGAAAAGTTTTCATCAATACCTTTCATTTGATATCCATATTGGCTACCTTTAATGAAATTTTTTCGGGGGGTTACTCCCCTACATGGGGAGACCCCCCTTAAATACCTTATAAAATTTTTTCGTAGTTGAACTTTGAAGAGAGTACCACTTTACACCTACATACAAAATTTGATGCTTCTAGCTTAAGTAGTTTCCGAGAAAAACTGCTGTGACACACGGACGGACGGACGGACAGACAGACAGACGGACAGACAGGACACGATTTTAGAAGGGTTTTGTAAAATTATTTTACAAAACCATAAAAAGAAGAACACAGAAATGTTTGAAGGCAATTTTCGAAATGAAATAGCAGCAATATTGTGAATGGGATAGAAGTTGTAAGAATAGTTATAATTACCAGTAATCGATACTTTTCCGGAAACTAGTTGAAATATACTGCAAATGCGATTTGGAGTCATTTTTAAAGGAGAAAAAAGCTTTCCGACGTTTATTGAGCATTTTTCTTCGAGTATATATAAGAAATAATCTTAAAATATTTAGATGGGTTGGTTCAACGGTAGCGTCCGCCGATACGCTTGGGACGCCAGCAATACTATTGGGGACTCAAGGTGGAGTTTGAGCAGACAGATCGACGATAGACCAATTGTTTACAGTCAAGCAGGTACTTAAAAATGCTGGGAGCTTAACATAGACGTTCACCAAATTTTTGTTAACTTTAAGCAAGCATACGACAGTATTGATCGTAACATACTGTACTAAATAATGCTTTGCTTTGGCATCCCAGCGAATTCAGTCCATCTTACTAAAATGACTATAACGTCGACAACCTCCCAAACCCCCATCAACAACCAACTCACCGATGCCTTTGACACAAACGTCGGATTTAAGCAGAAGGATGTGCTGACCCCATTGCTATTAAATTTGGCTCTGGAATATGTCATAAGAACAAAAGATACAAGATGTAGAGATTTCGCAAGACTGCCTTCCGATTTCCTTTTGTAACATTTCCATTTGTATAGCCGTTTTTTCATTCGATGCGGATGTTGATGTAGGCGATATCGATGAACGTGAAATTTTCATTATTTAATCGGCCTGCGCCCCAAATTTAGCAATATCCATTACTTCGCTACCCACTAGGATCCCGCAAACGTACTCCAGCATTTCTTCAAGGAACAATGTCTTTAAAACCAGGTTGTTGAATTGCTCACCGGCTAAACTTCGTAGTTTTTGTAGGAAAAGAGACGAGTTTTCTTCTTTAATATCAATACCACGCACCACGCGACACAATTTCACTTCACTTGATTCCACGAAAGATTCTAAAATTCTCCTTTTAATCGCGTCATATTTTCCATGCTCGGGCGGATTACCAGCGCTATTCGAAACTGCTTGCGAAACCGACGCGTACAAGTTTACTATGATATATGGAAATTTAGCTTAATACGACACCACATGGGAAATTTCAAACGCCATTTCCACTTGAACGAACCACAAGCCCGGATTATTTTTAATAAATGGCGGAATTGTAACTTTATGTTATTCATGGAACGCATGTGGATTTCAGATCATGCGGGGCTTTCTCGTGTCCATTGCAGTGTGTCAGGAGACGTAGACATTATTAAAGTTTAAATAATTTTTTGTGGAAATATTAAAAATGGCGTCACTTTTTATGTTTGGCGTCACTATGCACTTCCTGGCGTCACTATAAGTTATATTGCCTATTTCCTTTTTTCGCGCATTCAGTGTCACCACTGTGGGGTTTAATTGGATGCGATGCGCGTTCCCCATACGAGACGGAAAGAACATGTTAAAAAATTAAAAATGCCTTTATAAGCAAACAAAAATATGAACTGAAATAAACATGTCGAAAGTTACATGATTACGCGTTTTACTTCATAGAGCTTACAATTCAAGCGATCGCTTGATTGACAGGAGTTGTGAAATTCATTATATCTACTAAACGACTAAAGTCGCTACATCTCACCAACAGATGCGGTGCGGTCGCTCCAGTGTCACCACAGTCTTGCAATAGTGGCACCATTGAGCGATGAAACTAAGTACTTACCAGACCGCGCTCGTAAGTACCATATTAAGCTGAAAATCGCTCTTCAGGACAATGGAAACGTGTAAATTAAAAGGTCGCTTTTATACAAATTGTAGCTCAAAATTGCTTATTTTTCTTCTTTTCATGCGCAGATTCACAAACAAAACTTTTAGATAAACTTCAATTTAAATCTTAAACTGCTTCTTCCTTAGTCATGCAATTTACTCTTCATCAAAGTGTTATCATCAATGTATTCATTCAGTAAAAAGAGGAAATTCACCGTTTTATCAAGAGGTACTTATCACTAGTTTCAACATATTTTTCGAATCCAATGGGAATTTTGTCATACTATAGGACCATGTGTTATACATTCGAAATAAAATCTTCCAAAGCCACTACAATTGATTATCTCCACAGTTCTAACACTCTCAATTATCTCTCATTGCAAATTAGACACGTTTTATTGGCTCTTTAAAATTCATATAATATTGCCACAAAACTTTGACTATTTATACCAGTGTGAAATCAAAAACATTATTCCCAAATTAATGGGTGCTTCTATAAAATTCCTTTGGCATTTCCCAGCAGAAGTGTACCAAAAGAGTGAACGTGCTTTAATAAAAGTGTATATAATCGAACGAGTTTGTAGGCAGTCTACCTCTTGTCTCTGAAAGGAATCTCATTCTTAGTTTGTCCTAGGCCATTTGGCTCAAAACAGCAAACAATGAGTATGTTGCCTTGAGAACCTGAAAAAATAATCCTTTTAATTTTAGATTTAACTACCATAAATTCAATACCTTTAGCCAAGTTTCAAGAGTAACAGTTGCAATCCCTCCAGCCCAAATTATCCATGATTTTTGCGTGTGCTGCATAAAAATAATGAGAACTCTACGAAATCGAGTATCTTGATCCATCCAATTGCAAGAGTATAAATGCTTAGTGAAGTCGCTACTCTCCATCATCAGTTCGCTTCCACAATAACAGCACAGCGACACTTCCCACACCATACACGTGAAAAAGAAAGCCAAGTAAAACGTCTCCCAGAAATCTTCGTTTATGAAAATCAAGTACAATGCAGTCACCCCAAGGATCGCTTGCGTGCATATGAACTGAAGCATCATAATTTGTGAGCTGATATCCTGACAAAGATTATAGCATCTAACAATGAGAAGACCATTTTTATAGATTTTTGTTTCTGTAGCTATTAATCAGTTACTTCAAACAAGTTTCATGATCCTTGACACATTCAATGAGATCCTGATAGTTTACTTCACTTGATTTTTTAGCATCATAACCTATTCGTGACACTCGCATACCCAACGCCTTCAAATGTCCTCTAAGCAGCCAATATAGTAGTCCAAGATACGTATCACCAATAACATCCATGTATATAACTGTGAAGATTCCAATTATTTCATAAGAAAATGCCACACGGTATCCAATTGTGGACTCAGTAGTATCCCAAGGAAACCAAGCCGGAAATTTGAGAGCTTGGTTCGCCGAAAATACATTTGATAAGACGCAAACAGTACCGCTGGAGCAATACATGCAAAAGTATCCTATCAAAAAGTATCTACCAAATTTGATGGTTTTCTTCAAGAAAATTGTTTCTTCTTCTGAATTAACTCGCTTGTCGAGTCTATCCAACAGCTCACACAATTGGAAAAACTGATTTTTCTTTATGAAAATATTCACCATTTTAAAAACAATGATTATCTGACAGGATAATTGGGACAAATTCGAAGCCATGTCAGCTTTTTCTTCCAACTGGAATAGCCCGATAGTGAGAGACACTGGGAAAAAGAACGCTATTATATGGCTCACAGTAGCCATAAGGTAATAGGGAACTTTATTCTGCTCCGGAGGAATAAACCCGAAAATCAACAAAGTTAATCTGATGAATCTTAGAGCAGAAATACTACTCAAATCTTGCGAAGCAAAAGGTTTCGTCAACATTTTTTAAATGTTTCTCTCAAAATTTTTAAAACCACTGAATATTCTGCTCCTTGTTTGATGTTTATATTCGCTGGTGATGTCCTTGAAATGTGCTGTATATGTAAAGCAGCAATTTATTCATAATTATGATATAACGAATATTTCTTGTCGTTTTCTTGAAACCACAAATTTTGATTGACAGAAAACTGGTGGTTTGTTAAACGGAAGATGTATTTTACTGATATGTTTCTAAATAGGGTAACATGTAACATATTATTTGAATCCATCAATATCTGCGGTCATTTGGATGTGGACATAAAAGATAAATGAATATTTAAATGACAATAAGGTACCTCAAATTTTTCATATTATATAATGTTGGTTATTCTTGGAATTTTAATTCAAGAGATAGTAAGTCTTTGCGTTTGGGTGATTCCTTACTGCATTACTTCTATTCCTTTTCGATTAACTTGTTTACAATAATTTATTTGGATAAATTTGACATCAGAAACATACTTGCTATGATAAGTTTAGAGAACTGGCATAGCTTAAGATTGGTTATGATTTTTGTAGGATTTTTGACGAAGCGCAAACACCAAAAAAACGATTCCTTTAACATTCGCGTTGAAGGTAATAGGGGTCAATGTTTGTGGTTAATAGTTTTTATCACAATTAAACCGTCGAAAACTTTGTTTATTTGCAGTTGAAACTAACATTGTGTTTATAAATGATCGTTTATTCAATACACGTTGTCACCAACTAGTGAACGCTAGCTCACTGACAATCTACAATTAACTAAGCTGATTGAAAATGAATTTCTGTTAACACACCATTGTGAGCAAGCCATTTATTATTCTCGCTAATTATTTATATCGTTACGATTCAATGCAATCAAGCATTTGATTATATTAAAAATTTACCAAAGGAATCATTTTACCTGTTCCCAGCGTTAGGAGTAAGGAGTAAATCGCAATTACAATATATTCAGAGCTTCGGTAAAATGTTAAAAAAAGTTAATTAGCGAATGCAAACACGAAATTTGTATCTCTGAAGCATAGTTAAAGTGAAGATTGTTTGATGAAAAAGAAACCATAAAATCCAGTTATCACTCAATTGCATTTTATTCAAAACTTTATGTATAGTACGTTGGTTGGAAAGAATATATATATAAAAAGTTTTTCTAGTTTAGGCAGATCCACATCTCCATAAATGAATTTTTCAATGATTTGGCACTAATAAATGAAACCCTCTAAGTCCGAATATTATAAAATTCAGATGTCTTGCCTCCTGTAGGGTCAATTCTGGCACTTTTTTGTGGCTTAGAGATGAATGCAATTTACACACTAAATGTGGGGCTCCTATGCTTGCGAGTGACTGAACTACCCCGTAAGCACCTCTCTTGTCAGGCTGAGAACGTAGCCTGGAACTGTATGACATATTACTTCAAGCCAGGTCTCGTTTTGTTACGCCGTTGGGCGCCTTCCAGCTAGAGGATCTCTCCTCTATAGAGAGGGGATGGAGAAAAAAGATTTGTCAAATAAGCGATTCCCCAGCTCCGACTGCTCTGAATCTCTTTTATCTTTAATACCCCAAACATAATGCGCCACATGGTACCGATTGTCAACTGATTCAAGTATCACAACGACTATATTATCAGGATGTACTCTCTCGTCTCTATGTATAGGCCCCGTTGCCAGTCCCATTCTTTTTTCATGCGAAAAATGTGTGGCTGGCATCGTCCTCCCGTCTTGAGCAAAACCGACATTCAGGGGACCGTAACTTACCCGTCTTCTGTAAGCAAGACTGAAACACACATGTTCGATCAACAGCTGGGTCTGATGAAAGTCAGGTTTACCATGCCTTCAATTTTACCACAATCTTACATCCAGAATTAACTATGCAGTCCACCTCCTCCTCATGCAACTCACCCAAGACTGCAGCCAGTTGTTAAGAGAGTGCTTACTCCACGCGAGTAAATGTCTACCCTACGTTCTTACTGTGATGCAGGAAAATAGCATCGCACTCTGTAGCATGGAGAGTGACAGGTATCATGTCTGCAATAACTCTCATTGCCAAATCAGAGACTATTTACTATGAAGATGCAATCTTCAGTGCTCCTCTTGTTTGAGCTGGTACCAACATTTTCAGTACACTACCTTACTGAGAGCATTGCCCCAGATTTCTGCTCCGTACAGTAGCACTGACCCTACGGTATTCATAAAGAGACACCTTTTTGATGTGTTGGGTCCCCCGAAGTTGGCCATAAGTTGACTAAGAGCTGATACATCGGAAGCAGCCTCTTCATGCGTTACTCTAATTAACTCACAGAAACTCATCTTCGAGTCGATCAGTAGTCACGGGTATTTCGCCGTTGACTTCGATTCGATTAGTTTGTCTCCAAAACTGATCATTCTTACTCTATATATACTCTATTTTGTCAAGATGACCGGTTTAGTTTTCTTTAGTGCTCAACTGAACCCTCGAGCAGTCGCCCAGTCCTTTACTTGGCGCATTGGCATACCTAGTTTAATTTGCGCTTCTCAAGCGGTACGTAAAATGACTAGAGCAGCAACATCATCCACATAGCTATTTAAGTGCAACTTAACTGGCATCCCCAGTTTCAGTAGCCCACTGTTAGACACGCTCCGTAGGTTTGGACCAAGGGTTGATTCCTGGGGAATACCCATGAAATTCTATTCTTCGTTTGCTCTGTGCCGTATCATAAAGCCAGCTTCGGTCCTTCAGGCAGTATCTTAGAAGACGCATCAGATATGTTGAAACTTGAAAAGAGTTTTCAACGCATCCACAATATCCACCCATCTTGCTGAGTTGAAGGCATTCCTAGCATTGAGTGTCAATAACAGAATGATCGTTTCTTTGGTGCAGCTATATGCCCATGCCTTTTGGACTCCCGCAATCACATCAATGATGAAGCATCCTGCTCTAAAGCAGAACTGACAAGGAGATAGGCCCCCAGCAGCACGAGCTTCATCAGTGAGTATTCGCTTGACGAGTTTCTAAGCTGCGTCTAGCATGGATAACAAATGGTGTATAGATAGTGACCCAGTATTTCCCTTCTCTTTGTTAATCAGCACTGGCCTGTGAACCTTAAAATAGGATGTACGGAGCAATAAGCTTTGTTTACGATGTTTAGTTGGCATACAACCTCATCATTTTCGGCGCATTTTCGGTTCAGGTTGACACAAAGATAGGCAAAGTTGTCAACATTTTCAAGGTTATAGTCTCCTTAAAAAGCAAGGAATAAAATTTCCTTTTTTAAGCGCTATTTATTCTTAAATTTCTTAACCATCCGCTTTACTAGTGGCGGTACTGAAGTTCTTCTTACAATCATCCGAATATTTAAACCTTTCACATTTAATGGCAGAAAAGATACATAAGGTAATAAACATATATATTCTTATGTACTACGGGAAATAACATACAAATATAATGCAATTAAGGGTTAGCTGAGGCAGGTATAAAATGAACAAAGAGCTTAAAGGTGAATTTATTGCCGGGAAGTACAAAAAGTTGTAATGTAATTACGGGTTAGCCATGGCAAGTAAAATAATTGTGGAGATTTTATTACAAAAAAATTGTTATTTGATAATTTTAATGAGGTCACTTTATCCATTCCCTAGATCCGTTTTCAAACGTTGTTCACTGGAGACTCTCGAGATTCATAAGGGTTTGCAAGCATCCCACTTTTTCCAGTCCCGGACTTCCTGTACTATGTCTAGATTAGCCCATTGAATAGTATGAGATTCCTCAATAATATGTCTGGCTAATGATGATCTTGCAGTTTCTATTCCACCTCTTCTGATGATTCAGCCTTCTTAATATATTTTTGAAATCTTGTTTTTGCCAATCCACCCTTTTCCCATTTTTTCTTGCCATCCTTAATTGATCCAAGAATTGTTTCAACGCTGTTTTTCTGCTAGTGCTAGCCGTATTGCATCCTGTCTTTTTCAAAATGCATTCCAATCTTTTTGTAGCTGATAAATGAGTGATTGGCATCCATTTTCGTACTTGTCGTCGTTCTTGTAGAGATAGTGAAGTTAGCCCACTGCTTCTATGTTGTTTCTTCATTTTTCGAATACGTTGCTCGATAAAATTCCTCCTGTACCCATTTTTGCTAGCCGTGTCCACGATGTATTGCTTTTCTCGTTCCAGACGCTGGTTATTCAATGGTACTGTTAACATTTGGTGGATCATATAATTGTATGCAACCATTTTCTGTGCATAAGAATGGTTAGAAGAGCAGGGGATTGTTCTCTGGGTACTCGTGCTCTTCCTGTAGATGTCAAATTCAAATCCAACTTTGGCCTTTATGATCAAAAGATTCAGGAACGGTAATTGGCCCTGACTCTCTTTTTCCTCAATTGCTTTAACCATCGTGAAAATTTCGTCCACATATCTGGTCCACTCCTTAAGCATCATTCCGGTTTTCTCCACTTCAACCTCCAGCCGAACCATGAAAATATCACTCAACAGAGGTGGAGGAGGGTTACCCATAGCTGCTCTTATCATCCCTTTGAAGAAGATGCCCTTGAAAATAAAACAGTTTTCATTCATACATACAGCTGCTAATTTACTATAGCATTTAACCCGTCTTCTCCATTCCATTGAATCACTATGTTTCAACAGCCAGTCTTCAGACAGTGCCAAAGACTGCTTAACTGGCAGTCTGGGAAACAGTGATTTGACATCATAGGAAATCAATAAATAGCCCTGCTCAACTTTCACATTTTGAAGCTTCTCCACCAGTTCGTCCCTATTCTTCACTGATCGCGTGCAAGGTTTATACGGAAACTGTACACATTCTTTTAAAAGCCATTGGGCAATATTCCTAGTACGTGCATGAGTGGCTGCGATAATTTTCCTTAATTCATTCCCCTCCTTATGGATTTTGGCCAGACACTTTATTCTAGGTAGGCAGGGGTTAGACACTCTAAGTTTTTTAATGTCACCAATCACTGGTTTTAATTCTTTAAGTACTTTTTCAATTCTGTTTACTAAGTCCACTAGGAGATCTGCTCGTAATTAGTGATAGTCTTTGCTATTCAATTTATCAAGCACTATATCATCAGAATGCTTTTTGTCTATTATTACCACAGAGTTCTCTTTGTCTGCCCTTACATAATACACTGGTTTTTCTTTAAGCTCTTTTAACAGCTTCCATTCGGCATTTTCTTTCATTCCTCCTACTCGACTTGCTCCAATTATCTCCGCCGTTCTCTTGCGTACAAATTGCTGTTTATCAGAATCCATGAATCATATTCCAGTCTCAATATCCATGACAATGTCCTCCGCTGAAAAATTGTTGCTAGTGACCGCGTATTTTAAACCTTTATTTAAAAGGTTCATTTGGTATTGCGACAAAGTTGTGAATGAAATCAATCTTTTCCTGTTGATCGCGTTTCATATGAATTTCATTTAGCAAAGTAGCCAACTTTTTGTCTAAGATATTCCTTTTTCTCGCGTTTCCGCACTCCTTAGTTCATTGTATTTTGTGTTTGATATCCAATATATCACCTTTTCTTCCAATTATGCTTTTAATAATCTTCAGATGCAGTGAATAGCTTTCCAAACTAGCAGACTCCAGTTTTGAAAACAACCAGTTTATACTTTTTTTAACCAGAATTCTTTCAATGACTAAAATCTCCCTTCCGGTTTCAAATATTGATGATTTCAAAAAACCTTATGACTCTTCGGTGTCACGTTAAACTTAAGGCACAGTCTCAGAAACCTAATGTCTTCTGTCAACCCTCCTATAGACTTGTTGAGCTTTAAGAATTTCTTGAACTCATCTAAAATTTGAATTTCGGCAGTAATAGCACCTGTAATGATACTGCAAAAATAAAATTTCCTTTTTAAAGCGCTATTTATTCTTAAATTTCTTAACCAGATACCGGTATTTCGAGGACAAGTTATCCTCTTTATTAGTGGTGGTATACTGAAGCTCTTCTTACAATCATCCGAATATTTAAACCTTTCACGCTAAGGAGTTCTCTTTCAATGTCCTCTTCTAGCTCGACCAGGTCCGTGATGCAGTCGGTATCCCTTATTTCGATCGTTGATATTAGCACGAGTGAGGCTATAGTTGCGCTTTTGCGGGGACTTTCTATAAAATGTCGGAGAATGCTTCTTTTTGTCGGCTTCCGCTCCAAATTTGGCCAGTATTCCACCCAACCGATTCAGTCATATTGCTTCAACAGCAGTGTTGGTGTCTTTGGGGCGTGTATTTCCTCTGATACCTTGCAATGACACACTTGGATCAGTGCCTCCTGCCTGGGTCTGTGTCGTACCTTTTTCTCTCTTTTTTCCCTCCTGTCTTTTTTAATGCTGGGTGTCTATGCAAACATAATTTTTTGGTACTTTCTAAAGGAGTTTCTATTCAGGTTTTTTGCTTCATTTATCA
This sequence comes from Odontomyia ornata, assembly GCA_963969285.1. Lineage (NCBI taxonomy): Eukaryota > Metazoa > Arthropoda > Insecta > Diptera > Stratiomyidae > Odontomyia > Odontomyia ornata. The sequence continues at coordinate 390,786,562 of OZ017739.1, forward strand.
GCATTGTCTAGAACCCGTTGTCACGCATTCCATGGCCACAAAATGCCTCATTCCTCCTTCTTTTATCCCTATCTTCGTCGGTTGGACTAGATGCCATTTTTTTATTGATGTTTGATGGTGTAGCTATCTGCGCGCACCCTTTTGGCCTAACCCTCAACCCTCCTCCGCAGGGGGAATGCCGGTCGACAAGAGCTCTCTTGGAGGCTAGCGTTCTTTGGGGAGTTCCGCCCCCACGTACCCGAGGAAACTCCGCAGGGGGAATGCCGGTCGACAAGACCACTCTTGGAGGCTAGCATCCTTTGGGAAGTTCCGCCCCCACGTACCCGAGGAAATTCCCGCAGGGAGAAAGCCGGTCGACAAGAACATTCTTGGAGGCTAGCATTCTTTGGGGAGTGCCGCCCCCACGGACCCGAGGATATGGGGGGTGCCGTGAGGTTCTCTCTTATTGTATCTGGACTACGCTTTGGACAACGAACTGGAATTGACGCTTTGGGCTGGCGGATGTGATGGTTTGGACCTAGTTGCTTTGCACAGTAGCGCCGAGGTGAAACTCGTGTGTGAACGGCTCCAATTCAACTATCATACCGTCTCCGTCCCGGTAAAACCTTGGCAGGCCTCGGAGTACGTTCGAAGTTCGCACCATTGGGTTGGTGGTGTAGGTTCGGTTGAGACGAACTCCCGATTAGCGCTGGTCTGGCTCTGAGCACTTGTCCCCATAAGGGCTTGTGCCAACCCTCGCATGGCCTCCCTGCTCTGCAAAGATAACCATGGGACCAAAAAGGCGACTACACACACGAACGGAGATAGCGGCTCCGAAGGGGGACCCAATAAAATGGAGCAAACAAATGAAACCACAAGCGAACAGGACGCTAGCACGGAGAACCCTCTCAGGCAAAAACCGCTGTTGGCAAGAACACCGATTAAACAAGTCACTGATTGCGGGGGGAGGCAGCAAACCCCAGAAACACTGTCAAAGTCAACATCACAGGTTCAATCATCGGAGACAGACCACAGACGGACTAACGAACGAAAGAAGGCAGAGTGCGTTGTGCAACCTGGCATCATTGCGGCCTTTGGGCGCAGTAGAAGGACTATGCGCACCCCGGAGCGCCCAGTGCAAGACGTACACAATCCGGATCAAGCTGCGACACCAACGGAGGCCAGTGTAAGACTGGGGGAGGGAGAAGTTTTGCCGTTGGCCGACGCCACTTCAAACGCGACCCAAGCGATAGAAGCAAAAGGGCTAGGAAACGGGGGCCTCTCCTAAGAGGTGGCGCCAAAAAACACAATCGCCCTTGACCACGCCGAAGAGGAGCGGCTTACTCGGAAAGCGGGGAATATCGTCAAACAACTGAGGGCTGCCTGCAAAGTGCAGAAAAACATAGGCAAGAGTGTCAAGAATGGCATTCTTGAACTGGAGGAGCTTTTTGGCCGCATAACGCACTACAGGCGGAGGTGGCTTGCAACCGAAAAGCACCAAAAAGACACGCTCTCCCTCGAGGCATCAGTGGGTCCTAGCAGCAGCAAAAGAATGGCCGGTAGCCCAATTGAAGGCGATTGTGAGAAAAGGAGGAAGGACGAGACCATAAACGAAGTTGACACTCCAGGCGAGGAGTTTCATGTGGTGCGAAACAAGGCAGCGAAAAAAGCGGCCAAAAAGCTACTCCTAGAAAAAACAGACAAAGAGCTCAACCACGAAAAGAACAAGGAACCCCCCGATATACCGCAGAAAACAAAAAGCAAACCGCGACGCAAACCCTTGCGAGAGGCACTGCTTATTAAACCCACTAAGGGCCGAACCTACGCAGATGTCCTCCGTGAAATTAAAGGAGCGGTCAAGCCGGACGACACCAAAACTGCCATCAAAGCAGTTCGACCAACCCGGACCGGTGGCTTGCTGGTGGGATTCGGGCCAGAGGCCACAAACAAAGATGCGTTCCGTGACGTGGTTCAAAAGGTTCTTGGAGATGCGGCAACGGTTGCCTCGCTCGAACCAATGGCCACCCTGGAAATCAGGGACCTCAACTGCGTCACAGACAAAGCTGAAGTAGAGGATGCCATTAGGAGGGAGCTCCCCAGCTTAAGTGAAGTCAAGGCAAGATTGACATCTAAAATTTGAATTTCGGCAGTAATAGCACCTGTAATGATACTGCAAAAATAAAATTTCCTTTTTAAAGCGCTATTTATTCTTAAATTTCTTAACCAGATACCGGTATTTCGAGGACAAGTTATCCTCTTTATTAGTGGTGGTATACTGAAGCTCTTCTTACAATCATCCGAATATTTAAACCTTTCACGCTAAGGAGTTCTCTTTCAATGTCCTCTTCTAGCTCGACCAGGTCCGTGATGCAGTCGGTATCCCTTATTTCGATCGTTGATATTAGCACGAGTGAGGCTATAGTTGCGCTTTTGCGGGGACTTTCTATAAAATGTCGGAGAATGCTTCTTTTTGTCGGCTTCCGCTCCAAATTTGGCCAGTATTCCACCCAACCGATTCAGTCATATTGCTTCAACAGCAGTGTTGGTGTCTTTGGGGCGTGTATTTCCTCTGATACCTTGCAATGACACACTTGGATCAGTGCCTCCTGCCTGGGTCTGTGTCGTACCTTTTTCTCTCTTTTTTCCCTCCTGTCTTTTTTAATGCTGGGTGTCTATGCAAACATAATTTTTTGGTACTTTCTAAAGGAGTTTCTATTCAGGTTTTTTTTGCTTCATTTATCAGCATTGTCTAGAACCCGTTGTCACGCATTCCATGGCCACAAAATGCCTCATTCCTCCTTCTTTTATCCCTATCTTCGTCGGTTGGACTAGATGCCATTTTTTTATTGATGTTTGATGGTGTAGCTATCTGCGCGCACCCTTTTGGCCTAACCCTCAACCCTCCTCCGCAGGGGGAATGCCGGTCGACAAGAGCTCTCTTGGAGGCTAGCATTCTTTGGGGAGTTCCGCCCCCACGTACCCGAGGAAACTCCGCAGGGGGAATGCCGGTCGACAAGACCACTCTTGGAGGCTAGCATCCTTTGGGAAGTTCCGCCCCCACGTACCCGAGGAAATTCCCGCAGGGAGAAAGCCGGTCGACAAGAACATTCTTGGAGGCTAGCATTCTTTGGGGAGTGCCGCCCCCACGGACCCGAGGATATGGGGGGTGCCGTGAGGTTCTCTCTTATTGTATCTGGACTACGCTTTGGACAACGAACTGGAATTGACGCTTTGGGCTGGCGGATGTGATGGTTTGGACCTAGTTGCTTTGCACAGTAGCGCCGAGGTGAAACTCATGTGTGAACGGCTCCAATTCAACTATCATACCGTCTCCGTCCCGGTAAAACCTTGGCAGGCCTCGGAGTACGTTCGAAGTTCGCACCATTGGGTTGGTGGTGTAGGTTCGGTTGAGACGAACTCCCGATTAGCGCTGGTCTGGCTCTGAGCACTTGTCCCCATAAGGGCTTGTGCCAACCCTCGCATGGCCTCCCTGCTCTGCAAAGATAACCATGGGACCAAAAAGGCGACTACACACACGAACGGAGATAGCGGCTCCGAAGGGGGACCCAATAAAATGGAGCAAACAAATGAAACCACAAGCGAACAGGACGCTAGCACGGAGAACCCTCTCAGGCAAAAACCGCTGTTGGCAAGAACACCGATTAAACAAGTCACTGATTGCGGGGGGAGGCAGCAAACCCCAGAAACACTGTCAAAGTCAACATCACAGGTTCAATCATCGGAGACAGACCACAGACGGACTAACGAACGAAAGAAGGCAGAGTGCGTTGTGCAACCTGGCATCATTGCGGCCTTTGGGCGCAGTAGAAGGACTATGCGCACCCCGGAGCGCCCAGTGCAAGACGTACACAATCCGGATCAAGCTGCGACACCAACGGAGGCCAGTGTAAGACTGGGGGAGGGAGAAGTTTTGCCGTTGGCCGACGCCACTTCAAACGCGACCCAAGCGATAGAAGCAAAAGGGCTAGGAAACGGGGGCCTCTCCTAAGAGGTGGCGCCAAAAAACACAATCGCCCTTGACCACGCCGAAGAGGAGCGGCTTACTCGGAAAGCGGGGAATATCGTCAAACAACTGAGGGCTGCCTGCAAAGTGCAGAAAAACATAGGCAAGAGTGTCAAGAATGGCATTCTTGAACTGGAGGAGCTTTTTGGCCGCATAACGCACTACAGGCGGAGGTGGCTTGCAACCGAAAAGCACCAAAAAGACACGCTCTCCCTCGAGGCATCAGTGGGTCCTAGCAGCAGCAAAAGAATGGCCGGTAGCCCAATTGAAGGCGATTGTGAGAAAAGGAGGAAGGACGAGACCATAAACGAAGTTGACACTCCAGGCGAGGAGTTTCATGTGGTGCGAAACAAGGCAGCGAAAAAAGCGGCCAAAAAGCTACTCCTAGAAAAAACAGACAAAGAGCTCAACCACGAAAAGAACAAGGAACCCCCCGATATACCGCAGAAAACAAAAAGCAAACCGCGACGCAAACCCTTGCGAGAGGCACTGCTTATTAAACCCACTAAGGGCCGAACCTACGCAGATGTCCTCCGTGAAATTAAAGGAGCGGTCAAGCCGGACGACACCAAAACTGCCATCAAAGCAGTTCGACCAACCCGGACCGGTGGCTTGCTGGTGGGATTCGGGCCAGAGGCCACAAACAAAGATGCGTTCCGTGACGTGGTTCAAAAGGTTCTTGGAGATGCGGCAACGGTTGCCTCGCTCGAACCAATGGCCACCCTGGAAATCAGGGACCTCAACTGCGTCACAGACAAAGCTGAAGTAGAGGATGCCATTAGGAGGGAGCTCCCCAGCTTAAGTGAAGTCAAGGCAAGATTGACACGTGAAAACACAAGGGGGCAACGCATGGCTATTGTCGAACTAGCTGATAAAGACGCCCAGCAAATCCTGGCGAAGGGCAAAATTAAGATAGGTTGGGTGATCTGCAGGATACGGAGAAGAGCGATCCCTATCCGCTGCTTCAGATGCTTCGAATACGGACACACCGCGTATGGCTGTAGGGGACCCGACAGAAGATCTCTGTGCTACAAATGTGGTGAAACAGGGCACAAAAGGAAGGGGTGCACAAACGAGGCAAAATGCATTCTTTGCAAGGATGCTAAGTTAGCACCCGGCGACCTCAAACATGAGCTGGGGACAGGGAGATGCTGGGTTTTCAAGGAGGCCCTAACTAAAGCCAAATCGATACTCAAATGATCCGTATCCTGCAGGTCAATTTGCACCGAAGCACAAACGCCCAGGACCTACTTGAGCAGTTTGCGAGGGATAAGAAAGCTGACTTCCTGTTGCTGAGCGAGCAACATCATAACAAGGACTCGCAAGCGTGGTACCCTGACAAATCTGGTACCTCGGCCATCTGGGTTCGAGACAGCGCCCGTCTTCAGGTGCAGGGCCATGGACGCGGGGATGGTTTTGTGTGGGTGCGGTGTTCAGGGATAACATATTTCAGTGTTTATCTGACGCCTAACGAGGCAATGCGATCCTTTCGAACCAAACTCGATGCCCTGGAGGACGCTGTCTCGAACACAGAGGACCACATGCTGGTCGGGGGAGACTTCAACGCTAGAGCCATCGAATGGGGTATGCCACAATCCGACCCAAGGGGAAAGCAAATCTTGGACATGGCGGCCAGAACAGCGCTTTTTGTCCTAAATACTGGTAACACCCCTACTTTCCGCCGCTGGCGTTGCGTAGGAATCATACCCGATGTGACACTCGCTTCGGAGTCCCTGGTACCTAGAGTACACAACTGGCGAGTACTAGAGGACTACTCGGCTAGTGATCACCAGTATATAGCTGTTGAGATTCATGACGGTGCCACTCTGCGTGCATATGCCCAAACTTCAATCCTCGGATGGAGGACTGGGAGGATGGACGTCGAGAGGTTCACTGACGCGCTTACGGCAGGCGCACCGTTGCTGGGAGCTCCGCCAGGGAGTGGAGGGCCTAGAGCCAAGGACTTGGTGAACTCAACTATGAGTACCATCATAGCTGCTTGCGAGTCTTCCATGCCCCGTCGGAGACCCCGACATGGTAAGCCTCCAGTATACTGGTGGTCAAACGAGATCGCCGAACAAAGAAGCGAGTGTCACAAACTTCGGCGAGAGGCCCAGCGGGCGCGAACACGGGAGGAGGCAGACACTAGGCTAGCAGCATACAGGTCCGGCAGGAAATATCTTCGCAGGCTTATTAACAAGAGCAAGGCCCGATGCTGGCAAGACCTCGTGGACGATGTTAATAGGGATCCGTAGGGCCTTGGCTACAAGCTGGTCATGGGGAAACTTGGTGCCCTACGGAAGCCTTGTATACATGACGCGGAAAAGATGGACGCGATAGTGCGGGGACTCTTCCCCGCCCATCCTGTCCGTGTTGACGCTGTCCATGGTGAAACAGCAGTCGAGTGCCCACTCTTCACACAGCTGGAACTGGAGGAGGCAGTCCTCTCCCTGAAAGCGAGGAAGGCTCCAGGTCCAGATGGTGTTCCAGCTGAAGTTTTGCAGCTCGTCTATCACCATTGTCCTGACTTGCTGCTCAGCACATTCAACGCTTGCCTACGGGACGGGGTTTTCCCGGTACGATGGAAGGTGGCGAGGCTCGTGCTGGTCAGCATGGGGAAGGGAAATCCCGAATCACCGTCTGCACACCGCCCGTTATGCATGCTAGACACGGCTGGGAAAGTGCTAGAGAAACTCATCAAGGGAAGACTCACTGACGCGATTCGTGCTGCTGGGGACCTATCTCCTCGGCAGTACGGCTTTAGAGCAGGACGTTCTACCATTGATGCGATTGCAGAGGTGGTGAACGCGGTCCAAAAGGCAGAGGCATATAGTCGCACCAAGCGACGGATCGTCCTGTTGGTGACACTCGCCGTCAGGAATGCCTTCAACTCCGCTAGATGGGTGGATATTCTGGACACGCTAGAAAACTCTTTTCAAGTTCCAGAATATCTAATGCGGCTTTTGAGGAACTACCTAAAGGACCGAAGCCTGCTCTACGACACGACACAGGGCCAACGAAGGATGGCGGTTACATCGGGTGTTGCCCAGGGATCTATCCTTGGTCCGGACCTGTGGAACGTGTCTTACGACGGGCTACTGAGACTTGAGATGCCAGATGAGTCGCACTTGGTCGGCTATGCGGATGATGTTTCGGCTCTGGTCGCCGGATGCACCGTTGAACAAGCGCAACTTAGGCTAGGTATGCTAATGCGCCGAGTGAGGGACTGGATGACTGCTCGCGGGCTCAGTTTAGCACTGGAGAAAACCGAAGTAGTCATCTTGACAAAAAAGAGAATCCCTAGAGTAAAGATGATCAGTATTGGAGATATACAGATCAAATCGAAGCCAGCGGTGAAGTACCTGGGGCTACTGATCGACTCGAAGATGAGTTTCTCTGAGCAAATCAGGGCAACAGCTGAGAAGGCTGCTTCGGGAATATCGGCCCTGAGTCGACTTATGGCCAACGTAGGGGGACCCAGCCCATCAAGAAGACGCCTCTTGATGAGTGCTGTAGGGTCAGTGCTACTGTACGGAGCAGAGGTATGGGGCGACGCTCTCAGCAAGGAGGTATACCGAAAACGATTGGCACAGGTACAGAGAAGAGGAGCACTGAGAATTGCATCTTCGTATCCAACAGTCTCCGACTCGGCGGTGAGAGTGATTGCAGGCGTGATACCTATCGCCCTTCTTGCTAGAGAGCGCCGCGCTATTTACCTGCGCCGAAACGAGGATGCGAGGGAGATGGTTGTCCGCGAGGAGAGACAACGCTCGCTCAACGATTGGCAGCAGTCTTGGAGGAATTGCACGAAGGGAAGGTGGACTGCGCGCCTCATCCCGGATGTGAGACCGTGGCTGAATCGAAGGCATGGTGAGACTGACTTCTATCTGACCCAGCTTTTGAGCGGGCACGGGTGTTTTCAGTCTTACCTGCACAAGATCGGCAAGTCACGGTCTCCCGATTGTCGGTTTTGTCCAGGAGAGGAGGACAATGCCTGTCACACATTTTTTGCGTGTACCAAATGGGCCAGGCTGCGAAGGTAACTCTACAGGGAGACGGGAGAGCTCACTCCGGATAATATAGTTGCGGTGATGCTCGAATCGGTTGACAAATGGAACCAGGTGGCACATTATGCTCGGGCAATCCTAAAATATAAAAGGGACTCACAGCGGCTGGAGGCGCTTGGGCTGGGGAATCGCTCTTCTGGCAATTCCTCTTCCCCTCTCCCCTCCCGCTAGGAAAGGGACTCCCCAGCTTGAAGGCGCCCCACGGCGTAACAAAACGAGACCTAGCCCGAAGTAATGTGTCAAACGGTTCCAGGCTAGGTTCTCAGATTGACAGGGGAGGTGTTTAGTGGGTAGTCCAAAGGTATCCTCCATGGGAGTCCCACACTGCCAGACTCCCTCACCTCCCTACCACAAAAAAAAAAAAACCCTCAACGTTTCTTTAGCCGTCCTAGAGCAGGAAGGCCATGCAAGGGTTAGCAAAAGGCTTTATGGGGCCGAGTGCTCAGAACTAGACCAGCGGTAGTCAGCGATCCATCTCAACTGAACGTATGCCACCAACCCATTGATGCGAAGTTCGAACGTATTCCGAAGCCTGTCATGGTTTTACCGGGATGCAGACGGTATAATCGAATTTGAGCCGTTCATGCACTAGTGTTACCTTGACGCTTCCGAGCAAAGGAACTAAGTTCAAACCATCATATCTGCCAGCCCAAAACATCAATTCAAATTCATTATCCAAAGCCCAGATTCAGTCAGGGTCATTTACTATCATCCCAGAAGGAACCTAACGGCGACCTCCATTTCCTCAGGTCCATGATTCTGACCCTCATCAAAGAATGCAAGCCTCCTAGAGTATTCCTTTCGATCAGCTTTAACCCTGTGAAGCGGTACTGTATTAATGTGACTTCAAAACTGACAAGGTAATGAGCTGATGAGAATGATTTACAAAATTACCTTCTTTATTAGGGTTTTGTAAAATAATTTTACAAAACCCTACTAGTTTCGCGACCAGTCTGTCCGTCTGTCCGTCCGTGTGTCACAGCAGTTTTTCTCGGAAACTACTTGAGCTAGAAACATCAAATTTTGTGCGTAGGTGTGAAGTGGTGATCTCTTCAAAGTTCAACTACAACAAAATTTTATAAGATATTTAAGGGGGTCTCCCCATATAGGAGAGTGACCCCCCGAAAAAAAATTTCAATAAAGGTAGCCGATATGGGTATCAAATGAAAGGTCTTGATGAGAACTTTTCAAAACAGGTCTTAATTTGGCAAAATTTGCTTCGAGGGGCGCACAGGGAGGGGAAATACACGAAAAATTTGTGTCCCCCCCTCGCGATTGGACACCTGTAATCCGACAAATCTGAAAAAATCAGGGATGTAGGCCTTGGTGTGTACAACAACAACAAATACGTTAGAAGTTGTAATTCACTCAACTTTGTTAGTAATAGTATGATTTATCGATTTTATGTTTTCTTGAATAAAATCTTAACGGTACCCTTAAATTCAATGAAATTCAGCACGTTTCATAAAGATTGTACCATATTCAGCGAAGTTATAGCGGTTTGAATTTTCCTGTATTACTATGGAACAATATGCGCTGCATTTATTACTATGGCCATGGAACAACATGCGCTTTTTACCGACTCAGACACTACAGTTTTGCTAGGATTTGCATGAAAATTTCAGGAATGATAGGTGTCATGTATATCTTTGAGAATTGATTCAGCCAGTGGTATCAGTAATCGTAAAACTAAATGGTGGCTGTTTGAAATACGAAGATTGAATAATTTTGAGTTATTTTTTCCCAACTTCAACGTTTAACGTGCATGCTTTGAACACTTGATTCAATTGAATGAATGACTGGAAATGAGTACCTACAATTAATGCTCATGAGTGAAACAAGTCAAGAAGGTGGGAGAGAGCTCCTAGCAAAAGGGTTTTGTAACCATTCTAGGATTCGAAAAAAAAGGCCATGAATCGATGATTTCGGCACAGGAGAGTGGCCCCTGAAAAAAACAATTCATCAAACGTAGCCGATATGAGTATGAAATGAAAGTTTTCGTGGGAGCTTTTCAAAACAGTTGTTAAACTGTCAGTTTTTGCTTCAGTGGAGGCACAGGGGGGAAATACATGGAAAATGTGTTTCCTCCGTCGCGGATGGACATCTGAAAAAATTATCAAGGGAGATATTTATGAGTATAAAAATACCAAAAACCTCAGAAGTCGAAATTCGTTCAACTTTGTTAAAAATAGTATGATCTTCGCATGTCTTTGACATGTTTCTTGATTTGATTCGATCTGGTGACTGCATTTTGTAAATTGAACACAAAACCCTTCTGACACGAGCGTAGGTCTGTTTACCCAACTTGTATAAGAATATTTGTGCGGGATAAAAATTTATACTTGTTGCTAGTCGATTTTATATGTTTTCATAGAAATGTATTAAAGATATCGAGATACTATCCCACTGGATATACAGTATTACTTTTACGGATATTCGGTACGTGCATTAATGTGATGGTGGTAATACAGGCTACATAGCGTGAAAAGGGGAATTCCAGGAATTGGAAATACATGCGCCAAAAAGGGCAGATAACCAAGAGAAAAGTCCTGATCGAGAAGCGGGACAACCATCAAAACTCCATAATACGTGTGGACTTTAATGCTCTCCTCATAGGTGGGAGGTCTTTAACGAGAACAAGGGTCACAGAAAGAGAAAAATTGAAAACTGCAGTGGAGGACTATCTCAGGAGAACATACGTGGAGTAAAAGTTAATTAGAGGAACAATTTACGCTAATTACATTCTAATTACATTTTTGCTGGAAGTTGCCGCAATATCGTTCAATAGACCCCCAGCGTAAATATACGACTGTATTATATCGTGAGTACTTTGAAAAAGGGTTTTCTTATCATTTTCTTAATTAGAATTGAAGTTAAATAGCAAGAATTGTGGTATGATTTATAGAGCGTGCCGTAATAATAGCTTTAACGTGAATTTTAAAAATTAAAGAAGTGTAGTCAATTATTTTGCTGATTTGATATTCGCAGGTCAAATTTCTTTTTTCTTGAAAAAAAGGTAAAGTGATTTGTTTTATTTCAACCATGTGATTGAAAATAAGTGTGAAATTTTTTTGGTTGATAGTAACATATTTAGAGAGCATTAAGTTCGGGTTTTCTTTTCTTTCTCGGCGAAAATTTATTAACCGTGAGTTGATGGGGAAGGTGAAAAGATTTATCCACATAGCCGGTAGAGATCCAAAGGAAGTGTGTGGTACTCCACGACGCATCTGCGAGGGTTAGCCAACGCTCCATACTGGCCATTATCTTTACACCTGCAGGTTGCCATGAGAACCTTGTGAAGTATCGCGTAACAAATACAATTGATTATAATGAATTTTTTTGTCGTACCACTGATTATCCTAAAAAAAATTATTTTTTCGACCAAAATAGTTCTAAGGATTGCACAAAATTTGATTCTTGGAGCATTGTTTCTTAAATAAATTTGCAGAGAAGTGCGGATGGATGGACAAACGAATGGATAGGGCACAAAATTTGTAGGTTAATTCATTTGTTTTATAAAATCCTAAAAATAGTAAAGGAACATATGACACAAAAAACGTTATTACTGAGGCTCCAGCGACCAAACTAACTTACCGGAAGCCACTCGTTCGGTTCACCAATCCTCCAAAAGGTAGTCCAAATGAGAAAACGACTGTCTGGAGCAAAATGATCACCTTGAAACGTTTTGGTCATTGCCGCCACCTTGCTGCGGAAGTCACCTTTTCAACACCCTACAATGAAGTACGATTCAAAATATTACCACCGCCACACAAAACTCACAGTTTCCCGCACTGGGGCAACCGAAATTAATGCCCACCTCATCTCTTAGCACCAGCAACACGAGATAGGAATGAAACCACACTACAGTTGACTGCACCGGCCAAATACTAGACCTTAATTAATTCCCGATCCACACTTTTAACAAGCTGAAAATGAATGTAATGTACTATTATATGATTGCAGTAAAAGGAAATCTAATTGTTTTAAACAATCTCTTCCAACACAAATTTTTTCTGATAAAAATGCAAACTACTTACATATGTTTATTTCCTACTCTACCAAGGGGCCCTTTTCTTTCACTTCTTAATATAGCCACCGCCGGGTCTCAGTCGTCTCGTACTAATTCCTCCATCAAACGACAGGTTTTTTTCCAATTTGAAAAAAGATGCCCTCGCCGTATACCACTCCGTTTTATTCCTACGCCAGTTGATGGAAAACTCTCAAAAGTGAAAGTGCGCCAACGTTCTCGGGCTTAAATAACCCCCGGTTAACGTTTTCTTCCCGTCCACCGAGAAAATCATGTTTTAGGGTGCATCAACCTTCAGAAGTGTTTTTTTCCATTCATCAGAGTAGTTCCCCTTGCTTCGATTTCACTCACAACGAGTTCCACTCTATGGCGATCATTGTGGGAATAAAGTGCATTACAAGCTGAATGCGCTGAATTCATTTGGCTGATAGTTCAAACTGTGAGTAATGTTTATTTACATCTCGACGCGGGATGAGGATTCTGTCGATAACCCTCGCATTTCCCTTTTTTCGAGCCGAGACGCTAGTATCTCTCAGTTTTCCTCATCTTTGCCGGTAGTTATATCGCCGTACCTGAGCGTGGTGTATCGTGCATGTTATCTATCCACCAGTTCCACGTAATTTGCTTATCGAATCTCTCATCGGAAATGTAGTGATTTTGTGTTGCTGTGATGGATATTAGTGAATTTGTGCGGAGAAAGTGAATGGCTTGCTTTGGCATTATGTCGCTAGCTAGTCAGGTGAGGAGGTTAGATATTCAGTAGTTGAATCCGTGTTTCATCACGATAAAAATCATCATCGCGGAATAATTGACAACAAAGTCCTCATTTGTGGATGCTTAACTAAAATTAATTCGTCATCGCAAGTCATTTCTGTCTTGATAAAATTCCATCACTGATTGACGGACAACGAAAATATATGCCTTTACATGCTAGGTATTTATTTTTTGATGGATCGGTTTCTTTGCGTTCAACGTTTCTCGCTGCTGCTTCTTTTAATTTACGTTTTGCCTTGAGTTCGTCTTTTATTGTGCTTTAATTGCTGCCAATGAAGTGTTAAATTCGCGAGTGTCTTCCTTCTGTATGCGTGCCATTGCTGCCTCGAGTTCGCGCTTTACTTGTGCTTTAATTGCTGCCGATGAAGTATTAAATTTACGAGTGTCTTTCTTCTGTATGCGTACCATTGCTACCTCAGTAGCAGTACTTCCTCGTTGGTGGCTTGTATGCTTCTCTACTGGACCAGCGTGAGTGTGAAGATGTTTGCGGTAGTGGAGCATTAAGTTTGTGTCCTTGGCCGGAAGCTAAGTGGCTGCACAGCTGATAGGAATGTCGACTTTAATGACAGCCTCACGTTTATATCCGCACTCAAAATCGTTTCTATGTAAATTTCGAAAGCACTCAGGCTATAATTTAAATTAATCGAATCATATACCGCATCAAAATTTATTTAGAGACTATGTCAGAAAGTAGAAGCAAAGAAAACACCATAAGCAGTAGGAAAACTTGATTTGGAAAATGATATAAACACCCGCAAAATTATCGCAAAAACCACGAACATCTCTTGTCGCATGCTGGGGACAACGATTCAAATTCCAGATTTCCTCAAAGTCAAAGTCCAAAGCGCTTTATTTAATACCAATCGTTATAAATTTTTGAAATAACGTAAAGCAAATTCCAAACAATAAAACTATAAAAAACTTAATAGCCCGAATGGCTCTCTAAATTTATACGTTATCAGTTAAACACATTTAATGAAAAAAATACACTAGCAAATTTAAATTAATAATGATTATTACATATTTTTTGGTTCAATTGGAAAAAGGAGAAAAAAACAACCAGAATTATTCAAAAATTACTTATATTACTAACACAACAATGGACTTATATCCTATACCTAATATGTTACACACTTATTCTAAATAAGTTCAATAAAAAAAAAAACCCTTACCTTATATTGCAACCTATACCTAATTTATAATACAAATAAACAACAACACTGGATGTAGCAATAATGAGATGAATCTAAAAAACTGAGTAACGAGAAAAAGCACAAAAACAGAAAATAAACACGAATAATTTAGACATTGTCATTCAGCCACCAATACCTAGATTGCTCCATCTCAGCTCGACCAGCCTCAACGAACCTAGCAAATGAGTGAACTCAAATTCGGAGGATATTTTATCTTCTTATCGGTGGCCCGCCTATATATGGGATATATGACTGGGACGCCGTCAGAATCAAAAACGTATCAATTCATGTCCATGTCTGGAGAAATGAAGCCAGTAGCGAGGCAAGTCGCTATATACCCGTCTGTAGGGTGGAACGGCTGTGAAATCCAAGGGTTTTTGACTCACAGTTACAGATCTTGCGATATGATTCCGAAAAAGCTTCAATATGAAGATATCGACTCTTGTCACTTGAGCGGTTTGATAAATTTTTCTATTCGATATATAGTGCTTCCAATCCGTCTCAGGCTTTCTGTACAAACCAGTACATGCACGAAGACATTTCCTTTCGAAAACTCTTAATCTTTCCATTGTACTAGCACTCTGGTTGTACCAAATCTGGCATCCGTATCTCAAAACTGGTCTAACCAGTGTCTTGTAACAAATAACTTTGACTTTTTGATCAATGTATCTGGAATGAAAGAGCTTTCGAAGGGCCGTGACTACTTTAAGTGCCTTACTGAGCATGATTTTCACATGTTCAGTATAGTACAGATACTGATCGAGATGAACACCGAGGTATCGAACACAGGATTTATGTGGAACCCGTTCTGAACTACCCTCATCAGCAATAATGTGAAAATGTTTCAGGTCTTGACTGGCCCCCTGCAGCGATCTCCGAACCAAAATTGTTTCGCACTTCTGCGCATTGGTTTTCATTCGCCAATTGTCAGTGTAGAGCTGCACATCATAAAACATTTTTTGAAGATTGCTCTGAACTATTGTAGCTTTCGGTCTGCCGTATAGATGATCAGATCATCAGCAAACGCTACCAATGATCGCGTTGGCGAGACATTAAAGTCAAAGCTGTTCAATAGCTTGCGAATGAATATTGAAAAAAGCAGGGGCGCAGTAACTGTTCCCTGCTGTAGACCATTCAAGACCTTGAATTCGCGCATTGTTGTCAAATTTCCATCAGTTACAACAAACGATTTCCCGTATAACATATTACACATCATGGCGACAAGGTGTCTGGGGAACCTGTCCTGAAGAAGTTTGAAAACTAGTCCATCTAGCCACACCGTATCGAAAGCTTTCTCCATATCAATGAGACATGCTCCAACACATTCTTTGTTGTTTAGTTTCCAACAAATGTCTGAGGTTACTTTCGTTACTGCATGTATGGTCGAATGGCTGGCACGAAAACCAAATTGGCAATTCGGGATCAACTCATATTCCTCAATGTGGGCGTTTAATGCTCTGTTGAGTATCACTTCAAACACCTTGCTGATGTTAGGCAGCAAGCCGATTGGGCGATAGCTTTTCGCGCATGAAGATTCTTTTCCTTTCTTCAAGATCGGAAATACCTTAGCCTTTTTCCACTCATTTGGGAAATATGAATTGCTCAACATGTTGTTGAACAATATGCAATAGTTCCTAATAGCAACCTCAGGCAAATGTCGGAGAACTACATTTGGAATACCATCAGTACCACATGATTTCTTGTTGTTTATCTTGCGAAATATGAAACACAAGTCTTCATAGCTGACAAAATAATCAATAAGATTCAAGCTCGGTATGAGGTCAGATGTTAACGTTTCATCGAAATGAAGAATTGATTGGCCGTTCAGGCTTGATTTGAAGTCGGAAACTTTTGCTTCAACGACCTCCGAAAATATTTCATTCCCTCTCTCAGGGTTTGGCAGATGAACCAATTCAAAATGTGTTCCCATCAGGGCAAGTTTCTACAATCCATCACATATAATCCTGTTTCCATTTCTATCCGGAGTCGTACTATCAATTCCGATACCAGCCCTATCGAGAAGATTTATCTCATCACTAGCGACTTCAAGATTCGAGACTTCCTGCGGAATGTGCTATTCACTTTCGCGAAAACGCCATCTGGGTTCTGTGGGCTAGTACCCCTCGGTTTTTCCGCCCATTGATTGATGACCTCACTTTTGAAATATGACCGGATTAAGTTCCGGACATTCTTCAGATGTAACTTCAACAAAGCCAACGAGGGATGGTTGTAGTCCAAAAATCGTCGATAAATATTGTTGACGTGGATGAGAAGAGGCTTTTCAATCTTTTCAACCTTGCGATGGTTGGTGTTTCATATCGTTCCATATTGTTTCGATGTTTAATCTTGGGAACAACTTTCTCAATCGTTTCCAACGTCAGCTTCTCTAACTTCGACAAATAGAGATCTATTTCATCGTCCGTTAGATTCCTGTTATTAGGAACCGTTGAGCAAGCGTTGCCATCATCAAAAGGAGGACATTGCTTCTGGTACTCCCGATTAAACTTCTTTTGAAACTTTCCCCAGTCTGTTTTTTTGAAATTCAACCGATGGTTTTCATGTTGAACTGGAATGAGGAAGAAATCATCCCTTTGATGATTGATTTCCATTACGATTGCGTTATGGTCGCTATCGTTAGGAAGCACCTGCAGTTTCCGTTGAGGACTATTAAAGCTGAATTCAAGTCTTGCGTCAGCAATGCAGAGGTCCAAATATGAGTTTGTCCTAGGGTATATTGGGAACTCTGACCCATATAAGTTGCACCTGTATTCAATTTGGTTCTCTGTTATCCATGATTTCAGAAATCTTGGATTATTAGTGGCGTTTAGCCATGATGTATGCTTGGCATTCAGGCCACCAGCAAGAATGTAATATTCATGCAGCCTATTCAATTCGAGTCTTTCAAACAAGGAATTGAGTTCCTCCTTGAACTTGAGAACATTTTGACCAGTTGCATAGGCAGAGATAACAAAGAGGTTATCCCCACCTGGCAGTGAAATTTTGATGACGGACACTTAAAGAAATTCAATTTTTGAATTCGACTTTTTCAATATTTTGGAAACAATAGGGTCTTTTAACCAATATCCCGGTGCCACCTCCCCCATCACCTTTTACCCTATCGTTTCTTACGAATGCAAAATCTTTGAATTCCATGGAAGCCATGAATTGAGGTGGATTCCAGTGAGATGTATGATGTCAGGCTTTTGCTTAACAATCACTTCAAGGTGATAATCACGTCTATGTATAGCAACGATAGAGTTGACGTTGATCGATATGAGGCGAAGCCTATCCATAAGAATATGACTGGATGACAAGTTATTATTAGGCATTTGAAAGACCTAAACGCTGAAAAGCAAAGTTAATTTTTGAATCTTGTTTGTCGATTCTCTCCGATAAAGAATTAAGTTGCTGGTAAATTTTGAGGAGCAGCTCATTATTGCCACTTACATTATTTACATTATTTCCAGCATTTTCTGCTGGTCCTCTAGCGGCGAGTGCAAATGATACTCCGGGCTTGACGAAGTTGGAAGGTATGATATTACGGTGTGCTTGTGTTTGCTTTGGAGCAAATTTAACTTTTACATCTTGATATCGGGAGCATCCTCGATATGATGCTGGGTGACCAAAAACACCGCAGTTAACGCAGTATAATTATAATTTTTCTTTAGGCTCCGTCTGAGCGAATTTGCACTCACCGGGAGCATGAACGTCTTTGCACTTAACGCAACGATAGTGCATGGCACAATTGGCAGCCGAATGTCCAAATCTTTGACGCCGGTAACACTGGTTGACTTCTCTTTTCTGGAGGCGTTCCCACCTCACCACTCTGAAATTCAAGTACCTTATTTGTTGAAGGGCACTTGGACTGCTCTTATTTGCAATTTTTACCAAGTAAAGTGGTAAATTCTTCCTTTCTATGGTCGACCTTCTTGTCGCAAAGGCTTTGAACGAAACAAAATCAATATCTGGTGCAACCTCCTTGAGCACCTGAAGAAGATCGACCGTATCCTCTCCGCTGTCCACACCCCTCAACAAGAAGGTCTGATTCTTTTCATTTTTTGGGGTATAGGTGAAGTGTGGAACCTCCCCAGAAACCAGCGCATCTTTAGCTGACTTAAAATCAACCAGTGATTTTGTCCTTATAGTTAATTTTTCGGCATTAACTCTTTTGATTTCGAAATTGGCCAATTTATTTTCGGCTGCCAATAGCCGAACCATATCTTTCCCGGTTTGTCCGAGCACGTTGACTGGCGAAACTTTTTCTATCTTGTTCGAAACTTTTTCAGAGGAACCAGCAGAACTGCGGGCTGGTTTTTTCTCCTTATTTTTTTTCTTTAAATATTCAATAAAATTAACGTCATTATCTTGATTAAAATTACCTCCGATGTTTTCTTCGATTTCCATATCTTTGGGTGATCCCTACAGCGCTGCAAAATAGTTTTGGCTCTCCTTGGTGCCACCAGCACTTAGAACTTCTTCTGGAATTGCTTGCTTTATACTTTTCTTCGGCTTTGTTACCTGTTGCCATTGATTTTGTGGCTGCGTCTTTTGAGGCTTCATCCCTTTCTTGAAGAGATCCTTGAGAGACTGTATCTTTTGCCTTAGTTCATCATTTTCTTTCTGCAATTTGGCCATTTGTTGATTGTCCGCTATTATTTGCAGCTTGCACCCTCCATCTGCGGAGTTTTCTTCGTTATGTTTTCTTTTGGTGATTATCGCCAGCTTCGTATTCGTCATTTCCCCAGGTTTCCCCAACGGTGGGAATCCGTCGGGCTCCTCCATACCAGCGGCGAAATTTTCTTTGGTAATTTGTTTTTCGTTTCCAATCGAAGTAGAAATATTCGATAGAAATTTCCTGAGTCGATTACTTCGACAATATAAGATTTTTTCCGATAAAAATTAACTTCGGACTAAAGTTTTTAAAAAATTAATTTAATTTGTGAAAACTTTTGACAGGAGCGATTTTAAAGACGTCTATAGGCAAAGACTACTACGATCCAATTTCCAGATTTCCTCCCATCATTGCAAGTTATTTGGTTTACGACGCGATTTTGATTGCTTCGAAGGGTTATATATTTTGTGATGCCGCATATGTTGAATGAATGTCGACAGTTTCCGCTCCCATGTGATCTAGTCGTAGTGCCGTTAATTTTTTTGTATTTAGTTTCGAGCTTGCGTGGGTCCTTGATGCTTTCGGCGCTTTCTACTGCTGGTGTTGTCCATAATGTGGCATGTGAATCAGAAGCGATCCAGCTATTTAAGTTTAGTTACATAAAGTTAAAAGACAAAAAGTATTATGTGGGTTGCTTTCCGTAATCTCACAAGTAGTTATTTTATGAATTAAAATCAAAATTTCCTACTGTTGGCTACATTATGAAATTATCACAAAAGTTGATAATCACGTACGGTAGTGTTCGAGGTGAGCACACCTATGAAACTTCAATGTTCACTCGCTACAACCTCGCACTAAAATTATAAGCTCAGGACGATTCAGTGGCCAATAACGGAAAACTCATCCACTGAACAAAATAATTTGTATTTCGTCAAAAGTTAAACAATGTGAATGTAAGTGCACTCATATTATTGTACTATTTTGCGACAAGTACTCATCAGTGCATCCTGCTCATATCAAGTAAATTCAAGAATTTCTATTAAAAACTAAATTTACAATTACAGACAATATTTCCGGCTGATAGCAAAGAAAATCGTTTCATCTTAATTTTTCAAGCTATCTGATTCAGAACCGCAAAGAAAGAATAAGTTGCTTTGAGAACCTGCAAAGAAGACATTACTAGACCTCAAATTTTAACTCTATCGAAAGCCAACTACCGTCAACCAAGTCTGTAGAGACACGGGAGCGATGCCACCAGCCCATATTATCCACGATTTTTGAGTGTGCTGCATGAAAATTATCAGGACTTTCCGAAATTTGATATCCTGATCCATCCAATTGCATGAGTACAACGCTGTTGTAAAATCACTGCTCTCTTTTATTAACTCACTGCCACAATATGAGCAAAGAGATATTTCCATTATCATGCAAACAAAATAAATGAATAAAAAGAATGATTCCAAGAATTGATCCTTGATAAAAATGAAATAGAACGCTGACATCCCAAGAATACACTGAGTGAATATGAATTGCAGTAGCATGATTCGATAGCTGATATCTTGACTTATGTTGTAGCAACTAGAAATATGGAGCTTAAAATTATGCAGATTCCATTAAGGACTCAAATTACCTTAAACACGTTTCATGATCCTTAATGCATTCAATCAGAGCCTGAAAGTTTTGAGCTTTTGATATTTCAGTGTTGAATCCAATTCTTACTAGCCGCATCCCCAATATTTTCAAATGTCCTTTAAGCACCCAAAAAAGTAACCCTAGATACGTGTCACCTATGAAGCCTAAGTATATCTGCATGACTACTCCCACCATTTGATAGGAATACGCTGCTTGAAAGCCAATTGTAGAATTAGTAGTGTCCCAAGGAAACCATGGGTGATGCGATTGCTCCTTTGAAAATATATTTGAAAGTATGCAAAGAACCCCACATGAACCGTACATGCAAGCAAAGCTTAAAAGAAACCAGCGACCACCTTTAACAATTTTTTTCAGATAAACTTGTTCTTCTGCTGACTGAACGCGGTTATCCAATTTATGAAATAGCTCAAACATTCGATAAATTTGCTTCCTCTTTACGAAAATATTCAGTATTTTTGATGCAATCATTATCTGACAAGATGTTTGGGATAAACTTGAAATTAAGATTAATTTCGAATCCAAGTAAAACAAATTAATGACCAGAGCAAGCGGAAAGTAAAATGCAATGTAATAGTTCACTAACGCCATAATGTAATATATTATTGCAAAGCGAGTTGGAGGAATGAATCCAAATAGTTGCAAAGTCAGTTTCACAAAACTAAGAGCAAATTTGCTGGAGTCACTTTCTTCCCAGGAACGAATGCTTAACATATTTTACTTTACTTTTAGAGGCTCCTGGAATAACTAACAATCTACATCCATCTCAAAGCATTTATACACTTTTTCAATGCCATCTAAAGGACTTAATTAATAAGGCTAGTTCCAGTTTTCCTCAACCACAAAGCGTAGAAACGGCTGCCTTTGTAATAGATTTTCGACCGCATGTGAGTATAGTTCTCACAATTTTAATTATAACTTCATTATGGGATTCAGTTTATTCTATTTGTATACCTTCGAGTTTGTTTTATATTAATCAATCATACTTGAGAGTGTTGCATTTTTTTTTTAACTTCTTTCTTAGGACTCTATCTGAGCTTGCATCTTGCAAAATACATAAAAATTTAGTAATATAAAAAATAAGTTTGCCTATTAATCGTGAAATCGTGCAATTATTTCACTTGAAATGTTTATTACGCTTTAGTCCTCTACAATATAAATAACACATTGTCAAGGCAAGAGGATGTTCCTATCAGAAGGGGCTCGTTTTCAAACTATAAAATGTTGACTTTTATCATTAGCCATTCATGTATTGTTCTATGAATTTTAATCAGTGAAATGAGAAATATTTTAATCCCAAATCAACAAACATTCAAATAACATGTACATTACTTGGTTAAAGGGACTAAACTGAAGAAAACATTTACTTATACTCCAATTTCGTTCTCTTATTACTAATGCCATTGATTGAAAGACTCCTTATAAACATTCCTGATATACATTGTTTCCTAAAATTAGTGCAAAAATCTTCATGAAACTGTACTGCTAGGTTTGTTAGGAAGCGCATATCCTAGCATCTAAGTATTTTTGTAGTTGCAATGCAAGAAAATTCTAATTATTTTAGCCCTTGTGCAACATTATGGCCTAGCCAGGTCAAAGTAACTAAAGGGTGGTCCAAACAAAACGTACAATGTTAATTGTAAATAAAGTAGAAAGTTTTCAGGGAATTATGTTAATATTTGTTATTGTAATAGAAGAATCTATGACAATTATGTGTAAAACAAAATATTGCCCAAATGCTCGCCATGGTTACGGTGGCATATAATCTATCCGATGGTCCATACTTTCAATGATTCTGAGACATAATTGAGGTTCTATGTCACTAATGTGCTGAATTATTTCATCCTTTAGCTTTTGAATTGTTCTTGGCTTATCGACGTACACTTTTTTATTTTAAATATCCCCAGAGAAAGAAGCCCAACGGTGTCAAATCACTTGATCATGGTGGCCAATTAACATCGCCACAATGTGAGATAACACGGCTATTGAATTCGTTGGCTGTGTGGCAAGTGGCAGCATCCTGTTGCCACCACATATCGTTCAGGTCCATGGCTTCAATTTCTGGCCACAAGAATTCTGTTAATATCTCGCAATAGCGAACACCATTCGCGGTAAGTGCTTGGCCGTCCTCATTTTCGAACAAGTACGGCCCGAAGACACCGACAGCCAATAAACCGCACCAAACAGTCACTTTTTGTGGATGCATTTGCTTTTCAACAATCACTCGTGGATTTTCATTTGCCTAAATGTGGCGATTCTGCTTGCCAACGAATCCACTGAGGTGAAAGTGTGCCTCGTCACTGAAGATGATTTTCTTCTTCGCTGTTCGGCGTGTTGGCGTGTTGTCCATGGCTTCAATTTCTGGCCACAAGAATTCTGTTAATATCTCGCAATAGCGAACACCATTCGCGGTAAGTGCTTGGCCGTCCTCATTTTCGAACAAGTACGGCCCGAAGACACCGACAGCCAATAAACCGCACCAAACAGTCACTTTTTGTGGATGCATTTGCTTTTCAACAATCACTCGTGGATTTTCATTTGCCTAAATGTGGCGATTCTGCTTGCCAACGAATCCACTGAGGTGAAAGTGTGCCTCGTCACTGAAGATGATTTTCTTCTTCGCTGTTCGGCGTGTTGGCGATGCTTGAAATGGTCAGTAGGCTTCAGCTTTTAAGTCAATTGAACCTTGTAAGCGGGGAAATTCAAACCTTTATTCAAAATTCACATCAATGATGTTCGTGAGATGTTCAACTGTTGGGCACGACGAGTCAAGGTTGACGGCTCTTCTGCCACACTATTGCAAACAACAGTAATGCTCCCCGCAGAACGAACTTGGCGGGCACGCACAGGTGTTTTCACAGTTCCCACAGACCCAGTTTGCTCAAATTTGTGCACAATTCTCCCAATCGTGGACAAACTTGGTCGATTATGCTGACCAAAAAAATCACGAAGTGCACGAAATGCATTTTGATTTGGATGCCCGTTTTCGTTAAAGGCTTCAATAACCTTAACGCGCTGCTCAATTGTGTACCTCTCCATTGTTGAATCTTCGAACACTGAAACAAAGAAATGTCAAATTAAGCTGGGTGAAAAATTTGACGTTAAGGTGTGACTCACAATTAACATCGTATATTACAGTTGGACCACCCATTATGTATATATATACATCGTTCAATAAGTCCTGAGACTAACAACGAAAACAAAATTTCTTTTCAAAAATCATTTTTATTCATCGATATAACCTCCTTTTAGGGCGATACAATCTTTCCAACGCCTTTCCAACATTTCTATAGCATGCTTACAGAAGGATTTATCCTTTGCTTTAAAATAGGCTTCAGTTTCGGCAATGACCTCCTCATTCGAGCCAATTTTTTTTTCCCTGGAGCATTTTTTTGAGAACAGCAAATCGCGCAAAATCTGGCGAATACGGGGGGTGGGGAATCAAATCAAAGCCCAATTCGTTTAATTTTGCCATTGTCTACTCGTTGCTATTTTTGTTCCACTGAAAGCAATCGCGGCACCCACTTGGAAAAAACATTTTTCATGCTCAATTTTTCATGAAGGATTGTAAATACGCTTCCAGATCATATCTGTGTCATTTCTGCGATCTCCCGGACCTTCACTTTGCATTTATTCATTACAATTTTTAACACTTCACTCACATTTTTCTGTATAACGGCTTCCAATGGCCTACCCGAACGTTCCGCATCGTTTGTATCCATACGACCACGTTTAAACTCAGCACACCAACGACAAATCATTGGTTTCGATGGAGAGGAGTCTGGGTAATGTTCTTCAAGCCACTGCTGGGCTTCTACGGTGTTTTTACCCATTAAAAAACAATGTTATATCAACACGCGAAACTCGCTTTTTTAGATTTTTCAAACAAATTACAAAGTGACTTTACTCTAACCTCGATAACTCTGGTGTCTGTGATCCGATCGACGAGAAATTTTTACAAGTTTCATGTAAAAGTTTGGACTCTATGGAGTTTGGTACTACTAGCACCATTTCTGGGTTAGTCTCGAGACTTATTGAACGATGGGTTATATATATATATATATATATATATATATATATATATATATATATATATATATATATATATATATATATATATATATATATATATATATATATATATATATATATACATATAGAGTTATCGTTTTTACGCTTGGGAAAGTAAAGCTAAAGAAAACACATAAAATATTCAGATGGAAACAAAATTTTTTATTCAACATAAAGACTAAACCTTGCTATTATACGTGAAACACAATATTATTTAAATGTCCTCCACGGGACCTCTTACAGGCCGCAATCCTTTTGAGGTAATTTTCAATGACTTTTCAGCACATTTCCGGCAATATCTCGGCCATAACTTCACGAATATTGGTTTTCAAGTGCTCAAGATTTTGAAAATTGTTCGTGTAAACACGGTCTTTTGCATAGCCCCATAAATAGAAATCCAAAGGTGTTAGATCGCAGGATCTTGCGGGCCAATTAACATCACTCAATCTCGAAATTATGCGTCCTAGAAATTTCTCTTGCAAAAGTGCTTGATTAGCCTGCGTTGTGTGGCTTGTGGCTCCGTCCTGTTTGAACCACATGTTCATAATCTTCGATTTCTCTCCAAAAATAATCGGTTAGCATCCGTTCATACCGGTCAGAATTGACTGTCATGGCTCTTCCTTGATCGTTTTCAAAAAAATACGGGCCAATAACACCACCAGACCATAATGCACACCAAACGGTCACTTTTTCCGGATGCAAAGGCCTTTCTGCAATCACCTGAGGATTTTGAGAGCCCCGTATACGGGAATTCTGTTTATTTACATAACCACTGAGCGAAAAATGGGCCTAATCACTAAAAAATATTTTGTTCGAAAAATCGTTATCAATGGCTTGTGGTTCAATCACCCAATTTGCATGCATCCTGCATTGTGTTTGGTCTTGAGGCTTGAGTTCTTGAGTGAATTGGATTTTGTATGGATGGAGATGCAAATCCAAATGCAAAATTTGCCACAATGAGCCGCAAGACAAGCCCAAGTGTTGAGCACGTCGAGGAATCGACGAATTCGGGTATTCCTCCACACTTTGAGCAACGACAGTGACATTTTCAGCAGAACGAATGTTGCGATGATGCACAGGCCTTGCAATATCAACAACCGATCAAATTTTCTCACTGTGTTCGAAATTGTTTGCTGTGTAGGTCGATTATGTCGACCTTAATCGGCACGTAAGGCCCTAAATGTTGATACAGCAGAATCACCATTTTTATAATGGAATTTAATAATTTTAACGCGTTTTCAAACTGCTAAACCATCTATATTTCCAAATGGCAAACCTTCAACTGAAAAAAAGCATGCTTTGGATGACATTTAATTCTGACAGATGTCAAATGGCAGGGTTATTCTTTCCTACCATGAAATGGATAACCCTGTATATGAGATGATGGTTCAAATATGATCGAGACAAACGCTGTAGATGGCGCGCATGTATGTTTTGAAGGTCACGGCATGAGTATGTGATAGCTAAATCCCTTACAAACTGTTCGTTTTTTAGTGTGAGAAGGCGTTTAAAACACGAACATTTTTCTGCGTTTGCGAAATCACTTCCATAGTAAGTGCTTGAGTAGGGCTACTGCGTTTAAATGGGCCAAATCATTCAAAGATGGTCACGAAACCGTCGAGGATTAGCTGCATGATTGTCGACCGCGATCACACCAGACAACATGTGCCGCGTAGAACAACTCATTTTGGAGGACCGTAGGACGAATGTTAGAGACATTTCGGCTGAACTCGGCTTCAATACTGGTAGAATAGAGTCTATCATCCACGAACACCTTCAATATCACAAAATAACGGCACGATGCGTTCCTAAACTTTTGAACTTTGAGCAATTATTTACGCGGTTGGAAGTTTTTCGCAGCTTGCTGACGCGATAAGAGGTGGAGGGGGACGTTTTTAACGTGAATCTTCACTACAGACAAGACATGGGTACACTATTACACTCCCAAAAGCAAGGTGTCGAAGCGAAAATAACCGGGTCCTCGGGTAAGGTTATGTGTACTGTGCTCTGGAACCGGCGGGGTGTGCTGTTTGATGATTTCCTGTAAACGCAACATTCCATCAATGCTGAATACTACTCTAATCTTCTAAAAACACACGTGAAACTTGCTTATCACTCGAAACGAAGGAGAATTTCAGCACGAAGTGCGATTCTTCTCCATCCATGACATTCAAAACATACAAGCGATAGTGCGTTTGTCTTTATATATATATATATATATATATATATATATATATATATATATATATATATATATATATATATATATATATATACATATCATACCCTAGGTAGCTCAAGGGGTAGAGTGAGGGACTTTCACCGGGGGATACCGAGTTTAAATCCCATGCACGACTTTTTCACCACTAAAAAGTCTGTCCATCTAGCTAGGGTAGATTGTCTATAGGGAAATGGCTATTCCAATGGACCCGTCCGCACACGCAATGAGACAGCATGGTAAGATATGTCTCGCCCCTCGCAAATGCCATCTTAAAATGTGCAAAGGAACTAGACGGACCAAGAACAGGAACTAGACATCACAAACTATCTAGCCAAACTAAGGCACTACTAAAGAAAAGACGAGAAATGAAATCAACTTTAAACATCCAGAGAATCGAGTATACGGAAGTTTGTAAAACAATCAAGAAGAAGATAACCGAAGACATCACCAGGTTCAACGAAAAATTAGTAGAACATGCCATTGAGAACAACAACAGCATAAAGAAAGTAAAACAAGCACTTATAATTGGCAAAAAACAGTTGATAGCACTTAAACAAGGAAACACCATAGTGACAGATAGGATAGGAATAATAGAAATCGTAACGGAATTCTAAAGCGATCCATACAAGTCCCCAGAAGTAGCTCCGAACTATATAACAACAACACCTTAGACAGTAGATAAACCTTTCGCTGAAGTCAATACAGATGAAGTGGGATATGCGATCAATTCGATGAAAACAGCAGACAATGACGGCATAACCGCGGAACTGTTGAAATACGCGGGCAAATATACACCAATTGTCTCAGAAGTAGATACATACCTGAAGACTTGATCAGCGCAAACATTGTACTAATCCACAAAAAGGGCGATAAAGAAGATATCAAGAATTACAGTCCAATAAGTCTGCTACCTGTCTTCTATAAGGTATTCACGAAAATAATAAGCAATCGAATACAAACAGCCCTTGATGCTGAATAGCCACGGGAATAGGCTGGATTTAGAAGTAGATTCAGTACAATAGACCACATCCACACCTTGAGAGGAATCATGAGTAGGGCTTAAGAGTACGAACTACCCCTAGCACTGGCGTTCATAGACTTTGAAAAAGCCTTTGACTGGATATACCCTGAGGCGTTTATAAGAGCACTATACAATCAAGGTATAGATAAAACATACGTGGAAACGCCCTCAAACATCTACAGGAACGCCAGAGCAAAGATCAAAGTATTTGATGACACGCCGGAATTCCCCACACAAAAAGGCGTTAGACAAGGGGACACAATCTCTCCAAGGCTATTCAATGCCACCGTGGAAAACATCTTACGGGAACTAAAATGGGAAGAGACGGGCCTACAAATCGACGGAAAATGCATCAATCAATTAAGATTTGCTGACGATATAGTCATAATTGCTCAGAGCCAAGAAGAACTGCGACTTTTCCTAAATGAGCTTAGCGAAGCCAGCAAGAAAGTCGGCCTAAGAATAAACATAAGTAAAACTAAGGTTATGCCCAATGAACATCTCGGAGGTCTGATTGAAATAGCACTGAACAACACCAGACTAGAAACAGTAGAAGAATATATCTACCGAGGCCAGCTAGTACATAAATCCGGAGATATAACACCTGAAATTAATAGGCGAATCAAGCTGGCATGGAGTGCATTTGGCAGAAACTCCATCATCTTCAAATTTAGGATAAAACTCCACTTAAAGAAGGAAACGTTTGACCAATGTATCCTACCTATCATGACATACGGTTGTGAGACATGGACGTTAACAACAGAAGTCACACAGAAATTACAAGTGGCACAAAGAGCAATGGGAAGGTGCATGCTAGGCATCACTAAAAGAGACCATAAGACAATGACTTGGATAAGAGGAAGAACCAAAGTGACAGAGATAGTCCATAGAATTAAATCACTAAAATGGCAATGGGCCAGGCACATGGTAAGGCTAACTGGCAACAGATGTACTGCCAAGATTACACGGGATAAAAAGACCACGAGGAAGATCAAAAATATGGTGGGATCATGACATCAGGAAACTAGCGGGTTTCACCTGGACAAGGATAGCACAAAATAGGTACAACTGGAAAGAAATGAGAAATCAATACGTAAGGGAGGCTACACCATAATACACAAAGGTATGTATAATTGAACCAGCTGCAGATGATGATAATGGTGGTCCAAACAATACGCACGATGTTAATTTTAAATAAAACAAAAAGTTTGTAGAGAATTATGTTAATATGTTTTATTATATTAGAAGGATCTATGACAATTATGTGTGAAACAAAATATTGCCCAAATGCTTGCCACGGTTTCATTGGCGTTTAAGTAGTCGGTATACTGAATATCTTAAATAGAATTCGATGCTTAACAGCATGAAAAATGAAATAAGGATGAAAACTGGTATTTTCTTATTCAGTTGTATTTTAAATATTTTAGTTAATGGTCACTAATTATGGAACGATTTTTTCCCCTTTTTTAAAATTGAAGCTGACTCCAATTTGAATTATTTTAGAGATTGCGTGTAATTGTTTTGGAAACTTAAATCAGACAAATGCCGTTTATAATGCTGACCCAGAAATTATAGAAAACGTTATCAACTAACTTACAAATTTATATTCTCTTATTCTTGTGCAATAGTATCTATGCGACTGTATGAAATTTAAGGGTTATTGACGGGTGTCATAACTGATTATGCACAGCTTCAAAATTAAGGGCATAATTGATGAGAATGTTAATTTTGGGGAAGATATAATTGTCAGTTAAAATTATATATGAAATTAAAACAATTTACATTCATAAAATAAAAAAAATGAATTATAAGCAAGCAAGAATAATAGTAATATTTTATTATTTTTATTCAATGTTGAATGACCAAAATATCTCGAACATATCACGAAATTTAAACGCATTTGAATTTAATTCAAACATTTACCCACCAAACATACGATCAAAATGATATAGGCGCTACTCATGCAGTCTTTCTTAATTTCATATGGTAGTATTGATAGGTATGAACGTTCAAAGTTGAAAATACGTCATTTTTCTGAGCGCTTAAGTACAAAAATCATAATCAATAATATTATACAAATTGAATATAAAATTTCACCTTAAAATCACTTAATTTAAACAGAAAAATCTAATTAAAAGCTATCATGATATTAAAAAAAAAAGTTCAATAATCGAGAATAATGTTCTTCCTTTTTGGTAACCTAGTTTGAATTATAAATGACTGGTATTTCGCTATAGTATGTGTAAATTTAACTATATAATCTATTGGGCAAATCTTGCAAATTATCTACACTAGATGTACGGGCTTAGTGTTTTCTCCAACTTGCTCAACACTGAGAAAATGGGCGTTTTACTTGCAAGTATATTACTTTATAATTGAAAAAATGTAAAACCTCAATAAATTTATCAACATTCGAAAGGAACACCCTTATTGACATTGATTCCTTCCTAAACTAGTCCCAAAATGTCTATAAGTCCGCGACTTTTAGTAGCTAAAACAACATTGCTATGTTTAAACCAGTATACTGCCGAAACAATTTTGTTAATATTATTTGATCGCTCTAAAATCGGACACTTTTTCTTTCCGACTTCGATTTTTCTTACTGAGCAACGTTTTTGAAAGCCCTTTGTAATAAATAACATTGAATTACTTCACTTTCGCACGCTATACAATCTCCGTCAGTAGCAAGAACCACGAAATTTTTCTCATTTACATGACCCGTAAATGAACGCGGTGAATATGGAGGCGAGTTAATGTTCCATAACTTTAATTGGCCATCTGGACTTGCTGCAATTATTTCATGTGTATTGAGGAATTCCACGTATCATACAGCCTTTTCAGGTCCTTCGAACACACATATTGCACGACTCATATTTCGCAGATCATAGGAATGAACGTCATGATCTGTCATATTTACAAATCAAATTTAACACCGCAAACATTCGCCTTCACATCTAAGGTCACAATAGGGTGCTCACCCTCTGTTTCTGAGCTAGCCGAGCAACAAACACCTCCATCCTTGACGCGATTGCTCGTTGTTTGGTGGTCCAGATAACCCCACTTCTCTATGATGGTATTCGCTGACAAATACTCGTTTTTGCTTGCCATGCTCATCGGGGAGGACTGCAGGTCACTTTCACAGGCCGCACCAAAAATAGGTGGCGCTCCTTCAAACTGTAAGCCACGGGTTAGTTTCCGTACTGTAAATCTGGCAATTCGCCCATTCATTGCTCGCGCAAGAACACCTTTTTGTCGTAGTGGCATTGCGGATTCATGATATCGTGTCGACCAGTGGTCACACGTGGGAACTCCAAATGTAGCACTTACCTTTGGTTTAATAAAAAGTATAACTTCCACTACCTGACTTTTCTTTACATGTAAAATTAAAAATTCGGTGTACACTAGGCTCAGGCGATACACTACACTTCGGCCAAAGGGACACAAAAGAACTCCGCTCGTATTACATGACAGTCGGATTGGCGGCAACTTCTAATTTCCTCTCAGCTGTTAAAATGCGGTTCAATGTCAGCAAGTGGTTAAAAAGTCATGCCGAATGGTCGACGTCAATAACGACTTGCGAATTATTTGTCAGTGGCGTAGGGCTGATTCATTACACAGTCACTCTTTGTTAATGCATCGGCTTTTCAACAATCACTCGTGGATTCTCATTTTTAACGAATCTACTGAGGTGAAAGTGTTCCTCGTCGCTGAAGATGATTTTCTTTGTAAAGTCACCATTCCCTTCTGTCTGTTCAACCAACCGTTCGGCATATTGCCAACCCTTGAAATGGTCAGTAGGCTTCAGTTCTTGAGTCAATTGAACCTTGTTGACGTGTAAATTCAAATCTTTATTCGAAATTCGCATCAGTGATGTTTGTGAGATGTTCAATTCTTGGGCACGATGACGAGTCTGCTTGTCTGCCACACTATCGCGAACAACAGCAATGTTTTCCGCAGAACGAATTAAGCGAACATGCACAGGTGATTTCACATTTCCTACATATCCGTTTTGCTGAAATTTGCGCACGATTTTCCCGATTATGGAGACATTTGGTCGATTATGCTGACCGAAAAATTCACGAAGTGCACGAAATGCATTTTGATTTGGACGCCCATTTTCGTAAAATGCTTCAACAACCTTAACGCGCTGCTCAATTGTGAATCTCTCCATGGTTGAATTCGTCAAGTACTGAAGCAAAGAAATGTCAAATTAAATTGAGCGGAAAACTTGAAGCTAAGGTGTGACTCACAATTAACATCGCACATTATGGTTGGACCACCCTTTATTTGCGCACTTCTCGAAGTTACCACTGCAGATAATCCCTGCTACCTATGTCACCTTAAAATCCTTGAGCAATACAACCATGATCCCAACAATTCCGTAACTATCAATAAACCGGCGTTTTACGTTTCATGCGAATCCATCACATACCATGTTTAAACAAAATACCTGTAAATTTGTTTGATTCATAAATGTCATAAAAAAATATTCCCAAGAATATATATAAGTATAAGATCGAGTGCTGTACAAAACAGCTTATAGTTTAAGGTTGGATGTAGGAATAGATTTAATTTATATTAGGATTAGATTTAGTTTAAGTTTTAACGTATTTATTTGTCAAACTGTCAAAAGTCGTAAGCCATTAGAGTAAATGGCAAAGTCTGTATATTCAAAAAACTAATGTAATATAAGTATACATATATTCTAACCGTCAAAGTTTGTTTGACGTCCATATACTGTCAAATGTCACACGGTTATAAGGTATACTCTGTAATGACAAGTGATAAAAAGTCTCACTAAAGTTTACATACCTACTTACTTGGCTACTAAAACAAACCAGTGAATTGGATATAGGAAGACGCTGTTGTGAGCCGCTCCATATGCAACCCGGACGGCGGATGCCAATCAAGATTAAGTGGAAGCTACACAAACGCAATGACTAACAGACTTTATGTGACAGTTCCATTCAGTCTTCCTCAAGCGGGCCCAAAAGCTGGAGGCACAGCTGAGGACAAAGTGTCAAAAGTTATTGATACATCCACTGCAACAAAAAGAACGAGCGGATCCTGGTGCTTTGCTTTACACATCAACTCTCTCAGCTCAAAACTTCACAATCACAATACTGTAGTGATGTAGATAAGTTTCAAAATGTCCGTAAAGGACTGCAGCGATGGTCTGCTGCCTCGGCAGAAGAAGATGGGGATATCTGCCGAGAATGCCCTTGTCTGGGGACGCGTGAATGCGCTTGCAGGCTAGCATTGCGGTGTCGTGGGGCGGGTTCATTCCCCCAGCACAAGGACCCACTACAAAAAATTTCGCATTCACGAATTTCTTGGGGTCGAACAAAGATAAGGCAACCGAAGTCGCAAAAAGTGTAGTGTAACTAAACGAGGGACAACTGACTTGTTCAAGGAACAAGGGTAACAAGTAAAAAGAAGTGGAAGCAGGGTGACCTCGTCCTTACCCGGAGAGGCTCATGGCCCACAAATGAGAGAAGGGCAACCGGGTGGTGATGGAGCCCCTTCGCACCCACCCAACCGGATTAATATCCATATTTGTTGCAGTGGCCAGGTATTCCTCTTCTGAGTGGAAAACTCATACAACGTAACTTGCATAAGTCTTCCCATCAGAAGAAAAGTACCCCGATGACCAATTTATGCCATAGAACTATACAATTCGATTGCATAACTCTATGCCATAAAGAGGCACTCTGCTTGGGCCACTCAACCCGCGACGTCACCTGAAACAAAAGGAAGGTTTAATGAGTACCCGGCGGCTGGCTCATGTTTTGAGGTGGAAGCCTGCCACCGTACCGGGTTCTATACCCGGTTAGAATTGTAAGAAAGGAAAGACCGACGTTTTACTTTTAACACTTCATGATTTTACTTTTATTCTCTATTATTATACGTTTATTATATATGCTCAAAGTAGCATAAGCTTGATACGAAATATTTAATAGTTTTACAATTGTGGCATTTGCGTTTTGTTTTGACTGTCCAAAAATATTTATGCGATTTAGCACGTAACTGCGATTCATTATAAATCCAACATACATGAGCTTAGCTAATTTTTCTTTTAACAATCGTTGAAGATATGCCGAAAAATATGAATGAGGTCTATTCTTTACCAAATGGATGAGAGAAAAAAAAAAAAAAAATTGGGTTCGATACGTAGTACCACTCATGAAAGCCTTCTCTTACCAAGTCAATGCAAGGAAATTTCAAGGAAAGTAAAATGGTTAACTTCTAGCTGGAACCAAACAAAATAAATGGTCAAATAATTATGACAATCTGGTTCTCACTGTTATTTCTTTGTTGGTGTCTTAACACTTTCCAATCAATTTTAATTAGCAGTGGTGCACGACGTGGTTGTAGTAATTTATGTTAATAAAAATATAATTGATTTTAGGTAAATTCACTTTTAACAACAAATTATTTGCACAAAAAAGTCAATTTTTTTTAAGAGAACTGCCAATTAAAAAATTAATTTTTTCCCAGATGCAATTTCAGTTAGAATGAATCGTTGAAATAGATTCTTCACAAAAATTCTTTTTTTGTTTCTTTTAATGCGAGGGAATGTCATGAAACAAAATCGATCGCTTAGTTACATACATAATCGAATAAATATAACTCTACTCTAAATAGTTATACTCAAAATTTAAAACAAAAGTTATTTTAGCTGACTTGATTGCGACAGACCGATAATGATTTCCTCTATAAAACAATGCAAGACTCGTCTAGTTATATATTTGCGTTCTAGATTTGTTGGTCTCTTACTAAATTTACAACAAAAAAACTTACTTCTTAAATTGTGTGGCATTATCATTCAACTTATGTTGCTGCTGACTGAACTTCATTTGTTTTTTCATCAGCATTTGCATTGTTTGTATTTGCTTTTTCACCTTCGTCTTTAAATTCCTGTTGTCCTAAAACTGCCCATTCCGTCATACTCTCGACTAATTGTTCAATCCGAATAAACGAGGTGATAGCGGGCTCCGTTATCATTCGATGCAGTTTCCTCAATCGTTGGAAAGCGTATGCACTTAAATGCCGTTGGATATTACATCAACCAGATGTTTTGTCGTCCAGGTTGAAACGGTGCTTTTTAACTCGACGCGGCTGGGTTTAGGTGGCAGTATACACACAATTTTCATTATTTCATCGCTATTTCCACATTCTATTGTCCACTGTAAAAACGACCAATACTGATTGTGTACTCGGTTACCCTTAATCAGTTCTATTTCTACTTTTTTCATCCCAGCTTATAATTTGTCATGTCCTTGACTTGAGCGTACGCACCAAATCCCAACTGCGTTCATCGTTTAGCACAGGCCGTTGTTACGCGATAAAGTCCAAACAAACAAATTGCCATCGTTTAGCACAGGCCGTTGTTACGCGATAAAGTCCAAACAAAGAAATTGCCAGGTAGACAATCAAATACACCAAAGTCCTTGCTGAATGAGGAAAAACTGAAATTTTGGTGTAATATTCACAAGATCGAGTGTCCCAAGGCTGCGAAAGCAAGCATAGGGCGCTTTGTAGGCAATGAGAAAGAAAAAGTGGTTGCAACATCCATGCGAACTTCACGAAATGTGTATGGCTGGCTTAGATGATACTAATAAAGCACAAAGCGCGTGCAGATGATTTTTCTACATTAATTGGCAACAAAACAGCCACAAGTGGAGCGTACACTTGGAAATCTCGCAATTTCCACACACAAAACAGACGAGCACTACAAAGCACAGAATTGCATCCTTCACTTCG
Organism: Odontomyia ornata; assembly: GCA_963969285.1. NCBI lineage: Eukaryota > Metazoa > Arthropoda > Insecta > Diptera > Stratiomyidae > Odontomyia > Odontomyia ornata. Next base: position 390,821,965 of record OZ017739.1, read on the forward strand.
CAAGCAAGCTACACACTCTTATTTTGTTGGACTTTGCAAGCGTTTCGGGCAAAAATAGTGCAAACGCTATTCACACAAACGTTTTTTCTCAAACATCACCGAAATAGAGCATTGTAATGAGCCCGTTGCGCTTGGTGATCGCTGCACTTTCACCTATGCCATATTAATCGCTGCATGCGCGCTATCAAAGTGTTTACACATTTAGTAATTCACTTTGCATATAGTCTCGATACTTAATGCGATTATTAGCACTTTTCACGTAAAAATATAAGGGAGAATGACCAAGAATGCGCCATTTTTATTGCAATCTTTCTTCTGTTCTTTTCTTTCTTCACCCCGTTTGATTTACAGTTGGGGAGTTGATACGGTAACCACCACAAATTCTCCATTTTCCGATCACTTTTATGATTCGCGACGTATTCATGGACCAAAACGGTGGAACATTACAGATAATTTCTTTTCAACACAACTGGAATTCTTTCACGTCCATATTTTCCTTCACGTTTCTGTCGATTTTTGCAAAAATGGATACCGTAAATTGATGTATTCGACAACAACGAACGTTTTTCAAATCACTCATCTATTCACTTTCAAAAATCTTATACGTAAATCAAACGTGTAATTCTTGCGCTCAACTAGAATTCCTTTGTCGCTGGCTTGCGGGCACTCATCTACGCAGCGTCCGCGCTGTGTGGCGGCTTCGAGCAGACTCCTCTTAGCAATCCCTTTCTCGCTTCTCTTTCTTATAAACTCGTTATAAATCGCAACTCGGCGGTCTTGATGCAGCGTTCCGTAGAGGGCAAGTAAACTGGTTCCCGGCCGCAGCTTGCAGAAATTTCGTAAATGTATTTCACTTGCTGGCAGCTGGACATAAACAATATGCACTTTTGTTGCGGTTGATGATGAAGATAGTGATTGTGGATAAATTTCGGTTGTCCCTAACGTGGTCACGACAATGTTTGATTGTGGTTGCAAGTGAGACGGGGAATTGAATCGTGATGACATGGAGGCAGTGCTCATAGTTGCCATAATGATTGCACTGTCATTGGGAAACGGTGAGACGTTCATCGATAGTCTTCTGCCTTCTTGAATTTTCTTCTCTTTCATTCTATATCATTATCATTAAGACAAAATCATTTGGATTTAACGTACCTATGTTCGTTTTTTGTACAAATGAGGACTGTTTTTCTTTTAGTTCATAGCATTTTTTGAAAAGTATTCACTATACAAGACCAACTTAATACTTTACTAATGCTACTGTGTTGTTATAAACAATGAATTCATGAAATTTCTGATCTTGTTCCACGCGAATTGTATTAAGAAAATTAATACTAAATGTAGGCTGAAAAAAGAGAGCGAAAACGCGCGATGTACATTTAAATGAGAGAATATTTAAATGAACTAAATCGTAATGGAAGGAGGGTTACGCAAAATAGAAGAAATGCTTTTTTCGCTAGTTGTTTACTAAAATAATACGCATATGTATGTCTATTTACTTGATTTGGTACATACATATAAATATTACTTTGTGGTTGTTTTCAACTTATTCCCTAAACTTACTAAGAGTACATACTGCTGCATAATCTTTTCACATTTTCCTTTTTATATTTGCCTTGTTATGTTAAATAACTTGCATTTGATAATCACCATTAGAATTAAGTTAAAGTTCTTTTACTACTCTACTCTGACATTTTAAATTTACAGCGCAATCTCCATTCAGCTTATTAGTTAATAGTTCTAAATCCATTATTGATGAAAAAGAATGTTTAAAAATTAAGTGCATCACACGATACCAACCATCTGGGGCTCTGTTTTCTTTTTCGAGAACGTGCTAACCTTGACCGGGCGGTGAACCATTTGCAATAAGGCGATCATATCGCATCAATGGCCAGTCAGCGAACCAGGCAAGACACAGACACACGTTAAATATGTATCAGACATTTCTCTGCTTGTCTCCTGACCATCTTCTGGTTACGACTCTCGATATCGCGGCTTCACTTCTACTATGAGTTTGAATGAGCGAGTTGCCTTCGATCGTAGTCACCTCTCCGGTAGTCTGAATAGTCTCCCCGTTCATGGCTCCACTCGTCAGGCATGTATCGATCTCGGTAAGGATGAGGACCCGGCACTCCGTTGCTTACGTAATAATTGGAAGGCATGTAGTGTCCTCCTCCTCTGCCTGTTGTTGGTGTTGCTGTCGCTGCTGAAATGCATGAATTTGTTAGCTGTACTCCACGGTTGGTGGATATAGGTAGATCGTGTCCGCGTGTACTGACTGGAAGGTGGTCTGAAATGGTCAAGTGGCTGCGACTCATCCGTCGCCGTGTACTGGAACTTGCCGATGTTTATGTTGACAGTGCAATATGCCGTGCTCAATTACTACAATACGCAAACAACAAGTGATCTTAGAGATTCCCACGCTGCCACCAGGCGCCGTTCCCAAATCTTCCACCGTGTGCATTTCTTGGCATACCAATACGTCTTTTGGGTGCTTTGCAAGAGTACTCGTACATTTCTGCATGTATGCGATGTTTCTCGCATCTACCAAATTTGGTCATTGCCAGATGAAAGTTTCAAATTTGAATTAATGACTGGGTGGCCAAAAAATTGAAATTTGTGTCTTGGGCTTTATTTTGTGGTAACACCGAAAGCACCTCCTATACTGTTAGAATCCAAAATTTAAAAAATTAAATGTTTTTTGAACCACCCAAGTGAGTTTCTCTGATTTGGAAAGAAAACGGCTACAGTTTATTGATCAGTCGGAGCTTGAATGGGCGAAACAGTTTTGGCGCTAGTATCGTTAAATTTACTCAAGAACGTTAATTCAAATAATATAAACATACAAGTTAGAGGTAATATGAATGTTTCAGACACTTAGAGTTTTTATAAATAGAATAAAGTCCCTAGCACCATCTTCCTGAAAGTTCAAATCAGCATCAACATATTTGGTGGAAATAGGAAATATTTAAAATAAATGACATGAAATTCACCAAATCAAAGGTGATACTATTTCTAAGGACAATTGAAAACCTCAAATGATAAATACCAATGCAAACATAAAATTTGTATCCGTTGCTATTTTACATTTTAATGTGGTCAAGCCTCACATGCCATTAGAGTAAAGGTATGCTTAAATCAATAATTCAATTATTAATTCAAGAGAACAAAAGTATAAATGCGTGTTTTCTTAACCGATCCATTTAGTTGATAGTACCAGTTCAGTGCAGTGTAAAAATGTCTGAGCAAGTTTCTAATTCAGTTGAATATTCAAGTCGCCCGGCGTTAAAAGCAATATTCGTCGGCTTTCGTGTCATGGGACTCCATTCACCTAAAAAATACAAATGGCTATTTTGGATATATAGAATAACTCTTCATATCCTCGTAACGCTTTGTTATCCTTTAACATTATTTCTGTACGTTTTTCATATGGACGACCAAAAAACTCTTTTTGCAAATTTATCACTGCTGATTGAGGATATCATTTGCGGACTGAAAATTTTAAATGTTTTCATCAAACGCAAGAAAATCTTTTCACTACTCAACAACTTATCACAGTTAGATGAACGTATTCAAGAAAAGGACGAAAAGAAATTTTGTCGATATATTCTTAAGATGGCAAATTGGTTCTTAGTTGGATTTACGGTATCCTTCGGATTAGCCGGGGCATTTGATGATTTGGCTTTTCTATTTGCAAAGGAGCGTCGTCTACTTTATCCTGCGTGGTTCCCGTGGGATTGGAAAAATTCTACGTTTGCGTATCATGGGACGCACACATACCAAGTGGTCGGAATATATTTTCAAATCGTTATGGACGTTACTTGTGATTTATATCCGGGAATATTTTTCTGGTTGCTTAAAGGGCACCTTAGAGCGCTGGGAATGCGGATTCAAAAAATTGGAGGAGACAAAAATAAACAAAATAATGTAAACCATTCAGAGTTGGTACGTTGTATTAAGGATCACAAATTGTGTGTGAGGTATGTAATCTTTTAAAACCATATAAAGCTATATATAACAAATTGCATATTTAAATTTAAGTATAGCAATTGTTCTTGCATCTTTTCCTGCAAAATATCTGAGCTCAAGATACTATACTACCTTCTTTCTACTAGAAATTAAAGGTGCATTGCCAAAATTAGAATTCTGTGTTTGTTCGCTTTTATATTATCATCTTAAAATTCAGATACGTTAGCTTACTTTAAATTCGCGAATAAAACAGGAACTCAAAAGAGCTTTTTGTAGCTCATTATATTTTTTAAAGAAATTTAAAATCTAATACTTTCTTTTTCTTTCAAGTTTTCTAAATATTACTAAATTTTAGTCAAATTGATTATTGAATTCGATACATGACATGTAGCGGCAGAATACAAAAGCAACACAAGAATACAATCATATGACATCCTCAACATTTTCAATAACGTCTTCAACATAAAATCAGGTTATTCTCATTCTATATTTTCTGTTTTCGATTACTCGAGAAATATAAGTGTTGATCCACTGGCTCGACCATAAAAAAAGTGAAATGATGTTTGCTCTTCAAAGCACAAGCCTCACAAACCCAATCATTTGCAAGTAACCAGCTCTAAGCCCTAAGTCTAAAATTTCAAGTTCGGTTGCAAATATAAGATCATCTTTATAGAGATTTGGTTTATTTGAAGGCATGACGTGACATGCTCAAACACCTAATTTTTCTAGTGGTCACCAACACAATGTAATTTGCGAAGCTAAAGGCCAATACGGTGAAGTTCACATACAAGGTGCGTCAGAAAAATCCGGAGAAACTTCGCATTAACTTGTCGCTGTAGTGGATCTTAAAGACAACAGTCGTTTGTTATCATTTCAACTGAGTAGACGTGTGTAAATTCTAACTGACAAAGTTAGTGCGTGAATTCTAAATATAAGTTAGAACAATTAATTGCAAAATACAATTCAACAGCGGCGGTTATTAAAAGTCTTCGCACTGGACGGTCGCGAACAGAAATTATAAGGTTTTTTGGGTATCCGAAATTCACAGTTCACGATATTGCTTAGAAGTATACGGCCGCTGAAAAATTATGGAGAAGGTTCTCCTAGTCCAGCAAGGAAAACTCATGCAAATGAGAATACATCAAAGACCCCGGAATTTGTTATAAAGGCCCAAGACCTAATTTTGGAGGAGGCTTCCATGTGTCAAATCACTAAAGAGGACCTTAGGTACACACCCTATGTAAAATAAGTTGCAACAGTTGCTGTCCGAGGCTACTAAAACAAAAAGAATTGCCCGCTGTCACTGGCTTCTGTGTACACTGAAGAACGAAGCTGCGGGTCGCATCCAGTTTTTCTCTGACGACAGCCCGGATTTAAGCCCCTGAACTATTCGTGTAGAGTGTTATTGAGCGGTTTACTAACAAATCCAGACATCCTAATGTGGCATCTTGTTACACCCAATTTTTATTCCACGAGAGCCACTATGGCCCTCAGGGAAATTGGGAGGCACCGGCGGGGCTTATGGACCCGGTTTAGCTCGTCCGGAGACGGGCGTGGGGCGCCACTCGCTTGTCCCTCAAGGCCCCAATAAGCCGCCAAGTGAGAATGCGGCTTGCCGGAATAATCACCGTCGCGATTTGGCCGAACCCTAACTATCGAGCACACACGGACTATCACTCAAACCCTACACCTGCACAACCGTATCCCTATACTGCTTCCTATCACTAACCCTCGCCGGGCCCACTACATCAACCCCGAACACTTTGATTCTAGATATCACTAATTTCACTCTCAGTTATTGCACTTTTACATCGACTTGCCACTCAAGCCGCACCCGTCACAAACTGCAATCGGAAAAAAGTCTTTACCTCCATTGCTCTAAAAGCGTAAATTTCCTCTAAAAGCGTAAATTTTTTTTATATGAAATACGACTGGGTAAAATTTCCAAAACATGTAATACAATTAGCAAATTCTATATAATTAAACATCTGATTCGCGGTAAAACTAAAAAGAACTTACTTCTACTGAGTATCTTCAAGGGGCCCCTTCGGTGGTTGTATCCGTTGGTGCACTTTATGATTATTCCTCCAACGTCTGGGCTTTGCTTGTCACTTCGATTTTAATATTCCTTTCTTCCGCAACTGCTGATTCTCGATGTCTCGCACTTATAATTTCCTCCGCACTTCGAATTTCCTCCGCACTTCAAATTTCCTCCGCACTTTTTGTTACTTCTCAACTTCTGGTTTGCCGCACACGATAAGAAAGAAAAAAGAGGAGGCGCGTCATTCTTCGCGTGCTTTTATAGCCTCCTCCTAACGGCTAATGTTCCGCTCTTTGGTCATCCACCTCTTCAGCGTGGTGATTTCTTTCTGGCGCCACTTGGTTTCCGCTCCCCTCTGGTGGTGAGCACTCTAAGTGCGGCTAAATTAGCTGAACGCAATTCACTGACAGTTTGACCTGTCAGTGGTATTTGTTTACTTTTGAGATTTGGATAAAATATTCTGCCTTCATTTGAATCATTTTTTTGAATCATCAACGTTAGGATCTGTATTCGTCGGTTTGAATAATGTTTTATCTTGAACTTCGGCCTTAATATTTAATTGCATATCATTCATTCGGTGATACTGTGGCTTCAGCGATGTGCCTGGTCCTGAATAGTTTAAGTGATCGTACTCGCCTGGTTCTCTTAAACCTTTCTTTTGCTTTATTTCGTCGTATACGTGCTCTTCTTTGGTCATTTCGTCTATACTGTGATACACGTTTGGATTAGTTAAATCTGTATTATAATTCTTCATACGAGTTGCTGTGTTAAAGTTTATTGAATACGTATCAGTACAATTGTTAGCGTTTGAATCATCATCATAGTTTGAAAGTGATGGTTGTCCATTTAGATTGTGCATCTTTGGATGTAAATTATTTAGCAGTCGTGTGTTGTCCGCTGGTGGTTGCATTCCGTAGCCAGGATTATCGAAATTATCCCGTTCTGGATATGATTGCGGATTAGCCATATAAGCAATATGAGCTATTTCGGTTTTTAAATTCGATACTCTACGCCGGTAGAAGAAAAGCACGGCAGCAAATATTCCAATCAGTACCAAGGCCGTTACAATACCAAATGCCAGACCAGCTTGGTTCGTTGAATTGTCAATAATAGCAACACGCTCTAGAATTAATGGAATGTCACAGTTATCTCCAGTTTTTTCTTGACGACATATGCATTCCAGGGCCGCCCGACGTACGAAATTTTGAGATGGACAAGCACATGCTTCCTTACACTGATTTCCAAAGAATCCATCTGGGCAAACTTGATCACATTTTTTACCCATCCATCCGGCTTTGTACGAACATGGACCATTTTCCGGATAACACGCTCCATGGAGACATTAACATTTTTCTTTACAATCTTTTCCATAATGTTGTTCATTGCACGGTCGATCGCATTTTACATTCTTCCAACCAGGAGTACAGAAACATTGACCAGTTTCCGGCGAACATTTAGCTCCATTTTTACAATCACACTTTTGATTCCCTTCAACTCCATACGTTCCTTCCGGACATGATTCCGTGCACTATTTACCGCGGAACCCAGCAGCGCAATAGCATTCACCGCTAACTGGTGAGCATTTCGCATTATTTTTACATTCGCAAGCTAGATCACAATTCTTTCCATATTCCAGGTAAGTGCACGGTCGGTTGCACTGCGCGCCACTCCAACCAGGTTTACAATGACACAAACCAGTCCAAGGATCGCAAAGTTCGGTGTTATGCATGTCACAATCACATATTTTGCTACAATTCAATCCGTAATTGTTGATATCACATTTTCTCTTTTCGCTTAGTCGTCCTTCCCGGTCCGTTGAGCATAAACATTCGCCAGTAGAAGGATTGCATTTCGAATTATTTTTACCTTTACACTTTTGGGAACAGTTTTGGCCAAATGTATTTGGCGGGCAAAGAATCGAACACGTTTCTCCAGTGAAACCAGGGAAACATTCACATTCACCAGTTATATGATCACAGTTTCCATTTGAGCAGTCATAAATTTGGTTGCAGCCCAAACCATACGTATTAGCAGGACAGCGATTGCCACATTCTGAGCCTATACAATCCAGTTGGCAGTAACACTTTCCGCTTACAGAATCACATGTACCATCATTCTGGCAGTTGCATACTTTTTTACATTCGGAACCATGCTTTCCACTTCGGCATTCATTGTCGCACCTTTTCAATGCCATTTAACAGCCGCTAATCAACCTTGAAATTACTTCACAGCACTAAACGATAATATTCCATTTTCAACCATGCGTTGATTCTGCCCTTCGCTCGATGACAATTATGTTTGCTTAAAACTACAAATAATCGTATTTAAACTACTATTATGAATTCAATTTGGAGTGGCAAACAAACCCTAGTCGAGTGCGGCTTAGCTTTCTGAATATACCAAGTCACGCAAATGCTACGATAGTATTCGGGATGCGGTAATACTGTAGCATTCATCAATTTACAAAAAGAAGAGTTAAAGAAGTCGTGCCTGCGATTCAGGTGGAGAATTGAAGCTAGCGGGGGTTCCACGGAGTTATCGATTTAAGGAGAGTACTTAGAATCAAGATATAAAAACTTATATTTCTGAATAGAAGAACACACTCTGAAAATGGGAGGGAAACGGATGATATCCACTCAATTTCAGAATGTGATGAGGATCTGATTAAAAATTCAAAAAAAATTATTTGAAGGTTTGTTTCCAGTCTGAGGAGGCCCCCTTGAATCTCCTTGAGAAATTTACCAAAATCATTCAAGAACGTTAAAAATAATTTAGCCAAATCTATATAAAATCGGAAACATACTCTGGACAGAACAAAAATATTTGAATTTGTTGAAAATGGCAGCTAAAAATATTAAGTTTTTAATGTACTAAGCCTATGTACTATCAGATATCTATCATTTATAGCACTCAAGAACGCACTGTCGATGTATTGTCGTCGAACGACATATAAATTGTTCTAGGTGACTTCAATGCAAAGATTGGCCGAGAAACATCACATAGAGGAACAACCGGAGGACACACCCTCCATGCGGGGACCAGCGATAATGGACAGTCGCCGATAGACTTTGCCATAAGTAAGGGCTTCAGAGCAAGCTCCATACGCCTTCCAGATCGAGACATTCATAAGAGAACGTGGACATCCCCAGGCGGCCGCACATTCAATCAGATCGACCACGTTCTCATACAAAAACGAGCAGCGACCAGCCTTCTCGACACGCGTTTGTTCCATGATGCTATATGGGATTCGGACCACTACCTTATAAGGGTCAAATCCCCATGCCATATCTCCAAGAGCTGTAAACAAGGAGTATCAGTTACTCCAAGATACCAGATAAACAAGCTAAATGATAGCTCACTAACGTCCACGTACATGTCAGCGCTGAAAAACCGCATCAACATATTCTCGTAGGTGGGAGCAAGTAATAATGACTCAAAACCATGTGGATGACAGTAAGAAATGCATTGGTAGGAGCAGCCAAGGAGGTCTTGGGGCACCAGGCAAAGATAAGTAGGAATGACTAGTACAACGAAGGAAGGAAGCAATTAAAAAAAAAGGGAACTAGGCTCACCAAAAATACATCCAGCGACCAACTTGGATCAAAGGAGAACAATTTAGAAGCCTTCAACGTCAAGCTGTAAAATGTGCCGAAGAAAGAAACGGCTGACAGTCAACACGAACATCCAACAGACAAACGAAAACATGACAACCACTAAGAGATAATTCCAATCCACAAACAAGTCTCTGCAAAAGTGTACAAGGAGCAATCATATGCAATCCAGTCGAAACAGATGGCTGCAATCTTTCTAGCGTCCCCAACAGCGACTGAAGCTGTGAACATTCCAGAAGCAGCGCAAGAGGTCCCAGTTTCACCAACAACCAGAGACGAAGTACAGGTAGCAGTACGGGACCTCAGAAAAAATTAGGCTCCTCGAATGGAAGAAATACCAGCAAAACTGCTCCAGAGCGGGGGGTCCCCATCTAAACAGCCTTCTATTGTATATCGGCTTACATGCAGAATATGGTCAGAAAACTAGTTACCAGAGGACTGGCAAAAAAGTATAATATGTCCTGTATACAAAAAAGGCGACATATTAAGGTGTGAAAATTATAGGGGCATTGCTCCACTGTGCACGTCTTATAAAGTGCTCTCCAAACTCACAGAAAGAAAATTAGAGCTGTACTGAGAAACTATTATATATTATATCAGAGAGACTTTTGAAGTGGATGGTCTACAATAGGCCAAATATTTTCAGTTAAGCATGTGCTCAAAAATGCTGCATATGACAGTATCCATAGAAATGCACTGTTGAAAACAATGCTTGCCATTGGGGTCCCAACAAAACTAGTCCACATGGTTAAAGTCCTGACGCTAAGCACAAAATCCCTAGTCAAGGTATACAGTGAACTAACGGAAAGCTTTATAGCCAAATCAGGCTTAAAACAAGGAGATGGACTTGCCCCTATGCTCTTAAATATTGCGCTTGAACATGTCAACAGGAAGATAGCAGCTGAAAGCTTGGGTACACTCGTGTTCAAGTGCACACAATTGCTGCTGATGACATTACTACTATGGCACGTACAATCTTAGCTGCCAAAGAAGCATTTTTGAGTCTAGAATCTGAAGAAAACCGGATTGGCCTATAAGTTAATGAAACTAAAACTAAATTCATGACTCAAACGAGAAAGAAAATTCTAGTAAGACAAAACCTGACCGTAGGCAACTACAACCTTGAATAGGAGAGAGTGCTAAAAAGAACGGTATTGGACTCCGCATAAATGCCGCAAATAAAGCATATCACTCCGTCCTTCCCATTCTACGATCCAGAGTTGTGCGCAGGCAAAATAAGCTCTGAATTTATACGTGCAAAACCCTAATCAAACCTGTGCTGTTATATCAAAGTAAAACATGAACCCTGATGAGCAAGTCCGGAAAGGCAGTGGACATATCTGAACGCAAAGTGCTCCGGAAAATTTACGGCTCAGTCGAAAAAGGAACAAAGAGAAGACTTTGTCACAACGATGAGTGGTTTGAGTTATTTGACGAGCCACCTGTTTCCTCTTGCGTAAAGTTACTTAAATTGCAATGGGCGGGCCATGTAGAATGAATGGAAGAAAACCGGGTATCCAAAAGGACATTAACGGGTAGAGCACAAAGTAGATGTCCAGTGGAAATACCGGAGACTCAATGGGAAGACACAATAGAAGCTGACAGCAGATCCTTGTTCGAAGTTAATAACTGGTGGACAAGGTCGCAGAACCGAGATAATTGGAGAAAATTAATCCTGGAGGCTAAGGCCTTCCATTAATTACGTCCTCCAATTTTAAAATTTAACCTGCAATGAACTGCACTCATTTCAGCTTCTGCAGTCATACATTGGTTGCTTTCCTATGATGCAGCTGGTCTTCAAGACCGTCAAAACTGAACAAATTATTTTATTTGCGAGCTACACGAGTATGCTTCGGCGTATTTCGTCTCTGTCATTATCGATTCTCTGTATTTTGATGCCTAGATATGCAAATTTGACCAAAACATTTCTGTCATCTGTATATTTACCCATATGGCTCCACTTGTATAGTAACGTATCCCTTGTATCAATACGTAGCTTTCTTATGGCATATTCTAGAGCGAAATTAAATAGCAATGGGGCCAGCCCATCTCTCTGTCTTAGACCGATATTTGTGTCAAAGGCATCGCTGAGCTTGTTATACCAAAGCAAAGCATTATTCGGTAAAGTACGTTACGATAAATACTATCGTATGCTTATTAAATTCAACGAATATTTGTTATATGTCTACGTTGAACTCCCAACATTTCTTAAATACGGGCTTGACTTTAAACAATTGGTCTATTGTCGATCTACCTACTTTGAAGCCACCTGGAGACTCCTTAATAATAATATTGCTGATTTGATTTTCTAGGATTTTTGAAAATTTCTTGTACGCCATACAAAGCACTTAATTTGGTTGTTCAGACTACCGAATTTACACGAAAGCTCAAGAATAATCCATGATCAGTATCTGAAAGTGACGTTACTGCGGGTATTCAGAATTGCTCGATGATTCCAGGTAGTCCTCGTCAGAACATTCGCCAATATACGAGAAATGGATTGAATGACTAGAGACCCTATATAAAGCCGAGCTGAATCAATTGGGGAGAAAAAGTAATAGTAAAAACTGCGATTGTGAAACAGCGATAGGAGTAGAGTGCGAATTAAAGGCGATATTGATTGAAATTGAAGTGATTTTCGTGATACAGAAAATAAACTGATAGACAGTAAAAATTAAATTAAAATGCGATTTGTAAAATAGTGGAATTAATGATTGTGCATTCTAAATAAATAAAATCTTTTAACTTAATTTATAAAACGGTGCATTTCCACTTTTTCGGAACATTGAAATCATCGGCCGCAAACTGTAACACGCGACAGTGGAATCAGAAGTGAGAATGAAAATTTTGAAAGTGAAAACTTACTAAAATTTACTAAAAAAAAGTGTAACGTGTAAGCTTGTGGAAAAAACTGCGAGGCTAAATGAATAATCATTAAAACTAGACCAGAAGCTAGACCAACAGGCAATCGAAATCAGGGTAGATCTGCAAAAACAGTCAACTAATTTAAAAGCAGATTTGCAAAAACAGTCCACCGAAGTGAAACCGGAGCTCGGTAGCCTGACCAACCAAATTTAATGCGTCAAGGAAACGATATACCAGGTCGAGGAGAGAATTGACCATGAGATGGGAAAAATGAAAAAAAAAAAATTGGAAGCAGTGAAACCAGTTGTAACCACTTCACCAGCCGCGCTTTAACCGCAGCGCAAAGCATATCCAGAAATGTGAAAGCACCAATATTTGACGGGCAAACGGTTCGGAGTATCTTAAAATCCAGTTTGAAGCCGCGGCTATGACAAATCAGTGGAATGAGCAGGAACGAGCAACTGCATTATTTTTCGCTCTAAGAGGCCCAGCTGCTGAGCTTTTGCAGACTATCCCCATTGAGCTGCACTCAAACTCGGTTGCTATAATGAATGCATTTAATATAGGTTATGGAGACGATCATCTGAACCAGATTTATCAGTCATAGCTACGGCATCGGATGCAGAAGTCTGGCGAAACCCAAAAGCAGCTAGCCCAAGAGATTGAGTGACTGGCACTTTTGGCTTACCCAGCGTACGACTCAGAACATCGAGATGATGCAGCAACAGAAACATTTATCAGGAATAAAAGGACGAAGAATTGCAACAAGCCATGCGTTTAGCTCAAAAGCAAACGGTTTAGCATGCATTGGATTATAGTCTGAACTTTGAGGTAGCGGGTTGGCAAGGTAGTGACAGACGAGTGCAGGTGTGAGCGCGTATAAATTGAGCAAGAACCACAGGTACATTATGCGCCTAGTTGCTGGAATCATGGAGACAAGAGGCACTTGCAAAGAAATTGCAAGAAGCGAAGAAAACCGAGCTATTTTCCAGGGTGGAGGAGATCCAAACCGAGCCAGAATGGAAGCCCTTCAAACTAAAGGTGCCAAATTCTTGGGGTAGGGGTTGGCTAGGAGGATCGACGTCCCCAGCACCACCATCACAGTGTCAAAACTACATCGTGGAGAAGCAGACTTATACCTTCCGGATTAAGTTGACCATAACAATCAACACTGGTGCAACCCGATCGATTATCCGACCAGACCTAGTGAAGCAACAACTACTTCACAAGGGCAGAATTTTCTTGCAACGGTCATGTGGTAGTATGTGCCGACACTGATATACCAAAATCTTCCGAGAGCATTGTATGGGGCAAGTTTGATGGTGATTCTGGAGACCACCGATCTTATCTGTTAGACCCAACGAAAACGTCAGCATTGCGCAGTTTGATTGTAGGACGAAGTCTTGTAAGATCTATGAAGAACGGATACGTGCTGGTTAGAGTCCTTAACACCGCAGACTCAACCACAAGCATCAATGCGGGAGAAATCATCGGCAGCTGCCAGCTTGTTACCACGACCTCCTCTTTGAAACATACTCATGAACATCATTGGAAAAGGAAGCAGGACACACACAAAGCCCGGGCATTTACGTCCACAATATTGAAGCAGACAAAATTGCCAGTGCTGCTATTTAAGCAAGCCTCTGATCTGGTCACCAAGTACAGCCACATCTTCTCAACAAGCCCGGATGACTAAGGCGAGTATGGAAACTCACGTCATAGATACACAGGGAGCCAAGCCAATTCGATAAGCACTGAGACGTCTTCCTACAGCCAAACAAGAAGAAGTGAGCGCACTGGTCTTGGGAAAGGAAAAAACAGTGTTGTCGAGCCTTCTGTCAGTCCATAGGCCACGCCAGTAGTTCTAGTAAAGAGAAAAGATGGTAGCGCTCGTTTTACTGTCAACTATAGGCAGCTTAACGACGATACTAAGGAAGATAGTTACCTGCTCCCACGCATCGATGACACCATAGACACTTTAGCCGGCGCAAAGTGGTTTTCTACACTCGATCTCAAGAGTGGCTACTGGCAGGTAGAAATTAACAAGAAGGACCGAGAAAAGACCGCATTTTCAGTTAGGACTGGGTTGCGGCAATTTGTGGTGATGCCATTTGAGCTTTGCAATGCTCCCGCCACTTTCGAACGCCTGATGGAATATGTGCTACGTGGCTTAACCTGGAAAACCTACTTGGTGTACACAGATGACATCGTTGTTATCGGAAGAACGTTCGAAGAGCATGGGCGGAACTTAGAAGAGGTTTTCTCCCGATTGCGACTGGTGAATCTGAAGCTTAGTCCCGACAAGTGTACGGTTTTTGCATCTGAAGTAAAATACCTGGGACACGTCGTATCAGCAAAAGGGGTCCGAACAGACCCTGAGAAAATTGCAGCCGTGAAAAACTGGCCAACACAAAACAACGACCGCCAACTACAAAGTTTTCTGGGTCTGGCGACCTAGTATCGAAGATTCGTCAAAGGCTTTGCCAAAGTTGCTAAGTGTCTCTATCAGCTAACTGAGAAAAATCGTCCGTTTGTCTGGAATGAACAATGCCAGGTTGCTTTTGAGACCTAGAAGGAGAAGCTGTGTGAGTCACCCGTGCTGGCATATTCGAAACCCGGAAAAATGTTTGTAGTTGACACCGATGTGAGCAACGGCGGGATTGGAGCTGTACTCTCCCAGCAGATCGATGGCGAAGAAAGAGTCCTCTCATATTCCAGTCGAGTTCTCTCAAAAAGTGAGAGGAACTACAACAAAACAAAAAGGAGCTATTGGCTATAATAGAGGCCACCAAGCAGTTCCACAAGTACCTATATGGCCAGAAATTTTTTCTTCGAACGGACCATGCATCGCTGAGATGGCTGCTTAACTTCAAAAACCCCAAGGGACAAGTTGGATCGAAAGATTGCAGTCATACAATTACGAGAATGTTCATCGGAAGGGCGGAGTTCATGGAAATGCTGAAGGCCTATCTCGTCGTTCATGTTCAGCTAACTGCAAGCAATGCCATCGAATTGCGGAAATGGAGCCGACCGTTAATCTGCGATTGATAACAGCTGAATCTGATGAAGGTTGGTCATCGGAGGAGATTCGAAGTTGCCCAGTTAGCCGATGAAAACATCGGACCATTACTCATATGGAAGGAGAAAACTGGACGGTCTGAGTGGAAGGATGTTTCGATGCATGGCGCCACCCTGAAAATTTATTGGGCACAATCGAACTCCCTTCAGGTGGAGGGTGGCGTACTCAAGCGGAAATGGGAAACGGCGAATGGAACCTCTTATAGGATGCAAACTATGCATCCCAAAAGCCGAATCCACGATGTGATCAAGGAGATTCATGAAAGATCCTCGGGAGGCCACCTTGGTGTTAGCAAGACCTTAGCGAAATTGCGGGAAAGAGAAGACGTAGAGGACTGGTGTCGCAGATGCACAATTTGCGCTTCCGTCAAAGGCCCAAAGCGACGACTGAGAGGACAAATGCAAAACTACAACGTGGGTGTGCTGTTCGAAAGAATTGCTATTGACATCGCAGGACCCTTTCTCGAATCCAATTGGGGAAATCGATACACGCTAGATATGGCCGATTATTTCAGCATGTGGCCCGAGGTCTACCCCATTCCCAACTAGGAAGCAACTACTGTAGCTGAACAGCTAGTGTTAAATTGGGTCAGTAGGTACGGCATACCTTGTGAACTACATTCGGATCAAGGCCGGAACTTTGAATCACTGTTTTTTAGCGAAATGTGCGAGCTGCTAGGAACACGGAAAACGAGGACAAGACCGCTGCATCCCCAATAAGATGGAATGGTCGAATGTTTCAACGACACACTCAATAAACACCTGGCCAAGATGGTTGACGTGATCCAAAGGGACTGGGATTGACACATTCCACTATTTTTGATGGTGTACAGAGCTGTCGAACATGCATCGACAGGCCAAGCCCCAGCCAAAGTCATTTTTGGAAAGACTATTCGTCTGCCGGCTGATATAAAGTTGGGAGCACACCAGAGAAAACCCAAATGGTCTCGGAGTACGCAAGTGAGCTAAGGCAACGGTTGAACCAGATACATCGGACAGTGCGAAAACACCTCGAATCGGCTACTGACCGCATGGAGACCAGGTATGATCTAAAGGCAAATTCTACTGGCTTCCAGCGAGATGACTTGGTGTGGTTCATGACTTTAATATGAAGAAAACTGCTGCCGAAAGTTATCGTATTTTGGTGGAAGTTTATGGTGAACAAGCTCTAGCTGAGCGAACCTGCCAAAAGTGGTTTGCACCATTTAAAAGTGGTGATATTAGCTGGGAGGACGATGAACGTCCTGGGCAGCCAAAAAAGTTTGAAGATGAAGAACTGGAAGCATTACTCGATAAAAATTGTTGCCAAACACAAGAAAAACTCGCAAAATCATTGAGTGTCACTCAAGCAGCCATTTCAAAACGTTTAAAAGCAGCTGGATATATTCAAAAGCAAGCATATCTGGTTCCACATGAACTCAAGCCGAGAGACGTCGAAAGGCGGTTTTGCATGTCCGAAATGCTGTTGGAACGCAACAAAAGGAAGTCATTTCTGCAGCGGATTGTTACTGGTGATGAAAAACGGATCCGTTACGACAACTCCAAGCGGAAAAAATCATATGTGAAATCCGGTCAACCAGCCAAATCAACGACAAAGCCGAATATCCATGGCGCGAAGGTAATGCTCTGTATTTGGTGGGATCAGAAGGGTGTGTTGTATTATGAGCTGCTAAAATCGGGTAAAACCATCAATGGAGCACGCTACCGAACAGAACAGTTTGAAGAAAGCAGTAGCCGAAAAACGCTCGGAATATGCAACTAGACACGAGGCAATAATTTTCCATCATGACAACGCTCCGCACTACGTTGCTTTTCCGTTTAAGAACTATTTGGGAAAGAGTGGATGGAAAGTTTTACCGAACCCCAATCTTATAGCCCAGACCTTGCCCCTTCTGACTACCATTTGTTCCGATCGATGCAGAACGCCCTCACTGGAATACGGTTCACATCAGAGCAGGATATCAAAAATTGGTTTGACTCATTCTTGGCTGCCAAGCCGGCGCAGTTCTTTCACAAATTGCCAGGAAGATGGGAAAAGGTCACAGCTTCAGATGGGCAATACTTTGAATAATACTAAAGCGGTTTATTAAGTACCATTTTCAGGTATCTATTTTGGGTGATCTGAAGCTTTGTTACTAGATATTTAGCACATTGGATCCAGTTAGGTGAGCCGTATAGGATGATCGGTTGGATTGCCATTTTGACGATGAGGACTTTGTTTCTGGTGTTGAGACGTGAATGACGATTAAGAAGGGGGTAAAGCGAAAGCACGGCCTTAAACGCTTTGGAGCTAATATGCTCAATATGTTTTCTGAAGGTTAGTTTTGTAAAGAATATAAGTTCAAGATATTTAAGATCCTCTTTTTAAGGAATAGTTTGCCCTAAAAAATTTATTGGTCGCTTGGGTAGGTGAGCAGGCTTACGCTTCCTGTTGAAGTATATTGACTTCGTTTTTGCAACATTTATTTTAATTTTCCATTTATGGTAGAATTGATAAGTAAGTTCGAACGCCGTTTCAAGGCTGGAAATAATGGAAGTTGGATCTGCGCCTATGGTGTATATGCAAATGTCGTCTTCCCAAGCGACCAATAAATTTTTTAGGGCAAACTATTCCCTGGAGTGAAGATCTCAATTATCTTGGACTTATATTCAACAAAAAACTAACCTTCAGAAGCCATATTAAGCAAATTAGCTCCAAGGCGTTGAAGTCCGTGCTTTCGCTTTACCCCCTTCTTAATCGTCATTCACGTCTCAACACCAGAAACAAAGCCCTCATCGTCAAAATGGCAATCCAACCGATCATCTTATATGGCTCACCTACCTGGATCCAATGTGCTAAATATCTAGTAACAAAGCTTCAGATCACCCCAAATAGATACCTGAAAATGGTACTTAATAAACCGTTTTACTTCTCTTCTGAAAAGCTACACAGCCTTGCTGGCGTTAGTCCAATTCGTAAGCTCGCTGCATCGGGCCATGACAAATTAATCGCGAAAGCAAAAGACTCGCTCAATCCGCTAATACATGCCCTGGCAAATTGAAAATCAGCAGTTGCTACCACCTATCTGTTGGCCGTAACCTAGCCTCATAGATTTTAGCAAATTGTAAGTAGAAAATTAAGTTATGTTAAGCTAGTATGAGTTCAGTAGAGGTTTTTGCCTATATTTTCCTCTAGCTAATTGTAATAACCACATAGAAATACGATAATATGCATAGTGTTACATGTACAAATAATTACATGTACAAATAATTCTGCGAGCTACTGTCGCAATTGTTTTCACAATCATTAAGAACATCAACAACTGAATTTACTCGAACCCACGAGAACCCAACAAGCATTATCAACATCTGAAAGTGAGTCACTGCCCATTCATGCTGGAACGTTTCCGCTTATTCACTAATGTACGAGAACTGAGTTGAATGATTAGAGACCCTATATAAAGGCGAGCTGAATAAATGGGGGATTCATTCGAACGCAATAAGAACTGCGATAGTGTGTGGAAAGCGAATAGAAAAGTGATTTTCGTAATTGTGAAGTGATTTAGAAGACAATTGCGATAAGAAATTTATGGACAAGTGTTAGATTTTTCATAGTGAAAATCAAAATTAGTGAAAGTGTTAAATCGATTATTGTGCACTTTTGTAATTAAATAAACTCTTTTAACTTAAATTCAAAGACATTGCGTTTTCACTTTCCCGGAACATTAAAATTATTACTGGCCGCGAACTGATAACACGCGACAGTGGTGTCAGAAGTGGGTTAGAAAATTTTGAAAGTGAAAATTTGAACATTCTTATAGTGCACAATAGTAAAATTTAAAAAAACATTAAAAATGCCACGAAGCTTAAACTTAAAAATTAATGAATTGACCATGTCGGAGCTTAAGGAAGAGTTGGAACAGCGAAACCTGGCTACGCAAGGTACAAAGGCCACACTGATTGCACGTTTGCGTGACGCGATCGAGTCGGAAGGCGTGAATCTGGATTCGGGTGAGCTCTCAGATGCGGAAAAAGGTGCAGAAGGTGGAGAAGTAGAAACACCAAAATCAAAGGAGCCAGAAAATGCGCTAATGCAAATGTTAATGCTGATGTCATCGAGTCTGACTGCGAAGCTAGATGGACAATCAGCGAAGCTAAATGAACAGTCATCCTGTCTGACTGCGAAGCTGGATGAACAATCAGCGCAGCTAAATGAACAATCAGCGAAGCTAGACCAACAAGCGTTAGAAATCAAGGCAGACATCACACAGAAGCTGGAAAAACAGTCAACCGAAATAAAAGCGGAACGCAGTAGTCTCAACAGCCAAATTAAATGCGTCGAGGAAAAGGTATACCAGGTCGAGGAGAGAATTAACCTTGAGATCAGCCAGGTCGAAGAGAGAATAAACCATGAGATGGAAAACATGAAAAAGGACTTGGAAGCAGTGACGATAGTAACCGCCTCACCAGCCCCACTTATAACCGCAGCGCAAAGCTCATCTAGAAATGTGCAAGCGCCAATATTCGATGGGCAAACGGTCTGGACTATTTACAAAACCCAGTTTGAAGCAGCCGCTCGCATAAATCACTGGAACGAGCAAGAACGAGCAACTGCATTGATTCTTGCTCTAAGAGGCCCAGCTGCCGAGCTGTTGCAGACGATCCCCGTTGAATTGCACTCAAACTCGAATGCTATAATGAATGCGCTCGACATGCGTTATGGAGATGATCATCTAAAGCAGATTTATCGGTCACAGCTAAGACATCGGGTGCAGAAGTCTGGTGAAACCCTACAGCAGCTAGCCCAAGACATTGAGCGACTAGCACCTTTGGCTTACCCAGCCTACGACCCAGAACATCGAGATGATGCAGCGACAGAAGCATTCATCAGCGCACTAAAGGACCCGGAATTGCAACAAGCCGTGCGTTTAGCCCAAAAGCAAACGGTTAAGGACGCATTGATTTACAGTCTGAACTTTGAGGCAGCGAAAAATGCGACTCGTACCACTGCCCGGGTCCGTGAGGTAGTGGCAGACGAGTGCAGGTGTGAGCGCGTGGAAATTGAGCGAGGCCTGCATGTAAATGGTGCGCCTAGATGCTGGAATTGCGGAGAGAAGGGGCACCTGCAAAGAGACTGCAAGAAGCGAAGAAAACCGAGCTATTGTCCAGGGTGTGCAGCTAGGAGGAGATCCAGACCGAGTCAGGAGCCCAGAATGGGAACCCTTCAAATAGAGGGGTCGGGAAACATGTAAGAGCCAACTTCGTGGGGCAGATGTTGGCTAGGAGGATCGACGTCCCCAGCACCACTATCACCGTGTCAAGACTACATCGTGGAGAAGCGGACTTATGCCTTCCGGGTCAAGTTGACGGAGAACACTGCACCATAACAATCGACACTGGTGCAACCCGATCGATTATCCGACCAGACCTAGTTAGACAGAAACAACTTCACAAGGGCAGAATTTTCTCACTACGGACAGCTACGGGCGAAACTGCACCTGTTCATGGAGAGGTCAACCTCCAGATACAGTTGGGAGAGCTTGTGTTCCGACATAATTTTCTGGTCGCGAACATTATGGATGACTGCATTCTCGGAATGGATTTTCTGCGACCACATGGAATCACGTTGGATTTGGGCAAACGTGTATTAAAATGGCAGAATGTCGAAGTACTGATGGAAGATCGCAGCGTCCAAATTACCAAGATGAATGTAGTGGTATGTACTGACACTGGTGTACCGAATTCTTCCGAAAGCATTGTATGGGCCAAGCTTGATGGTGATTCTGGAGACCACCGATCTTATCTGATAGAGCCAACGAAGACGTTCGCATTGCGCAGTTTGATTGTAGGACGAAGCCTTGTAAGATCTTTAAGGAACGGATACGTGCCGGTTAGAGTCCTTAACACCGCAGACTCAACCACGAGCATCAAAGCGGGAGAAGTCATCGGCAGCTGGCAGCCTATTTCCACCATCACCTCTTTCGAAGTTACTCACGACCATCATTGGAGTAGGAGGCAAGACACAGACAAAACCCGGGAATCCACGTCCGCAATATTGAAGCAGGTCAAATTGCCAGTGCAGCTTTTCAAACGAGCCTCTGATCTGGTCGCCAAGTACAGTGACATCTTCTCAACAAGCCCGGATGAACAAGGCCGAACGAGTCAGGTAGCTCACGTCATAGATACACAGGGAGCCAAGCCGATCCGACAAGCACCGAGACGTCTCCCTACAGCCAAACAAGGAGAAGCGAGCGCGCTGATCTCGGAGATGGAAAAACAAGGCGTTATTGAACCTTCTGTCAGTCCATGGGCCGCGCCTGTAGTTCTAGTAAAGAAAAAGGATGGTAGCACTCGTTTTTGTGTCGACTATAGGCAGCTTAACGACGTCACTAAGAAAGATAGTTACCCGCTCCCACGCATCGATGACATCATGGACACTTTAGCCGACGCAAAATGGTTTTCTAAACTCGATCTCAAGAGTGGCTATTGGCAGGTAGAAATCGACAAGAAGGACCGAGAGAAGACCGCATTTTCAGTTGGGACCGGATTGTGGCAATTTGTGGTGATGCCGTTTGGGCTTTGCAATGCTCCAGCCACTTTCGAACGCTTGATGGAGTACGTGCTACGTGGCCTCACCTGGAAAACCTGCTTGGTGTACCTAGATGACATCATTGTCATCGGGAGAACGTTCGAAGAGCATGTGCGGAACTTAGGAGAGATTTTCTCCCGATTGCGACTGGCAAATTTGAAACTTAGTCCCGACAAGTGTACCCTTTTTGCAGCTGAAGTAAAATACCTGGGACACGTCGTATCAGCAGAAGGGGTCAAAACAGACCCTGAGAAAATTGAAGCCGTGAAAAGCTGGCCAACACCAAGCAACAAGCGCCAACTACGAAGTTTCCTGGGTCTGGCAACCTACTATCGAAGATTCGTCAAAGACTTTGCCAAAATAGCCAAGTGTCTCCATCAGCTAACCGAGAAAAATCGTCCGTATGTCTGGAATGAACAATGCCAGGTAGCCTTTGAGACCTTGAAGGAGAAGCTATTTGAATCACCCGTGCTGGCATATCCGAAACCCGGAAAAATGTTTGTAGTTGACACCGATGCGAGCAATGGCGGTATTGGAGCTGTACTCTCCCAGCAGGTCGATGGCGAAGAAAGAGTCCTCTCGTATTACAGTCGAGTTCTTTCAAAAAGTGAGAGGAACTACTGTGTGACCAGGAAGGAGCTATTGGCTATAATAGAGGCCACCAAGCAGTTCCACAAGTACCTATATGGCCAGAAATTTTTTCTTCGAACGGACCATGCATCGCTGAGATGGTTGCTCAACTTCAAAAACCCCGAGGGACAAGTTGCGAGATGGATCGAAAGATTGCAGTCATACGACTACGAAATTGTTCATCGGAAGGGCGGAGTTCATGGAAATGCTGACGCCCTATCCCGCCGTCCATGTCCAGCTAACTGCAAGCAATGCCAGTTAGCCGATGAAAACATCGGACCATTGCTCATATGGAAGGAGACAACTGGACGGCCTGAGTGGAAGGACGTTTCGATGCATGGCGCCACCCTGAAAAGTTATTGGGCACAATGGAACTCCCTTCAAGTGGAGGGTGGCGTACTCAAGCGGAAATGGAAAACGGCGAATGGCAGCTCTTATAGGGTGCAAACTATGCTTCCCAAAAGCCGAATCTACGATGTGGTCAAGGAGATGCATGAAAGATCCTCGGGAGGCCACCTTGGTGATAGCAAGACCTTAGCGAAATTGCGGGAAAGGTTCTACTGGCCGCACGCTCGAGAAGACGTAGAGGGCTGGTGTTGCAGATGCATGATTTGCACTTCCGTCAAAGGTCCAAAGCGACGACTGAGAGGACAAATGCAAACCTACAACGTGGGTGTGCTGTTCGAAAGAATAGCTATTGACATCACAGGACCCTTTCTCGAATCTAATTGGGGAAATCGATACACGCTGGTTGTGGCCGATTATTTCAGCAAGTGGCCCGAGGTCTACCGCATTCTCAACTAGGAAGCAACTACTGTAGCCGAACAGCTAGTGTTCAATTGGGTCAGTAGGTACAGCGTACCTTGTGATATACATTCGGATCAAGGCCAAAACTTCGAGTCACTAGTTTTTGGCGAAATGTGCGAGCTGCTGAGAATACGGAAAACGAGGACAACACCGCTGCACCCCCAATTCGATGGAATGGTCGAACGTTTCAACGGCACGCTCAATAAACATCTGGCCGAAATAGTTGACAAGAACCAAAGGGACTGAGACCAACATATCCCACTATAGCGTAGAGAGCTACCAAACATGCATCGACGGGTCAAGCCCCAGCCAAAGTCATTTTTGGAAAGACTATTCGTCTGCCGTCTGATATAAAGTTCGGAGCACCCCTGAGAAAACCCAAATGATCTCGGAGTACGCAAGTGAGCTAAGGCAACGGTTGAACCAGATACATCGGACAGTGCGAAAATACCTCGAATCGGCTACTGACCGCATGAAGACTTGGCAAATCGTACTGGCTTCCAGCGAGATGACTTGGTGTGGCTATATAACACACAACGGCGGAAGGGTAGGTTTCCAAAGTTGCAGCATAATTGGGAGGGACCATACCAAGTTCTAAAGCGAATCAACGATGTCATATAACGCATACAGGAACACCGTAAGCCGAGAGCCAAAATGAAAATCGTGCACCTGGACCATCTTGCCCCATTTTACATCCAAGGAGAATTGACTACAACTGACGACACATCTTTTCGGGACGAAAAGAACTGAGGTGGGGGCAGAGTTACATGTAGAAATAGTTCTGCGAGCTACTGTCGCAATTGTCAATCATGATCAACAAGCGAATGTACTCGAACGCACAAGAATCTACCAAGCATAATCAACATCCGAAAGTGACGTCACTGCGCCATTGCTCGAATATTTCAGGTGTTTTGCCAATGTACGAGAAATGGATTGAATGACTAGAGACCCTATATAAAGCCAAGCGAAATGAATGGGGGAATTATTACAACCACGATAGTAAAACTGCGATAGAGTGGAGCGCGAAGTAAAGGCGATATTGATTGATAAGTGCAGTGAGTGAAGGGATTGTTAGTGAAGACAGTGGTAATAAAAATTTATGGACTAGTGAATAACATTTTAATTAATTTTTGTGAAATAGTTAAGTCGATGATTGTGCATTTTTAGTAAATAAACTCTTTTAACTTAATTCAAAAGACAGTGCGTTTCCACTTTCCCGGAACATTAAAATTATCGGCCGCGAACCATGACACGCGACACTATTATTAACAGAGTTGAGCGAATTTCCATTTCTGAGGTATTTGTTGCTTTTATACTCATAAAGATCCATTTCCGTGATTATTTACAGATTTTTCAGCTCAAAAGGGTCCGATCGCGATGGGGGGGGACACGAAATTTTGGTTCGGCTGGCCTCCCATGTATATATTGGGTCTATAACTTAATTCATGCGGTTTGCTAAGAGATGGCGTAACTTGTATGATATTACATCGTTCAAATATTCTGAACCTGCATTGGAAAGCTACTGTCATTATTCGTCTTTTTAGTGTATGCCATTCATTTGAAGCGTTAACAACAATAATTTTTTTCACTCAAATATGTCGAACTTTGTTCCTGAAAAAAGTGTTTTTTGCGGGGAATTCTTCTTTATTACTTTAATATGAAGAAAACTGCTGCCGAAAGTTATCGTATTTTGGTGGAAGTTTATGGTGAACATGCTCTAGCTGAGCGAACCTGCCAAAAGTGGTTTGCACGATTTAAAAGTGGTGATATTAGCTTGGAGGACGATGAATGTCCTGGGCAGCCAAAAAAGTTTGAAGATGAAGAACTGGAAGCATTACTCGATAAAATTTGTTGCCAAACACAAGAAAAGCTCGCAGAATCTTTGGGTGTCACTCAAGCAGCCATTTCAAAACGTTTAAAAGCAGCTGGATATATTCAAAAGCAAGGATATCGGGTTTCACATGAACTCAAGCCGAGAGACGTCGAAAGGCGATTTTGCATGTTCGAAATGCTGCTGGAACGCAACAAAATGACGTCATTTTTGCATCAGATTGTTACTGGTGATGAAAAATGGATCCGTTACGACAACCCCAAGCAGAAAAAATCATATGTGAAATCCGGCCAACCAGCCAAATCAATGGCAAAGCCGAATATCCATGGCGCGAAGGTAATGCTCTGTATTTGGTGGGATCAGAAGTGTGTGCTGCATTATGAGCTGCTGAAATCGGGTAAAACCATCAATGGAGCATGCTATTGAACAGAACAGTTTGAAGAAAGCAGTAGCCGAAAAATGCTGGGAATATGCAACTAGACACGAGGCAATAATTTTCCATCATGACAACGCTCCCCACTACGTTGCTTTTCCGTTTAAGAACTATTTGGAAAAGAGTTGATGCGAAGTTTTACCGAACCCCAATCTTATAGCTCAGACCTTGCCCCTTCTGACTACCATTTGTTCCGATCGATGCAGAACGCCCTCACTGGAATACGGTTCACATCAGAACAGGATATCAAAAATTGGTTTGACTCATTCTTGGCTGCCAAGCCGGTGCAGTTCTTTCACAAATTGCCAGGAAGATGGGAAAAGGTCATAGCTTCAGATGGGCAATACTTTGAATAATACTAAAGCGGTTTATTAAGTACCATTTTCAGGTATCTATTTTGGGTGATCTGAAGCTTTGTTACTAGATATTTAGCACATTGGATCCAGGTAGGTGAGCTGTATAGGATGATCGGTTGGATTGCCATTTTGACGATGAGGACTTTGTTTCTGGTGTTGAGACGTGAATTACGATTAAGAAGGGGGTAAAACGGAAGCACGGCCTTAGACGCTTTGGAGCTAATATGCTCAATATGTTTTCTGAAGGTTAGTTTTGTATCGAATATAAGTCCAAGATATTTAGGATCCTCTTTCTAAGGAATGATTTGCCCTAAACAATTTATTGGTCGCTTGGGTAGGTGAGCAGGCTTACGCTTCCTGGTGAAGTATATTGACTTCGTTTTTGCAACATTTATTTTAATTTTCCATCTATGATAGAATTGATAAGTAAGTTCTAACGCCGTTTCAAGGCTGGAA
This sequence comes from Odontomyia ornata, assembly GCA_963969285.1. Lineage (NCBI taxonomy): Eukaryota > Metazoa > Arthropoda > Insecta > Diptera > Stratiomyidae > Odontomyia > Odontomyia ornata. The sequence continues at coordinate 390,848,607 of OZ017739.1, forward strand.
ATAATGGAAGTTGGATCTGCGCCTATGGTGTATATGCAAATGTCGTCTTCCCAAGCGACTAATAAATTTTTTAGGGCAAACTATTCCCTGGAGTGAAGATCTCAATTATCTTGGACTTATATTCAACAGAAAACTAACCTTCAGAAGCCATATTGAGCAAATTAGCTCCAAAGCCTTGAAGTCCGTGCTTTCGCTTTACCCCCTTCTTAATCGTCATTCACGTCTCAACACCAGCCACAAAGTCTTCATCGTCAAAATGGCAATCCAACCGATCATCCTATATGGCTCACCTACCTGGATCCAATGTGCTAAATATCTAGTAACAAAGCTTCAGATCACCCCAAATAGATACCTGAAAATGGTACTTAATAAACCGTTTTACTTCTCTTCTGAAAAGCTACACAGCCTTGCTGGCGTTAGTCCAATTCGTAAGCTCGCTGCATCGCGCCGTGACAAATTAATCGCGAAAGCAAAAGACTCGCTCAATCCGCTAATATATGCCCTGGCGAATTGAAAATCAGCAGTTGCTACCACCTATCTGTTGGCCGTAACCTAGCCTCATAGATTTTAGCAAGTTATAAGTAGAAAATTAAGTTATGTTAAGCTAGTATGAGTTCAGTAGAGGTTTTTGCCTAAATTTTTCTCTAGCTAATTGTAATAATCACATAGAAATACGATAATATGCATAGTGTTACATGTACAAATAATTACATGTACAAATAATTCTGCGAGCTACTGTCGCAATTGTTTTCACAATCATTAAGAACATCAACAACTGAATTTACTCGAACCCACGAGAACCCAACAAGCATTATCAACATCTGAAAGTGAGTCACTGCCCATTCATGCTGGAACGTTCCCGCATATTCACTTATGTACGAGAACTGAGTTGAATGATTAGAGACCCTATATAAAGGCGAGCTGAATGAATGGGGGGATTCATTCGAACGCGATAAGAACTGCGATAGTGTGTGGAAAGCGAATAGAAAAGTGATTTTCGTAATTGTGAAGTGATTTAGAAGACAATTGCGATAATATATTTATGGACAAGTGTTACATTTTTAATAGTGAAAATTAAAATTAGTGAAAGTGTTAAATCGATTATAGTGCACTTTTGTAATTAAATAAACTCTTTTAACTTAAATTCAAAGACATTGCGTTTTCACTTTCCCGGAACATTAAAATTATTACTGGCCGCGAACTGATAACACGCGACAGTGGTGTCAGAAGTGGGATAGAAAATTTTGAAAGTGAAAATTTGAACATTTTTATAGTGCACAATAGTAAAATTTAAAGAAACATTAAAAATGCCACGAAGCTTAAACTTAAAAATTAATGAATTGACCATGTCGGAGCTTAAGGAAGAGTTGGAACAGCGAAACCTGGCTACGCAAGGTACAAAGGCCACACTGATTGCACGTTTGCGTGACGCGATCGAGTCGGAAGGCGTGAATCTGGATTCGGGTGAGCTCTCAAATGCGGAAAAAGGCGCAGAAGGTGGAGAAGTAGACACACCAAAATCAAAGGAGCCAGAAAATGCGCTAATGCAAATGTTAATGCTGATGTCATCGAGTCTGACTGCGAAGCTAGATGAACAATCAGCGAAGCTAAGTGAACAGTCATCCAGTCTGACTGCGAAGCTGGATGAACAATCAGCGCAGCTAAATGAACAATCAGCGAAGCTAGACCAACAAGCGTTAGAAATCAAGGCAGACATCACACAGAAGCTGGAAAAACAGTCAACCGAAATAAAAGCGGAACTCAGTAGTCTCAACAGCCAAATTAAATGCGTCGAGGAAAAGGTATACCAGGTCGATGAGAAAATCAACCTTGAGATCAGCCAGGTCGAAGAGAGAATAAACCATGAGATGGAAAAAGTGAAAAAGGATTTGGAAGCAGCGAAGATAGTAACCACCTCACCAGCCCCGCTTATAACCGCAGCGCAAAGCTCATCTAGAAATGTGCAAGCACCAATATTCGATGGGCAAACGGTCTGGACTATTTACAAAACCCAGTTTGAAGCAGCCGCTCGCATAAATCACTGGAACGAGCAGGAACGAGCAACTGCATTGATTCTTGCTCTAAAAGGCCCAGCTACCGAGCTGTTGCAGACGATCCCCATTGAATTGCACTCAAACTCGAATGCTATAATGAATGCGCTCGACATGCGTTATGGAGATGATCATCTAAAGCAGATTTATCGGTCACAGCTAAGACATCGGGTGCAGAAGTCTGGTGAAACCCTACAGCAGCTAGCCCAAGACATTGAGCGACTAGTACTTTTGGCTTACCCAGCCTACGACCCAGAACATCGAGATGATGCAGCGACAGAAGCATTCATCAGCGCACTAAAGGACCGGGAATTGCAACAAGCCGTGCGTTTAGCCCAAAAGCAAACGGTTAAGGACGCATTGGCTTACAGTCTGAACTTTGAGGCAGCGAAAAATGCGACTCGTACCACTGCCCGGGTCCGTGAGGTAGTGGCAGGCGAGTGCAGGTGTGAGCGCGTGGGAATTGAGCGAGACCCGCATGGAAATGGTGCGCCTAGATGCTGGAATTGCGGAGAGAAGGGGCACCTGCAAAGAGACTGCAAGAAGCGAAGAAAACCGAGCTTTTATCCAGGGTGTGCAGCTGGAAGGAGATCCAGACCGAGTCAGGAGCCCAGAATGGGAACCCTTCAAACAGAGGGGTCGGGAAACATGTAAGAGCCAACTTCGTGGGGCAGAGGTTGGCTAGGAGGATCGACGTCCCTAGCACCACCATCACGGTGTCAAGACTACATCGTGGAGAAGTGGACTTATGCCTTCCGGGTCAAGTTGACGGAGAACACTGCACCATAACCATCGACACTGGTGCAACCCGATCGATTATCCGACCAGACCTAGTTAGACAGAAACAACTTCACAAGGGCAGAATTTTCTCACTACGGACAGCTACGGGCGAAACTGCACCTGTTCATGGAGAGGTCAACCTCCAGATACAGTTGGGAAACCTTGTGTTCCGACATAATTTTCTGGTCGCGAACATTATGGATGACTGCATTCTTGGAATGGATTTTCTGCGACCACATGGAATCACGTTGGATTTGGGCAAACGTGTATTGAAATGGCAGAATGTCGAAGTACTTATGGAAGATCCCAGCGTCCAAGTTCCCAAGGTGAATGTAGTGGTATGTACTGACACTGATGTACCGAATTCTTCCGAAAGCATTGTATGGGCCAAGCTTGATGGTGATTCTGGAGACCACCGATCTTATCTGATAGAGCCAACGAAGACGTCCGCATTGCGCAGTTTGATTGTAGGACGAAGCCTTGTAAGATCTTTAAGGAACGGATATGTGCCGGTTAGAGTCCTTAACACCGCAGACTCAACCACAAGCATCAAAGCGGGAGAAGTCATCGGCGGCTGCCAGCCTGTTTCCACCATCACCTCTTTGGAAGCTACTCACGACCATCATTGGAGTAGGAGGCAAGACACAGACAAAACCCGGGAATCCACATCTGGAATATTGAAGCAGGTCAAATTGCCAGTGCAGCTATTCAAACGAGCCTCTGATCTGGTCACCAAGTACAGTGACATCTTCTCAACAAGCCCGGATGACCAAGGCCGAACGAGTCTGCTAACTCACGTCATAGATACACAGGGAGCCAAGCCGATTCAACAAGCACCGAGCCTCTCCCTATAGCCAAACAAGGAGAAGTGAGCGCGCTGATCTCGGACATGGAAAACAAGGCGTTATTGAATCTTCTGTCAGTCCATAGGCCGCGCCTGTAGTTCTAGTAAAGAAAAAGGATGGTAGCACTCGTTTTTGTGTCGACTATAGGCAGCTTAACAACGTCACTAAGAAAGATAGTTACCCGCTCCCACGCATCGATGACATCATGGACACTTTAGCCGACGCAAAATGGTTTCCTACACTCGATCTCAAGAGTGGCTATTGGCAGGTTGAAATCGACAAGAAAGACCGAGAGAAGACCGCATTTTCAGTTGGGACCGGATTGTGGCAATTTGTGGTGATGCCGTTTGGGCTTTGCAATGCTCCAGCCACTTTCGAACGCCTGATGGAGTACGTGCTACGTGGCCTCACCTGGAAAACCTGCTTGGTGTACCTAGATGACATCATTGTCATAGGGAGAACGTTCGAAGAGCATGTGTGGAACTTAGAAGAGGTTTTCTCTCGATTGCGACTGGCAAATTTGAAACTTAGTCCCGACAAGTGTACCCTTTTTGCAGCTTAAGTAAAATACCTGGGACACATCGTATCAGCAGAAGGGGTCAAAACAGACCCTGAGAAAATTGAAGCCGTGAAAAGCTGGCCAACACCAAGCAACAAGCGCCAACTACGAAGTTTTCTGGGTCTGGCAACCTACTATCGAAGATTCATCAAAGACTTTGCCAAAATAGCCAAGTGTCTCCATCAGTTAAACGAGAAAAATCGTCCGTATGTCTGGAATGAACAATGCCAGGTAGCCTTTGAGACCTTGAAGGAGAAGCTATGTGAATCACCCGTGCTGGTATATCCGAAACCCGGAAAAATGTTTGTAGTTGACACCGATGCGAGCAACAGCGGTATTGGAGCTGTACTCTCCCAGCAGATCGATGGCGAAGAAAGAGTCCTCTCGTATTACAGTCGAGTTCTTTCAAAAAGTGAGAGGAACTACTGTGTGACCAGGAAGGAGCTATTGGCTATAATAGAGGCTACCAAGCAGTTCCACAAGTACCTATATGGCCAGAAATTTGTTCTTCGAACGGATCATGCATCACTGAGATGGTTGCTCAACTTCAAATCCCCGAAGGACAAGTTGCGAGATGGATCGAAAGATTGCAGTCATACGACTACGAAATTGTTCATCGGAAGGGTGGAGTTCATGGAAATGCTGATGCCCTATCCCGCCGTCCATGTTCAGCTAACTGCAAGCATTGCCGACGGATTGAGGAAAAGGAACCGCTTGTTGATCTGCGATTGATAACGGCGGAATTCGATGAAGGTTGATCACCGGAGGAGATTCGAAACGCCGAGTTAGCCGATGAAGACATCGGACCATTGCTCGTATGGAAGGAGACGACTGGGCGACCTGAGTGGAAAGACGTTTCAATGCATGGCGCAACCCTAAAAAGTTATTGGGCACAATGGAACTCCCTTCAGGTGGAGGGTGGCGTACTCAAGCGGAAATGGGAAACGGCGGATGGTAGCTCCTATAGGATGCAAACTATTCTTCCCAAAAGCCGAATCCACGATCTGATTAAGGAAATGCATGAAGGATCCTCGGGAGGCCACCTTGGTGTTAACAAGACCTTAGCGAAATTGCGGGAAAGGTTCTACTGGCTCCACGCTCGAGAAGACGTAGAGGACTGGTGCCGCAGATGCACAATTTGCGCTTCCGTCAAAGGCCCAAAGCGACGACTGAGAGGACAAATGCAAACCTATAACGTGGGGGTACCGTTTGAAAGGATTGCTGTTGACATCGAAGGACCCTTTCCTGAATCCGATTGGGGAAATCGATATATGCTGGTTGTAGCCGATTATTTCAGCAAGTGGCCTGAGGTCTACCCCATTCCAAACCAGGAAGCAACTACTGTAGCCGAACAGCTAGTGTTAAATTGGGTCAGTAGGTACGGCGTGCCTTGCGAACTACATTCGGATCAAGGCCGAAACATTGAGTCACTAGTTTTTGGCGAAACGTGCGAGCTGCTCGGAATACGGAAAACCAGGACAACACCGCTGCATCCCCAATACGATGGTATGGTCGAACGTTTCAACGGCACGCTCAATAAACACCTGGCCAAGATGGTTGACGAGAACCAAAGGGACTGGGACCGACATATCCCACTATTTTTGATGGCGTACAGAGCTGCCGAACATGCATCGACGGGCCAAGCTCCAGCCAAAGTCATTTTTGGGAAGACCATTCGTCTGTCAGCTGATATAAAGTTCGGAACACCCCCCGAGAAACCCCAAACCATCTCGGAGTACGCAAGTGAGCTAAGACAACGGTTGTACCAGATACATCGGGCAGTGCGAAAACACCTCGAATCGGCTACTGACCGCATGAAGACTAGGTATGATCTAAAGGCAAATTCTACTGGCTTCCAGCAAGATGACTTGGTGTGGCTTTATAACCCGCAACGGCGGAAGGGTAGGTCTTCAAAGTTACAACATAATTGGGAGGGACCATACCGAGTTACAAAGCGAATCAACGACGTCGTATACCGGATACAGGAACATCGTAGGCCGAGAGCTAAAATGAAAATCGTGCATCTGGACCGCCTTGCCCCATATTACACCCAGGGAGAATTGACTACAAATAGCGACTCATCTTTTCGGGGGGAAAAGAACTGAGGTGAGGGCAGTGTTACATGTACAAATAATTACATGTACAAATAATTCTGCGAGCTACTGTCGCAATAGCTTTCACAATCATTAAGAACATCAAAAACTGAATTTACTCGAACCCACGAGAACCCAACAAGCATTATCAACATCTGAAAGTGAGTCACTGCCCATTCATGCTGGAACGTTCCCGCTTATTCACTTATGTACGAGAACTGAGTTGAATGATTAGAGACCCTATATAAAGGCGAGCTGAATGAATGGGGGGATTCATTCGAACGCGATAAGAACTGCGATAGTGTGTGGAAAGCGAATAGAAAAGTGATTTTCGTAATTGTGAAGTGATTTAGAAGACAATTGCGATAAGAAATTTATGGACAAGTGTTACATTTTTAATAGTGAAAATTAAAATTAGTGAAAGTGTTAAATCGATCATTGTGCACTTTTGTAATTAAATAAACTCTTTTAACTTAAATAAAAAGACATTGCGTTTTCACTTTCCCGGAACATTAAAATTATTATTGACCGCGAACTGATAACACGCGACAATAGTTTTAAGTAATGTTCAAACGATGGTGAAATGAAATTGTCAGAACACCTACTATATTATAAGGCCTCCGTACCGCATACATTCTAATAAAGAAATTATATATATATGAATAATACTATTGTCCAATTTTTTTGTTAAATAAACGTTCAAATTTTGAAAAAAACCGCACGAATTAAGTTATAGACCCAATAAATGACTTTTTCTTTCAGATTTTGAAAATTTTTATCAAGACCTTTCATTTTATAGCAACTGGACTTCCTTTGATTAAGAAAAATTTTTAAGAGCTACTTCGTTATAAGAGGGGAGCCCCCTTAAAAAATTTAAAACTTTTGGTAAGACCTAAACTTTTGAAAAACCATCACTTCTGACCCTTTCACAAAGTTTGGGCATTCCATCTTCTATAGTTTCAGAAGAAACTTGCTGTGACGCACGGACGGACGAACGGACAGACAGGTTGCGAAACTAGTAAGTCTTTGTAAAAAATTATTTTACAATGACCTTAAAAATTAACTAAACTCCAAAAATGAGACAGATGCACTTACTTTTATGAATTGATGACATGTATTCTATTTCAGTTACTATGATCTATGCCAGGATATATGTTCTCAAATAATGCTACTACAATTTATCTGCACACAATGTGTACTCTGCATGACTGCCGTCTATTTATTATTCATTCATGATGATTTTTTGGAAAGCATTTATCTAGTATTATACTTCACCTGCATGTTGGTCGAGATATCCTTATGCTGCTATTGTGGAAGTGCATTGACCGAAGAAAGTGAATATCTAACGTACGCTTTATACTCATGTAATTGGACGGAACAGGATCTAAGATTCAAGAAAGTTTTGATAATTTTCATGCAACAAACCCAGAAATCTTGGACAATCCAAGCTGGAGGTTTCGTAAGCGTATCACTCGGTTCATGGTTGAAGGTAATTTGTTCGAATTAATTATTTAAGATATAATTTTATTTTTCCTCTTCACAGATCCTTAAGTCTTCGTACTCTCTTTTTGTTGTCTTCAGACAAATTATATGAATAGGAGCAGTGTATATTGAAAGACACTAAATTCAAATTTCTTTGAGCAAGAGCACACCTTACCGCATTAGGCTGCTGTAGTATTGATCGAAGCACTCATATGTAGGACAACTATTTGTCAATGGTTCCTATAATAAACCGCTGATTCTTCGTAGGGAATATTTATTTTAATTGAATATCAATCTGCGGCGCCAATAACCTATGATTTAAGGAAACCAATTCATTAACGTGTCAGTGCTTAAATTAAACAGAGGTGGATGTAAAATATAAGGATATACTAGGACTTAACTGTTTGAATATTCAATAGGGAATACGACAATGCTAGTTTACTGAAACCGCAAAATGAAACTCCTTATTCCGAGAGTCGATTACAGGATTCGATTACAAATATAGTCAATGAAGACATCAGGGAACATTTTAATTAGATTTTAAATATTTTAAGAAAAGAACATATTATCAAGGATTAGCAGGCAATTTGCGTGGTAATGTTCAAGACTTATTCAAATTAGACTTTTTGAAAGTAATTTTGGATGGATATGATTACAATTTGGGTAAAAATCATATCTAGCATCAGCTTCAAACAGCAACACTGATTGTATGCAATTTCCATTTCAATTAAAACTGCATTCTGCCACAAGAAGTTGCGAACCAACTCTGGTGAGCTCATTACCCACGTTGACTGCCTAAAGTCGAGCCTCACCAAACTATACAACATTTTAGTTAAGCCTCGCGAGATTCGCGCTTACCATCCACTCAACAGTTATGTTTCGGCTAGCAAGCATCTAAGATATCGTTTCACCGCTTCGTAACTGCTGTTGGTGTTGGTATTTGTTTGTAATCTTGCAGCTTGCAAAAGAGTCTTCGCCACTTGGTCATCAAGCTATCGATTATGCACCGCGAAAGTTAACAGACACCGCGGATTTCGCTTTACGCACGGGCGGATCATATTAAGTTTAGCGCTCGAATTACAAATCGACTCGTTACTACGGCTATGGTTGTGTTATTAGATTTCGAATGTTTGTGCTAAAACAAGATACATGAATAAATTAATAAAAATAATTAAATATTGCTAAACGAACGATAATGAGAAAACTCACGACAATATTGTGAATGAAGTGTGTGTACAAGAAGTGATAAGTAAACTGTTGCGTGATGGTTAAAAGCAATCTTGAGTTGTGGTGACAACCTTTTATTCAAGATCCGGCGAAGAAATATTGAAAGATTTAAGCGAGAAGTGATGCTCAGTTTAATTTAGGTAAACAAGACATTGGAAAAAGTGTTACAAGGTAATGCAAATAACAAATCTTTAGAAGTTTAACGCTATGTACTTAGTATTTTACTTGGTTGTAATTTGTTGAATCAATGGATTCATGGCAATCCAGTTTAAGTTCTTGCAGATGTATGTGTTGCTAATTGCAAATATCTCTAAGTATAGCTGCACCGGGAATGCAATCAATGCACTGCGCTGAGTGCATTTGATTTAAAACATTTTGTGAACTAAGAATTATTGAACGTTTATCAAAAGTTTCTCTTTTAAAGATTGGCTTAGTTTTTGTTTGAAGCTCTGTTATACTTTAAAATTTTAGTTAGTAGTTACTATTTCGGAAATAAACTAGCTTAGTAATATTTAAAAAGTCCAAGATCAATACTTGAGTCAGAATGTTTTTGCAAAACAGCAGCTCTCTTAAACATTATAAACAAGTTGGGTAGACAGAACTAAGCTTCTGCCAGAAGACTTATGTATTCTACGTATTATACGAGCAGTGACGTAACTAGAATTTTGTTTCGGAGGGGGTCCAAATGATGGTTGATGCCAAAAGTGTCAGTAAGGGAGACACCACGAATTTTTAAAAGTAAGGATCAAAATGACGACTACTGACGTGTAGTTTTCGCACAAAGTAATATAATTTATATGAATTGTTATGACTCCTTCTTTTTGGTAGTACTACAGCCCCTTTCGAGCCTTCCTTCGTGCAAACAGCGCCTCCAACTGCCTCGGTCCATAGACTGCGTCCTCCAGTTTCAGAAACCGAGCAGCGATGAACTTTTTGTTATGAAACTTTAATGTAAAAAGTAAATGTTTAATTTAAAATGACACACACATTTTCACTTATATTTTAAATTGTATGCCTATAAAGAAAACTATTGCAGTGAATGATAACTAATATGTATAAAGTAAGCCCCGCCACTCAAATTTGCGTCTTATATACACAAAGTATAAACATTTCCTGTATAACTTAGCATAATATTTTGTATAAACTAATTAAAATATTGCCTGTACTTTATACTTATTTCAAGCTATATTTATTACTCAATAATATACTTATAATACTTATAACATTCAGAAAATAATGCTTATAACATTCAGAAAACATCAAATCAGAAAAAATACAACATAAAAACAAGTAAATCATTCTATTTAAGTTTAACGCGGCGCCAATGACGTGAAAAAAATTACATCGTCAATGACACTGGGTCAAAATGACCCGATTGGTTTTATTAACGAATTTTTATAAAATTCTAATAAATTATCTAATTTTAATTTAATTTATTAAATCTTTTCGCTTTGTAAATAAAATAAAATGATGAAAATACTAACATACTTTGTAAATAACTTTTTTATTCATTATTTCTTTATCACATGCAAATTCAACTTAAAAAATATTTTTCGATTTTTTTTTACAACAATTGTCGGAAAACTATTTGGAATAATGAACATTGTGAATTCAGAAAGAGATCATATAAACTGCCTATATCAATAAAAAAAATTAGTCTTCTGTTTCATCAATCAGTGACATGGAATTACTACAGTTTTCACAGTACGAAATTACGTGATCGGGGCATATGTAAATGTTACATGAATTACAGGTGTGAATTGTTTTTTTATCCTTTTTGGATGGACATATTTGACATCTTCTGCCAGTGCCGGAGACCTTTTGGGAGGGTTCGCCTTGTTCTATACCTGTGAAATCCGCAATTCTTTTGCGCATCTGTCGAGGCAAATTAGTAAGATTTTTGCGCCAGAGCAAATGTTCCTGAACCATACAAAGACCTAGATTTTTCAAGAAGTGTCGTCTTTTCGTATGCATGTCATTATTATTAGCGCGATAAATTATATTTGCATTTATTCCTGCTATATTTAACATAGCAAAAAAGAGTGTCAAAGGCCATCTTTTTGAGTTTCTGCTAACATTGTACATTGCACATAGTTCATCAGCCACATCTACTCCACCTTTGGTTGAGTTATAAAAAGTTATAATCTCTGGTTTCTGCTTACCATCTGTGCAGTGATCAATATGATCATCGTGATGTAAACTTGACATCAAAAGGACAACTTTGTTTTTCTTTGGGATGTACGAGACTAGAGTTATCTCTTTTCGATGCCCGAAAGTTGATGAGTTTTCAGGTTTTCCTCTTGTTGTTATAAATTCAGACGGAATTTGCTTTTTATTTTTGCGTAAAGTACCCACAGAAGTAAGTTTGTGTTTGCACAGAAGATGAGATATCAATTCGTAGCTGGTAAACCAATTGTCAAATGTTACATTACGGCAAGACTTAGAAATTGGCAATACAATACGATCAACCACATCGAATGGTTTGTTGCTGACTGAATATGGGCCACTGGGCTGCTTGCCGGCATAAATTTCCAAATTAAACACGTAGAACGTTTTCGCATCAACTAAAGCAAATATTTTGAGACCATATCTAGCTGGTTTAGACGGTATGTACTGTCTAAATTTACAGCGACCTCTAAATGCTACTAACATTTCATCAATGGTGCAGTTCTCTCCTGGCGCATACATTTTGTTGCACTGTTCGACAAACGTCTCAAAAAGTTCCCGTATGTGCGCTAAATTATCCAGCTTTTGTCTTTCATCACGTGTAGACTTATCATCAAAACGTAAACAGCTCTGTATAAAGTAGAATCGTTGAATTGACATTGTGAGTCTAAATATTTCTACGCCAGTGCCATCTGTTTCCCACAAGTCATTCAAGTTTTGTCGATTAAAACGATAAAATCCGACAATATATAGAAGTCCAATAAATGCTTTTAGCTCACTAATTCCAACTTCACTCATCTATCTATGTTTGCTCACATCTGCACATGCCGCTCTTCTTTTTTGGATATGAAAGTTGGTATATGTTCGAATTTTGCACAACATCGCACTATTCACAAATAAGTCCCAACATTCTGACACCGATTTGGCACTTTTAGCAGCTGGTTTTACACCAAGTGACTCCGTAATTATATTTTCTGATCTTGTACGTACATTTGGTCGTGCTGGTGCTCTTTCCCATCTTGTTCCATCTCTTTCTTTGAAGAACCGTTGTTGCAAAGTCAGTAGATCACGATTATCCAACGAATCAGATTCTGTCTCACTCAAATCGCTTGCATCTTGCTCACTTACGCTGCTATCACTGCGTTCAGACAAGTGATCTTCGTTTTCGATGTCAGAAGCAGGAATCGGATCTTCATCTTGAGAATCTGACTCTTCTAATGCCGCCAAAATACGCTCCGGGTGGTTAGCGAGTGACATTTTTGTGAAAACAACTAAAAACAAACAAAAATCGTTAAAAAAAACACTGAACTCATAAATAAATGCATGTCACGAAAATACCACACTAACGATGACCTCGGGTCAAAAGTACCCACTTTGAGTTGTCGCACGTGTATCTCACTGGGCGGGTGGCATTGCACTGAATGCAGGGAAGTTGCAGGTAGAGATGGAATGTAACTTCAGCTACACAAGCATTCAAACGCATAATAATTGTAGAAAATAGACTATGACTGTTTAAAATCTCCTCGGGTCAATATGACCCAGCGTCATTGGCGCCGGGTTAAAGCGTAATCTTTGGAAAAAGCATTTATTGGTTTTAATCTAAAATCAAACATGTAGAAAAGTCAAATCAAACTTATATGATAACAAGACTTATAAGCACAACCTCCGGTCCTTTTTCCTTGCCATAATGTCCAACACATTATTTGGATCACCGGCAATATCCCAGTGACAAGACAGGAGCGCTAGAGCACTGAGTCTATTGTTACTGGTTCTATTTCTTAGCATCGTCTTCACTCGTTTCATTGTGGAAAATGTACGCTCAACGCTTGATGTTGTGACGAGAATCGTTGCCAAAATCACAAGAAGGTTGTTGATGTTAGGGAAAAATTGTTTGTCACACAGCTCTAAAACCTCTAAAACTTCAGTATCCCTCTTTACTGCCATTATTTTGTGACACCAAATCTGATACTCTCCTGATAGGGCCGCCAAAGAACATTTGTCCTTAAAAAATGGTGACAAGGCTGCTAGCTTGTTGGCATTATTAGGTGAGGCAAAACCAGGAAGAAGTATTTGAAAGGCAGTCAAAATGTCTTCATTTTTGGTAAACCTTTCTTTTAAACTTGCAACTACATTGTCCAAGCATGGTATCCATATTGCAACTCTGTAGTACTCCTTAATTGAGCTTGTTGGGGGATTTTCTCTGCAAATTTGTCTTTTGTTGACCCTTGGAACTTGGATTTCAACACCGAAAAGGTCATTCAATAGCTTCGAGGCGGAAACAAATACTTTTTTAAACTCAACTTCAGCGTTATTGCGCAGTTCCTGCAGAGTAGAGATAATGTCATTTGAACATCTCACAGCACTAGCTAAATCATAAGAGACACTTTGAAGGTATATTGACAACGGAAGCGTGACACTTAAGAGCCTTTCACACACCAACAAAGAAATCAAGAAACTACTTTTTTCTGTGGCTGAAAGAAATGCACCAGCTGTTCCTGAACTTTGGCGGCCAGATTGAGAAATTTCTTCAAGACTAATACAAATGGGTTCTAGCAATTCAACAAAACTTAGCAAACTTGTGTGACGTTCAATAAATCTGGTTTCACATATACCAAGCAGCGTTTTCTTTTTAGATTCGGGTATGTGTACCTGGATCGCATCTTTTAGCGTCTGACTGGCATGGGCATTCTTTAAAAAAAATTAACTACTTCTCTTATGAGATCTAAACAGTTTCTGACGTTTGATGTGGACATAGAATCAGACAATGCCAGATTAAGTCTGTGGCTGGCACAATACACATATATTGCATTAGGGTACTGCTCTTTAATCCTAGATTGGACACCCTTAGCATGGCCACCCATATTTGAAGCACCATCATACCCCTGACCTACACATTTTGCCATATCTAGTCCCATTTTATCAATTTGATCTAGAATGGATTTTGCAATATTTTCACCAGTCGTATCACAAATTAGAACAAATCCCATGAAGTCCTCCCGCAGAACTGGTTTTTCGTTTTCAAAATCAACATAACTGATACACAACGATAGTTTTTCAATCGTGGATACATCCATTGTCTCGTCAGCAAAGATTGATAAGTAGTCTGTTTTTTTTTATTTTTCTAACAATGCATTCTTGGATAGTTGTAAAACTTATTTCGATTACTTCATTTTGTATTTCAGGGCTGAAATACGAAACAATTTTTCGACAATTCAAAATGTGCATTTTTAAATGGTGATCACCAGAGTTGGCTCTGAACCTCAATAAAGCCCTGAACTTCCCATCTTTTTTCCCAGGTTTTTGAAGAGTGAGAGGTCCACTGTCATCATCTCCTCTCAAAGGAAGCTCATTTTCTCCACAAAAAAGAATTGTTTCTATAATAGGTCTAAGAGCATTTCTATTTTCCTCACGTTCTTAGGCACGTTGACTGTTTAATTGGGTTGCCACATCTTCAATGTCCCCTGACATGATTTTAAGGAAATTATCTACATTCAATATGCTCTTACAATGGTATTGAAGTTTGCTGTGGCTATCAAATTTTTCAATTGCGTTTTTCCAGCATCTGAATGGGCTGGTAACAAGTGATCCAGGATTTTCGTTGTTGCCTTTACCCATTCCGCAGGCCTCATTATAAAATACAAAGCACACTTTGCAGTATGCACCATCCTCGGTTTTGGAGTATGCTAACCAAGGCCACCTATCTACCCAGCAGAGCTGAAATTTTAATTGTTTTTTATTGACTTCCGTTGAAAGGTACTTAAATGGGTGACTGGGTATTATTTTGGTCGATAAAATATTTTTCCTCAAATTTTCATCCAATTTTCCATGCTTCTTTATGCTTGTCACGGCGAAAGTATCCGGTTGGAAACATAAGAAGTCACTAGAACCCTCTGGTACCAGAATATCTTTTGACTGCGTTTGGCTTACAGACGTCGCTATAGTTTTTGGTAACATAAGTGCTGTACAAACTAATTCAGCTCACACAGTTATTTGATCATGCTGTCAGTAAAGAAATAAGTTGTTTTTTGGCATTTGTGTTTGCTTGAAATATGTGAATTTTCGCATCCAGCCATCCAGCCAAAATGAGCAACGGGCTTAAAGTCTAGGCCTATTCGTACGATAGGAATAAGGTTTTGCAGTATGATTGCAACATTTGTCTATATCGCGATACATACACGTAAAATATTACACATGATCTAGTAAGTAAAAAAGTGACAGGCAGAATACTGGAATATTATTAATAGCTAAAAAGTTAATTGTTGGATTTATTTGGATTATTTAAATAAAGAAGTTTGCCATCGAGCCCAACAGTTGTGATTTTCAAAACCACGGTTGCACAATTCAAAATCGAGTATACATTGCAATATTTAAACGATTATAAGCAGTTGCAACTTCTTTTCGGGGAAACTATTAGCCAAAAATATAGGCATACTTGTACAATTGGATATTACAATACTTTCAAAGCTTTTGCGTGAAATCCAATAAGCAGTGGTGGCACTGCATTGGAAATGTACGAGGAACCACACAGAATAATATTGCAGCATTAAACTTACCTATTGAAACTTTTTGTTGTTTTGAGAAGCAAGTAGTTATTTTTGTAGATCTTTTCATGATTATACGAGTATTACTACACAAAAAAAAAATTTAAGTCATAAATACACAATTTAATGATCACTGTGACTGAGACACACTAATCTAACTATCTCTAAGCGAAGGCCCGAGAGGGGCTGTAGTGCTAAAAAGAAGAAGAAGAAGGAGACACACCAACACAGTGTTTGGTAGCGAAACGAAAAGGCCTGACAGGCGACAAGGGGCCCCGTGAACACTAAAAAACAATAACAGACTAGACTAGACACAAAGACTGTAGAGGATTTCAGGTGACACCCAAATTTCTGTTGGCAGCGAGTACCGGCACTATGCGGTGGCAGGCAAGAGCGAAAATAATTATGCTGCGTTCCAATGCCCACGACGCAGCTCGACTAGTAGCTCGACAAGCAGGCTGTTTACACGCATAACCCCACGCCGGCGTGTAAAACAAAGAGCATTAGCGTCAAACTTGTTTACAATCCCATTTTTTGCTCCTCGTATCAATGCGGCCAATGTAAGCAAAGTAGCACGAGAAATCAAAGTGACTGACCCCACGGACTCCCCCCCTCTGGCTACGTCACTGTATACGAGTATGTAGAGACCAACAAAGAATAAATGCAAGAAAAACTTCAATGACATGTTCATTAAATAATCGATTTCGAAGAAAAATTGGTGTTACTATAATTTACCCGGCCGCCATTACGTTGCAAAATAACGAATATCTTTGATTAAATTGGATTTTAAAGATATTTATGGTATTCATCTCATCTAAAAATTTTGTGAAGACACAATCAAAACTGTAATGTCTAGATCGATACAATGCTTATATAGTAAGAAAACTGTGCGTTGTTGTAATGGAAGGAAATTCAAATGTCTAAAATCTCTCTGATTCGATTTTTATGAAACCTATCAAGTTTAAGGATTTTATTGGGGAAAATATGAAATTTATAAATGCTACTATTACTAATAAAGTTTGATGCATTTAAACTTCGAAGGCATTTGCAATTATTGTACTCGTAAAGGTCTACATTCCATACAACTTGCAGATTTTTGGGATCAAAGATGTTAAATCTCGAGGGCAGACACACATTTATCACAAATTTCCTCCCCCACGTTCCGCAAAGTTGGTAGCACTAGTTTAAAGCCTATTATGCAAACCTCTCTTCAATACCCTCCACCCACTTGTCTTTGGTCGCTTTACGATACATGAGAACCCCCTGTTAAAAAATCTTGAAATATTTTTTCAATACCTAAACTATCAAGAGGTCATCGCTTCTGATCTATTATATGCCAAGTTTGGTATATTTTCGATAAAAAACTGCGTGATTGTCAAATGGACAAACAAAACCGATTCCAAAAAGGTTTTGTAGTTTGTATAAAACCCTAAAAATGGTTTAAGAGAGAGCATGCTACTCCTAGGAGGATCTTCTATCTTACCTATGGCAATGTAGACTTTCATATCAAGCTGCCTATGAAATAACTCAACAATAAGTTTATGCTAATATCTTGCTGACTTATGACTCCAAATGAGGCAAGATAGCACAAATATACTTAATTCATTTTTCCCTTGCATTATCATATGACAAACTACGAGAAAAATGTATTTAAGAAGCTCCAAATAAAAGTTTTCCCTTGGGATCAAGGATAACACTGGGGAACAATCATTTTGCGGCTAGTTGGGCTGAAATTGATTTTGTACAAAACCAGTATGCTGAGTACGAGAAAAATGTTAGATTTATCAAATTGACTCTAGTTTATGAGATAAAGACTCAATTTTTTTTTGCTGTAGCACTACAGCCCATGCCGGGCTTGGAGTCAGTTAGAGTATCTAATTATCTTGCTCAAATGCTTCGGCACTTAGGAAGGTGATCTATTCATTGTCACGCTTTTGTCGTGTGTCCATCCACCCAGCTGCGATACGTTCTGATTTTAAACCATCACGTATCACACAAATAAGAAAACCAAAATACAAAAAAAATTTCCTAGGCAGGTTTTTCAATTGTGTTTTTGCTCAGGACATTCTCTTCTCAGCTTCTAGCGAAAGTCGGCCATCATATGGCTGTCGTATCAGCTTAGTATCTCTATCATTGTTCTCACATCTTGGAGAATTAGTACTCCTTTTTTTGTGTTTGGGAGGTGAATGCCATTTACGCACAGAATGGGGGACCCCCATACTCGCAAGAAGGTGACTGGACTACCCATTAAACACCCCCTGTCAAACTGAGAACCTAGCATGGAACCGCGTGACACATTCCTTTGGGCCAGGTCTCGTTTTGTTGTGCCGTGAGGCACCTTAAAGCTGGGGGATCCCTTTCCTAGCGGGAGAGAAAAGGGGAAGAGGAAGTGCCAGAAAAGCAGTCCCCCAGTTCCAACGCCCCCGGCTGCTGTGAGTACATTTTATATTATAGGACTGCCCGAGCATAATGCACCACCAGGTTCAATCTGTCAACCGATTCGAGTATCACCACAACTGTATTATCCAGGGTGAGCCCTCCCATGTCCCTGTAGAGGCTCCTTTGCAGCCTGTCCTATTTTACGCACGCAAAAAATTTGTGTCAAGCATTGCCTTCCTCTCCTTGGTAAAACTGATAACCGGTGGACCGTGACTTACCAATCTTATGCAGGTGAGACTGAAAACACCCATGCCCGCTCAAAAACTGTGTCAGATAGAAGTCAGTCTCACCATGTCTTCAATTTATCCACGGTCTCATATCCGGAATGAGATGTGCAGTTCACCTTCCCTTCATGCCATTCACCCAAGACTGCTGCCAATCGTTGAGCGAGCGCGGTCTTTCTTCGCAGTCAACCATCTCTAGCAAGGATGACGATGCGTATCACGCCTGCAATAACTCTCGCCACCGAATTAGAGACGGTCGGATAGGAAGATGCAATCCTCAATGCTCCTCTTTTCCGTACGTGTGCCGAACGTTTTCGGTTTACCTCCTTACTGGGCGCGCCGCCCCATATGTCTGTTCCATATAATAGCACTGACCCTAAAGCACTTGACGGACTGGGTGCCCCTACGTTGGCCATATATAATCTCAGAGCCGATACTCCCGAAGCATCCTATTCAGCCTTTGCCCAGATTTGCCTAGAGAAACTCATCTTGAAGTCGATCAGTAGCCGCAGGTACTTCATCACTGACTTTGATTTGATTGATATGTCTCCAATACTGATCATCCTTACTCTATGGATCCTTTTTTTGCGAAGAAGACCAGCGCTAAACTGAACCCGCGAGCAGTCATCCAGCCTCTCACTCGGTGCATTAGCAGACCTAGCCTAAGTTGCGCTTGTTCAACAGTGCGTCTACTGACTAGAGCCGCAATATCATCCACATGCTGATCAAGCGCAGCCCATCTGCCATCTTCAGTCTCAGTAGCCCGTCATATGACACATTCCATAGGCTTGAACCAAGGATAGATCCCTGGGCAACACTCGATGTAACTTCCATCCTTCGTAGGCCCTGTGTCGTGTCGCAAAGCAGGCATTAGATATTTTGGAATATGAAATGGGTTTTCAGCTTATTCACAATATCAACCCATCTAGCGGAGTTGAAGGTATTCAGTATGACCTGTCGCTTGATGTGGCTATATACCTCTGCCTTTTGGACTGCGCTCACGTCCCCTGCAATGGAATCAATGGTGAAACGGCCTGCTTTGTAGCCGTGCTGCCAAGAAGAAAGGTGCCGATTAGCACGAATTGCGTCAGTGAGTCTTCCCTTGATAACTTTCTCTAGCACTTTCCCAGTGGTGTCTAGCATCTATAACGGGCAGTATGCAGACGGCAATCCGGGATTTATTTTCCCCTTGGTGATCAAAACAAGCCTTTCTATCTTCCATCGTACCAATAAACCCACCCCGTAGGCAAGCGTTAACTGTGCTGAGCGAAAATTCAGGACAATGGTGATAGACAAGCCAAAACAGCTCAGCTGGAACATTACCTGGACCTGGAGCCTTCCTGCCTTCAGTGAAAAGACTCCCTCTTCCAGCTCTGGCCATTTGAAGAATGGGCATTCGACTGCTGTTTCACCGTTGATAGCGTCAACACGGATGGGATGGGTGGGAAAGAGTGCCGCACTATCTTGTCCATCTTTTCTGTATCATTTATGCAACGTTTCCAGAAGGTTCCAAGCATCCGCATAACTGGCCGGTAGCCAAGGCCCCACGGATCCTGGTTCACATTGTCCGCTAGATATTGCCAACAGCGACCCTTGCTGTTGTTCATCAATTTACGAAGGCGTTTTCTGGCCGACTTATATGCTGCTACCCGGTTGCATGCCTCGTCAAGGTTCAATGCCCGTTGAGCCTCGCGCTGAAGCTTGTGACACTCCCTTCGCTTTTCGACAATTTTAGTTGACCCCCAGTACACTGGGAGCTTACCGTCCCAGTTTTTTCAACGGGACATAGAAGCGTCGCAATTAGCCGCGATGATGCTCATAGTTGGGTTCAACGTGCCTTGAGCTGCTAGTTCTTCATTCCCCTGCGAATCTCCCTGCAGGGGGCCCCTATTGTAAGCACCTCGACGAACCTCTCAAAGTCTATCCTTTCGATGTTCCATCCAATTGTAGAAAGCCGAGAGCACGGATATCGGGAGACAATAATAGGATCTCAAGCAGAATGCACTGATGATCACAGGCTGAGTAGTTGCAGTGAAATGGGTGGATAAAACTGTCCGTAAAGGAGTGCCGCGATAGTCTGCTGCCTCAGCGAGAGAGGATGGTGATGTTTGCCCAGATAGGCCTTGTCTGAGGCCGAGTAAATGCACTAGCAGGATAGCATTGCGGTGTTGTGGGGCGGATTCTTTTCCCCAGCACAAGGACCCACTACAAAAAAATTTCGCATTCACGAATTAACAGATAAAATGCAAATCGACAGATGACGAGGCCGAGTTAACATACTAAGGGTAGAAATTGCCAAAGCAAACAACAAACTGGGCCTCGCAAAAACAGACGAGACTTGGGAGTAGCTCGTATTTAGCGGGACATCCAAGTGAAAGCGGTGCCCCCTTGCATCCTCCGTCCGGTTCAAAATCGATTCATTTGAATGAAAAACTCATGCAAACATAGCTCGCATGAACTTTTCCCTAAAATTAAAACACTCAATGTTGCAAAATTACGCTATAGTTATGTGATGGAGTCACATAATACTAAACCATAAATGAGCGCGTGAGCGAAAGGCCACTCTACACTGTAAGAGCACCTGTAACGTCAGAATAAGAGGTGAGCTCACCCGATGGCTTGCTCATAAGTGGAGGGGCCAGCCAACGTGACGGGTCCCATACCCGGTCAGGTTTTGTAATGAAATTGAAAGACTGAGTTTTTCTTTTCTTTGTCTATTCATCATTATTTCTTGGATTTCGCTTTTAAACAAAGTACCTTTTTCAACTGGACAGTAACAATGTTTCAAAAAGAAAGGGAATTTTTTCCGTAGATTGGACTTCTTCCTAAAACGTGTTGTTTTGAATTCAAATTAGTGGAAGCAAAGCTTTTCAGTCTAAAACAAATAAATACCTAAACGAAATGTTGGAATGAAAATTTTTGTTTGGTACGAAATTTCATAAAAAATGTTAAATACTGGTGAATAGACTATGGTTTCAATTTGACTTTATGCGTTTTTTTTTTGTAAAAATTAAAAGAAAATTTAATTTATTCAGTTTCAACAAATGTATTTACATAGTTTTTTTGTCGTTACATTCATATAATATAATTTGTTCATATTTATTTTAAAAACGAATTGCCTTTGTAAGCCATGCCTTAACCGATAATAAAATGGAAGTACATAGATCATAATATTTATCGAAACGAAATAAAATCTGTTTTCAATAGAATCATTACACAGACTGTAAAATTACTTACATGTCTATAATTAACTACGTTATCATTAACAATCTTTTCAAAATCAACGTGAATTGTAGTCTCAATCAACGAGATTAAAATTCGAAAACAAGCCTAATCAAAGCTTATGACAAGTCGCTATTAAAAAATATAAAATTGGATACAATCGAAAACATCCTTCCAGGAATTCAATTTTAAATAGCATCAACTGTTGTATACTCATAATTAGCGTGAAAGCCAATTAAAACGTTAAACATTTCAATTCAAATTACAAAAAACTAAGAGACGCATTTATTGAGAAACTTTCCAATGCTCTCATTTGGTGATGTTTGAAAAAAATGCTTAATGTCTTTTATTCATGATATGAACAATGACATCGCCAAGTAAAAAAGGTACTTACCCATTCTCCTCGACAAGCGCTCGTAGATAGGGCGGGTACGGCCTGTATTTTCTGAAAACACAAATTTCTACGAATTATGTTGTCACTTTTCTTTTACGCGTCGAGCAGTGTGGACGATTGATAATAATCTCAATGAGTCGTCAATGCTCTTGTAAATATTACAATAGTTATATATACACTAAATATATAAATTTAACTCTGGCTTTATATAAGAAATAGTTATATACATACATGGAATTATTCCGAAAATCTCTTCTCCCGAAAGGTTAGACTTATTGTTTTTTTTTACAAAAATTTGAATTACACTTCCATTGAACTTCACATTTAAGTATTTTCGTTATTTATATATTTAGAAAAAGTTTTAGCGGTGTTTATTGCATATCGCCGACTTTTTGTTTGACTGCTTCCTTCTAATCGGAGGTGCCAAATGAGCGCTTTGGAGTACGGGCGTTCCGCTGATTCCGTCAAAAGCCATAAAAAATCTCGTACCTCTCCGGGGTACAGTCAATTCCAAAAATTTATGTTCCCCTACATAGCGACAACCTTTGGGGTCATTTGCTGATTTAAAAACTACCAACAACAGCTGTTCATAGGCCATTTGGAATATATGACAATTCACGTAGAAAGTACATCCATCGGGTGGTAAAAAATACGGAACAAGAGCTTCCTCCAAATAGTGTATAGGTCCTGGCTGAAATACTTTTACATTTTCTATCATAACATTACGTTGTTGCAATGACTTGATAGAAGTCAATAAATGAGAATTCTCACATAGTCTGTATGAAATGCTGAATTGTCATGGCAACACTTCACTTTGGTTATTCCGATATTCAAAGTCCGTTTCTTGAGAATGGTATTCAATGCATGCTATGTAGTCATTTTCCTCTAAAAAGTTAATTTGACAATCATAACATCCACTCCGAGATGATAAAATGAAAGATTCATTGATTTGTTGTCTTGCTCGAAACTGGAGTAACAGCTCATATGATGGGAAATCTTCCAGAACTTTTGGTTTTTCGTGAACTCATATACCTCCGTTTAAATTATCCGAGCTTAAAATGGTGCAATTTGCTTTTTCAATTTCATTACTGGCCAGCTGTTGCATAATTTCATTGCAATATGCAAACAATGCACGATAACCAAGTTTGTAGATCTTATCTTATCAATTTGCAAATAAATCCAAAATTGTTGACAAGTTCATCCAATTGATTTTCCTTATATTTTGTATCTCTCATCTTCTCCGCCACTCTTGGGGTGATATTTTCCAATCGTCTACCCTGATAAAAATTTGCACTTGCTGAGTCCGAGATGTATTGATCTGGCCAAAATACTTTTAGTGGTTGTAGTTATTGGTTCAGGAACAAATCAATTACTGCCTAAGGAATTTCACTTGATTCCGCGACCACTTGCCCAAAAGTCTCTACTTTATGTTATGAAGCAATACACAACACCAAGGTCTTTAATTTCGCGCCCAGTCTGCTTAGCTTTTGCAGTGCAGTCAAGGCGTGGCTCTATTGTCATCCGGCGCAGGTAAAAGCAGTCATTTTAATCGCTTCTCGACACTTTTATCGTTTTACTTTTTATGTGGGCACTATTCACTCTTATCTCGCAGCTTTCATACTAAAAGACACGGTGCATAATTTCCAAATCCGTGAACTCGCGCGAAGATAAATCACTTTGCTAACAGTATTCTGGCGACAACAGCACTTTGCGACAGCAAGAGTGCGTTATCCCAAAAAGATTCCACATTTTCGGACGGCGCGACACAAGAAAATGTATGCGGCGTGCACGAGATACTCGCGAAAAAAACGCATACTGGCAGTTGCTGCGCTAGCGCTACTCTACAAGACGTGCCCAACTCTTTTGGCCTCACTCGAACTCAAAGCACTATTCCACCAGCTGATTGCCCGCGGAAAGTTCTTTAAAGTTGTTTGGTTTCACGAGGAAAGGTGCCACGACGGTGATAAACAGCTATCGAAATTCGATTGAAATGTGGCAGCGGCGTCTTGTTTTCACGTGTACAAGGTAACACGGCATAACAGGTAGAATGCGATGGGAAGCGGAACAGATTCTTCCGAATTCAAAGAGAGATTCACGATGGGCAACACCATGGAGAGATGAAACCGCGCAAATTTGGATTTTAATTAGGACTTTCCTCGCCCAATGGCACACGCGAGAAGATTTGAAGCTTATTTTTGTTGTGCCGCGTACTTTTCGTACGAATGAAGTACAATGCCTCTTCCACTAGCCGACACACACGAATTTATGCCGTTCAAGTTTCTGGTGTCGCGGCGATTTCAATCATCCAAGACTCCCCCACTCGATTACGCTCCACCACTCTGTGTCACTTTCGCGATTCTTTCATCCGTCAACTATCATTTGCATTGTGTGACAATGCAATTCGTTGGTAAGTTGCGTTACGAAGGGGTAGCCGTGTCCGAATTTTAATCGTAAATTTAAATATTTTTTTTTATTTACAATTAAAATTGGTTCAGCATTATGTTGGTCTTTCGATCAGTTTGCCTAGGTAACTGCTCGATTACTACTTAGTCCTCTAATATTCTCCAATAGTGTAATCTCCATGCTACGGACTCTGAGGCAAATATAACGTCAGGTATGGCTCGTTCACAGCCAATACGGCGGAAAGTTGGCATATTTTCATTGTTTAGTACGACGAGCGCCGTTCTGGCTACCATTTCTAGGATTCGTTTTCCCCACGGATCTTTTTAAGGCATGCCCCGTTCGGTTGCTTCAGCATTGAAGTCTCCCCCAAAGTGCACGTTGCCGTCTGCGTTTTAGTCAGCGCTCCCCAAAGCATTAAGCTTGGCTTGGAAAGATGTTATCAATTCGTTCGGGGTTAGATACAGACTAGAAAAGGTGGTCTCTGAGCACCGAACCCACACAAAACCATCCCATGTCTACAGCATTCTGCCTAAAAATTACTATTTGAATCCAGATGGCTGCTGTACGAGTTTCATCAGGATACCATGATGCACAACTTGTATCGTGGTGTTGCTCAATCAGTAGCAAAAAGTCGGCTCTCGTGTCCCTTGCAAACTGCTCAAGCAGATTTTGGGTTATTAAACTGCGGTGTATGTTTAACTGCAAGATAAGGGTATTCGAAGTTCTAACTTTGCCTTGAATAGGGCCTCATGAAAAACCCGGCATTTTCCGGATCCCAAGACATGTCATAAAGATCAGGCCTGGGTTCAGCATCCTTACAAAGATTACAGTGCCTCCCTCGAACACGCTTTTCTTGTATGTCCCATTTCACCGCATTTTTAACATAGGGAACTCCTATCGGATTCTTTGCATACTTTTGCAGTGTGACCATCGCAAAGGCATTTGAAACATTGAAGAGGCGTTGCTCTACGCCATATCCTGCAGACAACCCACCCATATCTAATATGCCCTTATTCAGAAATTTTTCGGTGTCATTTTCAGTCAAGTTAATTATAGCCATGCGTTCTCTCATATGGTTTTCTGGTGTCAGCCTCGCCTTAATCCTTCCCATGCAAGGAAACTCACTTTTGATGGCCTCTTTTACCTCAGCCAGATCCACCAACTCTGGATGTATTTCGTTCCACCATCAAAGCCCAAAAGAATAGTAAAGCATCGGGTATTGATGATATTCCAGTGGAATTCATCAAATATGGTGGCAATGGTGTTCAGAAAGCCATCCACAAAGTCATCCAGCACATTTGATAGTAAGAACATATGCCGAATGAGTGGAGCCTTTCAATTATATTTCCTATCCACAAAACAGGTGACAAGCTACAGTGCGATAATTATAGAGGCGTATCACTACTGTATGGCGTAAAAGATATTTTTAAGGATCAAAGAAAATAAAATCAGATCATACGCCAGCAGTATTACAACTGTTGATCTCTTATTTCGATTGTCGCCATCAGCCTGAGTGAGGCCATAGTTGCACTTTTGCCGAGGACCTTCTTTACTACGTCGCAGAATGCTTCCCTTTTTTGGCCTTTACTCCGAATTTGACCAGTATGTGGCCCGACCGCATTGATCATATTGTTTTATGGCAGTGTTGGTGTTCTCGGGCCTTACGTTTCCTCTGATATCCCGCAGCACCCCCGCATAGGATTGACCATCTTGGGTTTTTACGAGCTGTGCCTGCTGGTGGGGTCTTTGTCGGGGTTTCTTTTTCTCCTGTTTCGTATCGTCTTTTTTCTTGTTGGGCGTCCGTGCGAACTTTATTTTCTGGCATTTTTTGAAGGAGTTTCTTCGCGGCTTTTTTTCACTTCTCGTGTTAGAACTATCTAGAACCTCTGATCTGGCATTCCGTCCCCATCAAGCGCCTCTTCTCTCCTCCATTTATCTCGATCTCCTTCGATCAGGGTAGACGCCAGTCTTGAATTGATTTTTTATGTTGGAGACTTAGCCCTCAGCGATTCTTTAGCTTTCTGCTCTTTTTCGTCCTTCTGGTCCTCTTCGGCATTTAACCAGCTCCTCCGATAATGCCCTATGTGGTCTACGAGCTCCTCTAGTTCAAGGAGCTCAATATTAACTACATTGTTGATTTTTGACGGATCACATGTAGATTATATTCTTTTTAGAATACCTCCCACTTTTTGGACCAGTCGTTCTTCTCCATGTCGCTGGGTGGCAATTGTACTTTGCGACCATATTTCTTGGAAGAGGTTATTGGCTGCCGTTTCCGAATACAGTACTTCCGCCACATTTTCGACGTTGGCAGTGACTATCGAATTCTCGATGCTCTTTATATTTTCCTCCGTCGCTCGAATATCTGACGTGTCCTGCAAAGTTTCCCGCTTTTCCTTTTTAGGACACTCTGGCGTTCAAATCATTTTTTCCTGTGCCCGAACACCGCAGGAATCTCAGTCTGGATAAGACGGCCTGTTAATCTCCGTTTTTCGTCCATCTTCACTGTCATCGTATTCATCTTCGTTTTTCGCATCGCTAGTATCGTTCCCGATGTGCTGTGAACATCGTGGCTGGAGCCGCTGGTTGCGTCGTCATTGCTGCTATTTTTGCTTTCTTTTTTGGGTTTTCCTGATCTTTTTTTAGGGTTTTTGGTTGTTCCGGTTTTATTGAGTCTCCTCTTGGAACCGCTCTCTCCGTTTTTGTGTGTAGTGACCTTTTTGTTTCATGTTTATCTTTTCAAAGCAGGGAGGCCATGCGAGGGTTGGCACAAGCCCTAATGGAGACAAATGTTCAGTGCCAGGCCAGCCCCAATCCAATGATGCGAAATTCGAACACACTCCGAGGCCTACCAAGGTTTTACCGGGACGGATATGTTATGATAGTTGAATTGGAACCGTTCACGCACGAATGTCACCTCGACACTACCTTAAAAAGCAACTAGGTCCAAACCATCATATCCTCCAGCACAAAGCATCTTTTCCAGTTCGTTGTCCGAAGCGTACTCCAGATTCAGTCATTCAATTCTATATTAACAGAGGGTGCTTTGGAAGCGATAAAATAAGACAAAGGGGGTTTAAAAATGATAAATGGTTTAAGTAAGCTTCAAAAAATCTTAATTCTAGGCCTATAAGTGTTTTTCAACTTATTGCATGCTTCATTTTCCAATTTCATTGATTTTTTGCAAAAAGAGGAAATTTCCACGCTTAAAAACAATAAGCACATATCCGCATAGGGTAGATTTTAGTGTGGAGGATAATTAGAGCAGACTTCCAAAATTTTATGAAAATCGATACTTTTCAAATAAATCAGAGGTTACACATCAGTTTTCCCTTGGTAGCCTGGACTATTATAGCACCTAAATTTTTGAAAAATTTGCTGCATGAAATAAACTGGGAGCTACTGTACTTATCAACTTAGATTGTATAATTGATGATAAGTAAGAGAAACATCTGCGGGGAAAATTTCAAGAATATATTGAATATTTTTCTTAAGTGTAACGAAGCGACGGGCTATGTTCTAAAGACATTATACATACGTGTATTACAATAGATACTGTTAGAATTACGTGACTGAAAACCATGTACCTGATAGAAATTTGAAAATTTGTAGATTCTGTAACAATTCAATGGGAAAGAGTTCTAGGCATTGTATGTTTTTCATTTTTTGTAAATGAGGTGCCACATGGAAGACAACAATTTGGACTTAAATTTTAAAAGTTAGATATGATGAATTGTAGTCGAGAAATTAAATTTTAATATTCGTTCATGTGAAATGAGCGCACTACTTTTCTATACCGTATTGATTTGATGCCATGATTTTACCCAGAAGTGGATCATAGTGGAATATAGTCAAGAAACTGAATTTCAATGAAAAAATATGCCTTGAATAGATTGAAATACAAAATAAAATTTGGAAAAAAATATAAAAATTGAATGCGGTGCCAAATGAATTTTCCCATTTCATTATATGTCTATAAAAGTTGAATACACAACAAACGTGGAAAAACTGATTCAGCACAATTTCCATGAAGTTCATTTCACCCTTTTTAGGATACTTTGAAGGTGGTTCTCTTGTTTGTTTTTATTTTTTTTTTCATTTCAGTCTCTAAGCTTATGAACGCTTTTTGATAGTTCAGAAATGTCTATCACTTACTACTCTTTAATTCCAAATAGCTCCAGAATATTGTCATATTATGTGATTAACTACGACGCATAGTCTGATAAGTTCTACTCACGCAAAAAAAAGAAAAGAAAATTAAGAGAATTTAATCAAATTAAATACAATTTTATACCAACCAATGCTTCCTCCATAACTTACTCACGGTTTGCTTATATGCTTTTCATAGTGTCTTTGCCTAATTTGGCATTCATTCTTTTCAACAAAATGGGACGAGCAGAACAACTTTCTCCTCATGCTTTCTTTATACATATTTATGCTATAAATCGTTGCTTGCACTGCACAACACTGTCCACATTTCTGCTATCCAGCGTGACTTGAAATCGTCTTAGAAATATTATTTCCTCATCAGCCTTAAGTGTATTGACTTGCAATCAATGATTTATTCAACATAATTCGACCAACTTACTCATATTTCCTGAAATGACTCAACTGATTCCTTTCATGCTCCCACTCATCTTACCATTATTGCAATCATCCGATTCCGCGGTGTTACTGTACAATGGAATTCGTAAAGCATACGAAATAAGCTAGCACAGCTTTTAAACAATTCTCAAACAGTTATGTTAATGTCGTTAAAATCGTATTTACCATCTGAAATGAGCGATGCACGATTAAATGACAATTTTATGAATGAAGAAGATTAGCGGGGAGAAATCGGATTGAGTGCGCTAACGACCTGATTAACGATTAAATTTAAGAAATTCTTTGAAGTCTTCTTCACGTCGAATAAACGTGGTCATTCTAAGTTAACTGTTTAAAGGGATATCAAAATAGCAGACCAAACATGATTTGAGATTTCGCGCGAATTCAATTTTCATCATGCAACATTTATTGTTCCATATATGTTTAGTATTCAAATCATGCATTAGCGCTCGTACAACTATTAAACGCTTGAATAGAAGCAGATGCGTGGGGTTAAATGAGGGAAAATATTTGGTCGGAATAATGGCTGCCCCCCAACCCAAACGAATATATTATGAGATATTTTGATTGACAAATCGTTTTTACACATACTCGCAAGTATCTACATATATTCGAATTGAAAATCTTTAGACGTGATCCGAATATTCTCAGGCGGTGTTATTATTTTTGTTGGGCAATTGTTCGCGTTAATATGAGTTTGTTTGTTTAATGGCCTGAAAGATGAAATGAATAATTTTAACGCTTTACATTTATCGAAATTGGTAATCGCATTTTATTACTTCTATTAAGCCGATTTATATTGGTTTCAATGTCGAAGCAATTTTTAATAACAGAAATGGAAGGAGAATCAGGCTATTATTTATCTGAGTCTGAATCCAGAAAAATCTGTTGCTAACTTTCCTAAATTTGACAATTAAGTTGCGGATTTTGCCCCTAATTCCAACAATCATAGACAATTCTATTAACAAAAGATACTTAGGTGGTAAAAAACTTCTCAATGACGAACAAAATTATCATGGCATTATAAAATTCCAGCAAGTCAGCACCTTGTCGCATTGAATGCTAAAATTGAGGCTACAATTCTTTGTTAAACATTCAAAATCTAATTGCCTACAATGCTCGCGCAAATTAAGTTAATTTTCCAACGAACCGTATAAAATTAGAGTTTTTGAGACCACGAATGGAAGAACGACTAATGATCATTGCAATAAAGCGTAACACATTTACAAATGCACACCAAAATGATGCCGGAAACTAGGTCAAATTGCTAAAGAGTAAATCCAAAGTAATTTTTCATGATTTTAGCGCAAATCATAGATTTTCACTTCCTTGCATTCATTTCTTCTTAGGTGTATTCTCAATTTCTAATTTTTATTAATGTCCATGATCGAAATTAATCTACATGACCTACAATTTCAATAGAGGAAAAAAGAATCCACTCTGTTCTTGCCAACCAAGTAACGACTTGAAGATTCACGATTCACTCAAATTAATTTCTTCGTCTTGGATGGCTTCATTTAGCATTGGTTTGAAATGATACTTCGCCATCTCATCATTAACTCAAAAGGGAAATGAGAATTCATTGAACTTTTTTTTCGAAACGGAAGTCTTGTTGAAAGCATTACAATGGCATTAAGGCATTATTGTCGTAACCAATCGTATGTGATTGCAAATCGTCTTAACGACGAATTGTATATAAGTTGAATTGAGCTAATGACAAATTTCACTGCATGCAATTGTCATTGGAATTTTCAGTATTTGCTGAAGATTAACAATATGTACAAATGCTTACTTCCCATCATTACTAATGTGAGTAGCTTAAAGTACAGCTTTGAATGACTTATGTTGCAACGTTTTCTTATATTTATTTATTCAGTCGCCAAACAAGGCCCATATTAAATTAAAATACAAATCGAATTTAACTGAAGTAAAATACCAATACAATAATTCAATCTTAATTATGTAGTCGATGAATTGAGGACTTTTAATAGTTTGGATTTCAAGCAGGACTTGGAAGTGGTTGGGAAATACAGATCGCTAAACTTATTGAATGCCTTACAGCATCTGTTAACCGGCTCATTGTCTGCATAATTGGTGTGGTGTGTACTCGTGGTCAACATGGGAATGTGTCTCGTGACTCTAATAGGATCATGAAAGTGCATCCTGTCTGACAGAACAGTAACTTGAATATTGTACCTTATTACGTCGAAAGGTAGACATGCAGACAAAGCGACTTTTCTGGAAGCGAGTGATGTCAGGTTTAATGTTCGAGGTCGATCCTCATAAGATGGTAGGTTGTGAAAAGAAGTCGGGTCTTACAGAGATCTTAAGGCAAAGAGTAAAAATGGCTTTTGTACAGACTCAAGCCTACGGCTTTAGATTAGAGATGGGTTGTTACATCAAATTTCTGTATCAGATACAATCTGATACTGATACATGATTGTACCTGATACTTTTATCTGACACTTTTTGTACCTGATACTTTTCGCATCTGATACATTATTTTGGTCTATACTGTAGTGTGAATCAACTCAACATCAACAGCATAGTAGTTGGGTTTATGTTTATGTTAGCGATTATGTGGATGATGGATTTGGTTCTTTTCAGA
The DNA here is from genome assembly GCA_963969285.1 of Odontomyia ornata. Taxonomy (NCBI): domain Eukaryota; kingdom Metazoa; phylum Arthropoda; class Insecta; order Diptera; family Stratiomyidae; genus Odontomyia; species Odontomyia ornata. The sequence goes on from OZ017739.1 coordinate 390,880,246, forward strand.
AAAGTGTCATCTCCGCACGCAATGAGTGTTATGATAACATCTGTTTGATTGATTCAGAAAGACTACGAATTGTGTAAGTGAAAAAAAATAGGTACAAATTGTGTAAGTGATCAAAAATTTGAAATGGAGAAGAAGAAAACATCCGAAATTTGGCATTTTTTAAGTGTCGATGTGGACAGTCAATTCACAATTTGTAGCCTATGTAAGTGTAAGCTTAGTTATAAGCATTCTTCTACAAACTTGAAAAAACATTTGGAAAGAAAGCACCCCACAGTTCAACTTCTGAAGACAGTTTTACAGCCGGGGGCAAAAGTTATAACGGTTCCAAATGAAAATAGTTCTATTTTAAATGTATGTCAGCGTGACGAGTCAACTACAGCAACTATAAGGATAAATAACCAACCAACGGTTTCTTCATTTTTAAAGCCTAAGATATCCGCAACGCAGAAGAAAAAAAATCGACAGCTCTGTGCTGAAAATATTTTACAAGGATTTACAACCGCTTTGTTTTGTAGAGGATGAAGGTCTACGGGAGGCATTTCATGTGTTGAATCCATCGTACTCATTGCCAACTAGGAAAACTATTTCCAAAACACTTATACCTGCGGCTTATGAAGAAGCTTTAAATAATTTAAAGCAATTATACATTAACAATAAGTCTGAGATATCATCCGTAATACTGACGACGGACTGTTGGACTTCAATCAATGTTGAAAGATTTCTGGCTGTTACATCAAATTACATCAGCTCGAACTTTGAGCTGAAGTCGAATGTCCAAGAATGCACTTCTTTTCCAATTGCTCATACCAGTGAAAATCTGGCAACCGAGCTTAAAAGGATAGTGTTGGAATGGGGATTGCAAGAAAAAATTTTGCTTTGCATTTCAGACAACACGGGAAATATTACAAGAGCAGTCAAACACCATTTAAAGTGGGAGCATTTTGGATGCTTTGCTCATACCGTCATACTGTCAAGACTGCAGTTGAAAAAGACCTTGCAATGGTGACACTCTTGAAAAAAAATCAAAGCAATAGTGTCACATTTTAAACATAGTAGTCAGTCGACAAGAAAGCTATTTGAAGTTCAAAAACAAAATGGGCTTGAGCCTAAAAAATTAATACAGGATGTTGCCACAAGATGGAATTCATCTTATGATATGCTCAATCGATTTTTAGAGCTGGAAACATCTGTAAGGACAACTGTTGCACTCCTTAACAAAGAATTGGTGACATTGAATGCGGAAGAGTGGTCCATTTTGCCAAAAATCAGGGACATTTTAAGGCCTATGAAGGAACTCACCGATATAATCAGTGGGGAAAAATACACGCCTGCATCTTCGATCATAGTTTATGTTGACGGGCTTCTTACCACTCATGAAGCAATGGAAGTTAATGACCTATATAATAATGTTATCTGTCGTCAATCGGTGCACAATCTGAAGGATGGCCTATTAAACCGTTTTGATGACCTGGAAAAGAAATCGTTTCTCACTATTTCTACGTTTTTAGATCCTAGATACAAAAATGCAGCCTTCGCTAATATTGAAGCTATGGAGAGGACAAAAGATGTTTTAATTGATTTAGTTTGCAAACGTATTGAACAGGATAGTGATCAAGTCGAAAAAAAACTATTTGAGTCACAATGAAAGTCTACAATCAATAGTGAACACATCACCGTCAGCTGGAAACCCAACCGCATCGTTTCTAACAAATTTCAAAAGGAGAGCCTTTAGCTACAACTCTACTGGAACATTTCATTCAAGAGCCATAACTGAAGTTCAATGTTATCTTGAAGAACCACTCTTATTAGAACGCGAAGACCCATTAACATGGTGGAGTGAGCGAAGCTATAACTTTCCAAATTTAAGCAAAAATTGATCGGAAAAAATTTTGTACTATTAGCACTTCTGTTCCTTATGAGCGCGTTTTCTCTAAAACAGGAAATATTTTAAATGAGCGTCGTTCCAGATTATTGGTAGACAAAGTAAAAATGTTAGTTTTTATAAAATACAATAACGCCTAACTGTGTTTCCATAATATTTATGATTATTAAGTTACTTTTGTCACACTAGTTTTTCTTTTAAATAAGAATTTTGTTTTATTTGAATGTTATTATGTTTGTAAAAAATTCACACTTTTATTAATTTTTTTTTGTGCTATGTATGTTGTTCTTTATTTACTATAATTTATTATTTACTATAATAACACACTTTTGCTTAAGATGGCCATGATCGTTGAAATCGATAAATGATTGGAATTTTCTAGTTTCAGGTTTTTTTTTAAATAGAAAAGATTATGCGCATGTGACAGTCCATCATGAAAACTTTCTGACCACTTTAAGTCCCCAAGGCCTGAGAGGGACTGTAGTGCTACAGCGACGACGACTTTGATGTTTAATCTGCCCAAAATTAAGATTAAAGTCACGTCTATCTTGTGATGTTACATACAAACTTTCAAGAGCTCTCTAGATCTCTTTTTTCATCTCTCGTTACCTTTTGCTCACCAAAACCCTAGTTATCGAATCAATTCATATATATTAACTTTCTTTAAATGCAAAGTTATTACTTTCATTGAATCGATATTGGTTTTCAAATAAAAACTTCTTAAAATACTGTCGCGTGTTATTGGGTTCGCGGCCAATAATTTTAATGTTCCGGGAAAGTGAAAACGCAATGTCTTTTAATTTAAGTTAAAAGTGTTTATTTAATTAAATAAAATGCACAATAATCAGTTAACACTTTCACTAATTTTAATTGTCACTATTAAAATTATCTAACACTTGTCCATAAATTTATTATCGCAATTGTCTTCTAAATCACTTCACTATTACAAAAATCACTTTTCTACTACTCGAATAATTTCGCTTCCCACACACAAACGCAGTTCTTATCGTGGTCGAATGAATGATGATCCCCCCATTCATTCAGCTCGCCTTTATATAGGGTCTCTACCTATTCGCCCATTTCTCGTTTATTGGCGAATGTTCTAGCTGGTAGATTCGAGAAAATTAATGAATGGAGTGACGTCACTTGCAGATGTTGATCATGCTTGTTGGGTTCTCGGGGTTTCGAGTGAATTCGTGTTCTTCATTGTTGTGAAAACAATTGCGACAGTAGCTCGCAGAATTATTTGTACATGTAACACTGCCCCCACCTCAGTTCTTTTCGCCCCGAAAAGATGTTTCGCCAGTTGTAGTCAATTCTCCCAGGGTGTAATATGGGGCAAGACGGTCCAGATGCACGACTTTCATTTTAGCTCTCGGCTTACGATGTTCCTGTATTCGGTATACGACGTCGTTGATTCGCTTTGTAACTCGGTATGGTCCCTCCCAATTATGTTGCAACTTTGGAGACCTACCCTTTCGCCGTTGCGGGTTATAAAGCCACACCAAGTCATCCTGCTGGAAGCCAGTAGAATTAGCCTTTAGATCATACCTGGTCTTCATGCGGTCAGTAGCCGATTCGAGTTGTTTTCGCACTGTCCGATGTATCTGGTTCAACCGTTGTCTTAGATCACTTGCGTACTCCGAGATCGTTTGGGGTTTCTCGGGGGGTGTTCCAAACTTTATATCAGCTGGCAGACGAATAGTCTTTCCAAAAATGACTTTGGCTGGGGCTTGGCCCGTCGATGCATGTTCGGCAGCTCTGTACGCCATCAAAAATAGTGGGATATGTCGGTCCCAGTCCCTTTGGTTCTCGTCAACCATCTTGGCAAGGTGTTTATTGAGCGTGCCGTTGAAACGTTCGACCATTCCATCGGATTGGGGATGCAGCGGTGTTGTCCTCGTTTTCCGTATTCCGAGCAGCTCGCACATTTCGCCAAAAACTAGTGACTCAAAGTTTCGGCCTTGATCCGAATGTGATTCGCAAGGTACGCCGTACCTACTGACCCAATTTAACACTAGCTGTTCAGCTACGGTAGTTGCTTCCTGGTTGGGAATGGGGTAGACCTCGGGCCACTTGCTGAAATAATCGGCTACAACCAGCGTATATCGATTTCCCCAATTGGATTCAGGAAAAGGTCCTGCGATGTCAACAGCAATCCTTTCGAATGGCACGCCTACGTTATAGGTTTGCATTTGTCCTCTCAGTCGTCGCTTTGGGCCTTTGACGGAAGCGCAAATTGTGCATCTGCGACACCAGTCCTCTACGTCTTCTCGAGCGTGGAGCCAGTAGAACCCTTCCCGCAATTTCGCTAAGGTCTTGTTAACACCAAGGTGGCCTCCCGAGGATCCTTCATGCATTTCCTTAACCACATCGTGGATTCGGCTTTTGGGTAGTATAGTTTGCATCCTATAGGAGCTGCCATCCGCCGTTTCCCATTTCCGCTTGAGTACGCCACCCTCCACCTGAAGGGAGTTCCATTGTGCCCAATAGCTTTTCAGGGTTGCGCCATGCGTTGAAACGTCCTTCCCTTCAGGTCGCCCAGTCGTCTCCTTTCATACGAGCAATGGTCCGATGTCTTCATCGGCTAGCTGGGCATTTTGAATCTCCTCCGATGACCAACCTTCATCGAATTCGGCCGTTATCACTCGCAGATCAACGGGCGGCTCCTTTTCCTCAATCCGTTGGCAATGTTTGCAGTTAGCTGGACATGGATGACGAGATAGGGCGTCAGCAATTCCATGAACTCTGCCCTTGTGGAGCAGTTGGGGCCTCACTAGGTCTGGTCGGATCGTCGATCGGGTTGCACCAGTGTCGTTTGTTAGGGTGCATTGTTCTTCATCAACTTGACCAGGAAGGCATCTGTCTGCTTCTCCACGATGTTGCCTTGGCACGGTGCTGGGGATGTCGATACTCGTGGCCAACGTTCGCCCCACGAAGTTGGCCCTTGCAGTTTGATGGGCCTCCATTCTAGGCTCCTGACACGGTCTGGATCTCCACCACCCTGGACAATAGCTCGGCCTTCTCCCCTTCTTGCAGTCTCTTTGCAGGTGCCCTTTTTCCCCGCAATTCCAGCATCTAGGCGCACCATTCACCTGCAGCTCTCGCTCATTTCCCACGCGCTCACACCTGGATTTATCTGTCACTACCTCGCGAACCCGGACAGTGGTGTGGGTCACATTTTTGGCTGCCTCAAAATTTAAACTATAAGCCAATGCTTCCTTGACTGTTTGCTTTTGAGCTAACCGCACGGCTTGTTGCAATTCCTTGTCCTTTAAGGCGCTGATGAATGCTTCTGCTGCTACGTCATCTCGATGTTCTGGGTCGTACGCTGGGTAAGCCAAAAGCGCCAATCGCTCAATGTCTTGTGCTAGCTGCTGCAAGGTTTCGCCAGACTTCTGCATCCGATGCCGTAGCTGCGCCCGGTAAATCTGCTTCAGATGATCGTCTCCATAACGCATGTCCAGCGCATTCATTATAGCAGCCGGGTTTGAATGCAGCCCAACGGGGATAGTCTGCAAAAGCTCGGCAGCTGGGCCTCTTAGAGCCAGAATTAACGCAGTTGCTCGTTCCTGCTCATTCCAGTGATTTATCCTAGCGGCGGCTTCAAACTGGATTTTGTAAATACTCCAGACCGTTTGCCCATCGAATATTGGTGCTTGCACATTTCTGGATGAGCTTTGCGCTGCGGTTATAATTGGGGCTGGTGAGGCGGTTACTACTGCCTTCGCTGCTTCTAATTCTTTTTTCACTTTTTCCATCTCATGGTTTATTCTCTCTTCGACCTGGCTGACCTTTCCCTCGACCTGGCTGACCTTTTCCTCGACCTGGTAAACCTTTTCCTCGACCTGGTCAACCTTTTCCTCGACGCCTTTTATTTGTTTGTTCAGATGGCCGAGCTCCGCTTTTATTTCGGTTGACTGTTTCTCCAGCTTCTGTGTGATGTCTGCCTTGATTTCGATCGCTTGTTGGTCCAGCTTCACTGATTGTTCATTTAACTTCGATGATTGTTCATTTAACTTAGATGATTGTTCATTTAACTTCGCTGATTGTTCATCAAGCTTCGCAGTCAGACTGGATGACATTAGCATCAACATTTGCATCAGCGCATTTTCTGACTCCTTTGATTTTGGTGTGTCCACTTCTCCACCTTCTGCGCCTTTTTCCGCATCTGAGAGCTCACCCGAATCCAGATTCACGCCTTCCGACTCGATCGCGTCACGCAAGCGTGCAATCAGTATGGCCTTTGTACCTTGTGTGGCCAGATTCCGCTGTTCCAACTCCTCCTTGAGCTCCGATATGGTCAATTCATTTATTTTTAAGTTTAAGCTTCGTGGCATTTTTAATGTTTCTTTAAATTTTACTATTGTGCACTATAAAAATGTTCAAATTTTCACTTTCAAAATTTTTCTATCCCACTTCTGACACCACTGTCGCGTGTTATTGGGTTCGCGGCCAATAATTTTAATGTTCCGGGAAAGTGAAAACGCAATGTCTTTTAATTTAAGTTAAAAGTGTTTATTTAATTAAATAAAATGCACAATAATCAGTTAACACTTTCACTAATTTTAATTGTCACTATTAAAATTATCTAACACTTGTCCATAAATTTATTATCGCAATTGTCTTCTAAATCACTTCACTATTACAAAAATCACTTTTCTACTACTCGAATAATTTCGCTTCCCACACACAAACGCAGTTCTTATCGCGGTCGAATGAATGATGATCCCCCCATTCATTCAGCTCGCCTTTATATAGGGTCTATACCTATTCGCCCATTTCTCGTTTATTGGCGAATGTTCTAGCTGGTAGATTCGAGAAAATTAATGAATGGAGTGACGTCACTTGCAGATGTTGATCATGCTTGTTGGGTTCTCGGGGTTTCGAGTGAATTCGTGTTCTTCATTGTTGTGAAAACAATTGCGACAGTAGCTCGCAGAATTATTTGTACATGTAACAATACAATAAGAAATATTTGAGCAAACTTCTACAAAACCTTTAAATGTCACTGTTGTGTATACCGAATCAAATTTTAAAAAAAAAACATAAAAACCTTATTTCATAGCTGCGACAAAAATACCAGAAAGAAAGGCTTAATTTCGTACCTAAATACAAAATATCTATTGGAGTTAGACTCAAAAGATTAATTTTCATATAAATAGAATCTTTAAAGGAGTTTGTTACTGGTAAAAATATCAAACGTTTAGCTAGACTTTTTTAATTGCGTTTATGTTGATACTCGCCTCAAGAAAAAGAAGTTAACACTTTTACCAGCATGCCTACTCAACGGTTGTATAATTATCCTGCAACTCTTGAAACACTCCGTCAAGAATAAATAGCATTATTAAAATTGATAATCCCATTCCCCAACACAATTCACATCAAATGCACGGTATCAGTTCCATGGCTTCATAATGTACACAAAATGATACATGAACGAAGACACAAGATGCACCCAAAGCGCTAGCGCAGCGAGAGCTACATCAACAACCTACCCAGAACAGCAAGCAAATGTGCATGTTAATGTTTCAATCGATTGATACTGATAGTTGATACTTTTTGTACCTGATACATTTCGCTTGTATCAGGTACAGTAATGTTTCAGTGACAAAGTGTCTGACTGAAACAGTAGGACCCATCTCTACTAAAGATGTCGTATATAGGGTCCCAGACTATGCAGCCGTATTCGAGAATAGGACGGACTAGCGAGGCGAACAAGGATTTTGTGGCCCAAATATTCATGAATTCTTTCACCTTCCGTTTAACAAACCCCAGCATCTTATAAGCTTTGCACAAAATTTCATCGTAGTGAAGGTTGAATCTGAGTTTGGCGTCTAATACTACGCCAAGGTCTACAATTTTATCAACTCTTTGCAGTTGTGTGTTGTTAATTTCATAGTTATATGTGTTGACATTCCTTTTTCTTGAAAAGCTTATCACGTAACATTTTTCCAGATTTAGCTTAAGATGGTTCATATCACACCATTGGTGGAGGGCGGTTAGTTTGGATTGAAGAAAAGATACATCAGTTAAAGATTGTATACTGTGACATAGTTTGAGGTCGTCAGCATAAGAAAGGTGCGAAATATCAGACAGCGCTTCCGAAAGATCTGAGATGAAAATATTGAAGAGAAGTGGACCGAGATGACTGCCCTGAGGAATCCCAGAGGCGACATTGATCTCACGCGAAAACTGCCCTTGAAACTTGACAAATTGTGTGCGGCCTTTCAAATAAGACTGAATCCAGCTTAGTATTGAACCTGATATGCCGAAGCTACGGAGTTTTTTCAACAAAATTCCATGGTTCACTCTATCAAATGCTTTGCTAAAATCTGTGTATATGGCATCAATCTGATTTCCTTGCTCCATTCTACAAAGAATATCTGACGTCAAAGTGATTAGATTAGTGGTAGTAGATCTGTTTTTACGGAAACCATGTTGCTCTTCATTAAGAAATGGTTCGATAGTGGGATAGATTTTACTACAAATAATTTTTTCAAACAGTTTTGGCATAGCAGATAAGATAGCAATGCCCCTGTAGTTCACCACAAGCCGTTTTTCACCTTTTTATGTATTGGTGTTATGACGGATGGCTTCCAAATTGTAGGAAAGATACCACTAGATAGAGATTTATTGAAAATAATGAAGAGGGTTCTAGTCAGTTCACTTTTGCAGAGGGCCAAAAAACAGGGTGGAATCAGATCTAGGCCAGGACCTTTATTTAAATCGGGATCCTCGATAGCTTGGAGAGTTTCATCTTCTGAAATCGACATGTTCTCTATAAGGGTCCCATACGATTGTTTCGGAGGCTCTACGTTTAGTGGAGTAGCAGAGTTCGAGTAAACATGCTGAAAGTGGTCTGCGAAATACTCGCAGATCTGTTCTACAGAAGACGACGTCGAGTCTTTGTATGTCATAATCGAAGTATAGCCATGACTTTTATGCTTAACGTTTACGAATTCAAGAAACTTTTTGGATTGGAAAAAGTTTCCTCCGCTACAACGTTAACGTATGTTTGATATGCCTCTTGGGATTTTAGTTTGAATTCGAGAGCAATCTCGTTATACTTACTCTTGATCTCATCGCTGGCATCATTATTGCGTTTAAGGAGCTTGTAAAGTTTATTTCTCTCGTTGCGTAAATGCCGGAGATCTCTTCCTGGCCTTGGCTCTGAAGTCTTGTATTTTATTTTTAATTTAGGTATGAATGATTCAACGGCGTCAAAGATGATGCTATAAAAGGTGGATAATGCTGTATCCAAGTCTAACGTTGACAAAGTGTCATTCCAATTTACTCGGGATAAAAAACAATTGATTTGATCGTGATTGCCATTACGAAAGTCATATACAATAGTGGAATTGTACGATATAGAATAAGAATTATCAGAAATGGACAATTCAACGGTTAAATCGGAGTGATGAACTGAATTAGAAAACAGATGCTCGTTGTCATCATGTAAACTGACCACTACTTCGTCGTAAGAGTTAGAGAAAATAAGATCTAGCCATCTGCCATTTTGGTTGGGTATAGGAGCTACTTGCTGCAAATCGTTGCTATAAAAGGTGCTCATGAGATTGAAATCATTACTATTTAGGAGATCGATAGGAAGAAGGAGGCCGTCTTGTTCATCGACCACAAACTTTAAGTTTGGACGATTAAAGTCACCAGTAATTATAATCTTATCTTCTTCATTTGTAATTGCACCAATTCCAGCAACAATTTGACAAACGTCGTCGTAGACAGTATCGCTAGAATTTGGGGGGACATAAAAAACGCCAATATATAAATAAGATCCTCCCAACTTTATTTTAACTACTTTATGCTGGAATAATTTGTATTGCGTGGAGTTTCCTAGCTCACTCATAAAGAACCACCACAGTTATGGTAAAATAACTTTAAAATCTTCTGCTTATTGGGGACGAAAAAATTTATGGTGCTGTTTCCTTGCCTTTTGCAATGACGAGATATGATTTGAACTAACATCTGATGCGTTGGTTTCGAGATCTTTTTTCGCCTGGTTAACGGTGATACGGTGATCATGGTAGGAAAAATACAGAAGCCGGAGAGCGTCCAGATCAATTGGAAACCTTCTCTCTGAATCACGTTTTTCAGATTTGTTTTCGTTTTGCCATCTATTCAAGTGGTTTCTGATGCCTTGTGCATATATGACAGGTAGAGCTTAACCGATTCGTAAATTTTATTATCTCGAAGTCAAGATATTAAATATCTTTTTTCGAGGTCAGCACCCGAAACTATAGTGGCCTTGGCTGTAGGCGGCAACAACGGGTCTAAAAAGGATTGGTTGTTATTATTAGGAGCAAGTGATATGGGCTGTAAAATTGATCCAGACGAATTTGGAATTAAATCTTCTCCACGCACGAAGTTATTATAAGTGCCCTGTATAGTAGAAGATTTATAGTTTAAAGAGGAAGCTGCTTCTAGGTTTTGTGCAGTAGACGCCTCTGCGTCTATGACTGTTTCCAGTTGACCAGCACTAACGCTAATAGAGTGAAGTTTTGGATCGACAACCGAAGTGCTACAGTTATCCGAAGCGTTGAAGGCATTCAAGCGTTTCGTAGGAGAAAATAGGGATTGAGGTTTATGATTCATGTTAGAAGTTGCTATTGGACCATTAGTAAGGGTAATGGGCTTACCTATATACTTAGCGCTACTTATTTTTTTACTGTCCTTGGATCCAGTTCTCGTGATTCGATCAATCCATTTCTTGAAAACCATGCCGCACCAGGAACAAATACCATTCTTCTTCAAGAAACTCGTGAAAAACCAGGCATATTGCGTTGAAATCAAAACTTTGAAGCCACGTCTTTGCTGATTGTGAGAAGGTAGCTGCTCAACTCTGCATCTACTGATTAGAAGGTCATTTTCAAATTATGGACCATTACAAATCCTTCTACTACCTTTTACATAGAAAGTGGAGAAGTTTACCTCTTGGTTTGAATCCGCAAGTCTTTTGATGCGATTATATTACTCTTCTGTTGACCAGAAGGTTCCAAATTCGTAAATAAACTTGGGGCTTTTTGGACTTGGTAATAGTGGACTACTGGGCTGTGTATCAATTAAACAGGGAACATGCGGTGCGTTGATTTCGGGAAATATTGCGGTTTTTTGAGTTACCGAAAAGCCTTGCACTGTTTTTTCCAAAGAGGTGAATCGTTTATCTAGAACCTCGATTTTCGCTAATACCTCAGAGAGGAGTGTGCTATTTTGTTGTTGCGCTCTTTCATGCTGTATTTGTTCAAGTCTTCAGTGCTCGGAAGATGAAGATTGGAAATTAGGTTTCTCATCAAAGTGAGGCGTTTGTCAACTGATTCAAGAGCTCTTGTGATGTTGTTATTGCTACTTGATAGCGTCAAAGCAAGATCACCAAAGAAAGTAGCCAAATCCAGAAAGCTTTCATCATTTGCTCCGGACTTTGAGCTCTGGCGGGCAATCAATTGATCTTTTTTATTGATGAGGAGGACATCAATTCGATCGGTTCGTTGATCATAAACAGCTTTAAATTTCCCCTCAATGTTTTGGCAGTCCGAGCAGATGAAATGTGACTCCAAATAGGGATGAAACCAATCCCTTAGAGCATCCATACTCGCACCATGCAATTTTCTCTTACAAAAACTTTTACATATCACATATTCAAATGTGTGATCAAATGCCACACAATTGGCGAGATCATAATTGAAATTCATTTTCTCTTTTAAATAATAGTTGAGTTCTGGCAATTCAAAGTCAAGGTTGTATGATTGTTTATTTAATTGCTCAAAATTAAAAGCAGATTTGCCACGAAATTACAAAGCGGTAAAATGTGCTTACCGTTCAAATATTCATATAACTTTCATTAAAAGCACTATGGTCAGTCGATCACAGAAATGGGGTCACTGGTACAAAACGTCGATATTGAGTTTATGGCACAATTGTATCACAATTGCTATAACTTTAAAATAAAAATACTTGCATTTTTTTTCTAAATAAGGCACAAATTTAACACTTTTTTATTTTATACTTAGCACTATTTAGATTTAATTAGTGAAAATGTTCAGAATTGGTTGCGGAGCAAATATAAAACACGTCCACGCACCACGACGGTTCTTTGTATGTTGTTATATAGGCTATTGTTGATATCAAAAATAAGAGAGCTAAAACGAACTTAAACGTTAGTGGATTTTAGAATTTTGTAAAATTATTTTTTAGAATACTCCATAAAAATCAGTAACTGTTTGTCCATCAGTGCTTCACAGCAAGTTTTTTTAGGAACTAGAGCAGCTACAGTCATCAAATTTTGCGAACAGCCCAGAAAGAAATTAATGAAAGTTCGAACGAAAATTCTGCAGCAAAACGTTGAGGGCGGTCTGCCCGTATAAGGATGTGACCCCTTAAAACATTTTTTTTACACAGAAAATAGTTGAGTAGAATATGAAATGAATGTCCTTGATAAGACCTTTTAAAATCCGTTATTAAAACTGTAAAGTTAATGGCGGGGTAGGTAGAAGAAGCGGAAGAACACAAAAAAATTGTGCCCCCCCCCCGCGATTGGACACATGTCGATCAAAAAATCTGAAATAAATCATGGAGATAGTTTACTATGAGTACAACAACAACAAATACCTGAGAAGTTTAAATTTGCTAAAATTTGTTAGTAATAGTATGATTTCTCGATTTTCCATTACCTTGTATAATCGTACGCATATTCAGGTTTTTTTTGGAAAAACTAATGACATTTCAAGAGCTTCCCTAAATCCCACGCAAAGCTCCAGCACATCGAAGCCCTGAGCTATTCTTGGAGAACCGCCATTGGCGCTACCAGCTCTGGATGAAGTTTGATAAACTTCATAAGAAAGCTACGTAACGATACAAGGACTACATCAACATCAAAGAACGTTTCCTGAAACTTGATAGCAAAACAAAGCAAGCAGGACTATAAATCAATCAGAATAAAACAGAACTCAGAATGCAGTCAAGGAAAAACACCTCAAGTACCCGAAATACCACAGTTGGTGAATACAATTTCGAAAATTTGGGTGAATTTGTATTTTTAGGCGGAAAAATTAGGAGAGCCGGTAATGAAGGAGACGGAAGGCGCTGTAGAATACAACTTGCAAATAAAATGTTTTATTCGATTTTAATGGACTTGAAAATCAGCTGCATAGGGTAAGTCCGGGATTGATGGGCCACCGGTATAGACGGACCATTCGAATATTTCGCTCGTCTGTCACAGCAGCGCCGCATTCGTTGGCTAGTATTTTTCTACTCATGCAGCCGTTAACACGTTTAGTTTTCCTCGTGAGTGTCACATGTTTTTTAGGAAAAAAACTTTGTTTATTTCTTTTGGTGAGTTGAAAAATATTTTTCACTGGATTTTATTGTTATGTGGTTAAGTTAGTTTAATTGATTTTGACGTAAGATCAATGCTTTAGCTCGATTGTATAGCTGAGTAAGGTCTTAACCTAAAATGGTGCTCCAGTAGCGTTGTTTGTCTGAATGAGTAGCTGGTCCATCTATCGCTGACAATCGGGATAGATGGATCAGTGACATTTGGGATAGTTGGCCCACTTGAAAAGAACCTGGAATAGTAGGACCATATTTCTTATTAGGACGTTACTTCTAATATAAATTAAATGATATTTATCAAAATTATTTTAAACACAAAGATGTGTCCTGAGACTTTGGGTTTTTTTATGTTATAGGAAAATGCCTACGTTCTATACCAGATAACGCATGTCTGGGAGGGGAGAATGGTCTGAATGTAGCCTGGAAAATGCAGCCAGAGCTGTTCAAAGTAAGGAAATGGGAGTTAACACTACAGCGAAGGTGTTTGGAATACCGAAAACAACTTTGAAAAGACGCATCAAGCTACAAAGTTTTAATAAAGGTTCCATGGGAAAAACTCATTGCTAGGAGTTGAAAAAGACAAAAAAATTGTCGTACACATAAAAAAATTACAATCGAGGAGGTTTACTCCAACCAGAGTCTCAGTACGTTCTATGGCTTACTATTTAGCTAAAAACCTGCAATTGAAGCATAGTTTCAATCATGAAACAAAGCAAGCAGGCTAAGACTGGCTTTCTTCTTTTCTTGTTCGCAATCCTGAACTGTCCATTCGGCAATCTGAAGGTGTGTCTATTGCGGGAGGAAAAGGTCTGAATAAAATAGATGTCAAAGCGTATTTTGACCTCTTAAAGAATGTTTTGGAAGGAAATGGTCTTATAGATAAACCTGGCAACATTTTCAACATGGGTGAAACAGGTTTACAGCTAAATAACAAACCAGGGAAGGTAGTTGCTTTGAAAGGTTCCAAGGATGTAACTTCTGTTACTTCAGGAGAAAAGGGTGAAACCATATCAGTATTGGCAAGTGTGAATGGAGACGGTACATTCTTACCACCTTTTTGCATGTTGAAAGGAAAGAACCTGAAGCAGGAGTTTTGTGACGGTTTACCACCTGGCGCTGAATTAAAAATGTCGCCAAAGTCTGGCTATGTAAATAATGATTCGTTTTTTGATTGGCTGAAAAACCATTTCACTCCAAGTAAACTGGCAGAAAAGGTGCTTCTTCTTTTAGATGGACATACATCATACACTACCTGCGTTGAAAAGCTAGAGTTCGCAGAAAATCAAATAATTTTGATGAGTATTCCTCCCACACCAGTCATTGGCTTCAACCGTTAGACCGCGCTTTCTTCAAATCTTTAAAAATGAACTATTATTCTGCTTGCTCAAAGTACGTGACCAATAACCCTTCAAGAAAGGGGTAAGTCAGCAAACGCAGAAAATGGGATAAGTGTATTTAGAACGTGTGGAATCATTTCATTTGAACCTGATGCGAAATCAGACTACGCTTTTTTGTCAGAATCAATGGACACCAGGCCTCTCTTATTTTCGAAAACTTTATGACTGGTGTTGATGTTGCTGGCTCCGGTAGTTCATAAATGATGCCACTGTTGCTGGTCCTAATAGCCCAAGTGATGATGTTACTGTGACAGGTTCTTGTTCCTCAAGAAGCGGTTGTAGTGCTGGTACTTCAAGACGCTTTCAAAATGTTCCTTTACCTGGACCTTCTGAAAAGCACCAGAATAAATCTGAAATTATGACCCCTTCAAAGTTATTGGACAAACTACATCCAGTGCCTTGTGTCAACAAAGTTCAGACTGTGAAAACAAAAGTTCAAACTATATGAACAGTGGTAAGCTCTCCAGAAAGCATAACTGCTCTGAAAAAGAAAAAAAAAGAAGAAAGACAGGGAGGGAAAAAAAGGGCCAAGAGGAAAAGAAAAGTGAAAAGGAGAAAAAAAAACTAGAGAAAAGAAATGAGAACAATATGCAAATAACGATCAATGAAAGTAAGAAGACGCGAAGAAAAAAAGAATCCTCAGATTCCGAAGATATTGATATCGACACAATTTGCAACGACAATCTTTATGAAAGTGACTGGGATGAAGATTTCTGTGTATGGTGTAAAGAGAACTACAACAAAACAAAACGAGATGAAGATTGGATTAAGTGTGTGTCATGCTCCCGCTGGATACATGAAAGCTGTACAAGGTTTGAGGGTTAATGCAATTACTGCAAGCAAGATCCTGCAAATAAGATGACTGCTGAATGATTTAAATTTCTAGAAACTGAGTTATACTAGCTCTATTTTTAATTATTTTGATTGTCAAATCTATCAATCATATCAAAAAGTTTATAACTCTGTACGCTTACTTTATAGCTTGGAATAAATAGTCTATATACCTTTGATAACATGTATTTATATCGTGATTCAGTCACATAAAATAGAGGCCCGTCAATCCCTATTAGGTGGTCCATCTAACCCGGGTATGCTTAGGATAGACGGACCATCGAGCAAAACCAAAAAAACATCATAACCCCCGGTGTGATAAGCTTAACAACTGCACACTTCCTTACAATTGTTTAAAGACATATATACATATTTAAAAAAAAAAAAATAAAACTTATCCTAGATATTGCAAAATTTTGGAAAAAATAGCTTTAGAAAAACATAGTCCAACTATCCCGGACTTACCCAATACAGGAAAACAAAGCTTGAAGTATACAAATCTATGATAAGATCTGTACTATGCTACTGATGTATAACATGGAATCTAGCCTAAGCATCTGCAAACATTGTATATTGAACATCTTCGAAAGATGCGTCCTATGGCGAATAATCGGAACAAATGTAGATGCTAACTAATGGCAAATTTGATAAAACGATGACCTGTAGAAAAGTTTTGACCAGCTGAAGGTTTTAATGATTATAAAATTGCGGAATCTGCTTATGGATGGCCATGTAAAACGTACGGATTAACAACGGATACCCAAGGAGAACTGAAGGGCAAAAAACAGTGGGGAAACCGAAGAAATACTAGTCTGAATTCGTCAACGAAGACAGTTTATTGCTGCTCGGCTTTCGAAACTGGAGAGCATGGTCGTTGAACCGAGACAGTTGGAGGTGCTTTTAGCAGAAAGTGAAGCCTCTAGAAGAGGTGTAGTAATTTGAAGAAGAAAAAGATTAATATTGGAAATATTATACTCATATGTTTCAATAGAAACACGCCAACCTTGGTGTTCAGTACTCAGTAGATTATTCTCTCGTCAATAAAGGAGCCGTCAATCACAAGTCTTCAAAACATATGAATCGTATGGATAAACAATGGATTTTTGGGTATCCGTTGTTTGTCCATACGATTCCTTGGGAGAACTGAAGGCCGGAGACCAGTGGGGAAACCGAAGAAACGCTATTCTGATTCGGTCGACGAAGACAGTTTACCGCTGCTCGGATTTCAAAATTGGAGAACGCGGTCAATGGGCCGAGACAGTTGAAGGCGCTATTTGCAGGAAACGAAGGCCCAAGAGGGGCTGTAGTGCTAAGAAGAAGAAGAATTAGCAAGTCTTCCATTTTCTATAGTATCCGATGTTAAAGTTTTTAACCAATTAATTAATAATAGAAATGGCCAACAACGAGCTATCAACAAGTGATTCGAAGCAGAAGACGATACTTGTCAATAGTATTGTTACATGTACAAATACTTCTGCGAACTACTGTCGCAATTGTTTTCACAACCATTAAGAACATCAACAAAATGAATTTACTCGAAACCACGAGAACCCACCAAGCATGATCAACATTTGAAAGTGAGTCACTGCTCCATTCATTAAGCTGCTCTAATATACGAGTACCAGATACCTCTCGGCAGAACATTCGTCGATGTACGGGAAATGCATTGAACGACTGGAGACCCTATATAAAGGTGAGCTGAATGAATAGGGGGATTATTCATTCAACCACGATGGTTAAAAACTGCGATAGTGTGTGGAGTGCGAATTGAAAAGCGATCAAGTAATAGTGAAGTGATTTGAGAAGACAATTGCGATAGAAATTTATGGACAAGTGGAAGTTAGACTTTTAATAGTGCAAATTAAAATTGTGAAATAGTTAAATAAGTGATTGTGCATTTTTAAGTAATTAAATAAACTCTTTTAATTTAATTTAAAAGACATTGCGTTTTCACTTTCCCGAAACATTAAAATTATTGGCCACGAACCATAACACGCGACAATATATACTTCGCTGGTCAGCATCGTGGCTGTATTAAATCTCACGTCGATGAATCTACCAAAAGCTTGAAAAGCGTAACATACGACCTTCAATATTTTTCCAAAGGCAACTAGACTAAATTCACAGTTGAATTCGAGTGAAGTCGCAATTATTCTACATCGTATAGGACTTGAAGCCATCAACATTTTCAACTCATTCAACGAGGATCTAGTTAGTACACCCAACGAAACTTTAATCAGTAAGTTCAAAAAGAACTTCATACCGAATGTCAATATTGCCATCAAAAGGACTCCATTTTTTGCAAGGAAATACTTGAAAATGGAAAGTATTGATGAATATGTTATGTGAATTTTTTAAAATATCACAGTCTACGAGTATATTGTGAATTTTCTGCTCTTAGAGAATAGCAAGTTAAAGATATTTGCTTTGTGGTCTTTTGTCTAAATGTAACTCTATTAAGAAACGTCTTTTATTTGGTGGCAGTGCAAAGTTAGAACAAGCCATCGAACTTGCCAAATCCACGATAATTGCAAGGAAAGAGGCCTCATCGTTGCACGAAAAAGTGGAACAAATAGTTTGCACAATTTTAAAGTCCAATAATAAAAGTATCGGAAAACTGATCTATAAAATCATTTTTTGAAAAGTTCAGCTTGTAACATAATCATCAGAGATTTCAGCAAAATTCTAAAACACAAAATTCAAAGTTGAATTGCAGTCGTTGTGAGCAACTACATCTTATGCATTGTCTGGCTTTTGGCGTAATTTGTACTAACTGTAGAAAACCTAATAATTCTGCAAAAATGTGTCGTGCGAACAAAACGCAGAGAAATATTCGTGCAGCCTATGATACTAATAGTGATTCTCAGTCAGAAACGTTGTTTTTGGGAGAGCTGGAGAAAACTAGTCACTCTGATAGGCTAGGGTAGGTTTTGCCACTCAATATCATGTTAAATACCATAGAATGCCAAATAGATAACAGGGCTGAATTCAACTTAATACCCGTACGAAATTTTTAATAAAATATACCCAAATAATGAAATAGAACAAACGAATACTAGCATTATCGTCTTCTCAGGAGAGAAATAAACAATTGTCGGTAAAATTTCATTCAAATGCTATTACATAAATAAAGTGCATATGATCACTTTCTATGTCACCAGCTTTTTTTTGTGGTTGGGAGGTGAATGTCATTTACACACAGAGTATGGGACTCCCTTGTTTGCAACGAAACAACTGGATCACCCACTAAACACCTCTCCTTTTAATCCGAGAACATAGCTGGAAACCGTTTGACACACTGCTTTGGGCAAGGTTTTGGTTTTTTTACGTCGTGAGGCGCATTCAATTTGTCTGGGGGTCCCTCTTACAGTGGGAGGGGAGAGGTGAAGAGGAATTGCCAGACAAGTACTCCCCAGCCCCAACGCCTCCAGCTGCTGCGAGTCCCTTTTATCTTTTAGAACTGCCCGAGCATAATGTGCCATCTGTTTCCATTTCTCAACCGATTCGAGCACCACCACGACTATATTATCCAAGCTGTGCAACTCCACCTCCCTGCAGGGGTCCCTTCGCACCCGCTCCATCTTGATTACGCAAAAAATGCATGACATACATTGCCTCCTTCTCCTAGGAAAAATCGACTACCAGGGGACCGTAACTTACGAGTCTTGTACAGTTACGACTGAAAACACCCATGCTCACTAAAAATCTGGGTCAGATAGTCGGATACGAAGATGTAGTCTTCTGTGTTCCTCTTCTCTGTATCTGTGCCAAGCGTTTCCGGTGTACCTCCTTACTAAGAACGTCATCTCATACTTCTGCCTCATACAGTGGCTTTGTCCCTACTGCACTCATCAAGAGGTGTCATCTTGATGGGCTGCATTCCCCCAAGTTGGCCATAAGTCGACTCTAAGCCGATACTCCCCAAGCAGCCTTCTCAGCCGTTACCCTGATTTGCTCAGAAATACTCGTCTTTGAGTCGATCAGTAACCCCAGGTTCTTCACCGCTGGCTTCGATTCGATTTGTATGTCTCCAAAACTGACCATCCTTACTCTAGGGATTGTATTTTTTTGTCACGAAGACCAGTGTTTTCTCCAGTGCTAAACTGAACCCACGAGCAGTCATCCACTCTCTCGGTCAGCGCAATAGCCTACCTACCCTAAGTTGCGCTTGTTCAACGGTGCGTCCAGTGACCAGAGCAACAACATCATCTGCATAGCCAATCAAGCGTGATTAATCTGGCATCTACAGTCTCAAAAGCCCGTCGTAAGACATGTTCCACAGATCTGGACCAAGGATAGATCCTGTATTGTGTCGGTAAAGCAGACTGCGGTCCCTCAAAAATTGCATTAGATACTTTGGCACTTGAAAAGGGTTTTCCAGCGTATCCAGAGTATCCACCTATCTCGTATCTAGAATATCCACCTATTTCAAGTTGTCACCAGCTTGAAATGTAAATCATTGCTAGATCCTGCTGTATGTATCAATTTAAAATTAATATCAAACACTAAGATAATAACTGTCACTTCTATTAAATAAGAAAATGATAATTATTTTGGGTACGTCATAAAAAAGTTTAGTGAAGCATTTCAAGTAATAGGCGAAATAAACGAAAAAATCTGTACCATAAAATAGCTAAACTAATTTCAACACATTTTTTTGTGGGAACTTTTAAAATTGAATTTAGTTTTGTTACGAAACTATCCCTAGTATAGGCAAAAGCAGTACATAAATTATGAATCTTTGCATCACAAATGCAATGAACTTTCAAGCCGTACTTCCCGGGCTTACTTTTCATAAAAATTCTGAAAGCGTATTGACCTCGAAACTTTAGCACTACAGGCCCTTTTGGACCTTCGCTTAGAGATATTTGGAGTATCTCATTATCTTGATCTTTTGTATTGGGACTTCACAAGGTGATGCTCAATATCATGCTTTGGCCGTGTATCCGTCTACCTAGCTGCGATATGTTCTGATTTTAAATCAGCACGTATCATAACTGAACGGGCTTATAATTCGTCTAAAGAATCACTAGGACTGAATCTCGTTGTCGCCAACGAGAGTCGAACCAGAGACCTTCGGCTTAAGGGGTGAGCGCTCTAACCACTACACCGCACTGACTGTAAATTCGTATAATATACAATATTATCCATGAATAGCAGTTTCCAAGTTTCCAAGGGGGTATTATTATTTTTGGTGGCATCGGCACCTTTTATACTGGCTAGCTCTACAACTTTATTATGTCGATGGATACGTGATGAACGTAGAGCACTTTTTTCCTATGTTAATTTGTTCTTACCATAGAAGCTGTCTCCTGGATATTGCCTGTCATCAGAGCTGGATCCCGATTTACCGCTTTGCTCCATCTTGGATGTGCATAGATGTTCAGCTTCTATTGATTGTTGGTCGCTAAAAGCGCCATCTTGCTCAGCGATACCCACTTCAATAATATATTCTTCATCTTCAGAACTGATAAATTCTTATAAAATAATATAACTTATATTAATCGAGCAGTCTACCTAGGCAAATTGCTCGAGGTACCTTCATGAAAAAGAGCACGAGGAGTCAAAATGTCCAAATTGGTTGCTGCAATTTTAATCTATTTGGTATGGTCCAATAAAAGTGTTAACTTTGCAAACAATGCCTTCACCACAAAATCAAATGTTTGCTAATTTTACCGTAGTATCGACCATGCATCAGCATTCTTTCGGTTTACATAGGGGACACTAAATGCTCATAGCATAAGTGGTTCACTAAAATAGCACCGATGCAACCAAATGCAAGTAAGATGCCACAGCCTTCAGTATTTATCAACAGTGGATTAATGTCTCAACAGATAGTGTAGCCTGCGCCTCAATGGTGACCGCACCAAAAGCTTCCTCATACGCAGCAGCTCCCTTCTCCTCAGCAATGACTATAACCAACACCCAAACAGCCCCAATCAATAGATAAACATTTACTTCCCAATTCACAGAACACTCAGCCATCTTTTACACCTTCCTCTCAAAATATCAAGCATGGGAGACATGCAAAAATAAAACAAAAGCACAAATCTCTGCAGGAAAATTATCTATTAACGTTTTTCAACAAACCGTTTGATATCAACAGATAATTTAGCAATATAGATTTCCTAACATTATTTTTACGTAGATAACTAATCAATCTATAATAATCATTCAAAAATACATACCAAATGAGCAGCCGTACTTGGGATGAATTTCTTGTTCTTCTTCGTAGCACTACAACCCCTCTCGGGCCTTTGCTTCCTGCAAATAGCATCCCCAACTATCTCGGTCCATTGACCAC
The DNA here is from genome assembly GCA_963969285.1 of Odontomyia ornata. Taxonomy (NCBI): domain Eukaryota; kingdom Metazoa; phylum Arthropoda; class Insecta; order Diptera; family Stratiomyidae; genus Odontomyia; species Odontomyia ornata. The sequence goes on from OZ017739.1 coordinate 390,902,006, forward strand.
GTTCTCCAATTCAGAAACATAAGCAGCGATGAACTGTCCTTGTCGACTGAGTCAGACCAGCGTTTTCTCGGCTTCTCCACTGGCCTCTGACCTTTAGTTCTTGCAAGTAATACCTTTTTGGGTATCCGTTGTTCGTCTGTATGATTCATGTGGTCAGCCCATTACAACTTCCACATTCTTACAATCGTTGAGAGCTCTGGCTCCTCAAAAATCTCATACAGCTCATGATTGTATTGAATTCACTATTGGTCCACTTCTAGCTTCACCCCAATCATTCACCTTAGGACCCGTTGCTCAAAGGCTTTCAATATATGTATTTGCGGATGCTTGGGTGGGGGTCAATGTTTGAAACCTATAAGATAACACAGGTCTTATCACCGTTTTGTATATTTGGAGCTTTTTTTGCTATGTATGCAGCTGGCCTTCAGGATCTTCAAAACTGAAAAAAATATTCTTTGGCGTATTTCGTCACTTTCATTACCGGCACTCATTATTTTGGCGCCTAAATATATAAATTCACTCAGATTTTCAATATTGTATTTGCCAAGTGTAATATTTTGTGTATTTGAGTACTTTTTCTTCGGCTGTGACATGAGCTTTGTTTATTTTCATTGATTTGTGGCCCTACTAGCTTTGCTTCACTCTCGGGTGTCAGGAAGAGTTCTTTGGCAGTTGTTAGTGATCGTGACAAAATGTTGATGTCAACTTGTCTAATAATGTACTTCGTGCGTCGACAGGTAGCTTCCTTATGACGTACTCCAGAGCCAAATTGGATAGCAATGGGGCCAGCCCATCTCCCTGCATCAGTTCGAAATTTGTGTCACAGGTTGGTTATTGATGCGGACTTAGGAGCTCGTCAACGTCATGTCATTTTGGTAAGACAGACTATTTTGGCTAGGATGCCAAAGCAAAGCCTTACTTGGTCCAGTACGTCACGATCAATACTGTCGTATGCTTACATACAGGTAAAGTCAACAAAAATTTAGTGTACGTCCATGTTGAACTCCCAGCATTTTTTAAGTACCTGTTTGACTGTGAACAATTGGTTTTTCGTCAGTCTACTTACTCTAAAACCGTTTGATTTTATTTTGTACGCCATGCAGAGTAGTGATATGCCTCTATAAAATTCGCACTGTAGTTTGTCACCTTTTTGTGAATCAGGAATAGAATTGATCGGCTCCACTCTTTTGGCATATGTTTCTCTTGCCAAATGTGCTAGATAAATTTGTGAATAGCTTAATGAACTCTGCTGCTACCATATTTGATGAGCACCACCGGAATCCCATCGATGCCCGGTGGTTTATTGTTCTTTTGGGCTTTGATGATGAAGTAAACTTCATTCAGGCTTGGTGGGACCAACGGAAGCTCTCTGGAATTATCTATAGACTCTAATGTTCTGGAGCTGTGCAGATAATTAAAGAGGTTTTGGTAACATGGTGCCCAATTATCCTGAATCTTGGTTCCATTAGAGCGTGGTTTTGGGCTGATAACCACGTTTCAGGCTTTTAACTACTTTGTATGCTTGTCTTGTGGTAAAGCTCGCTAAACTTACTTTTTTGCTTCTCAATTTTTCATTATAGTATTTTCTTTCCTTCATACTTATAATCTTGTTCACTACTCTTCTGAAATTTTCATAGTATTCTCTTTTCGTTCTAGTTTTCCTACCTACCTGTTCTTTGTACATCTGATTCTTTTAGTCGAATTGATTCTGGCACTCATCATCGAACCAATCATTTCTCTTCCGCCGGCCTTGATGCCCGATCTTCCGGTCTGCCACGGTCCTAATAGCTGCTTTCTCTTCCATCCATAGCTCGTTGCTTGTCTTTAGCGATGCGTTTGATAAGATGGGAGCTAGGTGATTGTCGAGGGCTACCGTGAAATTTTTGGCCACAGGCGCTGTTTGGAGCCTTTCGGTGTCAAATTTTTTTAGTGGGCTGGTCTTAATTTGATCAAGTAATGATCTGAGTTAGAATGGGCTCCTCGGTAGGTGCCTACGTCAAGTATGCTCGAGGCCAAACGTTATTGGATCAGGACATGAACGATCTGGTTTTGTGTGTTGCCATCCGGTGATATCCAGGTCATTTTATGAATTGGTCGATGTGGGAAGCAAGTCAAACGTATGACTAGATTTCTGCTTCATTCAAAATAAATCAGGCGCTGGCCATTGTCGTTTGTTTCGTCGTGGAGATTATATCCTCAAGTCATTTCCCTATGAGATAGCTCATTGCCAACTTTAGCGTTGAAATCCTTTCATCAAATCTTTCATCTTGGTGCAAAGCTTTAAATGATACCATCGTAGGCTACGGATGCTAATCGGAACTAGAGGAAACAGCTACTTCCTACTCCCGACTTTTAGCAAGGCGTAACAATTCCTTTTCACAATTCGAAAGGATATGGTGAACGGCGTAAAGTCAATGATGCTCTTTGCTCATTATTTCACTTGAACATCGTTGGCGTCTCAAATGCGTTTAAAAGTAAGGACTGGATGACTGCTCGCGGGCTGAGTTCAGCACTGGAAAAAACCGAAGTGGTCATCTTGACAAAAAAGAGAATCCCTAGAGTAAGGATGATCAGTAGTGGAGACACACAAATCGAATCGAAGCCAGCGATGAAGTACCTGGGGCTACTGATCGACTCGAAGATGAGTTTCTCTGAGCAAATCAGAGCAACGGCTGAGAAGGCTGCTTCGGGAATATCGGCTCTGAGTCGACTTATGGCCAACGTAGGGGGACCCAGCCCATCAAGAAGACGCCTCTTGATGAGTGCTGTAGGGTCAGTGCTACTGTATGGAGCAGAGGTATGGGGCGACGCTCTCAGCAAGGAGGTATACCGAAAACGTTCGGCACAGGTACAGTGAAGAGGAGCACTGAGAATTGCATCTTCGTATCCAACAGTCTCCGACTCGGCGGTGCGAGTGATTGCAGGCGTGATACCTGTCGCCCTCCTTGCTAGAGAGCGCCGCGCTATTTACCTGCGCCGAAACGAGGATGCGAGGGAGATGGTTGTCCGCGAGGAGAGACAGCGCTCGCTCGACGATTGGCAGCAGTCTTGAGTGAATTGCACGAAGGGAAGGTGGACTGCGCGCTTTATCCCGGATGTGAGACCGTGGCTAAGTTGAAGGCATGGTGAGACTGACTTCTATCTGACCCAGTTTTTGAGCGGGTACGGGTGTTTTCAGTCTTACCTGCACAAGATTGGTAAGTCATGGTCTCCCGATTGTCGGTTTTACCCAGGAGAGGAGGACAATGCCTGTCACACAGTTTTTGCGTGTACAAAATGGGTCAGGCGCCGAAGGGAACTCTACAGGGAGACGGGACGGGAATCGGTTGACAAATGGAACCAGGTGGCACATTATGCTCGGGCAGTCCTAAAATATAAAAGGGACTTACAGCAGCCGGGGGCACTGAGGCCGGGGTATCGCTCTTCTGGCATTTCCTCTCCCCCTCTCCCCTCCCGTTAGGAAAGGGACTCCCCAGCTCGAAGGCGCCCCACGGCGTAACAAAACGAGACCTGGCCCGAAGTAATGTGTCAAACGGTTTCAGGCTGTGTTCTCAGGTTGACAGGGGAGGTGTTTAGTGGGTAGTGCAGTCACGCATGGGAGTCCCACACTCTGTGCATAAATAGCATTCACCTCCCTACCACAAAAAAAAATAGTAACCTTCCAGGCTTTATAAAAGCTCAAATATTTTGAACTCAGCTTTCATCGTAAAAATGTTCTGACTACGTGCTGCTTCGTATGATTGCATTAAAAAAATTGTAGCATCATACAACAGAATTTAGTCTTTCCTCAGCCTTATACTTTATGAAAATCTTGAGTAAAAATCTTTTTTTTTTTATATCATCACTGTTTTACCGAGCATAATCGCAAAAAGTTTGAGGATCTGTCATAAAAATGCAAACAAGTTGGCGATATTTCAAAATGATTTGCTAAAATACAGAGCAGGATTTCCACTGGAGAAGCAAAAATTTTGTGAAAACTTTGAATTCACTTAATTTCCTATCATTCAATTAGATACATCAAACCCACAGAATAAAAGACTGATTGAATATGCTGAAAAGAATGAAGTTCAATGTGTCAATTTAACTAAAAACAAATCAAAGAGTCTTCTATCTAACCGTCCCCAAGTACGAATATAGCAATTCTATTAACATCTCAAATAGTATCAAAACCAGAGCATATCTACTAACAAGCAATTTCACATAGAACAAATTTCGCATCTAACGGTAGTTAACGTAAAAACCGATTTGTGTATGTATTGCGTAAAATTAAAAATCGATTTGTGTATGTATTGAGTAAAATTTATTTTCCTCTCAAATTGTTAGAAAGGAAAGAAAGAAATGCAAAATAATTTCTCTTATGTTATTTTACGTCCCTTTCTAATCGGAAAAACAGCTGGTGCAGTTGCTTGTTAGTATATATGCTCTGATCAAAACAAAAAGTTGATCTACATCGGGCCGAGAACGATTTTACTTGCTCTCGATGGAACGGTTACCTTGAAAACTTTCCGGTATTGTCGCGAAAGAATTCCAATGATTTTGGAATTGTCCCGGTTTGGCAAAAATTGGAAGACGAGTTGCAAAGTGGTTGGATTGAACGAAGGGAGTTGCTAAGAGGTTGCAAACGGCAATGGACCCGGAACGGAAAAAATAGTAAAAAGTAGGATTGATAGTTAGATGGTGTTAAGTGAGTGGGAAAAGACGAGAGTGAGTATCGCAGGCATAAGTAAAAACTTAAAATTGGTGCGCGGGAGTGTAGGAAAATTATTTTGAAGAAATCTTTCCATGTTCGCAAAACTTTGAGTTGAAGTTGGTCTACTGGCCCCACGATTTATTTGTGTAATCCGTGTAAATAGGGTGAGCTACAATTTCCGCAATCAATTACCCGCTTGTAGTGCAACAATTAATGAATTCTCGTTTTATAATCAAGTATTGTGTAAAAAAAGCAGCAAAAAGTGCTTCCGGATTCAACAAGAGGGTGGTAAATCCCGAATGAGTCGCTATTTTGAATCGAGAAAGAGACTCAAAGAGGAGAGTAACACCATCTCGGTACGAAAATATCGCGCCCGTGCGGATTTTACGGGCGCTGTAGTGGAATTTAAATGCCAGGATGCATGGCCTTCCGCACCCGATATGAACCAACGCATCGTATTTGGGTCCTTGATCTGGTTGCGAGGGGTGCGTGGAGGCGCCGCTACCACCTGGAGGCCCCGTTCTGCTAAGAAGAAATCACCTTACATCTTGCGTGGTTAATCGGGTATTCGTCATCGCGTTTCCTTTGTAATCCCTTTTGGTTTGTCATCTAAGCTTTGACGCCTATGGTGTTTTCGTTTCGTGTAAGCTAATTGCTTACCCTGGTTACCCCCGTTAATCGTAAGCGTAAAATTTTGTGATGGAATCTTGCGCTAGTGGAAAGAACGCATCACCAGGTAAAGCCAGTTAAAGCGTAGTATTAATTTTTTGCTCGCTAAATCAGCAAAATACCGCTACAGTCCTGTACGGATATCTTATTCAATTCACATAAAAAACTACACACTCGATAGGCGGTTCATGTTTAATAGATTATCTGCAAGTAAACTGAATTTTATTGATTATAATATTTGTAACAATGGCCACGTATATTTAACCCTCTAACCCGAATACCCGCCTTGAGGCGGGTATTGGAAAATCATAATTTTATTGGTCTTATAACTGTTTTTTCTTGGAGCTGTTTACGCACATCAATAATGAGCAAACAAACATCCATTTCGCGGCTATTTTCACCTACATGAATGCATTCATTTGTCTTTTGCCATCATTTTTGTGTTGATTTTCACAAGTAATAGTCGCGGAAATTATTTCTGAAAATCAGTGTGGTGAACAGTGAAAAAACAGTGTTTAGAATTTGCGAAATTTACTTAGAATTTTTGAAAGCATAAGTAAGTGTGCTCTTTAAATTATGATTTCTCTATTATTTCGTTTGAGTTTGAAAAACAAGGATTTGCCATCAAATAGCGATAACCGCCTCAGGGCGGGTATACGGGTTAGATGAAATTTTGATGGGAGGTTGCTCATATCATTTTTTATTTTATTTTGCTTCAGTTTTGAAGTTTGTATATACATACAGTGCCGAGAAAAAGTGGTGCAAAAACCAATGTTTGAAGAAAATTTTGGAATCAACTCTTTGTATTGGTAAAACTAGTGAATGGAAATCCCGCCAGTTTTCATTTTTAGTATTAATATATTTCTAATAATTGATTTGCAAAAAAAATAAAACAACAATAAACTCTTCTATAAGAAAAAAATATAAAAGCAATTCAATTAATTGATGGCTACCGAGAAAAAGTGATGCAAAAAATTAAACCGTGCTCATCTTTGAACATTTGTTGTTGGTATACGAATACAATTGATGGTTTTTAATATTTGGTAGGGTTTCCTTTCCTATCTATGGCCGCTTGCAGTCTTCTGGGCATAGAAGAAAGCAAATTCGCGCAATATTCTTGGGTGATGTTGCTCCACTCTTCTTTTATTGTTTTTTTAAGCACGGACTTACTGCGGATATTATGAGCTGCTAGACGACGTGAAAGCTCTTCCCAAACATGCTCAATTGGATTGAGATCAGGTGATTGAGGAGGCCATTTTAAACAGTTTGGAATATTGTAAAGCATCCACATTCGAGTTTGGTGGGCAGTATGTTTAGGATCGTTGTCTTGCATGAAGATGTAGTTTGACCCTAAGTTCAACTTTTCCACACTGGGTGCAAGTCTATTCTTTAATATATCTATGTAGACTTTGTGATCCATCGTTTTTTCTTATATAATCTGAAGTTCGCCAACTCCATTGAAAGCCATACATCCCCACACTATAATAGAACCACCACCATGCTTTACAGTTCCTATCATATTTTTTGTGTCTAGCTCCGTACGCGGCTTTTTACGCACTTTTGCTCGTCCATCGTGAGAAATCACATTGAATTTGCATTCGTCCGTAAATAAGACGCGTTTCCAAAATTCTACATCCTTATTCAAATGTTCTTTCGCGAAATCCAATCTTTTTTCACGATTTACCGCTCTAACAAAAAATTTCTTTCGTGGAACACAACACCGGTAACCCGATTTTCTTAAATAATTTCGCACTGTATGAACGCCAACATCTTTTTTGTAAACAGACTTTAATGTTGCGTTGATTTTCATTGCCGGTATGAAAGGATCTTTCTTGATTTCATATCACGTTCTGATAACATTTTCTTCCTTCCACAGCGCTTTTTGTTTTCTAAGCTTTTATTTTTGCAGAACCTGTCAATAATCCTCCAAACTGTTGAAATTGGTCTGTTGACAATAGACGCAATCTCCTTGTATGCAACGGTCTGGTTATGGAGTCTCAAAATGATTTTTCTTTCCTCCAAAGTTGTGTTTTTTTCTCATGTTGACGGGCTGAAAATTGATCAAATAATAGTATTCATGGAAAACTATATCAAAATATTCATATACGAGTACTTCTTTTATTTATGAATGTTTTCTTCTTATCACCTCAAAAATTTATTTACATCTTCATGCACTACTCAACACAGACTGCATTTGCCAGTGAAATGACGCATTTACAGTAAAAACGAATTATTGCATCACTTTTTCTCGGTTTAGTTTGCGTCAGAATTTCATCTGGCAATGCATACAAACTTTTTAAAACAGTTTTTTAGGAAAACCATGTTGCAATATTGTCTTGGACACATAAGACTATGCTATGAACTATCAAATTTACCGATATTACTTTTGAGAGGTCGAAAATAAGATATCAAAGTTGAAATTGTGTGCATTTTCATCTTTTTGCATCATTTTTTCTCGGCACTGTATTTAATTTTATCGTTATCTACAACATATTGATTTTTATTTTAAAGAAATGAATACTTCAATTTCACAACCAAAGCCTTCGCCAATGTTGAAATTGGTTCGAAAAAGGTTGATTGATATGACCGAAGCAGAGCGAAAGCGAATATGGCATCCAAGCCAAATGTCGGAAATGCAACTTGAGGAGTTCATGAGCTCAGTAAGTGATGATGACGATATTTATAGTGATGATAGCCTACACGATCCAAACAACATACCAGATGAACAACATGAAAATAAAATATGTACTGAGTATAACGAGTATATGAAAGAACTCGTTCAAAATGGCAATACTCGTACTTCCAAAAATTATTCAAACATAAGCCAACCGACGGAAGAACCGATAGAAATAGAACAATGTGGGCTTGCTTCCACCTTGACAACAGCACGACCTACTTCAATGCAAAATTCATCGCCTTTTAGGAAACCGAAGAGGCCACGACCACCTATGCCTTCCATCGAAGATGACGGTCCAATATCAGTTCCTAGTTCCGGTGGGTTCAACGGCGAATCATTAAATTCTATTTATACCGCTTCTACGGGATTCGCCAAAATCACATTAAAGAAACAAAACATGCAACTTCATGTCAATGAAGTAGCATTTCAAGGAAGCATAAAGTTACCAACCACCGTTGAAAAACTGAATACACCTATAGAGTTTTTCAAATACTTTTTCACGGATGACCTGGTAAGCATGATTGTAGATCACACTAATGAAGCGGCATGTAATTCAAATGCAACCTTCACTACTGACATCGACAGCTTGCATCATTACATTGGCATCCTTATTTTTATGTCGATCTACCGGTATCCCAACATGGAAAACTACTGGGGCAAGCGAGGATTTCCCGCTGTAAAAAATACAATGTCTGTTCGTTTATTTGAACGCATAAAGCAGTTTTTAAGTTTCCAAGCTGAATCCAATCGACCAAAAAGCGGTGAACATGGGTGCGATAAAATTTTTCGGATAAGGAAAGTAGCAGACATCCTCAATGAGCGCTTCAATTCCGTTTCAAAGCCAGCTAGACTGTGTTTAGAGCAGATGTGCTCTACTAAAATTCAACACCATTTACGACAGTATATGCCAAATAAACCCCACAAATGGGGCATAAAACTTTTTGTATTATGTGATTCGACAGGGTATGCATACGCATATGAAATTTACCATGGTGCTGGTGACAATGTAGTTCTACCCAACTGCCCTGACTTAGGAGCTACAAGCAACGTTGTCGTTCGTCTATCCCAAACTATTCCCGATTTTAAGAACCACATTCTTTACTTTGACAATTTTTATACGTAACTGCCGTTGCTTGTTTATTTACGTGCACGAGGAATCTATTCTCTTGGAACCATCCGCGTAAACCGAATACCCTCATGTAAACTACCTTCTGATAAAGACAAGCAAATATTGAAAGCATCACGTGGATTTTCCACAGAATATATGGGATCTGCATATGGTATCGACATAAATACGGTTTTATGGAAAGACAACAAATGTTTACATTTGGCATCAACATAAGTTGGTGTCAAACCGTTTGCCAAATCGAATTCTACAGAACAACAAAAAAAAAGTCTTTCGATACAACAGAAAAGAAAAGACTCATGAAGAAATTGATTGTCCACAAATAATACGGGAGTATAACAATCACATGGGTGGGGTCGACCTCATGGACGGACTTATGGGTCGATACCATATCCATATGAAGACAAGAAATACAGTAACCAGGCTTTTCTACCATTTTATAAATATGGCGGTAGTGAATACTTACATTCTATATAAAAGAAAGAGCTCTTCTGCACAAGATGCACCAGACTACAGAAATTATACGTTACCACAATTTCGCGATGAAATAGCCGCAGCTTTATGTGCATATAAGCACAAACGGTCAGTTGGTCGTCCAAATGCTGCAATGTCAGAACCAGCTAGGCCTGAAGCAAATAAAAATTTATTTAGAGGTCACAAAACAGTGCATCTACCTGATTCTGTTCGGCTAGATGATTTATATCATCCTGGCATATGGCTACCTAAGGTGGGTGGCAAGAAAGCGTGCAAATTATGCAAAACATCTTAAACGCAGTATTTTTGTCAGAAATGTGAAGTTCATTTGTGTTGTTCGACTCTCAAAAACTGTTTTCATGAATACCATTCACTTAAAAATATAATTAAATAACTAACAGGATGTCTTGTAACTAGTTCATAAGAAAATATTTGGAAAACCTTAAATAAATTAAACAAATTATTTTGCCAAGAAACATCTTCATAAAATCAGTCTTTGAATATCTTTGTGAAAAAAATTGTTTTATTGAGAACCCGTATACCCACCTCAGGGCGGGCTTCCTTTTTCTGGGATTAAAGGTCAGCACGGAACAAAAATCACAAAAACTACGTTACATTCGAATTATTGGAGCCAAATTAGACCCCAAAAAAAATTCCGACAATTCTACCACTTCAATTTAAAATCCGGGGGTTAGAGGGTTAAGCATGGGGCCTCCAGATACCCTAAGAGGTAAAAAAAGTACTTGCTAGTGAGTATATGTGATGCACGTCCACTTTATAACAGTCCACACCGTTGCACTGTGATCAGCTGAGACCATGGCGAGCTACCATGCATACCATCGAAAATGAAACGGCCGTATTGCACTTTGGGCCCGCGCAGACCCCACTCGTCCAGTTGGAAATTAATATAAATTGATAAATCAAGACTTGTTTGTGATCTTTTTCTGGCTAATAAAATTTATCTCCTACCCTTATCTTGGGAGCCTTAATATCTCAAAAGTATTCTCCTATGTTTGTTTTACTTGAGGTGTAAATACCTTGATGTCACTTATATGTAGCAACTTGCAATTCCTTGCCAAGTGTGGTGTTCCTCTCAGGGATAGAAGTGTTTAAGTAATGCAAAGACTATTCCTTTTTCCATTCCACAAATAAATAGAGGCCCTGTCAATTTCATTTCGCTTAAATTTTGAATGTGTTACGATTTCCTGGTTCGTTCGCTGGTTGTAAATTCTCATGAGTTTTCCTAGCTTTATGGTGAAAATGATTTACAGTTACCATAATTGCATTAAACTTGGTAGCTCGATATGACATACTTCCTTTTGAAAGTGACTTAATTCGGGTGAGATCTGTTTTGTTTTTCCAGTGTGTTTGTCACTATCATTCAACTTTTTAGACTCTACTTTACTTTTCGTCACTGTGGATAGTGAAACAAATTTCTACACAAATATTCCAATTTCTAGGTACTGACTATAAAATTAATCTTATTTTTTGAAAGATTTGAAACTGGCCTTAATTTTTTTAATTTTTTAAAGAATTGCGACGAAAAAACTCTCTTTTCCATCATACCTGTATGTGTTTAAAAGTCCATCAAGAATCATTTCTCTTGAGAAAACCTATACTTACTAAATATTCTATACTAAGCAATTTATAATGAAAGAACTATTATTCAGAAAACCCGAAAACCAGCAAAGCAAACATTTTTTTCCAATCAATGTAAATTGCAGATTTAGAAAGTAACAGTGTTTAAATTCTACTAATTACTTCATTTTACCAAACTTTTTCGAATTATTTACACTTTTACGCTTACAATGAAAGTACCATAAATTTTTGATCAACCTTTTGTAAGCAGCATGCTGATTATCTGACCTACTTATGCTGTAAATGATTTGATGTTCATTAACCTAATGATGGGTTGCCCAAAAGTAAAATTGATTAAATTGTGAGAGTAGCATTGTATTAGGTAAATCTGTTCGGAAAATGATTATCTCTGGTTTATTTCAGTACTTGAAAGATTCATTTAGAAGTTGATTATATGCCTAAATTTGACTCAAATAATTATTAAATTTATAGATTATGCAAATTTATTCTAAACTCATTCTTCAAATATTATTGCATTCGTGGTAAAACTAATTTAAAAGCCTTTTTGCGAGCTGCTTGCAAAAGAATTAAATATTTTGTATAGGCTTTTCATGAGTATTTTTTATTGGACAGATTCCATTTATTTTTCTGATCATAGTCGGATACATGTGGCATGGTTATTAAATATATTTTCTTAACAATGTTTATAACATAAAATTCAAAATGTTCAGTAAGATTAACTCTTTCTTCCTGTTAGTGCTCGTTGTAGCTAAAGTTATACCTTAATGCACATTCAGTATAAATTTCTGCTGCACAATGTACTCCATCGTCATGGACACATGAACAGAAGGTTGAATCAATTTCAATGAAAAACGCATCAGAATCACTATAAAGTTCGCCATCGGCAATCCGCTTAAGGTATCTTTGGCAATAACGTGCAATTAGTGAAGGTAGGTAAGTTCAGTAAAGTCTCTGAACCATGAAATGTTACATTTCCAAGTATACATCAAACACAAATATTCCATCCATTCACTTCAGCAAGAAAAACAAGTTACTGGCTTAAATCTTTCGTTCTCTCCACGAATAAATGCAGGTACAAGAATTAGGTCAGTCTCGTTATTTAACGTTCTTTTTGCATCTTTAAATTTATAGCGGCTATGAAGTTGAAATTACTTTTTCTGTCTTCGAACTCAAGCAAGGAAAAATGCTGTGAATAATGGGAAGATTTTCAATTTGATACACTTTCAATCAAGATATCCGTAAATAATAGCGTACACACTTCCTCTCATTCATTATTCTGCTCGATTCTGTACGTTCGTATAAAGTTTTGTGGAGATCTTTAAACTGATAAATGTGCATTGACGGTAACAGTTCGCATGTTTTTTTTATTTTTGTTACCTTGCTAATTTTGTTTCAGTATTGTACTATATCAGTTTTATCCATGCGGAATAAAAACATTTAATTACATACGTGTCACTCGTACAGTTCACAGGTGATATTCATCTTGTTGCTATACTCTCCATGTGTGAAGTACGAACAATGCCTGGTGAACATACGGTAAATGTACCTTCAAAATGACTTTCAAATAAGAGGGACGATATATTCTCATAATTCATGTAAAAATTGATGCCTTAGCTAAGATATTATTGCAGAACATATTTGAGATAAGACAAGAGAATGTGAATGTGAGTTTTATCGATATTCCAAATGAAACTTGAATTTGAGTTGTCTTTTCTGTGTTATGATTTGATTAATGGGGAAACAGGTCTTCAGTAATATACTCATGAGTAGAATGTTACATAAATTTCTGTACGCATTCCAGAAATTAATGTAACATTAGCTTAACCACAATTCTTTGTAATTTTCCATTACATAATTTTCGTTGTATGTTTCAAATTATTTTCAGCTAAAGTGCTTTTAAGCTGTTAGCTAATATAGTTGAGGTATGTAGTAAATAAACTTTTTTGATAACAACTCAGTCTAATATTCAAGCATTCAATTGAAACTTTCTAAAATAATTAAAATTATTAAAAGTTCTTCAGCTTTATTTAGCTCCAAACCAATATTTTCCTGAAATACAGGAGATTAAAACTATCCCGTTTTATGGAATTTTCATCAAGCTTACTGAAGATGAAACTATCATTTTATCTACGAGTAGCTTAAAAATTATTCACTCCTTTTTAAAATTCAGAAATGCTATCTATCATTTATACAGTTTTTCTATGAATACAATCATTTGAATGCTCAATCTTTCTAGCCTTATTTTCGTCACACTATCACCTGAGGCATAAAGGAAGTGTGGTAATTGAAGGATTTTAAATATCTGTTAAAGACTGCAGCGATAGTTTTCTGCATCGGCGAGCAAAGATATTAGTGCTCGCCGGAATTGACCTTGTCTGAGGACGCGTGAATGCGCTGGCAGGCTAGGATTCTGGCGTCGTGGAGCGGGTTCTTTTCCCCAGCAAAAGAACTTACTACAAAAAAATTCCGCATTCGTTAATTAAAAGATAGACTGGTCGTTTGACGGTGGTGACACAGAGGTAATCTACCATAGGGATGTTATATGATAGTACGACAGGCCGAACTTGTTTAACACGCGCGGGACTCAAGAGGATCACGTCTTTACTACTCGATATTTATGACTCCCAAATAAGAGTGCGACATCTAGGTGGAAGCGGTGACCACCACACGCGGGAGACCAAAACACATCGTAAGCTGACTGATTGTTTCGAAGACAGGTTTCAATTTCGTTGACCTTGTTGGACTGATGACCATGTACCGAGTTAAGGCATCTACCACAAGCAGCATATATGAAGTGTGCCAACTAAGTAATGAGACGGATCCCATGAAAACCGTATATTGAAAAAGTATTCTACAACTCTGCCATTACCTTCAAAGTAGCCCCCTTGGGCAGCTATACAACGATTCCAGCACGTTTCCCATGCTTCGTAACATTTCTGGAGCGCTTAGACTAGGATGTCCGCGAGTATCCTCATCACGGCCGCTTGGATGTCCGTAATCGACTCAAAATGGGGTTTTTTGACCACCGATTTTGTTCTAGGTAATGAAAAGTCACAGGTTGACATATCGGGCGAATAACGTGGCTCTTACAAAACAGCAATTCCTTTCGAGGCCAAATACTGCGACACGCTGAGAGCGCTGTGGTTCTTTGGAACCATCTTCGCTCACAACTTTTTGATCCCAAAATCGTCAGTTAAAATTGGTCTGACTGTTTCACGGATCATACCCAGTTCCGAGGCCAATATTCGAACTGTTAAATGCTGATCTTCATGGATTAAGGCGTGCACACGCTGTGCATTTGCATCAGCCCACATCTCGACTGGTCTCCCACTCTGCACCTCGTCTTCCATGCTTTCACGCCCCTCCTTAAATTCTTTATGCCATCGAAATACCTGGGCGCGACTAAGAGCACTACCACCATGCACTTTTACAATTTTAGCGTATGTTTTCGTGACGAGCACCACCAACACACGTCTACTCAACACGACAAAGCAGGCAAACTAAACAAGCTAGTGCGATGGTAAATATATCAAAAGAGAAGGGAAGGATGCCAAAGAAGGGGAAGGGAGTTTCAAGATCTCAGGTTTAACACAAGTGCGGTAATAAAATAAGTCTCATTACCTAATTGTCACACTTCGTACGCGTTACCGCAGCGACTTCTAATAAACAGACCCAACTGATTCATATGGACTATTTCAAATGGTAATCGGGGACATGTAGTTAACATTCCTTTATTCTCAGCTCTCACACATAGCTACGGTCAATGCATGTCTTCGTGTTTATGTATATGTCATTTTGAAGATACATTTGACAGTTATCAAAATCAGTCAACAAAACAATTTTACCTTGTGTGCATCATCATTATTTTTCACGATGAATAACTTCAAAAATTGAAGAAAAAGACGGCATTTGCGGGAGGTACTGTTGGGTCATTTTTTTGCAAAGAAAACTGCTGCGGAAAGTCATCGTTTGCTTGTAGAAGTTTATGGCGACAATGTTTTAGCAAAAAAAAAAAGAAAAAAGAACGCCTAGGACAGCCAAAAAAGTTTAAAGACGAAGAATTTGAGACGCTACTCGATGAGGATTCGTGTCAAATGCAAGCCGAACTTGCCAAATTTTTGTTGTCATTTAAAACGTTTGAAAGCCACTGGATAAATTCAGAAGCAAGGTAATTGGGTCCCCTATGAGCTGAAGCCGAGAGACGTTGAACGGCGCTTTTGTATGCCTGAAATGCTGCTTGAGCTTCATAAAAAGAAATCATTTTTGCATCGGATCGTAATTGGGCATAAAAGACAATCCCAAGCGCAAAAAGCCAAACGTAAAGGCTGGCCAACCAGCCAAACCAACGGCGAAGCCAAATATCTATGGCGCCAAGGTTATGCTGTGTATTTGGTGGAATCAGAAGGGGCCGTTATATTATGAGTTGTTGAAATCGGACCAGGCAATCACAGAAAACCTGTACCAAAAAATGTCCAAAATATGCGACCAGACACGAGGCTATAATTTTTCATCATGACAACGCTTGGCCGCATGTTGCAAGACCCGTGAAAAACTATTTGGAAAATAGTGGATGTTAAGTTCTGGCCCACCCACCTTATAGTCCGGACTTTGCTCCGTCTGAGTTTCGTTTATTTCGCTTGATGCAAAACGCCCTCACTGGAATAGGCTTCACTTTAGAGCAAGGCATCCGAAATTGAATAGATTCGTTTTTGGCTTCCAAGCCGGCGGCATTTTTTTTTTGGGATGCAATTCATAAATTGCCTGAAAGGTGAGGAAATGTTGTAGCTTTCGATGGGCAATACTTTGAATAAAACATATTGTAAGCTTTTTTCACAATAAAGCATCAAATTTTGCTTAAAAAAGTTGTATACCCAATAGTTCTTTATGAAGTGACGCATTCGAGGGAACCAAAAACTTCATTTCATTCGCATCAGTGTATCATTGACACCTGAATGCCCGGTGTCATCATGAAACAGCTTTGTCAACCCCCAGCGTATGCATTTCGGCACAATGAGCATTTTCCCCCACTTTATCAACTTTGAAGAGACGGCTGTTCTTTATAACATATTCCTTGCGAATTTGCTCCCACTTCTTGGACTCGAGAACGTCTATGATGTTGTTCACGTCTGAATCTTATCGCTGTAGAATGCGTACCCAATTCTCCATCAACAAGTTGATACTACCAACATATTCCTCTACTCCACTTTGTTCAGTCGGTGGCTCCACAGGCGTTCCACTCAACACGTTGACATGAGGCGTCTAAATTCTGGGATGAAATATAACCCAGTAATCGAACTCTTGTAGTTTCAAAAGCCATCTCGCCAGTTACGAAATGAGAGGCTTTGTCGCTTTCAGACTAGCAATGGCTTGGAAATCAGTTACTATTTCAAAATCCTTTCCCAACAAGTACATTCGGAACCGTTCAAACTCCTAACTATGGTATCGGCTGAATTGCACAGACGGCTATAGTACGCAACGGGACTCATCTGTCCCGATCCATTTTTCTGCAACAAGATACCTGCTGATGCCTTGTCGTAAAGGACTAGGGTGGGTGCCTCAGTCAACAACCACACCAGCTGTTGATGTGCCTCCTCGCATTCGGTCGACCAGTTGAATAGTACATCCTTTTTCAACAATCGCGCTAGTGGCGCGACTATGATGGCATCGTTCGGAAGAAATTTCGTAAGGAAGCCGGAAGGCCCAAGGAAACGCCTGATCTCGGTAGCATTCTGTGGACTAGGGAATCATTGCACTACCATGATTTTTATCTTCCCGGGTCTGGTTCCTTTAGCAGTTAGTTCATGTCCAAGGGACTCCACTGTGCGCTGGAAAAATGAACACTTGAACTTGCGTTACGTTAGTCCTTCGCGTTTTATGACTTTTAGGAATTCCTTCAAGTACTCCAGCCCTTGCTTGACAGTCTCAGATGGAATGATGATCTCGTCCACATAGCTTACCGCCGTGCCATTCATCGATACTATGAGCCTTGCCATAAGTCATTGAAAAATGCTCGGGACATTTTTAAGCCCAAATGGTATTCGATTGAATTCAAAATGGCCATGGTAAGTTATGAAGGCCATATACTGTTTGATTTCCTCAACTATATCCAATGGGTAATAACCAGACATCATTTCCAAAACGGCGAAGTAGTTTTTCCCTGCCAACGTTGACAAACGTTGTTACCCACGGGCATGGACCATGGTTCTTTTTGGGTGACCGCGTTTAGCTTACGGAAGAGAGTCTGTCTTCTTCATTCTGCTTTGTTTACGATGCTACTATTTTCTGTTTAGGGATGGGAAAACAGTACATTTTTTTATTTACCGGAATGTCTGACGTCGAAACAATGTTCAATTTCATTATAATACACTTTCCGAGGTCCTTCAACCTTTCCGCAAAACAGCCACGATATTCATGTAGTAATTCCTCGACTCGCTGTTTTTCGAACTTGCTCAAAGTATCATTGATATTTTCGCACGCATTATTAATTACATAACATTAGCCCTTGTTCATCACTATATGGCCACGCGAAAGTATATCGGTACCAGTTATGACGTCATACACCGAGATTGGGTTGTCTATTATCATGAAGTCACATATAAATTGCTGCTCGTCAATTGTGACGGTCAAGTTTTTCATTTCGTGCCACTCCACCTGTTCACCGGTGAATCCTATCATCGTCTTGTTGCACGGCTTAACTGTACCGTCACATTGTTCTACGAGTCTACAGGCGCTTCGTACACGATATCATTTACGGTGATGGTCTTCGTAACTTAATCACCAGATGGTTCACTGATGGAGTTCACAAAATTGTTATGTTTCTTTTTCCCCTGCGGTTTTGGGCAATCGCGTGAAATGTGTCTCCGATCCCGACAATTAAATCATACCGGGCCACCTTTATCGTGAGTTGTCACTTTTTGCACAGAAAGGTTTATGTCCTCGGTTGGACAATTCAAGACACAATCGTTCATCATATAGTGAATTAATGACTGGTCGTCGATATCACCATGGCGTCCCAACGAAAGCATTCGATAATAGTTCTCCACAATCGATTCAGCCTTCAACTATTTTGCCTTCATTAATTTCATATGCACAAAGGCGGCACTTTTGTGAAGCGGAAAATCTATCAAAAAACCGTGCGGAATTACATCCATGTACGAAACACTGGTTACGCGTTAGCCCACATCCTCCCTGGGCACTTAAGTTTGGCTATGATAGCTAGGTGCAGCAAACGATCTTCTCATCTATATTCCATTCGCAATTGCTCGACTCGATCGATGAAATGTGTTGACGTCATGTCACCATAATACGGGTCGAGAACAATTGACATTATATCGGAAACATGATGGCCGTTTGACAGGAATGATTTTGTTCCATGTAGCAGCATGTTGCTGAAATATTGCAGGCAGCGTAGACGAAACTGGAACTACTGCGTCATTATACGCATACACGTTGGTGTGTGTTGGTATGCTTGGCGAGTATACGTCTAACGTAGTTGCCATCTTCTGGACATTCGAAACCGATTTCAACGAATTTATGGTGCCGATGGTGGAAGCTAGCTGTCGTGATAGGGTTGTCAATTGCCTTTGCAATTTCCCTACACCACCTCGCAGCTTCTCGACTTCCTTCATGCCATCTTCGTTGGCCTCGTGGAATAACTCTACTTTGCCTTCATGATTTTGCAACCGCGTAACAAGCTCTTCCTTTGCGCCGGACACAGATAAACTGGCTTTGTGAAGTTTTTCGCGTAGTTCGGCCACTGTCAGATCGCCCGTCGCCATTACTACTACTTCTTTTTAAGAAAACAACTCGCGAAACTAGGAATCATCCCACTTCTGATTTTGGTAACAGTCAGGGCATAAACTAAAACGCGAACAACAAGGTCTTTGATTATACGTCTTACTTCATTCTAGGACCGACATTCTCCCTTAACAATTTTTACACACACACATATAATAATCAAGATAGATGGTGTTGCCATAGTTCATATAGACGTTGGGTAGCGAAACATTTATGGATGTCACAACCTTTAGTAAAACGGAAGGCCTCTACCCAGTCTTTTGAAATCAAAAATAAAATTTTTTTTATGTTAAAAATGTAGTAAATTAAATAACTATGATTGGGTCAAAAATGGTATCATAATAATAATTTAAATAGTATGGTAAAGAAAATATTTTTCTATAATAGAATAAAATTTTTGATTGTAAATACAAATAAACCAAAGAGTGTTCACTCCTCCGACGAGCGCTCGTGGTTGGGGGAGGTAATCGCCTGCAACTCAATTAACATTTGAACATTCAAGCGACAAAATTAGGTACACTGGTTCAGTTTGATCAGCCTTGCCTGGCAGGTCATATTTTCATGGAGCCCGAGAGACTGCCGACTTAATTAAAAATCAGGAAAATTATAATATCCGAGTAAAGGTGATAACATGTTAATAGAAAACTCTGTTTCACGCTCTATTTACTGGTACGTGACGTATGCAACGATGACATGAATCCAATTTAGTTTAAATATCCGTATCGCTTTGTTTTAGAGACTTGTTAATTTGCGACAAAAGTAAAATTCGATTGTAAGAAAAGGTTCGGACACACATTCTCTTACCGGTTTTCCATATTTCACATTTATCCCCGATTCATCAATTTTTGTTTTGATTCCTTTTGAAATTGTTTTGACCGTATCAAGTTTATGCAGAAAAACAATTGTCACAATAGCACAATATTATTCTCATTACGAAAATACTAATCAATCTTACTTCTTTTTCCCGAAACTGTAGTACAATGAACAGTATTCACTTTGACAGTATTTTCGAAGTTTATATTATGGGGTTTTTAGTAGGGAAAAGCACAAAATAACACGAGCGGGGATCCAAACTTCTAATGCGAAAATGCAAGATCCCGCACGATATCGCGATGACGTGCATGAGATAACTTAAGTATGCAACGACAGAACAATGCAATCAAAGCATGTCACTTCACCGTATGATTTTGCTGTTGGGAAAGGTATTCCATTCGCTGCATTTTTCTCTTGCATTTTTTCTCAAAATAGATTCGCTTTGGGTTCCTTCTAAACCCCACCGCTCTCGCAACGGCTAGCCCGCTCATCCTACAAGCTGCGGATCTTGCATTTTCAATCAAGAAATGAAGAAACCGCGTCTTTTTCTGCATTTCAAATCGGATTCACTGATCGCGCTTTACTCTCCAAAATGTTGTCAGTAACCACCGTAACGCAAAAAAAATCTTTTCGTTAAGCAATACCCAGAATGTTTTACTGCCAGCAAATGCGAATTCAACAAATCTTAACAGTTCCCTTGCATGATGATTAGACGTAATATTTTAAAACGACAGTTAGGCAATCGTTCATTCTTGCTTTTCGTTTTCAAGTCCCTCACAAAAATAGAAGTTAGCGGAACTGTTTCATTTGATTCAATCCCCCTAGATATCATGAAAACCATCACACCATCAAAAAAATGCGCTGTTATTGGAGCGACGCTCAACGTTATTCCCTGTATGCCTTTGTCACCTTTCTCGACGAGCCTCTGCATGACAGTAACAGCAGGTTCTCATCGACATAATCCAACAATTGCTTTGCTAGATTATGTTGCAAAGGGGTTGCCATTGTCGATTTTTTTATTTATTTTTTTTATTTTTTATTTGGAAAATCTTTTTATTGATAATGGTAGCAGTGGTAGTGGTGGGGTTTATTGCAGATTAGTAATTAAAATGTTAATAAGCTGCGTATCCAATTGATACGCACTTGTTGCGTTATTATTATTATACAAAGGTTTTTTCCGTAAAGGTCGAGAAGTTTGCCTAGGTGGCTGCTCGATTACTACAGAAGTAAATATTACGACTCACGCACTTGGAGTTACTCAGGATGAAACTTTAAAAACATAGAGATCACGTAACATTAAAAGAACTCCAATCTATTATGGGTTAAGTTAAGATAAAGCAGTGTAATCTAGATCACACATAGCGTAACCAAGGTAGTGTCAATGGGATGCTTTAATTAATACTGTCAGGGTTAAGTTTAACTGAAGCTCAATACCCACAGAAGCACCATTCATAAACAATGCTACAACGACGGGTATAACTATGGTTAGCTTGGCAAGTGCTGCATCTCCTTTTGATTGGCGAACATGGAAATCATTCGATATGGAAACGATCAATGTATTGGCTGATGTAATGCGTGACTTTGAAGGGTGAGTTTTGGATACGTGCAAATCAAACAGTGACCAAATAAAAAGGGAATATTCTTGATTGCAGCTTGACCGAAGTCAATCGACAAACAGTATGCAAATTAAGAAAAACGAAAGAAGACAATGCGAAAACTAAACAAGAAATATTCAGGCAAGTGGTCTAGTTTGGAGCGCGAACGCAGCATATGTCTGTTTTAATTAGACAAAACCCCTCAAAATCGAAGCAATTCAAGTTTATGTAAGCAACACACACATCCGCCCTCACACTTTACCACAAAATTAGTGCTAGCAGAATTTCAAAGAAGTCAGTGATTTCATTCACATACGCACTCGGTAAAAGAAAAGCAAAACACAGGCGTACATTTATTTCCGGATACATTTTTATTGCAATGAATAGCCACTTACCACTTTGCACTCTTAAATAGCCAGCAAAACATCCCAAGATGGCGAGGACTACAAGCACACTTGCGCTAGGGTCTATTTGTCTTGATAATCTTAACTAAAAACCACTTTTTATAGAGTCGTACTCAATTGGCGGCCATCATAACAATAACACCACTAACAATTTGGACTATTCCAATTC
The DNA here is from genome assembly GCA_963969285.1 of Odontomyia ornata. Classification (NCBI taxonomy): domain Eukaryota; kingdom Metazoa; phylum Arthropoda; class Insecta; order Diptera; family Stratiomyidae; genus Odontomyia; species Odontomyia ornata. The sequence goes on from OZ017739.1 coordinate 390,924,019, forward strand.
GAACTAGTTGAGAAGCAAAGCTGCGAGTCTTGTTAGATGTAGAAATGTCGCTGAACAAAATGGCCATGAACCAACATAAAAATGAAATTCAGGGAAACGAAAAGAGAATTGCTGACCAGGACGAAATAAATTACCCTTGATCAACAAGACACCCCCGTTAGGGTGAAATGATAAAAGGACATAACTTGGCACGCTCGCTCTTTTTTGTCATTTCTGTTAGCGGAAAGACGCATCGCGAATGAGAATCGCTGAAAGAGGAAATTGAGAAGTACGCAGTAGAGACTTCCGGGCTTTAAATTTTCTTTTGTCGGCATAATACTCTCGGGTGGTTGTTACACCCTAAAGGAAATAGGGTGCTCCAGCGGGGCTTACGGACTTGGTTCAGCTCCTCCGGAAACAGGCGTGGGATGCCACTCGCTTGTCCACCAAGGCCCCAGTAGGCCGCCAAGCGAGAATAGGGCTTGCCGATTTCTCTGTTTCGCAGCACCAAAAAGACACTTCGCCACTATCTATTTATGTCACTGAGAACAATCATGCAAATTAGCGCATTCATTTCCCGGCCAGAAATTTAGAATGGCTACAAAAAAACACACATTCCTCGGAACTCTCAAACGATAAAACAAAAGCTATTTTCAATACTATACGACTCGTCTGAATGCCACTTTTGTAATTTTCTTTGAATTTATATAGTAAACGCCTTCACTTTCTTTTTCACAATTGCGGGACGTGTAAAGTCAAATTAATATCTCGAGAATTTTTCACTCTCTACACACCTCCCTTGAACACAAACACTCGACTTTAAATTTTCTTCTCCGTGATTTACCACCCAAGCTGCACCCGTTACAACCTCAAACTCGAATTCAATTGTGTTATCTAAAGAAAATCTAATTTGTTTCTGGATTTCACGTTTAATGACGTTGTGAAATAAATTAAACAAACTCATCTTTCGTTTTGAATCTCGTTATGTGAATAACTAATCTAAAGTCACAATTGTAATAAAGTGAAAAAGCAGAAGTCTTCAAAAGAAAAACTTGATGGTCTACAAGTTATAAAGGGGCCCCTTCTTCAATGCTTCCGTTGACGTTATTGAAATTGCTTTGCAACTTCCTGCCCCGACTACTTCCTCGTCGCTTTCCATCATTCTAATGTTCCACAATGTTGTAACCAGCCCATGGCCCAGTACGCACTTGCTACCATTGCTTTCAGAATCCAGCCGACGCTCGTCATCTGTCTTATCCACTGTCGCTTCACTTTTCCACCTTCAATTCGCCAAACACAAGAAAAAAGAGGAGGCACGTCATTCGTCGCACTCTTGAACCTGTATAATCTCCCTCTAACGGCCACTTTACCACTCTCCAACCGAGTTCTTTGTCTCGGGTTCAGCGGCCTTTTCGGAGTGGTTCTTCCTGTTCCCGAGGAGTTGTTTCACTCAAACTCGGCGTTATTTCCACTCCACCTTCAACCACTCTGGCGGCGGTCACTATAATCATGACTGAATCGACTGAATATCTTCTGTGACAGTTTGTACGAATAATGTCAGATTGAATTGGTTATCAGTCGCGAAATAAAATTACGTGAAGTAGTGCTTTTTCGGATTTTAATCGACGTGATTCAACTAGTGCTACTGATCATACGATACTCCATCGAGTACGCCTGGAAGAGAATATCCGTAACAGCGAATATTTTACTAAGTTATTTTATTATTTTCGTTTTAAAAAATTTTATAAATAACTGGTCGAGGGCAATGTTCCTTTACCTGCAACGTATGAAATCATTTGAGAAGGATTAATAGTTGATACTAAATGTTACGCTCGTATGTTTTGGAGAACTGACAAATGGAAAATGCCACCGATTTGATTTAGTTCCTTTCATCCGATTAAAGTTTACTTATTCATGTATGTCAACAGCAACGTGAGAGTAGCATGAGAAATTCAGAATGATGGGAATCATCGAAGCGGAACAGAAATCAACAAAGTGCTTAAAATTATGCTACACGCTTACAATTAGTAATTATGGTACAGATAGGAGAAGTTGGCAATTTACAAGAACTTGTTCAAAAAGGTGTCCGAGTCTGTTTTTGTAGTAAGCACGTAAACGCTTTTTCGCGTTCTTCTTTGACGGAGTTGTTTCGATATTGTGCTTTTTGCGTTTTCTGCTTTCTTATCCTCTCCAGCTACGTTTTTCGTCTTCGTTGTTATCGCGGCCAGAAATTTGATCAGCTTCGGATGTTGACTCGCCTCCTTAACCTTCAGCTGCAAGCAATCCTTAGTCATGATGCACAATATTGTAGTTGGTCGGCACATTTCCGCAACTCATCTCATTAGGGCACTTTTGGTCTTTAAATGGGGTTGACCCTTCTCGTTCAGGATGTGAACGCTGCTGGCCAGTGATTCAAGACATTCCTTCCAAATTAAGTTGTTTTCCGATTAACGCCGGACCTGATTTGGCATATACTTTTGCAGCAACCTACTTATCTACCAGTATGGGTTATATTTATTTATTTTTTTTTTTTTTGTTTTTAAAAATCATTACTTCGAGTACTCGTACTTTACTGCTACGGGTACAAACCCTAATCGAGTGCAGCTGAGGATTGCTGTGTTTAACGAGTCACGCGATTGATATGGTAGTGTTCGGGGTAAGATAATGTTGATGCCCCTCTACTCCATCCATTACATGGTGTTATGAAGGACAGCAGTAAAGGGGCTAACACCGTTTGAACTAGGAATAAGTAAGTGAGCGAAAATTTTTTTTGAAATTAGAAATTTTTTGGTGATGAATTATTATAAAGTTAACCAATAATCTGTGTACATGTCAATCAGATTGAAGTCCTCGTGTTTTTTTTAACGTTTGAAAATCTGTTAGCGTTTGCAGTTAAGTGTTCCCAAGGTGTGTGGGTGGCAAGCAAATTTCTAGGGCTGAATAGAAGCCAGTAAATTTTTTGTGTAAGGTGATTCTTCCTTTTATTCTTGATAAGGATAGGTGTGACCACCCTGCTCGAAAGTTCACACTTCAGGTGACTCGAGGACTCCGGGGATAAGAAAGTAAACTTGTGGTGTACCACAACTCATCATTGCGGATAGGCCGGCATCCCCGTGGTCACTCCAGGAGGCACAACATATTCAAAATATGCTCTTGGAAAAGTATTTTATCATTAGTTTGAAATAGTACATGATCTAATGATTACTTACACCATGAAGACAATTATCTTTCAGTCAATCAGTTAGTCAGTTTGCACACTCTGTGTCCAAGTGATTTTTTTGCCGGGAAAAACTTAGGCAACTAAAAATTAGGGTGAGATAACCAGTATTTTGCTAATAAACTGAGTTTGTTGATCCTCCACAAAAACTGTTTAGTTAACAATTTTTTAAACGTCAAAAAAATTCAAAATTTCCAAGTTTCAAATTAATCTCATTGGATCCTTCCGAATGCTTTTGAGGTTTTCAATAATGTTTTTTGAAACAAACTAAAAAAAACACAATATTTGGCAGCAAGAGCTTATATTCGAACACCCAATTTCCAGTACTCAGCCAGATTCTAAAAATTAATCTTTGCATCGTAGTTTATAAGGCTTTGTAAAGCAAATATTGCCAGCGTCTGATTTTGTCGGTTTTGATCTGCAAATGATATTTAATTAAATTTACAAATCATCACTGGTTGGAAAAAGAACAACTTTTGCGTTATATTTATTTTGCTGGGCTTACAAAAGCACAACGAAACCCAATTACAGTGATTGTTGGTACAAACATATTTCAAAGAAATCACTTTGTTAACAACACCTCGACTTCGTTTATAGGCCATATAATCAAATTATTTATTAATAGTTTCTTGAATACTTCCTAATTTATATGAGCATGTTTAAAATTAAAATGAACTATAAAAATGTTGATTTCTTTCCATTGTTCGTTACATTGTAAAACGGGTAGAAACAATGAAACTGATCAGTAACCCCTACCCCACTCAATGACTCAAAAGTGTGAAAGGTAAGTCAGTAACGCCACGCTTGTCTTCGGCAAGCGATCTTGGAGCAAAGTGTCCCAACCGTAACACACTTGGGAAAACTTCCTTCGTATTGGGAAAGATCCTATGTTACTCTTATTTTTAAAAGAGGTAGCCTATCTCCTTATTATCCTGTTTCCCCAAACTACTGGAGTAAATCGTCTACTTGCATCTTTTTTCACTTACTCATGATTTATTGGTTCCTGAGCAACATGGTTTTATCAAAGGGCGATCGACCTTAACGAATTTGTTAGAGCTCATGAATCTTACTTCAAAAGCTTTGGAGGGTTGTTTACAAGTCGAAACCTTGTTTTTGGATTTCTCTAAAGCCTTCGACTCAATAAATCACAATATTTTGCCGAGCAAACTTAAATTTCTTAACGTTCCTGATTATTTGCTCCATTGGTTATCTTCTTACTTATCCAATCGTGTCAGTCAGGTATGTTTTCAAGACCGTCTTTCCACACCCTGCCATCAGTATTCAGGTGTTTCTCAAGAATCCATTCTTGGCCACTATTGTTCACTCTGTATATAAATGACTTGCCATATGTTGTCATCAACTCCTCATGTCTTCTTTATGCAGAAAACGTCAAAAGTTTTCAAAGTAGTGTCGTCTAACGATGACTGCGCTTTGCTTCTTGAAACCAGTTTACATTGTTTCCAAGTGCATCAATCTTTCATTTTTTAACAGTCCTTGCCCTTTAAGCTTCCAATTTTTGCTAAATAATTCGTACGTATGTAGGGTGACACATTTCAGGGACTTAACAATAAGTCCGTAGGATGACACATAGATGACATTTTTAGAATTTTTCCCATATGATTTTTATTAGTACTAACCTTCAAATGATACGTATATAAATTTGACAGCAATCGGACTATCGATTTGTGAGTTATAGCATTTTGTGCGAAGCAACTTTTACTATAGAAAAAAAAATGGAAAAAGAGAATTTCGAGTTTTGATAAAGCATTGCTTTTTGATGAAAAAACATACAGTTGAAACCAAAAAATGGCTTGATAAACATTATTCGGATTCTGTTCCATCGAAACAAATGGTAGAGACGTGAATTGTTGAATTAAAACATGGTCGTACCAGCACAAATGATACAGAGCGCGGTGGACACCCAAATGAGGCTGTAATTCCAGAAAACATAAAAAAAAATCCACAAATTGGTTATGAACGATCGCAACGCAAAGGTGCATGATATAGCTGACATTGTAAAGATATCAGATGGTAGTGTTTTTACTATTTTACACGAACATTTGGGTACGATAATTTCTGTGCAAAGTGGATGCCGCGTGAGCTCACAGTCAACCAAAGACAATGATGCATTGATGCTTCAGAGAAGTGTTTGGTGCTTTTAAAACGCAATAAAATCGAATTCTATCGTCAATATGTGACAATGGATGAAACAAAGCTTCACTATTATACACAAGAATCCAGAAAAAAAACAGTCAGCTGAGTGGACAGCAGTCGACGAACCGAATCCAAAGCGAGCAAAGATGCAACAGTCAGCCAGTAAGGTGATGGCGTCTGTATTTTGGAATGCAAATGGAATAATACTCATCGACTACCTCCAAAAAGGAACCACCGAGAACAACAACTATTACTGTGCACTTTTGGATCGATTGAAGGCTGAAATCGCAAAGAAACGGCCACATTTGGAAACGAAAAAAGTGTTGTTTCAGCAAGCCAATATGTGCATCGTGTCACAAATCGATGGGAACGATGGCAAAATTGAATGAATTTGACTTCGAACTCCTTACCCACTCACCGCATTCTCCAGATTTAGCCCCCAACGACTTTTTTCAGTTTTCATGTCCCAAGGGAATGCTTGTTGGAAAGAAATTTAAGTCCAATAATGAAGTAATCGCTGAAATGGAGGCATATTTTAATGAAAAATGGAAATAGTACTGTCGCGTGTGAAAACGCAATGTCTTTTAAATTAAATTAAAAGAGTTAATTAAATTACTTAAAAATGCACAATAATCAATTTAACACTTTCACTAATTTTATTTTTCACTTAGTCTATAAATTTGTGATTCAACTGTCCACTAAAATCACTTCACAATCAACGAAAATCACTTTTCTATTACTCGAACAATATCGCTTTCCACACACTATCGCAGTTTTTATCGCGGTCGAATGAATGATCCCCCCATTCATTCAGCTCGCCTTTATATAGGGTCTCCAATCATTCAACTCAGTTCTCGTACATCGGTGAATTAGCGGGAACATTCCAGCAGCGTTATGAATGGAGCAGTGACTCACTTTCAGATGTTGACCATGCTTGGTGGGTTTTCATGGTTTCGAGTAAATTCATTTTGTTGATGTTCTTAATGGTTGTGAAAACAATTGCAACAGCAGCTCGCAGAATTATTTGTACATGTAACACTGCCCCCACCTCAGTTCTTTTCGCCCCGAAAAGATGTGTCACCATTTGTAGTCAATTCTCCTTGGGTGTAATAGGGGGTAGGACGGTCCAGATGCACGATTTTCATTTTGGCTCTGGGCTTACGATGTTCCTGTATTCAGTATATGACGTCGTTGATTCGCTTTGTAACTCGGTATGGTCCCTCCCAATTATGTTGCAACTTTGGAGACCTACCCGTTGCGGGTTATATAGCCACACCAAATCATCTTGCTGGAAGCCAGCAGAATTCGCCTTTAGATCATAGCTGGTCTTCATGCGGTCAGTAGCCGATTCGAGGTGTTTTCGCACTGTCCGATGTATCTGGTTCAACCGTTCTTAGCTCACTTGCGTACTCCGAGAACGTTTTAGGTTTCTCAGGGGGTGTTCCGAACTTTATATCAGCTAGAAGACGAAAAGTCTTTCCAAAAATGACTTTGGCTGGGGCTTAACCCATCGATGCATGTTCGGCAGCTCTGTACGCCATCAAAAATAGTGGGATATGTCGGTCCCAGTCTCTTTGGTTCTCGTCAACCATTTCGGCCAGATGTTTATTGAGCGTGCCGTTGAAACGTTCGACCATTACATCGGATTGGAGATGCAGCGGTGTTGTCCTCGTTTTCCGTATTCCCAGCAGCCCACACTTTTCGTTAAAAACTAATGACTCAAAGTTTGGGCCTTGATCCGAATGTAGTTCGCAACGTACGCCGTACCTACTGACCCAGTTTAACACTAGCTGTTCGGCTACAGTAGTTGCTTCCTGGTTGGGAATGGGGTAGACCTCCGGCCACTTGCTAAAATAATCGGCTACAACCAGCGTGTATCGATTTTCCCATTCGAATTCACGGAAAGGTCCTGCGATGTCAACAGCAATCCTTTCAAATGGTACACCCACGTTGTAGGTTTGCATTTATCCTCTCAGTCGTCGCTTTGGACCTTTGACGGAAGCGCAAATTGTGCATCTGCGGCACCAGTCCTCTACGTGTTCTCGAGCATGGAGCAATAAAACCTTTCCCGCAATTTCGCTAAGGTCTTGTTAACGCTAAGGTGACCTCCCGAGGATCCTTCGTGAAGTATAGTTTGCATCCTATAGGAGCTGCAATTCGCCGTTTCCCATTTCCGCTTGAGTATGCCACCCTCTACCTGCAGGGAGTTCCATTGTGCCCAATAGCTTTTCAGGGTTGCGCCATGCATTGAAACGTCTTTCCAGTTGTCTCCTTCCATATGAGCAATGGTCCGATGTCTTCATCGGCTAGCTGGGCATTTTGAATCTCCTCCGATGACCAACCTTCATCGAATTCGGCCGTTATCAATCGCAGATCAACTGTCGGTTCCTTTTCCTCAATCCGTCGGCAATGCTTACAATTAGCTGGACATGGACGACGAGATAGGGCGTCAGCATTTCCATGAACTCCACCCTTCCGATGGGCAATTTCGTAGTTGTATGACTGCAATCTTTCCATCCATCTCGCAATTTGTCTCTCGGGATTTTTAAAGTTAAGCAGCCATCTCAGCGATGCATGGTCCGTTCGAAGAACAAATTTTTGACCATATAGGTACTTGTGGAACTGCTTGGTAGCCTCTATTATAGCCAATAGCTCCTTCCTGGTTACGCAGTAGTTCCTCTCACTTTTAGGGAGAACTCGACTGTAATACGAGAGGACTCTTTCTCCGCCATCGATCTGCTGGGAGAGTACAACTCCAATACCGCCGTTGCTCGCATCGGTGTCCACTACAAACATTTTTCCGGGTTTCGGATATGCCAGCACGGGTGATCCCACTTTTGTACATGTAACAATATGTTGGGCGCGGAAAACATTCCTTTACATAGTTTTTAAGGTTTGAAAATTGGGAAATGTACACTATCGTGAAAAGTTGGTATTTTGTACATACTTGATGTTAAAGAGGATTGAGAGTGGGGTGTGGGAAGAAGGGTGCCCTTCTAAAGAATAGAAGGGCTCCCTTCTATTCTCAAAAGGAGCACCTTTCTATTCTATAGAAGGGTACTCTTCAAATGAATAGAAGGGTATCATAAAGTATAGAAGGGTTCCCTTCTATATAGTAGAAGGAAGAGTACAAGTTTGCTTCCCTAGAGAATAGAAGGATGCCTTTCTATAGAATACACACGTAAAGAATAGAATGTTGCTCCTCTAGACAATAGAAGTGTGCTTCTCTAGAAAATAGAAGGGTGCCCTTCTAGAGAAAAGAAGTCTGCTCTTCTAGAACCCGTCCTTGCACAATAGATTACAGCAGCATCGGGGATCTGCCATTTCAAATATTTTAATTTAATGCCTTATATTCCACCAAAATGTTATTGAAATTCAATTCTCATCCCATTTTCTTCAATTGTGTTGTATGAAAACATCTGATCACAATTAAATAAATATGTGACGAATAATTATATTTGATGTTGGATTGAGAGTGGGGTGTAGGGGGGTTGTTTGTTAAAACTATGTTCTAAATTTTTTTATATATATATACATATATATATATATATATATATATATATATATATATATATATATATATATATATTCTTTTTCAGCATGAAAAACTGTATAACATACTGAAATTTCAAAAAAATCGGGAGTATGGCACCTAAACTAAATAATTACCGGTATTTTAATATAAAACCCTAAAAATAAGTCAACTCTCTTCTTATCAATTCTTAGTGGTTTTTCTTTCTCCTCGTTTTTGCAGTTTTTAATACTTTTATCTTGATATTTGAATGTCTTTTTTCCTCTTTCCCCTTGCTGTGTTATTACTTTATCTTTTTTGCTGTGCTATTACTTAAGCTATTTTGCAATTTAATTTTTTTTCTGTAAAAAAGAAGTAAATAAATAAATAAACTGATGGGTAACAAAGGTTCATCATGAATTGCTATTACAATATAATTTTGTATTTACTTAAATCTTAAGAACTCGAGCAAATTTGATGGTAATTTGTAAAACAAATTTACTGCATGAGTAAATTTCAAATCACTGCGAAGCAAAAGCATATAAATAAATTGCGCTAAATTCCAATAGTCTAGACTCTATAAATTGTAGAAATACTTAAGCCTACACATATCTTCTAGTGTCCTAATCGTAAGAAATAAGCTACTTCTCATTTGTTCACCATGTATAAAATTATACACACGCAAGTAGTTTTATTATCCATCAAATCAGCAGAACTGAAGCAAGTGGTGTAATGTTACAATCATACCAGTTAATAGCCAGCAATTTACCACAAATCTAACTACGTTCATTCCCAGCAACATTCTCACTTAATAATTATCGTTTAATATTAATAAATTTAATATCTACCAGTATCATCAATCGCTTAAAAATACTATACTATCATTAATAAGTCCATCGCGTGTATATACATATTATGATCATCACACTCACCATAAATAAAATGACCGAATAGAAGCGTTTATCGTCCATTTAATTTGAAGATCATATGTGACTTACCAAGCTGACAGTCTTATTGAAAAGACACTTCCAATAAAAGATCAACAAATTTTGAAATTAGGTGATACCCTATTAAAAATGTTAATAGTTTTAACATTTATTATATCATAACAAACAACAAATCATTGTTTACTCTTCGCCCTCAGGCAATCGGTCTTGGGAAAGTTTTACCGCAAACTCACATGTCGCATGTGAATAAGTCAATTCGAAATAACTTAAAATATTAATCACCAAGTTATGCAACAAACAAATAAAATATGGAAAACAAACAAAAAAGATTTATGGTCTGAAGCAATTCGGAAGTGTCTTTTAATTAAAGCCCTGAAATCCAGATATTTATTTTGATTACTTCCTCAGGCAATTAGTGTCCGTTTGTGACCACAACATAAACTTTCGTCTTGAGCTCAACTTGTGAATTGCCTGTTAAGCCATTGTGCAATCAGCTTGTGTTAAATCTAGTAATTTTCCTTTAGTAGATTTAATTTACAGTCCAAATATTTTGAGGAATATGTGAAAATTATCTGAGAAATCAGTGCGCCATTGCTTTTAAAATTTATTCAAAATAGTATTATCAGTATTTATTTTCTAATTTAGGTAATTTATGTAGTAAGCCATGCAAAATATACTAAATGAAAAAAGTACTCGGAAAGCCAAAGTGCATAGCTACATAACATTCTCGATTTATTTAAACTATTTGGGCAGGTTCAAAAAGTAATTATTGCATTTACCTAACTTGAAGAAAGCAGTAGCAGTCCAATAATCACCATCTTCCTCTTATTGCTCGTTAAACACCAGGAAAGTCATCAAGTGAAATTTTCAAAATAAATACACGACAGGGAAATTTAATCTTTTATGTCTTTGAAAATGACCGCTAAAGTCCATTGACCACTGCACTAGTCGCCTTGAGTATGGGTAGCTGCAAGAAATTGCAACAGAGGAAGTTATTTCAATTACGTAAGTGAACGTAACACTGCCTCAAACTACTTCCAGTTTTGCCTTTTGTGCTGTTTCAGTGCATTTCGTAGGTCAACATCTGATATTATGAACAATATAGGCATTAATATGGCATGATAGGGAAGTTATTCACGTGATGCGATTTAATTTAATTTGATAATTATTGGGAAAGCATAATCGAGTTTTGGTCTGTAAATTAATTGGAGTATCCCTTGCTTTAAACGATGCTTTAGCGCTCCTATCGCCATATAAAAAGTATGAAACTTGCCAAGAACTAGACTTGTTAAATTTCCGGCAAGTTTCGCGACGAAAAGTTTTTATTTATAAAAGTTCAGCAAGCGTAAACTTTTAAAAATTAATTTATTTTATTTTTTTTTTTTCATTAATACTGACTAGCCTTGCAAAACCGCTGAATTAATTAAAGCAGTTACCTTTGAGATAAAGGACACCACACACAAAAATTTTAATAAACTATCAGTGTCGTAGCTGGCGTCATCAGCGCCCCTGGCAAGACTTGAATATCCCGCCCTCCAATACTTATCTTCTTATGGGAGAAGAGAAACGACAATACAACTTTGGAAGTCTTATTTAATATTTTATAAGATAATAAACAAATACAGATCAAAAAAATTCCCGTTGGCAGCACCAGCCGGAAAGGTAAATTTCTCGTATGTAGCGTAAGGTTTCGGAAGAGAATTTGGCTTGCCTACTACTGGACTTTTTACTGAAATTGGTGTAGCACTACATGGGTATTTATTAACAGAAAGGATCTGCCGCCGTTCGTATTTGGAGAACTCTTATAGAGGCGCAAATATTTTGCTAATTAAATTGAGTTGCACACGTATGGATCACATATTGAAAATCGGCGGGTAATAAATTGTTATAAACATATTTATACTCGTTTTGCCCTTCTCACATTTGCTGTTTATACATTTCACAGTGGTTACCACACAAAGGTGATAACTTGTCGGCTTAAATAGCTCAAATAGTTAATTTCAAAAGATTTCCATGAAAGTTTAATCAGCACTTGCATTGCCATTAAAAAATACATTTTCGATTCTTTTCTGAACTACCAGGGGCCGTCATTTTGAATTTTTATTGAAAACGGCTGCTTAAAATATTAAACCGTAAATTTACGAATTTTTTATTTGTCATCCAATTTACGTAGTTAAATTAAATTAGCTTGCCTTGATAACTTATAATTTCAAGTTTTTTCGGAATCAGTTGAGAAACTTGGCTGCTAGAGGGCTACAGAAATAAAAAAAATTTAGGTCGCCCCTCTGTATGGGGAGGCCCCCTTAAACACTTTAAAATATTTTCTTGCACTGCAAATTTTAAGAGGCACCTCTTTTGAACTACGTAGAAAATTTCCTCATTCTAGCTTATGTGGTTTGCGAGAAACTTTGTTGTGACGCACGAACAAACGGACGGACCGACAGACAAGTTGCGATTTTATAGTTTTTAAGGGGATTGTTGAAAATATTTTACAATATTTCAAAAATAGTCTGATTTATAAATACTTTCAAGATAAGTCATTTAAAACGTTTCCTTGACAAAAAAAACCATTATTTCAGTTGCTACTAAAATAACGAATTGCGCTTGCCTCCTGACATTTGGAGGCCGCCATTTTGAATGCATGAATTTGATTTTGGACAATTTTAAATCTTTGTGGGCTAGGACCTCATCAATCAATGTGCCAAATCTCGTTCAAATCGGATTTTTACTCTAGACAGGGCAAAATAATTCAATTTTTATTCAAAATGGCAGATAACAATATTGGGTTTTAAATTTCTGACTTTTTTATTTTTCATTCAATTTTAATAGTTTTCTGCATAATACAAGAACATAGTACAGAGATCCATAATCTCAAGTTTCATAAAAATCCGCTGGAAAATGTGACCGCTAGAGCGCCACAAAAATCTGAAAAAAACGCATATTTAAACCACCGCCATTTTGAAATTTGCCTATGCATGATCACCTAAATATCTTAGTCTGTAGATCTAAGTAACGTCTATCTTGAAACCAAGTTTCGTATACGTCGAATCAAAATTGCGACTTTGAGAAGCCTTTGAAGTTTTGAGTTTCAACTGACCACCATTTTGTTTTTTGTGACCTGACCTCCAGTTTTTTCACATAATTCTTTAGATTCTTATAGTTTCTATCTAACTGCCGAATTTCATGAAAATCTGTTGAAAGCTTTGACCACTATTACAACAACGAAATTTTGCACGTTTTTCGACCTTTGAGCGACCGCCATTTTGTTTCTGCCGTACCGACTTTGGATTTTTTATTGTGAGATTCATCACATACATCAGTGAATCTTTATGCCGAATTTCAGCCAAATCGGAGCTATGTTTCGTCAGAACAGAAATCACGATTTTTCGTCTAAAATGGCCGCCATTTTGTTTTTGCCCAGCCGATATAGCTGGTTCACAAACTTAACTGAGATATTAACCCAATACACCATTCCTGTGCATTTGGTGAAAATCGGAGCAAAGTTGCAACCTCTATATATATATATATATATATATATATATATATATATATATATATATATATATATATATATATATATTTATATGATGCTCTCCGCAATAGGTTAATTTCTCACTTAACTAAAATAGCAAAACCATAAATTTTTAATTAATATGGTTTATTTATAGTAAATTAAAAATTGACTTTTCTGGCTTTTTCCGGGGCCAATCGGTCTATTATTTGATCTACATCTATACTTTTTCCAATTTCGTACACTATTGATAATGTGGCAAGATTGATTAAACGTTCCTCGCCAATCTGTGATCGTAAGCAATTTTTAGGGTTTTGTAAAATCATTTTACAATACCCTAATAAAATCGCGTCCTGTCTGTCCGTTCGTCCGTATGTCACACAACTTTTCCTCGCAAACTACGTAAGCTAGAAACATAAGATTTTGTAAGTACAGGGCTATCCATTTCTTAATTGGGAAAGTATAACCCTGGCAATTGACATTTGTCAAAATTAAATATCATCTAAAGCGTGTTTTTTTAGTTTAAGGTTTGCCATTTAGAAATATGGATCGTTTAACAGTTAAAATTATTAAATTTTATTGTAAAAATGGTGATTCTGCTGTCTCAACATTTAGGGCTTTACGAGCCGATTACGGTCGACATAATCGACCTACACAGCAAACAATTTCGAACACTGTGAGAAAATTTGAAGAGACTGGATGAGTTATTGATATTGCAAGGCCTGTGCATCATCGCAACATTCGTTCTGCTGAAAATATCGCTGTCGCTGCTCAAAGTGTGGAGGAAGACCCGAGTTTGTCGATTCCTCGACGTGCTCAACATTTGGGCTTGTCTAACGGCATTATGGCGGATTTTGCATTTGAATTTGCATCTCGATCCGTACAAAATCCAACTCACTCAAGAACTTAAGCCTCAAGACCGTACACAACGTAGAGTGTATGCGAATTGGGTGATTGAACAACAAGCCATTGATAACGATTTTTCAAACAAAATTTTGTTTAGTGATGAGGCTCATTTTTCGCTCAGTAGTTCCGTAAATAAACAGAATTGCCCCATATGAGGCTCTCAAAATCCTCAGGTGATTGCAGAAAGGCCTTTGCATCCGGAAAAAGTGACCAATTGGTGTGCATTATGGTCTGGTGGTGTTATTGGCCCGTATTATTTTGTATCAAGGAAGAGCCATTACAGTCAATTCTGACCGTTATGGACAGATGTTAACCGTTTATTTTTGGAGAGAAATTGAAGATTATGATCTGGAGAACATGTGGTTCCAACAGGACGGAGCTACAGGCCACACAAAACAGGCTAATCGAGCACTTTTGCAAGAGAAATTTCCAGGACGCGTTATTTCGAGATTGAGCAATGTCAGTTGGCCCGCCAGATCCTGCGACCTAACACCTTTGGATTTCTTTTTATGGGGCTATGCAAAAGGTCGTGTTTACGCAAACAATCCTCAAAATCTTGAGCAATTGAAAACCAATATTCGTGAAGTTATGGCCGAGATATTGCCGGAAATGTGCTAAAAAGTCATTAAAAGTTACCTCAAAAGGTTTGAGGTCTGTAAGAGGTTCCATGGAGGACATTTGAATAATGTGTTTCACGTAAGTCTTTATATTGAATAAAAAGTTTTGTTCCCATCTGAATATTTTATGTGTTTTTTTAGCTTTACTTTCCCAAGCGCAAGCGTAATATGGATAACCCTATAGATGCAAAGTGACGCCCTCTTCAAAGTCTAACTACAAAAAGAAATTTATAAGGTGTTTAAGGAGGGGTCTCCCCATATAGGGGAGTGCCCCCCCCCCCCAAAAATTTTCATCGCATCTAGGCAATATGGATATCAAATGAAAGTTCTTCATGAGAACTTTTCAAAACAGGTCGTAAAACGTAGAATTTTGCTTGGAGGGGTACAGGGGAATAAGAAATGTACAAAAATGTTGTGTCCCCTCCTTGACCCGAAAAATCTAACAAAAATTAAAGAGGTGAGACTTTAGAGGTACAGGGGTGACAAATACGTCAGAAGTCAAAATTTGATCTACTTTGTTAATAATAGTACATTTTATAAATTTTAATTTTTTGCCTGTAAAATCAAAATGAGACCCTAAAATTTTTCAAAAGCTACAATTTAAGTTTTTTGAAAGCAATTGTATGTCTGCTGAAAATTTCACAACAATTTGACAATAAACCACTAAGTTACAGCCGATTGAATATTTAACAATTACTACAACATTAACACGTGATACTAGGGAGATACACGTTTGCAACGGACCTAGCACTATAAAGATGTGGGAATTTTGATAAAAACTTAAGAAATGGTTTGTAATATTGATGTGTTATCATAAATAATTGAGCGACAGGTGAAAACACATGAAACAAAATGCCGGCGAATTCGAAACATAATAACCATAATAATATTTCGAACTCTATTTATGGAATTTGCATATTAGTCAAGTTTTGAAATGCAGAATATATTGCACCCTTCTGCTGCTTCAACTTGCTTATTAGTTTTAATTTGCAGAAAGGTCTTTTAATGCTTGCAGATGTGACTGGAAGCGTCAATGCTAGGCAAAGTGCAATCTCTATGTTGGAGTATGTAGTTACTAAGCCATATTTTTTATGACAGTTCAGAAGTGCTGTTACGGGTGAACATTGAGATTCCATAGTGTTGCTCACCCAGATACTACCATGCGCGATTTCGTAGGAGTTAACCTACGCAATACCGAGCCACACTCCATTAATTTTTTGGTAACCTAATGATGTAACTAACAGCAAGTAATTTAAATTTTCATTCATAAAAGGACTACTGGTTAGATTACAGAAAGAAAGCCACATAATAATTTAAGCGCCAAAAGCATCAAGAACCAACGCGAGCTCGAAACGAAACGCGAATTCACACGGTAGTGGAAACGTTCGTCATCCATTCAACATATGTGGCAACATAAAACATATATCCCTCGAAGCAATCGAAATTGCGTCACAAACAAAATAACAAGTAACGCTGGGAGGAAATCTGAAGTTGAATCGTTGCTCCTGGCACGCGAGAAGAGGTTTTTGTGTTACGCGCGATAATCTGCGACCATTTACATCACTTCCTCGAGCCAAGGTCTCATACTGCCTGTGGTTTCATTGATTCTACGTTCCGGCATAGACTCCAAATGAATTTCGCTGCAGTATATAATTCGACTAATTCAGATTCCGACCTGAATGCTGAGTGCACAGCCACGGAGCTCCCGGGCAAAGACACAAACTTAACGATTCCACCGCAAACATCTTCACACTCACGCAGCTCCAGCAGAGATGCATACATGTCACCAAAGAGGAACGAGCCAAGTAAAGAAACCAGAGATGCTGCTGAGGCAGCAATGGCACGTATACCGCAGGAAGGCACTCGCGAATTTAAGACTTCATTAGTGGCAAACATAGGACGAGTAAGGTGCAAATTCGAGGCGTAACGTAATTAAAAGAAGCAGCAACAAGAAAACGAAAGTGCTAAGGAGGAGGTGAAAGGAGTATTTCAAGTTCTAAAAGAATTGACTGTTAACTACGATAAAAAATCACCAGGAATCGAGACCAGAAAGGAGGAATTCACTGCGGCTCTATATATAGCAGCAAAATTAAAAATATCGCACAAAATGTCCGAACCTGGAGGCATTACAAACAGACCCAAATAAAACAATGAATGATGTCATCGTAGGAAATTTCAGTCAAACCAGAGGCTATGAATGATTCTAAAATTATCAAGCCAAACTCACTTTGGCACATCAATAAATGACCGCCTATTACGCCAAGCTCAAACGAGATAAAGCTGACCAACCCACTGAACTACACAAAAGCAACACGGATATAATTGTTGAACTTCTTACTTACAATTGCACTAAACTCACCTTATTCCACCACGGAAATCAAAATGAAGGAAATTGTGATATTTCCAAGGAGAGATTCAATGGCTGAAATTAGTGGAAAACGGTAGATAACTATACTTAAACGACACTTCACACGTTAGTACGGCAATGAAACTACCAGCGGGGACAAGAAAAGCTAAGAAACCTTAGCGTCGGCTCAAGGGAGAGAGGAACAAAACGAGGATTACTGCGAAATCCTCACATCTCGTCGCGATGTAGATAAACATTACTGACAGTTCCAACGCGCATTCAGTGCGTAATACACTTAATTCGCACTAGGATCGCCACCAAGTGGAACTTATTATGAGTGAAATCAAGCGAGGGGAACTGCTCGTCCCAACGGGAAAACAAGATTTACCCGGTGGATGGGAGGTAAAAAACGTTAACTCGGAGGTTATTAAAGCCCGAGAAGATTGACGCGCTCTCTTTTTGTTCTTTTGGGGAGTTTTTTGAGCAATCGTGGAAATACATTCAATAATAATCGAATTCAATAATAATCGAACGAGATATAATCCAACAAATGATATTTGAACGAGATATAATCCAACAAGTGAGATTCGAACGAGATATAATCAACAAGTGATAACAAGTGATCAGCGACCATTTTCTTCTAACGAGGATTTGAAACCGCACATTGGGTATCGGAACATTAAACTGAGACGAGACAACTGTGGCGAACATCACGCAAACGGAAGAAAGGGGCCCCTTACTAGAATAGGGAATAAATGTAAGTGGCTTTCATTTTAGCACATATTGGTCGAATTATTTTTAGGGTTTTGTAAAATAATTTTACAAAACCCTTCTAAAATCGCGTCCTGTCTGTCCGTCTGTCCGTCTGTCTGTCTGTCCGTCCGTCCGTCCGTGTGTCACAGCAGTTTTTCTCGGAAACTACTTAAGCTAGAAACATCAAATTTTGTATGTAGGTGTAAAGTGGTGACTTCTTCAAAGTTCAATTACTAAAAAAATTTTATAATGTATTTAAGGGGGGTCTCCCCATGTAGGGGAGTGACCCCTCGAAAAAAAAATTTCATTGAAGGTAGCCGATATGGGTATCAAATGAAAGGTCTTGATGACGACTTTTCAAAACAGGTCTTAGTTTGGCAAAGTTTGCTTCGAGGGGCGCACAGGGAGGGCAAATACACGAAAAATTTGTGTCCCCCCCCCTCGCGATTGGACACCTTCCATCCGAAAAATCTGAAAAAAATCAAGAATGTAGGCCTTGATGAGTACAACAACAACAAATACGTGAGAAGTCGCAATTCACTCAACTTTGTTAGTAATAGTATGATTTATCGATTTTATGTTTTCTTGAATAAAATCTTAACGGTACTCTTAAATTCAATGAAATTCAGTACACAGATGTCTATTTATAAGATTGATTAACCCTGCAAGTTTCATAAAGATTGCATCATATTTAGCGAAGTTATAGCAGTTTGAATTTTGCTGCATTACTATGGAACAATATGCGCTGCATGTATTACTATGGCAACATATGGCTATGGAACAACATGCGCTTTTTAACCGACTCAGACACTACAGTAGGATTTGCATGAAGATTTCAGGAATGATAGGTGTCATGATTAACTTTGAGAATCAGTTCAGCTAGTGGTATCAGTAATCGTAAAACAAAATAGTGGCTGTTTTAAATGCGAAGATTGAATAATTTTGAGTTATTTTTTCCCAACTTCAACGTTTAAGGTGCATGCTTTGAACACTTGATTCAATTTATTGAATGACTGAAGCTGAGTACCTACAATTAATGCTCATAAGTGAAACAAGTCAAGGAGGCGGGAGGGAGCTTCTAACAAAAGGGCTTTGTAACAACTCTAGGATTCGTAAAAATTGGCTATTAATCGATGATAACAGTACAGGAGAGTGGCCCCTGAAAAAAATTCATCAAACGTAGCCGATAGGAGTATGAAATGAAAGTTTTCATGGGAGCTTTTCAAAACAGTTCTTAAACTGTCAGTTTTTGCTTCAGTGGGGGCACAGGGGGGAAATACATGAAAAATGTGTTTCCTCGCGAATGGACATCTGAAATAATTATCAAGGGAGATATTTATGAGTATAACAATAACAAAAACCTCAGAAGTCTAAATTCTTTCAACTTTGTTAATAATAGTATGATCTTCGAATTTCATAGTTTCTCCAATAAAATCGTCATTGACATGCTTCTTGACTTTATTCAATCTGGTGACTGCATTTTGAAAATTGAATACAAAACCCTTCTGACATGAGCGTAGGTCTGTTTACCCAACTTGTTTTCCTTTTTTATTCCATGTTAAATAACGTGGAACTTCGGTATACATAGATGTTTTTGCAAATTTTCCGTACATAGGGCAACTTTTGTGTATGGGAAACTAAAAATATGCCAGATTGCTTCGTTGCTGCTGATATATCTACCCATCTGGTATCGTGTTATTTCGTCATATTAGTTTATTTTGTACTTCAAATATGGCCAAATCATTACCTTTATTAACGTTTTTTCAAATGTACTTAATGGATTTTATGGAACTGCAAAACTCGACATTAATATGAGCCTTATCATTTTTTGAAAGCAGTGGTGAATATGGAACTACCCACTGATTGTCAATTTCAACTTGATTTGTAGAGTTTGACATTCGCATTTTAAATGTGTGGCCCCCATTTTCAGCGTTTCGGTGGCGATACAATGGATAATTATCGATATCCGGAAAAGTATCATTTGTATATCGTTTTGGGAAACGTTTTTTACATTTTCCATCTTCCGTGCGTGGTGATGTTATGTTAAAAGTACCGCAAAGTCCGTGAATTATGTGACTGGTAACAATATCAAGCAACTCTGGGTCAATTAATGGATCCGAAATTTCGGCAGAAATTATTTGATCAATTTCTTCTGGACAGACTTTACTTTCAAGCCAAATCAAAATGTGAGCATGAGGTAAACCTCGCTTTTGCCACTCAATAGAATACAGACAGCAATATGTGCTACCGGAAACTGAATGTATTACGAATAAATCAATTAAAGATTTTAATTTTTGTTCGAACACCCATGCAATGATATCATGACGATGTATTGATTATTGACCTGGTCATAACAAATTTCGGATTTTCTCCCATTTCGGATTAATTTAAATGTAATAAACAAATCAGGTCGACCGTAATGACATACGTTAGTCATCGCATCCTCATGTTCAGTGGACTGCCGATATAGCTCGAAGGTAAAATAAATGCAATACCGATGTCATTGGCGTTGTAATTTTCATCAATATTTCAAATAATAGTGTGGTGACTGAGAATATTCCAACGTCAGCGCACGTTTCATGGCGCAAACAGACCCTTGTCTCACCAGAAATCTTCGCCTGCTAGCTGCTTCCACATATCAGCGGTCCAAGCAATTTTCTCGAGAAATAGTGAAATTTCCTTGAGCCGCTCTTTATGCTTCTCATGAATAAACATACATCAGAGAGCCTAGGCAAACACCACCACTGTTTCGTAGTCAAAATGATTATTAACATCAGCAGCAAAAATATCACCAGCATCCCCATCAGCATCACCAACAATATCATCACCATCAACAGCAACGGCTTCGTCATTCATCATCAAGAACAACGACATCATCTTCATCGCCGTAGCCGCCTACCTCATCCTAAACAAAAAGAAGCAACAAATTCTGTCATTTCCAAAGAGTAAAATTTAAATATAGAGTAAAAGCTAAAGACCAGAATTTGTACTTCCAAAATAGGCATATTCTGTCCATCACACCACTTACGATTTCAGGATGTGCAGATTAATTGATGTCTTGTGCATATTCAAATGCAAGGCGAACGAATGATCTACGTATTAATGCACGACTGGTTTCCTGTCTTCCTCTGTCGCGCTCTCTGAATGTGGCTATGTGCCGTTCTTGCACCCCTCTTGTTCTTATCATATGTTCTCGAGATTCTTGTCTATGAATTTCTACTGTTCTGATTCGTTGAGCTGCATTTCTCGCTGCAATTTGTTCTTCCAATTCATAAGCTCTCCTAACCCGCTTGGGTCGTGCATCTTCGCTTCATTATACTGAAAATTCAATAATACTGAAAAATGAATGAAAAAGTAAATTAACGGACTAAAAAGTTATGATAAAATACAACCATAATGCACGATGTTAATTGTGTGTCATACCGTAACGTCAAATTTTTCGCGCAACTTAATTTGATATTTCTTTGTTTCAGTGTTCAGCGAATACAACCATGGAAAGGTACACATTGAGCAGCGCGTTAAGGTAGTTGAAGCCTTTTACAAAAATGGGCATTCAAATCAAAATGCATTTCGTACCCTCCGTGATTTTTTTGGTCAGCATAAGCGGCCAAATGTACCCACAATCGGGAAAATCGTGCGCAAATTTCAGCAAACCGGGTCTGTTGGAAATGTGAAATCACCTATGCATGCTCGCCCAGTTTGTTCGAATGTCTAAACCTTTGACACCGATAACACTGGTTGATTTCTCTTTTTTTATTTGAAATCTGCACCAAATAAAGTAGTAAATTTTATTTTTCTACCGTCAACCTTCTTGTCGTGAATATTTTAACGGAAATAAATTCAATTTTCGGTGCTGATTCCCTAAGCACCTGAAGAAGATCGACGGTATCTTCTCCGCAGTCCAAGCCCTTCAACAAGAAAGTTTGGTTCTTCTCACTTTTAGGAGTATAGGAGAAGTGTGGAGCCTCCCCAGAATTCAGTGCATTTTTTGCTGATTTGAAATCAACCAGTGATTTCATTCTGATTGTTAATTTTTTGGCATTGATACTTTTAATCTCGAAATTAGTTAATTTATTTCCGGCTGCCAATAACCGAACCATATCCTTTCCGCTTTGACCGAACACATTAATTGGCAGAACTTTCTCTGTATTTTTGGCAACTTTTTGAGATGGACCAGCAGAACTGCGAGCTGGTTTCTGTTCCTTATTTTTATTTAAAAAAAAAAAAGGATAAAATTATCATTGTTATTTATACTAACAATAGCTTCAGTACGTTCGTCAACGTACATTTTTTGTTGGTGTCCGTCCAGCGCTGCATAGTAGTTTTGGCTTTCGTTAGTGCCTCCAAGCCTTAGTATATCTTCTAATATGACTTGTTTGACAGCTTTCTTCGCATCAGTTTCCGTATTTATTGACCTTACCGGTTCTGAATCTTGAGTTTTTTTCGCTCTCTAGTATATATCTTTGAAGGTTTTGTGTCATAGTTTCAATTCTTGAATTTCAGCTTAAAGTCGAATCACTTCTTGTTTCGACTACTTGAGTCTTACGCCCGCCATCTGCGGAGCCCTGCTTACTCGTGTGTCTTCTTTTATTGACGCTTGCCGCTAATTTCATATTGCTATTCTCCCCGGGGCTCCCCAACGAAGGGAAGCAGTCGGGCTACTCCGTACACTTTGACTGACTTATAAAAAATTAATTTAATTTTTTGAAACTAAAATTAATGACAGGAGCGATTAAAAACACGTCTACACGCAACGAGTGCTAGACGTGAAATCTCACCAATTATCAGTCCTTCCATGAAACATGCACTTAGCGAAATTTGTGCAAAAAAGTACTTTTTTGCAGTTGACAGGATTATAATTGTCATGCAACTATTGTGGATCGCCTACTGGTGGTGTATTAAATTGCTTCCTTCACCCTAATAACAGCTTTCAGAAGGATAAAACAACTTTCAGCTTCAACTAAGCTCACACATTTTATCCCCGATTAGTTCTATTGTCCAATTAAAGATATCATAAACTACTTTCAGTAAATTAAATTTGCTTCAAAAATGACAAATGCACGTAAATTAATTATTTTCTATTACAAACGAAAATTTCAGCATCAAATTGGATGAAAACTATTCATTAGAAGTCATTGATATATAAGAAAGCATCGCAAATTTGGTCAATTTCCGCTCCAATCACTTTTGACCAATAGTTCAACAACCTTTTTCGCGTTTGGCGCTATCAATTGCGTATTACATCACAATTATTTCGCAAATAGAGATAGTCATCAACGTGTGTTCATTTTTAAAATGTGTTATGTCTGTTACTGACCTTTTCCTGATTGACAACCAACAATTGTGACCACTTCGATGCTTTTTTACGTAACCAAAGTACGCGTTAAATGAAAGTTGATGGAAGATTTATCTCATTGATTTACAGGTACCCATTAGCTTCACACTGTGCTCATATACGAATCATTCCGCCTTTCTGTAAACCTTTTCACTAAGTCAACACAACTCTTCTGAATGGACACGTACGAGTACTTACATGCGTTACAGATTTCACCTGTTATACCTGAAGCTAATATGATCGGCTGCCACTTGATCTGTTCAAATATGCCTGAGCTGGGTTTATGCGACAAGTTTTTATCAAATCAATAGGAAATCTTAGACTCAAGGTGTCACATATAACGCGAACGTTAACTTCTTGCCAGACTATCGGAAGAGAGTGTGCGTGCACTACTCCTAATCACAATGCAGTGCCAAGTCTTGTACTTGAAGATCTATTGCAAAATGCAAATTTTCAAGATAAGCTAACACAACAATACGATTTGCGATTATTACATATTTTCCTCATTGCAACAATTTTAGCCAAGTTAGTGCGGGACAATGTTAAGGTCAAATCGTGGCAAGCCATCGACCGATAAAATAAAATCGGTGGAAAACAATAATTTGAATTAACATTTTATACTTAAATGTGACCTCGTCGATGCTGATCTTGAGAATAACATACGAGAGCAAATGTTGTAATGAGAGTTGTGTTTGCAACGTAAATTAGTTATTTTCTCAAGGTATGTTACACAAATCAATTTGCCCGTTAAAGTTTATTGTTTGGCATTCATATTTATTCAGAGCAGCCACAGGAAATTGTTGTAACATATAAGAGAATAATTGTATTTCAAAACGATGGCTTTGCTACCTAGTTTATCGATTTTTACTATCAGATAGAAGATTGATATAAGTCTGTTCAAATATCATAAAAAAATATCATGCACATTGTGAAATATTGTAAATAAAACAGATCTTGAATCGGAATGCGGAAAATTTCATTACATTTTACCTGTACGTGATTGGAAAATTATTGAACTTTACAACAAAAATTTATAATAAAATGCGTTGTGAAACTAGACCACAAATATAATTGATCATCACAATTTGAATTTCGAGCTCAAGGACTTTCCGCATGGTTTTCAAGATAAATTTATCATCACATCAGTCGTGATACCTTCTAAATTTTTCAATGAGCTTTGTTCGGGGTAAGTTATAAATAATGATATTTCTGAATGTTAATCATCGAAGATTCAAATGAATTTCAGATAATATATTTCATCGTCTTTGAATTATGATGACGAATAATAGATAGATGTTGATGAAACTGTTGCAGTTACTTGGAAATCAGTTCATCGTTGTATGTACGTCAATGATTTGAACTTTCCAAAATTATAATTGAAATTCATTGAGAGATTATGATTGTGCCGTGGAGTGTGAACTGAGGAGATATTGAATTGAAGAAGTTATTTTAAAGAAAATACAGATAACTTTTAGTTAAACTTGGTTAGCAACTTTACATTGAACTACCCACAAAGCTGGTTTTACAAGAACTAAAAACTCCGCCGTAGACGGTCCCAAACCAAAAGGAGGAGGGAACCTCTTTGTTTCTTCAATCCATAGCTTCCATTATATCTCATCCGGAACCCCCCAGCTAAACGGTTGTAAATGCTCTCGGGGTCACAAATTGGGTTTACTCCCCAATAACTGTAACTACATCTACAGCTCTGCTACTAAATCCTACTTGCACCTCCTTTTTGAGGACGCAAGAGAGTAAAGGCGAATATTCTGCACCTGATAACGGAATCGAAGATATAACCATGCCACCGGAATGGAGGTTGGGCGATGGGCTAACTCTCAGACCTTGGAAAACCTTAAAATGTTTCGAAACCTACAGATGCGCTTCGGAATAGATTGGTCTCATGGCAATGGCCTCGCGAACGAAAAAAGGACTATGGCATTGGATCCTGGAATGTTAGATCACTCAATCACCCTGGCACTGTTAAGGATCTTTTATAACTGGCCAGTCAACATGTTAAAATCATAATTTGAATTTCGCGCCTTTATTCAACTCTGTCTTGACTTTTTCTGAGCTTGACCGCTCCCTATCAACTTCAACTCTCTACGTTCTGTGACTTTGACATGCAAGTGTTAATCGCGCCTTAATACTGAAATAAAAAACTTTTCCTTGCAAAGTAGAAATATATTTTCAATTATTTCATCAGTTTATGGATCCAGTAAAGCCCAGCAAAGCCCAAAAATAGAATCAGTGCAAAAAATTTCAGTGGAATAAACATTACAGTGAAAAATAGTGAACACAACCTAAAACGCAAAAACGCGACTTCTTATTTAACAATTGCAAAGTGTTCTGGGCTGACACGCCATGTTGGGCTGCTGCGTGATCTCTATAATACCTCGCTTACTGCATGTCAAAACGTAGAGGAATATGTTAGCAAAATTATGTGCACTGCTCACAAGCTCAGAAACATTGGTTTCCAAGTAGACGACAAATGGCTGGGTACACTGCTGCTCTCCGGTTTACCAGAATCCTATCAACCAATCATAATTGCTATTGAAAGCTCAGGCATGAAGATAACCTCAGACTCTGTGAAATCAAAACTATTGCAAGACTTTAGACAAACAGAAAGTGACTCAACAGTGTTCTCTGTCACTAAAGTCAAAGTCAAAGTCAAAAGCGCTTTATTTAATACTAATCGTTATAAATTTTAAAAGAATATAAAGCAAAATCCAAACAATAACAATTAAAAACTTAATGGCCCAAATGGCTCTCTAAATTTGTACGTTATCATTAAACACATTTAAAAAAAAAAACTATAGCAAATTCAAATCAATGAAAATTGTTACATATTTTTAAAATTCAATTGGAAAAAGGAGAAAAAACCAACCAACACTATTCTAAAATTATTTACCGTCTTAACACTACAGTGAACTTTGATCCTACACCTAATATGTTTTAACTTAGTTCTAATAAATGCAATCAAAAACATTATCTTATACTAAAAAAATCTATAACTATGTTCCTAACCTAAGCGTTTTACCTTGTCCCTAACCTAATATAATAAACATAATATAAACCTGACCTATACCTAATTTTTAACAAAAATAAACAATAACACTAAATGTAGCAATAATGAGCTGAAACTCAAAAACTAAATAACGAAAAACACCAAAACTGAAAATAAACACGAATAATTTAGACATTGTCATTCAGCCACCAATACCTAGATTGCCCCGTCTCAACTCGATCAGCCTCAACGAATCTAGCAAATGAGTATCTCAATTGGAATTGTTGGTCTCGTGAACTCAAGTTCGGAGGATATTTTATCTTCTTATCGGTGGCCCGTCGATATATGTGATATATGACGGGGACGCCGTCAGAATCAATAACATATCGATTCATGTCCAAATACACGAATGCTTCTGGAGGAATGAAGCCAGTAGCGAGGCAAGTCGCAATATACCCGTCTGTAGGGTGGAACGGCTGTGAAATCCAAGGGTTTTTACTCACAGTCACAGATCTTGCAATATGATTCCGAAGAAGTTTCAATATGAAGATATCGACTCTAGTCACTTCAGCAGTTTGATAAATTCTTCTATTCGATATATAATGTTTCCAATCCCTCTCAGGCTTTCTGTACAAACCAGTACATGCACGAAGACATTTCCTTTCGAAAACTCTTAATTTTTCCATAGTACTAGTGCTCTGGTTGTACCAGATCTGACATCCATATGTCAAAACTGGTCCAACCAGTGTCTTGTAACAGATAACTTTGACCTTTTGATCAATGTATCTGGAATGAAAGAGTTTTCGAAGGGCCATGACTACTTTAAGTGCCTTACTGAGCATGATTTTCACATGTTTAGTAGAGTACAGATACTGATCGAGATAAACACCGAGGTATCGAACACAGGATTTATGTGGAACCCGTTCAAGACTACCCTCACCAGCCATGATGTGGAAATCTTTCCAATTACGTTTCAGGTCTTGACTGACCCCCCGCAGCGTTGTCCGAAATAAGATTGTTTCACACTTCTGCACATTGATTTTCATTCGCCAATTGTCAGTGTACAGCTGTACATCATTGAACATTTTTTGGAGATTGCTCTGAACTATTGTAGCTTTTCGGTCTGCCGTATAGATGATCAGATCATCAGCAAACGCTACCAATGATCGCGTTGGCGAGACGTTAAAATCAAAGCCGTTCAATAGCTTGCGAATAAAGATTGAAAAGAGCAGAGGCGCAGTAACTGTTCCCTGCTGTAGACCATTCAAGACCTTGAACTCGCGCATTGTTGTCAGATTTCCATCAGTTACAACAAACGATTTCCCGTATAACATATTACACATCATGGCGACAAGGTGTCTGGGAACTTGTCCTGAAGGAGTTTAAAAATCAGTCCATCTAACCACTCCGTATCGAAGGCTTTCTCCATATCAATGAGACATGATCCAACACATTGTCTATCATTTAGTTTCCAACAGATGTCTGAGGTTACTTTCGTTATTGCATGTGTGGTCGAATGCCTGGCACGAAAACCAAATTGGCAATTCGGCATCAACTCATTTTCCTCAAGGTGGGCGTTTAATGCTCTGTTGAGTATCACTTCAAACACCTTGCTGATGTTTGGCAGCAAGCTGATTGGGCGATAGCTTTTGGGGCATGAATATTCTTTTCCTTTCTTCAAGATTGGAAATACCTTAGCCTTTTTCCACTCATTTGGGAAATATGAATTGCTCAACATGTTGTTGAACAATATGCAATAGTTGCTAATAGCAACCTCAGGCAAATTTCGGAGAACTACATTTGGAATACCATCAGTACCACATGATTTCTTGTTGTTTATCCTGCGAAATGTGAAACACAAGTCTTCATAGCTGACAAAATAATCAATAAGATTCAAGTTCGGTATGAGGTCGGATGTAAATGTTTCATTGAAATGAAGAATTGATTGGCCGTTCAGGCTTGATTTGAAGTCGGAAACTTTTGCTTCAACGATCTCTGAAACTATTTCATTCCCTCTCTCAGGGTTTGGTAGATGAACAAATTCAAAATGTGTTTCAATCAGGGCAAGTTTATCTAATCCTTCACAAATGATCCTGTTTCCATTTCTATCCGGAGTCGTACTATCAATTTCGATACCAGCCCTATCGAGAAGATTTATCTCATCACTAGTGACTTCAAGATTCGATACCTTCACTCGAGACTTCTTGCGGAATGTGCTATTCACTTTCGTGAACACGCCGTCTGGGTCCTGTGGGCTAATACCCCTCAATTTTTCCACCCATTGATTGCTGACCTCACTCCTGAAGTATGACCGGATTAAGTTCCGGACATTCTTCAGATGTAATTTCAACAAAGCCAACGAGGGATGGTTGTAGTCCAAAAATCGTCGATAAATATTGTTGACGCGTGTAAGAAGGAGACTTTTCTATATTTTCAACCTTGCGATGGTTGGTGTTTCATATCCTTCCATATTGTTTCGAAGTTTAATCTTGGGAACTACTTTCTCAATCGTTTCCAACGTCAGCTTCTCTAACTTCGACAAATAGACATCTATTTCATCGTTAGTTAGATTCCTGTCATTCGGAACCATTGAGCAAGAGTTGCCACCATCAGAAGGGGGACATTGCTTCTGGTACTCACGATTAAACTTCTTTTGAAACTCTCCCCAGTCTGTTTTTTTGAAGTTCAACCGATGATTTTCGTGTTGAACTGGAATGAGGAAGAAATCATCCCTGTGATGATTGATTTCCATTACGATTGCGTTATGGTCGTTATCATAAGGAAGCACCTGCAGTTTCCGTTGAGGACTATTAAAGTTGAATTCGAGTCTTGCGTCAGCAATGCAGAGGTCAAAATATGAATTTGTCCTAGGGTATGTTGGGAACTCCAACCCATATAGATTGCACCTGTATTCAATCTGGTTCTCTGTTATCTACGATTTCAGGAATACACCTCTTGGATTATTGGTGGCATTCAGCCATGATGTATGCTTGGCGTTCAGGTCACCAGCAAGAATATAATAATTATGAAGCCTGTTCAATTCGAGTATTTCAAACAAGGAATTGAGTTCCTCCTTGAGCCTGAGAACAGTTCCACCAGTTGCAAAGGCAGAGATAACGAAGAGGTTATCCCCACCTGGCAGTGAAATTTTGATAACGGACACTTCAAGAGATTCAAAGCTTTTGAATTCGATTTTTTCAATATTTTGGAAACGATAGGGTCTTCGAACCAATATCCCGGTGCCACCTCCCCCATCACCTATTACCCTATCGTTTCTTACGAATTCAAAATCCTTGAATGTCATGGAGTGCCATGAATTGAGGTGGGTTTCGGTGAGAAGCATGATGTCAGGCTTTTGCTTAACAATGAATTCAAGGAAATAATCACGCTGATGTATAGTAACAATGGAGTTGACGTTGATCGAGATGAGACGAATCCTATCCATGGGAATGTGACTGGATGACAAACTTTTTTGGAGCATGTTGACCTAAACTTTGAAAAACGAAATTGATTTTTTGGTCTTGCTTATTAATTCTATCTGAAAGCGATTCAAGTTTCTGGTAGATTTTAAGAAGCAGCTCATTATTGCCACTTACATTATTTATTTTATTTATATTGTTGTCTGCTGGTCCTCTGACAGCAAGTGCAAATGATACCCCGGGTTTGATGAAGTTGGGAGGTAACAGATTGTGATTTACTTTGGTTTGCTTTGGGGAAAATTTAGCTCTTGCATCTTGATACCGAGGGCATCCTCGGTATGATGCTGGATGACCAAATGTACCGCAATTAACACAATACAATTTTTCTTTTGGCTCCGCCTGCGCCAATTTGCATTCACCGGGGGCGTGGATATCTTTGCACTTAACGCAGCGATAGTGCATTGCACAATTGGCAGCCGAATGACCGAATCGTTGACACCTGTAACACTGGTTGACCTAAGTTTTTTGGAGGCGTTCCCACCTCACAACTCTAAAGTTCAAGTACCTTACCTGTTGGAGGGCACTCGGACTGCTGTCGTTGGAAATTTGGACCAAATAAAATGGTAATATTTTATCTTCTACAGTTGATCTCCTTGTAGCAAAATTTTTCACACACATGAACTTAACAACTGGTGCTACTTCCTGCAACATCTCAAGGAGATCAACTGTATTCTCCCCACAGTCCAGGCCCTTCAACAGGAAGGTCTGATTTTTTTCCGCCTTTGGCGTACATGTAAAGTGGGGAGCTTGGACACTATTAAGAGCATCTTTTGCCTGTTTGAAGTCAGCCAGTGTCTTTGTCTTGAATGAGAGCTTATCACCGGTCGCTCTCTTAATTTCAAAGTTTTTGATTTTATGTTCGGCTGCCAATAACCGAACCATATCTCCTCCACGCTGCCCAAAAACGTTTATTGGAGGAACTTTTTCATTTACCACATTAATTTTATTAGGAGGACCAGCAGACACACCGGTTTGCTTCTTCTCCTTTTGCTTATTTTTTAATTTTAAATATTTAATGAAATTATTATCGCTATCAATATTACCTATCTTATCGTTGCTCTCTATCTCGACGTCCATTTCTTCGTGCATTGCAGACAGCACCGCATAATAATTGGCGCTGTCGTTCGCTCCTCCTGCGCTCAGGATATTTTCCGCATCATGGATTGTCTTGCTCATATCTTGCGATTTCGTTTTATATGTTGGTACTCCTTTCCCGTTGGTCTTGCTTGTTGTTTCCTGTTTTTCATTCTTCTTAGTTAGAATCGGCTCTTCTTGGCCGGACGTATTCTGTGGCTTCGCTTTTTGTTTGTTCCCATTTGACAACGTCCGGACCATATCTTCTAAACTCTGTATCCGGAGTTTTAATTCGTCATTTTGTTTCGTAACCCTTGTATTCTCCATGGTTACTTTTTCATAATCTTCGCTTGAAATCGTAATTCGCTTTCCATGCTCACAATTGTCTTGTTCATTTTTCCGCTTGTTTATTTTATCATTTGTAATTTTCAAAATGCCTGGCTCTGGGTCCCCCAGCGGTGGGAAGCCGTCGGGCTCCTCCATCCCCCCGGTGAAAAAAACTTTTTTTCTTTCTTGAAACTTTCTCGTAGGTAAAGTCAAGATACTCGATAAATTGTTCGAATAGTTCGACGATGTAATAAGTTTCTTTATAAAATTACTTTGTAATTGACGTTTTTAAAAATTATTTTAATTTAAAAATTCTTGACAGGAGCGAATTAAAAACACGTCTATACGCAACGAGTGCTAGACGTAGAATGTTCTCTGTCACTAAGAATAATAAGAAGCAAACTAAGGGTCCGAGGTGCTACTCTTGTAACAAGTATGGCCATAAAAGCTCTGAATGCAAATCCAAGACGAAGGATATTCAACAAAAAACAAGCAGTTCTTCCTATGCTGCTGTCTTTGTGGCAACATCCAGCCAAGATGACGCCTGGTGCGTGGATTCCGGTGCATCCTCACACATGACAAGACATAAGAATATGCTTGAACATGTGACGGCTCCTGCCATACAGAAAATTAGAGTCACAGACAACAAAGTACTACCCGTGCAATAATGCTCAGAAGAAGTGAGCTTAGATGTTTATGACGACGAAGGTCAAAACAAGAAGGTGCTTTTTACAAAAGTATTATGTGTTCCCGAACTCGCAACAAAATTATTGTCCGTAAGTCAAATTATCCGCAGTGGTGGCCAAGTTTTGTTTGACAAAACCGGCTGTGTTATTATGAACAGAAGAAATGAGATAGTAGCAACAGCAAGTGTCATCAACAACATGTACCGGCTGAATATGCCAGGAAAAGGCTATGCATGCATGTCTAATGTCGAAGAACCAGACTTTTACCTGTGGCACCAACGAATGGGACACCTGAATTTTAATAGTCTACGGAAGATGACAGAAAACACTGACCATGTCGTTTTCTCAACAAAAACACCTGCAATCACATGTGTAACATGTACAAAAGGCAAGCAAACAAGACTACCTTCTGCGAGAAATCTTCTTGAACCGGTTCACTCCGACGTATGTGGGCCAATGGAAATGCAGACCATGGTCAGTACCCGATATTTTATAACATTTCTTAACGACTATTCAAAGAAGGTGTTCGTGTACTTTCTCCGAAACAAGTCTGATGCTCTGAAGAAGTTCAAGGAATTCAGAAATAAAGTCGAAAACCAGCTGGGTGCTCGTATACAAATCCTTTGGACAGATAATGGCTTGGAATACGTCAACAAGGAATTCTCAGATTATTTAAAAGGCGCTGGCATCGTACATCAAACGACCACACCGTATACACCTGAACAAAATGGGACAGCAGAACGCATGAACAGAACTCTAGTAGAGAGAGCAAAGTGTATGCTCCTAAATGCCAATCTACCCAAGATGTACTGGGCTGATGCCATACATACTGCGGCACATGCAATAAATCCTTCTCCAATGAAGTCCTTATCTTTTAAAACGCCAGAAGAAATGTGGTCTGGTGAAAAGCCAAGGGTGAACCATATTCGTATATTCGGAAGTGAAGCTATGGTGCACTTGCCCAAAGAGAAACGCAAGAAATGGGATCCAAAGGCACAGAAGATGATCTTTATTGGATACTGCGATCATACCAAAGGCTTAGGATTCAAAATACCAAATACAAGAAAAGTGGTAAACAGTCGAGATGCTACATTCCTTGAATTTACCGTGAAGAGGGACTATGTTCCTATAGAAATATCTGAGAAGAAACCTGAAACAAATAAAGAAGAAGTTAATAGTAACAACTCTGAATCAGAGATGGATTCAACTACAAGTACTAATGACACTGTACGCGAAAACCTGTCCACTTCAGACAGTGAATACATTCCGGACACCAGCATTGATCTTGGTAGTCCTCCAGTCAGCAAAATCACTCTGAGACCAAGAAAGAAAAATAAGGAAAAGACTAATCTAGATGATTCCGTAGAAAATACTTACTTGTGTCATCACGAAGAGGTACTGTCAGATGTGCCTACGACTAACACCAAAGCTATAAAATCGGTAAACAAAGAAAAATGGAGAAAATCTATCACTGAAGAACTGGATGCTCTACAGAAGAACAACACATGGACATTGGTAGAAAAACCCCCAAATGCCAAAGCAATTGGATGCAAATGGGTATTCCGTATAAAAGAAGAACCAACTGGTCCACGTTATAAATCACGTCTATGTGCAAAAGGATATGCACAAACTGTAGGTATTGATTACCAAGAAACTTTTGCTCCATCGGTCAGGTATGATTCAATACGATTGTTACTATCTGTAGCTGTACAAAATAATCTCAAAATCATGCAACTAGACGTCAAGACAGCTTTCTTATATAGGAAACTTGAAGATACCATATTTATGACTCCACCAGAAGCGTTGGACCATGGTGAAAATATGGTATGTAAACTGAACAAGCCACTATACGGGTTAAAACAAGCCCCTCGCTGCTGGAATGCCAAATTTGACTCTACACTGAAAAGATTTGGTTTTGTAAATAGTAAAGTCGATCAATGTGTGTACATTGGTCAAGTCAATAAAAAGAAATGCTATTTGTGTCTCTATGTTGATGATGGTCTCCTATTCTCAAGTGATGAATCAGCATTGAATGAATTTATAAGAGAACTGAAAAACATATTTGATTAAAATATTGGAAACTTCAAGTAATTTTGTGGGAAGTAGTAACTGCATATTCATACATCAAACTGCATATTCATACATCAAACTAAATACATAGAACAAATATTAAACAGATTTGAAATGAATAATGCTAATCCTAATACTGTTCCAGTCGACCCTCACATGAAGCTACAGAAGGGAGATGGAGAGTACAAGAAGAACGTTCCATACAGAGAAACTGTGGGTG
This sequence comes from Odontomyia ornata, assembly GCA_963969285.1. NCBI lineage: Eukaryota > Metazoa > Arthropoda > Insecta > Diptera > Stratiomyidae > Odontomyia > Odontomyia ornata. Next base: position 390,958,156 of record OZ017739.1, read on the forward strand.
CTCTTATGCATCTGGCTACAGTGAGTCGGCCCGACACAATGTTCGCAGTCAGTTTGGTGAGAAGATTCCTCAGTTGCTACAACCAGAGTCACTGGAACGCAGTCAAACGGATCTTTAAATATTTAAAAGATTCTGAAAAGTATGGACTATGCTACTCACATACACCAGAAGCTTCTGAAGTCATTGGCTACAGCGATTCTGACTATGCAAACGATCTGGACACATGTCGTTTCGTCACTGGCTATGTTTTCTTCAAGAACGGGGCAGCCGTGACTTGTTCGAGTCAAAGACAACAAACTGTGGCTCTGTCGAAAACTGAAGCTGAATTCATGGCAGCTTGTGCCGCCACTAAAGAAGCAATGTGGATAAAACACTTACTAAGTTATATTGGTGAACATAAACAGGACTCAATATGTCTTCCTTTAGACAATCAAAGTGCCATCAGTGTTATTAAAAATATAAACTTTCACAAGAGGTGCAAACATATTGACATTAAATATCACTTCATTAAGGAAAAATATTTTTTTTAAATAATCGTTTTAAAGTTTGTAAGCAGTGACTCTCAGTTTGCCGATATATTCACAAAAGGATTGTCAAAAGATCATTCATTTTATAAGGTCTAAACTTGGCATGTGCTTGAATAACTCATTGTTATAAATAATCATTAATCTATATCATGTCGTTATTATGTAATTAATGAAATAAGGCTTGAATTCAGGGAGAATTTCAAAATCAAAATTTGAATTTCACGCCTTTATTCAACTCTGTCTTGACTTTTTCTGAGCTTGACCGCTCCCTTTCAACTTCAACTCTCTACGTTCTGTGACTTTGACATGCAAGTGTTAATCGCGCCTTAATACTGAAATAAAAGAATTTTCCTTGCAAAGTAGAAATATATTTTCAATTATTTCATCACAACATAAATCAAAAATACTGGCAATCCCGGAAACAAACTGGACTTGAAATGACATTCAAGACGTGAGATTGCACTTAATATTCAAAAATGGGAAGCCTACTGGAGACCGAGAATTTGGAGTGGCCGTCAATGAACGGTTGTGTGCGATCCAAACAAAAGCCAAATTCTTCAAAATCTGGCTGATAAATGTTCTCGCGCCGACCAAAGAAAAGGACGAACAAATGAAGGAAACATTCTACAATCACCTAGAAAGACTATTCGCCCCAATGCCTACAAACGACACAAAAATAATTCTGGGTGATGTCAACGCTAAGGTTGGCAATGAGCTATCTCATCGGGAACGACTGGAGGATATAGCTTCTACAATGAAACAAATGACAACGGCCCACGCTTGATTGACTTTGCAAGAAGCAGAAATCTAGTCATACGTTCGACTTGCGTCCCACATCGACGCATTCATAAAATGACTTGGGTATCACCGGATGGCAACACACAAAACCAGATCAACCATGTTCTGATCCAACTACGATAGGCCTCGAGCATACTTGACGTCCGTACACACCGAGGAGTCAATTGTAACTCAGATCATTACTTGATCAAATTAACCTATCGATGTCGTATGTCAAAGGCATATTCGGCGAAGACCAGCCCGCATTTTCTTTGCCTTGGTATTCAATTTTGTCCTGAATTGTATTGGGCCGCGAACATAAGCTTCACCGCCAAATTTATGCATGCAATCCAAATTAACAGTTTTCCCGCTCCATAGCTCGTATGGTATTTTCTTATCAAGATTTCATGGCTTCTGATTCAAAATATTCACACTAATATAGACTGCTTCTGTTCACAATTCTGGTTGTAGATTTTTTTACGATCAACATAGTTCAGGCACTTTCCACAATGGACCAGTTTCCTCTTTCAATTCTACCGTTTTGCTCCACCATGTAAGGCGCAGTAAACTCATGAATTATACCAATGTTTTTGAACAACCACTGGAACTTTTCATTTCGAAATCCAAGTCTGTTAACAGTCCGAACACGTTTAAATTTATTTGACGTTTGAGTTTATACTAAATTTGAATACTGGATGAACTTCACGTATGCATCACTTTTATGTTTAATAAAGTATATTGACCGATATGAAGTACAATCGCCCTTGAACAATAAAAAGTAGTACCACTCAAGTCTATGTGTAAAAATTCACCTGGTTTCACTTCTCTTTCTTGTAATTTCATTTGAAATGATAATCGGTGGAGTTTTCCAAACTGATACATTTCAGAGAATAACCCACCAAGATTATTTATTCTCAGTCCTGGAATGAGCCTATTGTCGGTCGTTTCTTTCAGTGTATGTAGGCTTATATGACCGATTCTCTCATGCTACAAATTGAGTCTTCTGTAACGCTAAAATGTACATAAAGCTATAGGTTTTTTAGTGGTTGGAGTATGGCCTCCTACTCCGACACCAGAGTATTTGGCTAGTCACTAGTTGCTGTAAACACCAGAAGATTGCAAATACCAAACTACAAAAAAGGACAGACTTGGGTTGTAGTTTTCAAAAAATGTCATAATTCGTACCAATAGTTCTTAAAGCTAACAGAGTTTGATAAACAGTATCTTTGATAAAACAGGAGTTAGTAACGGCGTGGTGGTGTCTGGAGTCAATCCACTTCATTGGCGCTGGCACGTGGGTACACCTGGCAGGAAAGCGGGTTTTTCTCTCGCTGGAGGACCCTCGCTCGGTCCAGGAATTTGGCCCTCTCGTCCTCGCTAACGCTGACGTTGATTAGTCGAATTAGCTCATCCAGTTCCCAATTTACCTGCACCCCTGATGTAATAATTTGACCCCGTTTAGGTTCGACGTCTAATCTGGGCTGACATTATAGGCCCACTGCTCGCCCGGCATTCTTCGATAGTGATAGGCTGGAGTGCTGCATGCGGGTTGGCTGCCAACGCCTCCTCCAGAGGAGGATTTTCCTGTTGTACTAATTGAACCGGACGGCGATCGTCGGGCCGTAGTGCAGCGGTGTAAGGGGCCTCTGAGTGATCCTGTTGGTCACCGGGTTGGGGTCGACTGGAGGATGCAACTATTAGGGCGTGTGAAAGAAACGGTTAGTAGATACGGGACAAGGGCTCCCAGAACTGTGTTCAAATGGTGATGTAACAACGTTTACCATTGACCAGGCTAGGGTACCAAAAAATCAAATGGTAGAGGTAATTCGATCGACGAATGCTCAGGCTAGGGCCAAGGAAGCGTTTTGGCAGGATACTTGTTAAACATCCAGGCTGAGGCCAAAGTATCATTTTTGCTGAATACTGGTGAAATGCCCAGGCTAAGTGTAGTGAATTGATTTTGATTTAATGTTCATATAGGGCTGCAGTGATGGTCTACTGCTTCGGCAGAAGAGAATGGTGGGTTTCGCCGAGATTTGCCTTGTCTGAGAACGCGTGAAAGTCTTGACAGTGTCGTGGGGTGGATTCTTTTCCCAGCACAAGACCTACTACAAAAAAAAAATTTCGCAATCATGAATTGAAAGTTCAAACGGATATCGACCAGAGTCGAGAATGAGGTAACCTACTAAAGGTCAAAAATTGCTTACTCAAAGGACGAACTTGGCCTGGAGAAAATAGGCGGACTTAAAAGGATTTCGTCATTACCAAAGATACTTATGGCCCCCAAATAAGAGTGGGGCATCCAAGTGGAATTGGTAGTCCCTTGCACCCCCCAACCGCATCAAGATCCAAATGTAAACTTCCCACATTTTCCATTAAAGTGAAAAACTCGTACAAACATTATTTGAATGAATTTTTTCTTTAAATAAAAATATAAACGTGGCAAATTGCTCATCTGATGGCTAGCTCATTATAGCGGTCGGGTCAGCCAACGGAGCGTGTACCATACCCGGTCAGGTTCAAAAACCAAAAGGAAAGACCGAGTTTATAATTTAGGTTTCCATTTTGATTTTATGAATTTTATTAAAAAACCATATTTATACAAAATAACGTAGGATGAAACTAAACAATGTGGCAATAATATTCTGTTGCCTGCTTTATTTAACGTCTTCAAAAATGTACTCGGATCCTATCTACACTCAGTTTTGGGTCAATGCAAAATTTCATATTACTAATATAACAGTGAGAAAAATTTTTAAATCCGCAATTACCCATTTAAATGAATGACAATACTGGTTTATGTACGATTGTGCTCTTTATAACGGACTATAAAGTAGAATCTACGCTACTGGCAAGAATCATATACATATAATATGTATTTATTTCCAAATAACGATTTGCGTCCAATTTGACCCCAACAATGACTAAGAAATTTTGTTTCCCCTTTTCTTTAAAAAAAAAATTAAGAAAGCTAAATATTGGGTGTACAACTTAATAACCGGAATTTGACGCTAGGTGTCTGTTTTAAAAAATATCGTGAAAACTCGAACTTTATATATATATCATTTTGAACGTACATTTGACAGCTATCAAAATCAGTCAACAAAACAATTTTATCTTGTGTGCATCAGTATTATTTTTCACGATGAATAACTTCGAAAATTGGAGAAAAAGACAGCATTTGCGGGAGGTTCTGTTGGGTCATTTTTTTGCAAGGAAAACTGCTGCGGAAAGTCATCGTTTGCTTGTAGAAGTTTATGGCGACGATGTTTTAGCAAAAACACAGTGTTTTGAATTTTGACATCAAAGACAAAGAACGCCCAGGACAGCCACAAAAGTTTGAAGACGAAGAATTGGAGACGCTACGCGATGAGGTATCGTGTCAAACGCAAGACGAACTTGCCAAATCGTTGGAAGTGACTCAGCAAACCATTTCAAAACGTTTGAAAGCCACCGAATGCATTCAGAAGCAAGGTGATTGGGTCCGCTATGAGTTGAAGCCGAGAGACGTTGAACGGTGCTTCTGTTTGTCTGAAATGCTGCATGAGCGCCATAAAAAGAATTCATTTTCGCATCGGATCGTATTTGGGGATGAAACATGGATCCATTATGACAATCTCAAGCGCAAAAAGTTATACGTGAAGCTCGGCCAACCAGCCAAATCAACGGCGAAGCCAAATATCCATGACGCCGCGGTTATGCTGTGTATCAGGAGGGGCCGTTATTTTATGAGTGGTTGAAATCGGGCCAAACAATCACAGGTGACTTGTACTGAACACAATTAATACTTCGTTATCTAGGTTTTTTTGCGCCATTTAAAAAATCTCCAAATAAATGTTCCTCCAACTTTTCCAGAAAAACGCAAATATTGTAAATTTAATGCTAAACAAATATATATTTCGGAGGTAAGAGTTCCTCCTTCTTCAGTGTTTTTTTGTTATGGTTTGATTCCAAATAGTATCCGCTTTTTATATCCCTTATATTAATTACATTTTACCTATTTTTGTCTTTGAGACCTATCAATTAACCTATATCCTTAATTACATTTTATTATCCCTGGTTAAGAGGTATCATTTATTGCTTTTCCCTCATTTATTGCTTTTCCCTGCTATTATAATTCGTTTGTTATATTTTAAATATTATTTAGATTTAATTTGATCTAGTATCCTTGAGTAACCGTTGCCCACATCTTCATTGAGCCTTGCGTTTTCCGGTTGTCGAATAATCCAAAGGCTCTCATATGCGTCCAATATCCGATTGTTGCTCACGTCTTGTATTACTTCTAGATCATCCCAATTGATTGCGTGATTAGTTTCTACAATATGCTTGGCGATGGCGGACTTAGCTGTATCACCAGGTGCTTTCCTTGACTTTAGCTTCTCTGCTTCCTTGATATGCTCGCTGAACCTTGTTTTGACTGATCGCTTAGTTTGTCCGATGTACGATATCTGGCATGTCTGGCAGGTAATTTTATATATGCCACATTTTTCATCCTTTTGCTTCCTATCCTTCGGTGTGCCTAGTCTGGATCCTATTTTGAATTTCCGGCTCGTGGGTATCGCTGTTATGTTGACTTTCTTCAGGATTTTCCCGATCTTCCCAAAGATCTTTGAATACGTTATTGCTGCTCTTTGATTTTGTTCCAGGTTCCGGTTTTGTTCATGGAGAGTGGTTAGCGATGCCGCTTTTATTCTTGTTTCCATTCTCCTTTGTATTGACAAGATTTCGCTTTCCTTGTATCCGTTCATCTTCGCTGTCCTCAAAATAAACGTCTTCTCTCGCTCATATCGCTGTTTCGTTAACGGAGTCGTCAGCATTCGGTATATCCAACTGTTGAACGTTGCCATCTTTGTTTGGTACGAGTGGTGTGATGTGGCGGGTATCGTCCTCTGTGTATTTGTGGGTTTCCTGAAAATATCAAACTCTAAAACATTATTACCTCTTATTATTTTAATGTCTAGAAATGATATTTCGTTGTTATTCTCCACTTCTATTGTGAAGGTGATATTTTTATGTATTTCATTCATTTTCTTTAATGTCTCTTCAATTTTATCCCTCTTCACTATCGCGAGAACGTCGTCAACATAACGGATCCACATTCTTGGGAAGACGCCCTCTTCATCAGCATAATAGTACGTTTTTGTACTATCGTCATTTGCTGCACAGAATACGGTCATGGACATGTGGATGGATTCATAGTCTTACGCATAATTCATGGTCTTACGTACTTTAGAATCACGAACTTGATTTCGGTTTCAAATAAAATTGGTTTTTAATTTCCCTTCAACACTATTCCACACAGATGATGGGGAAAAATCAAAAGAACAGAAAGAAATATTTTTGGAATTTCAAAAATTAGTTTAGCACATTTTCTGTCTACGCACTATTCGAGCTTTCGCTGAATTCCCCGAAAACGAAAACCGTCTACGCAATTTCACAACACACAAGGCCGAGATGAAAAATTAAATTCTTCGGCATGCGGTTTTCACGAATCGCTAATGTACACAAAGTTAGCGGATTTCCTTTCTTCTGGCGGCGTCCAGACTCGCGTTTTTCGTCAGTTGTCCGCTAGATATCACACCGGCACTTCCCGAACAATCGTTCTTTCGGCTGCATAGATTGCCTTCAATACGTGAATGTGCAGCGTGAATAGGTGCTGCCATGTTCGAATTTTAATTGAAGTTTTGAATTTTTAATGTAATATAAGATAATAATATAGAAAAATTTGAATGGTAATGAGAACAAAGTTTAAAGTTTAAGATGATATAAAATTTATATTTATGTGGAAAAATATTATAAATTAGAATAATTAAAGTTTTCAAATCTGCAATTAAGATTCGGGCAGTTTGATTAGGCGACTGCTCAATCGCTATATGAGGCCGAAGTAGCGTTTTGCTGGATACTGGTGAAATGTCCAGGCTAAAGCAAAAATATCGTTTTTGCTGGATACTGGTGAAATGCCCAGGCTGAGACCAAAGTAGCGTTTTCGTTGATACTGGTGAAACGCCAAGGCTAAGGACGAAGTAGCGTTTTTTGGAAGTGTACGCGTTGACCAGCAGAACATAAAGGCGCCTTTCCCAAAATCCGCTTTGGCTTTAATTGTTAATTTTCCATCCACGAAATCGCTGGTGTGCAATTTCCCAATCAGCGGAAATCTAAGGTGAACAATGTCTCGTTAGACAATTCCATTCAGACATTTTTGCAAGGAATGCTTTACTTGTGTTCAATTTATTGTATTCGAAGTTTGATATATTTCTGCTGCAATTTCGTATGTTGCCCAGGTAAATTCTACTCAGTAGAAAATTGTCAATCCCGGATTTCGTTTGCATTGGGCAATTTTCGCAACCCATGCTCGAAAGTTCAATGATTTCCACCTGAAGTTTCATATTTTGTTGTTGCGATTTTGTATGTTGCTCAGGTAAACTCTGTTCAGCAGATAATTGTCAATTCCGTAAAATTCGTTTGCATTGGGCAATTTTTGCAAGCCATGCTCAAAAATTCAATAATTTCTACCTGTGCCGCTAACGTCTTGTTGCTGTTTTAATTTTTTAACACAAAGGCATTCATTTGTTTCCGTGTTCTCGGGTTCAAAATTTAGGTTGAGGCTACTGTTTCTTTATATATTTTTTTACGCGCGGAGTCATTTGGCAGGTGTGTTACTCATTGTTTGCTTTTAAGTTTAGGCAGTAGTAAACAAATGATGGAGCAATTTGACGCTTGTAGACTGCGGAAATGTTTTTCGTTTCGTCATGATGATGTTATTCTTTTTTGTTGGTTTTCTATTCTATTAGTTTGATGACCTAATTGTCAGGTAATCCTATGAGCGATGACAATGTTAATTGTTTTGTTGGTAATATTTAGTGTTAAACCAATCAGGGGTTCATAACATTGATTTAGCGATTCGTTTGGTATTTAGCTGATTAGGAATTAAATGTATCTGATAGTTTGCTAGTTATAGGCTAAGTGAGCTATTTCGCTTAACTATCTGATATTTGCGCTGTTCTGCTTGATTTTCTGCTAATTGGCTAGGTAGAACTCTATATTTGATATTTGGCTCGTTAGGAATACATTCTAGTATACTAGTGAATTATTTGGCTAGATTATTTCATTATATTGGATATTTGGCTAGTTAGGAATACATTCTAGTGCACTAGTAGATTATTTGGCTATATTATACCATTATATTGGATATTTGGCTAGTTAGGAATACATTTTAGTTTTGGCTTATATTGGCTGGAAATGTGCTAGATAAGTTTTGAGTGACCACTGCCGTGGTTACCCGTAAAACTCCCACTGTCGCGTTAGCCATCTTCTGGCGTATTTCAATTTAAATATCATTTTATAACATTGATTTTTCTTGCTGGCACCAGCAGCAACCACTTATGACCCGTAAATTTCTAATTTGTCATCATCAAAAATAGCTCTAAAATTTTTAATAGTTAATGCACCGATTGACTTCAAGTTTTTCTTTATATCGATTTACTTTTCTTATCACTCTTCGTAAATATTGCCGAAGCTGATGCTCTCTGTTCTTCTTTGATGTTGAATTTCTTCTTTCAACAAACGTGCTGCTAAATTATCAAATGTTTGTTTTGATTCATCGTATGGATCCCAAGCTGTCACAAATGCATGCAACATTTTATACTGATTCACCAACATTTTCTAGCGTCTGTACTATTCATAGATAGAGAGAGTACTGGATCCGCAACCGGTCATGAGAGCCGAAGTAATAGCAACCTTCGCTAAAGTTGTGTGCAGTTGAGGTTTGAAGTGATATGCTTTTGTTTTAGCACTTTGTTCACACCGAAACACGTTCCCGTTTAAAAAGTTTTTAATCTTGAAGATCGCATGTACGTAATCGGCACTTTAGTTCACTGTTTTTATTAAAAATTTACGAAATTTCTATCCGTGTTGATACATGAGTTTTTTGCCTTTTTCGCGCCCTTTTCGAATTTCTTTTGCTTTGACAGTCGAGTTTTCTGTGAGAGTCGTTTGTTGTGTTCTACTCAAACTGTTTTACGAATGATAACGAAAGCGCGATCGTGTGCACTTGAAATGAAATTTCGTTGGTGTGCGCGGGTGTCAATGGGGGAAGTGATTCTTCTGAAGAGAGGAAAGAAAAACCTGACTGGAAACAAAGGGGAAGGAGAAGCAGAGGGAATCAAATAGTTTTGAGAGCGTAAGTTATTTATAACTTATTTATGTGGCAAATTTGCTCCTCACATGGATGAGTACACAGATTCTCGTTGCTCGTCCACTTATTTATATGTCTTTGGTACTAGTTCTTCAACTTTATTTATGTATTGTGCAATTGAGTCTGTTTCTGACATGCTGTAACTAAAAAATTGTTGCTTCAAGGCAATTTCATTCACTGATGACTTCTATTCATGAATTGAACTTCTAATTGAACTACCACTAGACACACCTAATGCAATGGATATAAAATAAAGGAAATGCTCTTCTCTTTTTACACTAAACTTTGAATAATAAAAACAAGTGCCTTTTCAGTTTTGATGTTTCTAGTTTTATTGCAGACGTGCTTTGGCAGCCACTTACTGCCTTTTTCAGTGTAAATATTATTACAAAAAACTTATAAACTACTCACCTTTTTTCCTTTATCACGGAAATTAATAATTCATGATTCATAAGTACCATGGTCCTTTGTTTTCACTAAGCAAATTATCTCTCTCCATTTTTACTATTTTCATGGCTTATCAGGCGTCCAGTTTCCATTTCTGGCATATTTTCTTCAAGACTGTGACATCATCCACCTTTTTGGACCATGTGCTTGGCTTTAACTTCCCGAAAACTTGATTTTGATTGTGCCTCCATAAAGTGTTTGTTTGTTTTTGTAGTTATTAGTCACCTGTTCTGCCCAATATATGACTTAATACATTGATTGCGCGATACCTTATAAATGCCACTTATTCCTCCAGTTTCCTCTTGTCCTTAGTGTATCCGAGTGAAGACTTCGACTGATGTGCTCTGTTCCTTGTTGCATGAAAAACAACCAAATCGAGACGCCTTGAAAATGCCCCAAAAACGTCTAATATCGAACGCCAGAAAATCACACACAAAAACACCTGCTAAACGAGGTCGTCCACCGAAAAAATGTAGAAACAACCCTCTTCAGATGAAGATCAAAACTTCTGTATCAATTGTTTGGAGCTGATGCTCTTGAGTTTATTGAATGTAAGAAAGACGTGCACTTGAAGTGCGTTAAACTCTAAAAAAGTTATTTTATGTGCCAGAATGGCTATTCTGATTAATGTTCTAATGAAGATGTCTCATGGAAATTATGTCGAAATGAATGAAAAACAATGAAAAGTTCCATATTTGTTCATTAAAAATTATTTTAGTAAATATGTCGTCGATATTCACTAGTGGCCCAACCTAGACTCCTTTTTTTCGTTTTTTATAATGTGATAAAATTTGCCCTTACTAGAAGTTTCTTATAAGTGCCCAATATTTTAAATAAAACGTCAACATCAAGAATATTCGAATATAAACAAAAGGCACAGGGCATAGTTAAAAAGTGGCCCAGCCTTAACAATACTCCCCTACGCGATGCTTATTTTTGTTCTGGATGGTTCTTGCTTGAGTTGATTCCTTCGTTGTTTTATCTCCTCTTTATAAGATTTTGTAGAAACAATTTTACAATTCCCTATGAAAATCGGTACTTGTCCGCTCGTCTGTCCGTCCGTCAGTGCATCACAGCAAGTTTTCTCAGGAACCATAGAAGCCACTGTCATCAAACTTTGTGATGTTTCTAGTCAGTGAAAGTTCCATCATCAAAACAAAAATTTCAGCGGCTTTTAATGGGGTCTTCTCATATAAGGATGTAAACACATAAAAACAATTTTGGACATCTTTTGTTTGAAATTTGTATCAGATAAAGTGGAAATTTTTTCCTCTCTACGGAATTAAATCTACCTACTAAGGGTCAAAAATTGCTGACTCAAAGGACAAATTGGGCCTGGAAAAAACAGACAGACTGAGGCGAACTTCGTCGTTACCAACAATACTTATAGCTCCCAAATAAGAGTGGGGCATCCAGGTAGAAGTGGAGCATCCAGGTGAAATTTTCAAATAAGATCCATAATATAATCAATTTTTGGGAACCATGAATTGGAGTGATTTTTGTTTGTTTGCAACAAAGTGATGCCCTTTGAAAACACAGAAGCAAGGGATTTTCCTATAAATGCGCACATCTCTTTGACATGTTTCTCTTTATTATTTGCTGGTGACTGCATTTTGCACGTTGGGTACAAAACCCTTCAGACATGACGGTAGGTCTGTTTACCCAACTTGTTTCGTATGATTTGCCGTATTTGGTATTTTCGATTTAAACAACGACGACAACGAAAGCGGATAGTAGGTTAAGTATGAAATTTATTCACCGCGAGATCATGTAAATGTTTTATTATAAGAGAAAATATGAATTTTATTACTATGTTTTATCACCTGGATGTTATCTTGGAAAGTTATCGACATGAATTCCTTTTTCGTTGATGATTTTTGTACAACAAGAGCAAAAATCTCAAAGTAGATTCTTGATATTCTCAACAGTGAGGGGCATCAACACTGTTACAGAATTTGATTGACCGGTTCAATCATAAATGCCGGGGAGAACGAATCAACATTTTTCTCACCCAATGACCTATATTAAATGTCAGCGACAACAATCGAATCATATTAAGCCTTTGCATTGGAGAACCAAAAAGGCATATTTTACTGCTGACAATAACCTTCATAATTTTCCTTTACTGCCAGAATACAGCGACTGTGAGCCAAATAAATTCACGCTGTCATTATAACTGAGGGAATTTGGCCGATATTTTAATAACGACTTTTGCCTATTATTGTAAATCACATCTAGCCCCAGTGGAAAGGGCTCACAATTGCTCATTCGTACTAATCAGATACACGTCTGACATCCTTAACTTTTATCAAAGACTATTGACACAAGCCGTCACAACAGCAAGGGCACTCCGATCACATATTCCTGAAGTGAACACGTTGGAGAATCTCAAGTTTGACTGCACAGTAAGAGCCCCATTGCGGAGGCTGCCAAGAAATGATATACAGGAGAATCGAGTTCATGTGACCGTACCCAGAGAACTACAACTTCTCACTCCTAAAATCACTTTGACCCCAACGTTATGCACGCACAATACAACCCAATTGGACCGAAATGCATTTACGCGTAAATTATGCCACCACTACCACTACCGTTAGTGAACCATGTACGTCAGAAAACGACTTCAAAGGCATGAGCGGGGATATAACGTTTCAAGATTATTTCGGTGGTCAAACGTACTCCTGCATGTAAGGGAGTTGGCCTGGTAGAACACTTTCCTATTGCTTGGTACTGTACTCCCGAGAGAATTCCATCGACTCCTAAACGATTTTTAAGCATCTAGTTTTTAACTCAATTTCCGGTTGCAGGCGCAGTTCTCGCGGCGTCCTTGCTATATGGCGATCCGTAATAGACTTCCAATCCGCCCGCTCCTCACCTCATTTCCAATCGTCACCTTGTGGGACTAGTTGCAACGGTAGTTGACAAGCCTCCCAATCACTCTAGATTGCATTGCGGAAGTGCAATTCATGAACAAGATGCATTGTAAAGGGGTTGCCGTGTCCAAATTTTCAATTGCAGATTTGGATTTTTAAATTAAGTGAATATAATAATGTAATAAAATTTAAATAATAATATAAGATAAATATCATAAAGGATATAATTATAAGGAAAAATTTAAATTTAATATAGAGAGGAGAAAGATAATATTAAATTTATATTTATAATAAAAACATATTTTATTATTTACCAAACTGTGAATTGTAATAATTAATTTTTCGAAATCTGCAATTAAAATTTCCGACCAGTGTTATGCTGGTTTTCGAGCAGTTTGCTTAGGTGACTGATCGATTACTGCAAGTTTCCTCTCCACAGCCCAAACCCTTAAACAAAAAGTACTGAGTTTCTTCACTTCTTGGGGTAAAGGTGAAAAGTGAACCTCCCGAGAACTCAACGCAGCTTTGACTGACTCAAAATCAACCAATGATTTTGTTTTAATAGCTAGTTTTTCTGCATGAACTCTTTTAATTTCGAAATTGGTTAGTTTATTATCGCCTTCCAATAGCCGAACTATATCTTTTCCGCTTTGTCCGAATACCTTGGTTGGCGGAACTTTTTCTGCCTTTTTGGTGACTTTTTCAGACGAATCAGCAGAACTGCGAGCTGATTTCTTCTCCTCAGTTTTATTTTTAGAAAGTGAATAAAATTTACATCATTATCTCCATTAGAGTTACCTTCGATACTTTTTTCAACTTCCGTTCTTTCGGTTAATCCATCCAGCCATGCAAAATAGTTTTGACAGCCATTGGTGCCATCAGCACTTTAGATTTCTTCCGAAATTACTTGCTTTAAACTTTTTTCTGGCTTTGTTTTCTGTTGCACTTGATTTTGCGGCTGCGACTTTTGGGACTCCATCGGTTTCTTTAATAGATCTTTGAGGGAGTGTATCTCTAGCCTTTCTTTGCAGTTTGATAATTTGTTCATTGCCCGCTTTTATTTGTAGCTGCAGCAACCATCTACGGAGTTATCCTCATTATTTTTTCTTTTGTTGATAATCGCCAATTTCGCATTCTTCGTTTCTCCATGTTGCCCCAATGGTAGGAAGCCATCGGGCTCCTCCATACCAGTGGTCCTGAATTTTTCTAAGCTTCTTCACTTTTCTTTATTAACGGTGGCAAAAGAATATTCGATAACAGCTTCATGAGTCGATTTCTTTGACAATATAAACTCTTTCCAATAAAAATTAACTTCGGATTGACGTTTTTTAAAAAATCAATCCAATTCTTTGAAATTTTTTGTAGTACAGATTAAAATACATCTCTTTATAATAAATGCCAGGCGTAGAGTCCTACTGTAAATGTCTGTTTCTCATTCACTCAGTTTGGACTATATGCACAAAAATGGATCTTCTTGAAATTTAAACCTTTCACTCAAAGGACAATATAAGAATCCAAACTCCGGCTCAATAAAAAAAATGCGACTTCATTTACGATCAATATTTTATTGTTCATCTAGAATATTCACCAAATATAATCAAATAAGCTTTTCTAGTGTAAAATCAAATATTTCTTTTTTATCAACTGTCAAAAAATTATGTAATCTATGTCAAATAATTACTCTAGTATATTTTATTAGTACAATTTCCTAAGAAATGACTCCCTTAGTCGTTCGAAATCTTTGTTATTATGGACAATCACTCAAAAAATATTTGTAAAAAAATGGTTTCTTCGCTGGAGGGCATGTTTTCAACAGTTCTTTTTGAAATGAATTGAACAACTATGAATGTCCGTAAAGAACTGCAGCGATAGTCTGCTGCCTCGGCGAGCGAAGATATTGATGTTCGTCAGGATTGGCTTTGCCTAAGAGCACGCTGGCAGGCTAGCATTGCGGTGTTGTTGGATGGGTTCTTCTCCTCAGCACAAGGGCCCAGAGCAAAAAAATTTCGCATTCACGGATAAATTGATTGTAGGACTCGGTTCGACGGTGTCGAGCCTGAGGTAACCTATTGAATACTGAAGGGATGTATTGCCAAAGCAAAATGACAAACTGGGCCTGGCAAACGCGGGCGAGACTTGAGAGTATCTCGTCTTTACCACCTATACTTCAACCCCCAAATAAAAGTGAGGAAATCAAGTGGAAGTGGTACCCCCTCATAACCCTCATCCGGATCAAGATCCATTCTAGAAGTGCCAATATATTTTACATAAAAATGAAAAAAAAACATACAAACATAATTTGCATGAATTTATCCTTTAATTGAAAAAAATTCAGGTTGCCAAAGCAAACGGCTGACTGGGCTTGGCGAAAGCGAGTAAGATTCGAGAAGATTCAGTCTTTACTAGGTTTACTTACAGCTCCAAATAAGAGTGAGGCTTCCAGGTAGAAGCAGTGCCCCCTCATACCCCTCATCTGGATCAAGATCCGTGGTAGATGTAGCCATATATTTTCCATTTAAATGAAAAACTCATACAAACATAATTTGCATAAATTTTTCCTTCAAATGAAAATTATGAAAATTTTAAATTTATGTTAAAGTCTTATATGCTGAAATCACATAAAATTTTAGCATAAATAGGAAACTTAAGTGGAAGGCCACTCTACCCTGCAAGAGCACCTGCACCGCAAAGAGAAGGGGTGAGCACAACCGATGGCTAGCTCGTGAATGGAGGGGCCAACCAACGTAGCGGGTTCCATACCAAGTCAGGGTTCCATATCAATGAAAAGACCGAATGAGCACTAAACTATGTATTCATATTTTTCTATTTTTTTCTTTCAATTCGTGTAATATTCTTTATACCCATGAAAATATCAGGAGATACAATTATTCAATTCATAGTATTTGAGTTTAGCAAAAATTATGCAAACAAATGTAAAAATGAATTAATTAAATAAATGTGAAAAAAACTACATAAATAAATGTGAAAGAAAATTTACATAAATACATGTGAACAAAATTTCCATAAAAAAATGTGAGAAAAATTTATATGAATAAATATGAAACGAGAAACAACAAGTTGGGTAAACAGACCTACGCTCATGTCAGAAGGGTTTTGTATTCAATTTTCAAAATGCAGTCACCAGATTGAATAAAGTCAAGAAGCATGTCAATGACGATTTTATTGGAGAAACTATGAAATTCGAAGATCATACTATTATTAACAAAGTTGAAAGAATTTCGACTTCTGAGGTTTTTGTTATTGTTCTACTCATAAATATCTCCCTTGATAATTATTTCAGATGTCCATTCGCGAGGGAGGAAACACATTTTTCATGTATTTCCCCCCTGTGCCCCACTGAAGCAAAAACTGACAGTTTAACAACTGTTTTGAAAAGCTACCATGGAAACCTTCATTTCATACTCATATCGGCTACGTTTGATGAATTTTTTTCAGGAGCCACTATCCTGTACTGTTACCATCGATTAATGGCCAATTTTTTCGAATCCTAGAGTTGTTACAAAGCCCTTTTGCTAGGAGCTCTCTCCCGCCTCCTTGACTTGTTTCACTTATGAGTATTGATTGCAGGTACTCATCTTCAGTCATTCATTAAATTGAATCAAGTGTTCAAAGCATGCACCTTAAACGTTGAAGTTGGGAAAAAATAACTTAAAATTATTCAATCTTCGCATTTAAAACAGCCACTATTTTGTTTTACGATTACTGATACCACTAGCTGAACCGATACTCAAAGATATTCATGACACCTATCTTTCCTGATTTTTTCATGCAAATCCTAGCAAAACTGTAGTGTCTGAGTCGGTAAAAAGCCATATGTTGCCATAGTAATACATGCAGCGCATATTGTTCCATAGTAATACAGGAAAAATCAAACCGCTATAACTTCGCTAAATATGATTCAATCTTTATGAAACTTGCAGAGTTAATCAACCTTATAAATAGTCATCTGTGTACTGAATTTCATTGAATTTAAGGGTACCATTAAGATTTTATTCAAGAAAACATGAAATCGATAAATCATACTATTACTAACAAATTTGAGTGAACTGCAACTTCTCACGTATTTGTTGTTGTTGTACTCATTAAGGCCTACGTTCCAGATTTTTTTTCAGATTTTTCGGATCACAGGTGTCCAATCGCGAGGGGGGGGGGGGGACACAAATTTCTCGTGTATTTCCCCTCCCTGTACGCCCCTCGAAGCAAACTTTGCCAAACTAAGACCTGTTTTGAAAAGTTCTCATCAAGGCCTTTCATTTGATACCCATATCGGCTACCTTCAATGAAATTTTTTTTCGGGGGGTCACTCCCCTACATGGGGAGACCCCCCTTAAATACCTTATAAAATTTTTTTGTAGTTGAACTTTGAAGAGAGCACCACTTTACAAGTACATACAAAATTTGATGCTTCTAGCTTAAGTAGTTTCCGAGAAAAACTGCTGTGACACACGGACGGACGGACGGACGGACAGACAGACAGACGGACAGACGGACAGACAGGACGCGATTTCAGAAGGGTTTTGTAAAATTATTTTACAAAACCCTAAAAAGGGAACTTACACACTCCTTTGATGAGCGCTCGTGGCTGGGGTGGGATAAGGGACCTGCAACTTTAAGATTTTTCTTTAAATTATTAAGACTGTTGATTTAAGTTTTACTTAATATACTAAAGCCTGCATTTCCAACATGATATTACGACTTGTAATTTTCATAAAATTGTACCATAAAACCTCACTAAATACATATTCTTCTTCTTCTTAGCACTGCAGTCCCTCTCGTGCTTTCACTGCCGGCTAATAGCACCTTCAACTGTCTCGGTCCATTGACCACGTTCTCCAGTTTCGAGATTCGAGCAGCGATGAACTGCCAGCGTTTCCTCGGTTTCCTCACTGGTCTTCGACATTCAGTTCTCCCAACAAATATCTTTTGGGTATCCATTGTTCGTCCATACGATACATGTGGCCAGCCTATTGCTGTTTCCGCAGTCTGACAACTGTTGAGACCTCCGGTTCGCCAAAAATTTCATACAGCTCATGGTTGTACCGAATTCGCCATTGGTCCCCGTCTCGCTTCACTCTCATTATTCGTCCCAGGACCCGTCACTCAAAGACATTCAATATATTTGCGGATGATTGTGTTAGGGTCCATGTTTCACACCTATAGCATAACACATGTCTTATCACAGATTTGTACCCTTGGAGCTTTGTTTTCCTGTGTATACAGCTGGCGTTCATGATTGTCAAAACAGAATAAAATATTTTATTTGCAATTTGTATTCGTCGGTGTATTTCTATTCTTTTATTAGCGGTTATCACTATTTTGGCGCCTAAATACAAAAATTGGATACTGTATTTGCTAAGTGTAGTATATTGTGTAATTGAGGTATTTTTTCTTGACTGCGTCATGAGCTTTGTTTGATTTTCATTGATTTGTCTCCCTACTAGTTTTACTTCGCTATCGAGTTTCAGGAAAAGTTCTTTGGCAGTTTTTAATGAGCATGACAAAATGTTGATGTCATCCGCATAGGCTACTACTTGGCTCGGCTTGTATAGTAATGTACATCGCGTATCGATACGTAGATTCCTTATGACGTACAGAGCCAAATTGAATAGCAATGGGGCCAGCCCATCGCCCAGTTTTATTGCGATATCTGAGTCGACTCAAAATACTAATAGCATCTTCCAATTATGGAAATCGTTGAAATTGAAATTCAAAACAAATCGATTAATTTTCATAAATGTTCAAAAAGAGCAGTTATTTGTTTCCTCGGATAATTTTGGCGCATTAAAGATTTAAGCCACAACCACGTTCAATTTTTATATTGTTAACCTCGAGCGTCGCTACACGAAACATTTCATTTAATTGATCTTATCTTATTTTCGATGGTTGAAAGCAATCATTTCGTGTCCTGGCACTAGCGCAAAGTAAGGTTTCAGTCACTCAGGAGAGGGCCGTTGAGCTCATGCAATTGCGCAAGCACTAACCACAGTCTCGATAGCGGAATTCTTAATACACACCGAAACAATTACCCACACCATGTGGAAAGCGTAATAACAGTTCATCAACAGTCATTGACAAGCACGATTTATGACATCGATCCACTCTTCGTACGATTTTGTATTATTTTACGTAATTGCGTGAATGAGATAAAAAAACAAGTTGGGTAAACAGACCTACGCTCATGTCAGAAGGGTTTTGTATTCAATTTACAATCATCGAATCAAGAAACATGTCAAAGACGATTTTATTGGAGAAAATATAAAATACGAAGATCATACTATTATTAACAAAGTTGAAAGAATTTCGACTTCTGGGGTTTTTAGTATTGTTATACTCATAAATATCTCCCTTGATAATTATTTCAGATGTCCAGCCGCGACTGCCCCCACTGAAGCAAAAACTGAGGGTTTAACAACTGTTTTGAAAAGCTCCCATGAAAACTTTTAATTCATACTCATATCGGCTACGTTTGATGAATTTTTTTTTTCAGGGGCCGCTCTCCTGTTCTGTTATCATCGATTAATGGCCAATTTTTTCGAATCCTAGAATGGCTACAAAACCCTTTTGCTAGGAGCTCTCTCCCGCCTCCTTGACTTGTTTCACTTATGAGCATTAATTGTAGGTACTCAGCATGCACCTTAATCTTTGAAGTTGGGAAAAAATAACTCAAAATTATTCAATCTTCGCATTTAAAACAGCCACTATTTTGTTTTACGATTACTGATACCGCTAGCTGAACTCAAAGATATTCATGACACCTATCATTCCTGAAATTTTCATGCAAATCCTAGCAAAACTGTAGTGTCTGAGTCGGTAAAAAGCGCATGTTGTTCCATAGCCATATGTTGCCATAGTAATAAATGCAGCGCATATTGTTCCGTAGTAATACAGGAAAATTCAAACCACTATAACTTCGCTTTTAGAATGAATCAATCTTGTGTATAGATATCTACGTACTGAATTTCATTGAATTTAAGGGTACCGTTAAGATTTTATACAAGAAAACATAAAATCAATAAATCATACTATTACTAACAAAGTTGAGTGAATTGCGACTTCTAACGCATTTGTTGTTGTTGTACTTATCAAGGCCTACATTCCTGATTTTTTTCAGATTTTTCGGATCACAGGTGTCCAATCGCGAGGGGGGGACACAAATTTTTCGTGTATTTCCCCTCCCTGTGCGCCCCTCGAAGAAAGTTTTGCCAAACTAAGACCTGTTTTAAAAAGTTCTCATTAAGACCTTTCATTTGATACCCATATCGGCTACCTTCAATGAAATTTTTTTTTCGGGGGGTCATTCTCCGATATGGAGAGACCCCCCTTAAATACCTTATAAAATATTTTTGGAGTTGAACTTTGAAGAGATCACCACTTTACACCTACACACAAAATTTGATGTTTCTAACTTAAGTAGTTTCCGAGAAAAAGTGCTGTGACACACGGACGGACGGACAGACGGACAGACAGGACGCGAAACTAGTAGGGTTTTGTAAAATGATTTTACAAAACCCTAAAAAGACACTGGTGAACGATATAAACAAACTTTCGCACACTTTGCTTGGACTCGTTTTTTTTATTTCTCATAACCCAATAAATTATTCCCGCCGCATGCACGAAAATATATGGCAAACAATTGAAAACCTGCAGCATATGATTGTGATATGTGAATGCCACTGGGAAATTTGCCAAAAATCAGGATATCCGTAGGAATTTCACTTGGGGTTAAACCATTCCCTGACACGTGATTTATAGAGAAGCGAAACACAAGTTCAGCCCTTTCTCATGGAAGTAGTTGACTCCTCATGAAAACAAACAGAGCAAATTTTTCTTTCTTCAATAATTCACCGCAAATATTTTGGTCGACAGTATAGGGTTATCCATTTTACGCTTGGGAAAGTAAAGCTAAAGAAAACACATAAAATATTCAGATGGAAACGAAATTTTTTATTCAGTATAAAGATTAAACTCTATACATAATACGTGACACACAACATCATTCAAATGTCTTCCACGGGATCTCTTACAGGCCTCAATCCTTTTGAGGTAATTTTCAATGACTTTTTAGCACATTTCCGGCAATATCTCGGCCATAACTTCACGAATATTGGTTTTCAATTGCTCAAGATTTTGAAGATTGTTCGCGTAAACACGACCTTTTGCATAGCCCCATAAAAAGAAATCCAAAGGTGTTAGATCGGGCCAATGGACATCACACAATCTCGAAATTACGCGTCCTGGAAATTTCTCTTGCAAAAGCCCTCGATTAGCCTGCGTTGTGTGGCTTGTGGACTTGGAACCACATGTTTTCCAGATCATAATCTTCGATTTCTCTCAAAAAATAATCGATTCAGCTGTTCCTTGATCGTTTTCAGAAAAATACGGGCCAATAACACCACCAGACTATAATGCACACCAAACGGTCACTTTTTCCGGATGCATAGGCCTTTCTGCAATCACTTGAGGATTTTTAGAGCCCCATATATGGCAATTCTGTTTATTTACGTAACCACTGAGTGAAAAATGAGCTTGGCTTGTTGTTCAATCACCCAATTTGCATACATTCAGCGTTGTGTATGGTCTTGAGGCTTAAGTTTTTGAGTGAATTGGATTTTGTACGGATGGAGATGCGAATCCAAATGCAAAACCCGCCACAATGAGCCGTAGGACAAGCCCAAATGTTGAGCACGTCGAGGAATTGACAAATTCGGGTCTCCCCCCCCCCCCTTGAACAACGACAGCGATATTTTCAGCAAAACGAATGTTGCGATGATACACAGGCCTTGCAATATCAATAACCGATCCAGTCTCATAAAATGTTTTCACTGTGTTTGAAATTGTTTGCTGTGTAGGTCGATTATGTCGACCGTAATCGGCTCGTAAAGCCCTAAATGTTGATACAGCCGAATCACCATTTTTCCAATAAAATTTAATTATTTTAACGCATTCTTCGACTGTTAAACGATCCATATTTCTAAATGGCAAACCTTCAACACGCTTTGGATGACATTTAATTTTGACAGATGTCAAATCGCAGGGTTATACTTTCCTACCATGAAATGGATAACCATGTATATTTACGTTTCTTCTCAGATGAACAAATAGAGCGAACAGATTCGCAATAACTAAACTTCAAGTTAAGGTTTGAATTTGAAAAAGCACGCAAAGTGCACAAAGGAATTACAAGGGCGGACCCAACAGTACCCAACTCGACAACGAAAACAGTGAAAAAATTTTGAAAATATTTTTTTATTTTTCAACATATTCTCCTTTTAGCTCGATACACTTTTCCCAACGATGTTCAATAGCTCGAATACCCGCTTTATAGTAGGAACCGTCAAGTTCCTCAAAAAAAGCTACTAACCGCAGACTCTGCCTCTTCATTTTTGGCGAATCTTTTGCCGCCGTCATTTTATCAAATTCGGAAAGAGAAAATAATCCGAGGGAGCCAGGTCATGAGGAAGCAATTCGAATGTCAACTCATTGATTTTAGCCATCGCAATGACACACGTGTGGACTGGTGCATTGTCGTCATAAAACAACACTTTCTTTTTCGTCATACGGGGCCATTTTTTCTTGGTTGCATCACTCAAACGCTGCGATAAGCATAATCTGCGCAGTTGATTGTTTTTTCTTTTTCGAGATAATCAATAAATATTATTCCACGCGCATCCCCAAAAACGGATGCCATGACCTTGCGAGCTGACCGAACTGTCTTTGCTTTCTTTAGAGCCGGCTCTCCCTTTTCAGTCCACTGCATGGTCATGAATCAACGCAAAAACTCGGATTTATTGCTGCAAAACATCTTTACGTTTCTGTTTGTGCTCCATTTTGGGCAAATGTGGCACCCATCTTGCGCACAGCTTTCTCATGTCCAAATTTTCGGTCAAAATGCGATGCACAGCACTTTTTAAAATGCCTGCTATGTCTGCTATCTCGCACACTTTTAGTCCACGGTCATCCAATACCATTTTGTCGATTTTCTTAACATTTTCTAACGTAGTGACCTCACTTGGTCGACCACTGCGGTGTTCATCTTGGCAGCTCGTACAACCTTACTCAAACTCAGCTACCCAATATTTGATCGTTGCAAACGAAGGAACAGACTTCCCCAGAGTAGAATCTAACTCATCTTTGATAACGGTTGGACTTAGACCTTTCAAATAAAAGTATTATATCACATAACGATGCCCATTTTTTCAATATTTACAAATTCACTGAGAGCGTTCACTTTGGATGTCTGTAAAAAAGTAATAATAAACGTACCGTTATGAATATTGCATATTAAGTTGCTGAAAGGTGGTATTGTTAATCGCAGTAATTGTTTTTTTAAGCTTCCTTACTACTTTTGGGACTAACCTCGTAAATAAGCTGGCTGGTGTAAGAGTAGGAACACCTATACACTATTGCTAATCGCGAGCTCTTCTTCGCACTGTCATTAGATTTGCACGGGAACTCCCGTCGTTTGTACATCTTTGGACACACAAAAAGGTGAAATGCCATTCAAATCACGATAGCTAAATGAATTTGG
Organism: Odontomyia ornata; assembly: GCA_963969285.1. NCBI lineage: Eukaryota > Metazoa > Arthropoda > Insecta > Diptera > Stratiomyidae > Odontomyia > Odontomyia ornata. Next base: position 390,981,523 of record OZ017739.1, read on the forward strand.
CGAATTTCAATGAATCTACACTGGGTCCCTTACACAATTTTCCCATGTCTACACGTCATTTTGCCACACCGTCTCGTTTTTCATTTTTTTACAACTCCGCACTTGCATACCAGCTCGTGTCACTTTACGTTTTCCATCTGAGTCCCCCTTTGAAGCAATCTTTTTACTTAACTCGATGAGTCACTTGCATGGCGGTAACGGAGGTTTTTCTCGACGAGATATACTGCAATTCTTTGGTAAATTACGCTGCAAAGGGGGTTGGCCGCCTCACATTTCTTATGTAATTTTTATTTAATTTTTTCAATTGTTTCGTTAGGAAGCAATTTTTTTTAGTAATGGCAGTGGCAAGTTTTAGTACGGGAAATGGTGTTCTCTCCGCAAATATTTTTTCGAGTAGTTTGGCTAGGCGAATGCTCCATTACTACATTTATTATACTTGTTGCTTAAATTAATTTGATGATTCACAAATTTGAGCGTAATCACTCAAACAATATTTAGTTATATTTACTAAAATTTTCGACCTTTCCTATTTGTATTCAATTTGAATGTTATTGCGTATAAATGCTTGCTTTTACCAATTAACGGTGCAATTCAATTCACTAATCATCATAAAAATATTGGCTGCCTGCATTCAAATTCACCGAGCATATCACGTACGTATTTATGAAAACGATCATTACATCATATATTACCGAAAGCTATAAACCGTGTAAACAACAATTACTATTTGCACATTGTATGTACCTTTACTTTGCGTTTGGGCTAACGGATGGAGGTTAAAAGTTTCCTTTTTTCAAGCCGGTATTTTACTTTAAATTTATATTTACACATCTTCAGCGTATGTGCATCGATTATTAACAGCGCGGTACTATTTCCTTTCTAATTGAAGTCAAGTGATGTGTGTCATCATTCTCGTAACCAAGTGCATTGATTCTTCAATATTATCTTTGCCCAAAGTATAAACATACAGTGACCGGTGAAAGCATACCTTAGTCTTAAGGTAAACCATGCTGAGGAAAACATGTGCATCACAAGTTATATATGGGTAAGCTCAGTGACTTCAAAGCTTGTATTGACGGATTAAGTGGAAAATATGCACTTTTAAACTTTAATAGTTTTTGAAATTTTTAAGTAATAAGATCGAATAGTAGTTTTTTTTTTTAATTTCATTTTCAATTAAACGTGTTTTATCAGTTTTCACATGAGTAGTTTTCTAATAAAAGGAAAATTTTGTTTAGATATTTTTAAAACAATTGAATATTTGACCCATTAAAACAATTAACATTCATATTCACTTCTTTTTGAATGCCCAATAAAAGTTTGTATACCTCTTGCTCACGAGACCAACATACTCACGCCACCTTTAAACCAAACTTACCTGTCCATCAACAATCAGCTGTATGCAGCTTTGAAGCAAGCTACCGCTTTTTGCAATGTGAAAGTAGAAAAGCATTTTTTCGCAAGCCTCGCACTACGTATTCCGCGTGAAAAGTCCAAAATTAATCGACGCTTTATCTCTCGTTATTGAATTTTTGCTAATACATAGGTTTCAACTACATTTTTGTCTATTCCTAAGATTTATTTTTGTTTAGTGTTATAGTGATTGTTACTAAAAGCGTTGCATGTTTTCTATAATTACAATACGTGTATCTATTTCCATTGCAGGTAAAGCGCGCGAACAAAGCATCGAGTGTTGCATTTCAAAGCCTGTAACAGCGATTTTCTCAGCGGCTAATCCAGATCATATATGTCCCTTCAGATCATCGCACCTATCTTTATGCATTCGCGATAGTTAAATTCGTAAACGGTATCGTGAAACGCGATTAGTGGCGAGTTGCACGTCCAGGTTTCCGATTACAAAACGGCTCAACGAAAGTGAAATTGAGTAACACCAAGTGCTTGTGTCCGATATTATATTAATGTGATTGTTGCAATTGTATGTGCTTCTGTTATTCAAAGAAATATCATGTAACATTGCATTTTTGCCTACGACACGTATTATGTGCTCAAAAGTGCTGTGAATAGATGAATTAATTATAACTATACTAAAGTGTATAATTCAAGTGGCGCGAAATCTTTGGAAAGAATCTCAAAGGCGCTAAACGCCTATGGCAAGGATGCATTACTTCATCAGTTCACCTGTTCTGTTGCTATGTGTTGCATATGCAATTAAATTTGTCGATGCTGGTAAGTGGTAAAGAATATTATCCAAAATTTTCTTAGGCAACAAAAAATAAATAGAAAACATAAATTTCATTTCATTTAACTAAATAAAAATTATACTTTTCTAAAAATCATTCTGACCACATCGTTGCTACTTTGGAACTTTAAATAATTTTAGTTGATATTTGATGCCTTCTTTCAATTCAACGGATGCTATAGAATTTTAAATGAGGTAAAAGGGAAAGCTCTTCAATAGTGATGAAGCACATATGAGTAGCATATCACGAAATTCTAAGAGTTGATCGCCAAAGCCTAGAAGCAATGGTTTGAGTGTATCAACAATAAGTGCATGCCATTGCGAAAGAATGGCTCCAATTCATCGAGATAACTAATTACTAGTATTACTTCTTAAATTCATAAATTTGAAAAGACGATACCAATAAAATGATCGAATCTCTCATAGCGGTTGAATCAAAAACAAAACTTTTGATTTTCTAGTTGTGTATTTATTTATTTATTTACGCTATTTTACAGATCCATCAACCCAATACGATTAAATCGCCTTGATTCGTCGTTCTCTCTTGATTTCTTCTATAAAAACGTTCGCGGGTTGAGGACTAAGCTGAACGCAATAAATCTTGCATCTTACATTGCCAACGATGACATAATCTGTTTTTCTGAGACTTGGCTTACAAGTGATTTTACGGATGAAGAAATTCTTCCTCTTCATTCAGTCTTCAGACAAGATAGGGATCGCCTATTATCTGGGAAATCAGATGGTGGGAGTGTGCTTATAGCGGTCAACAATAGCTTTCAGACTTCAAGTTGTTCTGATTTGACCATTTCTCCGCCTGTAAAAAGTATCGAAGTCCAAATAAACTTCTCTACCAATCTTCAAGTTTGCGTGATATGTCTGTACGTTCCCTGTAATATGCCACTTCGCTCCTATGAGCGGCTTTTTAATGAACTTGCCTTATTCATAAATAATGCAAATCCTTCTCTCCAAATCCTTATCTGTGGTGATTTCAACATGCCGTCGGTAAGCTGGATCGCTTCTTCTATAACTTCAGCTAATGAAATTTCCATTGCTCTTTCATCTTTCTTGTCCTTTTGCTCCCTCACCCAGCTAAATCCTGTATTAAATGCTAACAATAAAATTCTCGACCTCATTTTATCGAATAATCCTTCTTCCGTCTGTCCGATTTCTCCGGCGGTGTCACCGTATGTTATACCGGATATTCATCATCCCCCATTAGAAACACAATTAACGCTGCATTCAATACGTCAGCACCGGAAATCAAACGCTCGTCGTTTTAACTTTTTCAAAGCAAACTACGAAGGAATATCATCAATGCTTGCGAACATTGATTGGGTTTCGATTTTGGATCCAATTAATCGTGATCTTGCTGTACAATCTTTCTACTCTATGCTGTTCAACATTATTGCTCAGTTCACGCCATTGATTCGTACACCAAGTCATAAGAATCCAGCTTGGTTCAATGCTGAGGTTGCACAAGTACTGCGTGTGAAAGACAAAGCCCGTAAAATCTACCTTCGTTCGAGGTCCAATATAGACCTTTAAGATATAAACTTCTACGATCTGATGCCAAAAAAGCCATTTCTCAAGCTTTATTTGCCTATTACCAGTCCATCGAAGCCTCTATCTGCTCCAATAAGCCCAAATCCTTTTGGTCATATGTTCATTCACTTAAATCTTCCACCACTCTTCCTAATTCAGTTTCATTGCTTAATAAAACAGCATCTAATGATCAATACATATGCGATCTTTTTGCCGAATTTTTTTCATCCAATTTCAGATCCTCCTCGCCTAGCTTCATAAATTCCTGTAGCCCAGCTCCCTTCAACTTCGCCTTTATCTCTACCGATTCGATAGAATTGGAAGATATCATCGCCTCGATAGATGCAAGCGGATCTATAGGACCTGATGGCCTTCCCAACTTCTTCATCAAATCGCTAAGCTCTTCTCTGAGTTTTCCTCTATCCTTGATTTTTAATTTGAGTCTTTCGACTGGTGTTTTCCCAGATGCATGGAAACGTGCTAATATTTTCCCTATCCATAAATCCGGCAACCGCAATTCCGTTTCGAATTATCGGCCAATATCTCTCCTCCCATCCTTTGGCGAAATATTAGAGAGGATTGTCCAATCCAGAATTTACAATGCTTTCCATACAAATCTCTCCGTTAAGCAACATGGGTTCATAAAAGGTCGCTCAACCACTACTAATCTACTAGAGTTTTCCAATTTCATAGCTCTTGCCCTAGATTCCAGTTGCCAAGTTGACGTGATTTATACCGATTTCGCCAAAGCGTTCGGCAGCATCGATCATCAAACTTTATTATACAAACTTGGTCAATACGGAATATCTGGTCCCTCCTTACCTGGATTAGTTCCTTTATCCATAACCGCTCTTGCTCAGTAATTTAGAACGGGTGCTCTTCTGCCCCTTTCGCTCAGACTTCTGGCGTGCCACAGGAATCTATCCTAAGCCCTCTCCTATTCAAACTTTTCATCAATGATCTTCCTAGTACTTTTACTTCAAACTGTCTTCTCCATGCAGACGATCTTAAAATCTTCAGGATCATTCGCTCGTTGAATGACTGCTTGATACTCCAAAATGACATTAATGTATTGGACGAATGGTGTCGTATCAATCGTCTTGCTCTCAACGTTGCTAAATGTTTCCATATGTGCTTTTCCAATAAACTAAATACCTTAAGCTTCGACTATGAGATTCAAGGTTCAGTACTTTTATCAGTTGACCATTTTAAGGATCTTGGTGTGACATTTGACAAACATCTTAAATTCGACCGCCACATCGGCCATATGACATCTAGAGCAGCTCGAATCGCAGGCTTTGTTCTGCGCTGTTCCCACACTTCTTTTAGCACTCAGACATGTGTCCATCTATTTATCTCACTCGTTCGCTCTATTCTAGAATACACATGTCAAATATGGTCTCATCGTCACACATACCTTTCGAATGCCGTTGAATCCGTACAGAGAAAATTTACTCGCTCGCTTTTCTATAAATACAAACTATCCTACCGTCAATATTGCGAACGTCTTATCTACCTTGGCATCCCTTCCTTGGAGTTGAGGCGACAATACCTCGACCAATGTTTGCTCTTTAAGTTTACTCGAGGTTTTTTATCATCGGATATTCAAAACGCGATTTGCATACGCCTTCCATCTAGAACTAGATCTACTCATTTTTACACGATTCTTTTCGCGCGTACAGATATTTATTTTCATTCTCCATCTGTCCGACTCGTCTGAGGCCATGAATACCTTCAGCTTGGTCCTCCTTTGGAGTCGCTCGCAGTGTTCAATTCCAAGCTGCGTAGGATTCTTAATTTCTAATTTTTATTGCGTTACCTTTTTCAAATTTGCCTAATTATCTTTCGTTCGTTTCGTTTTTGTAATAATGTTTATTTTGCGTTAAATTGTAGCTTTCTTTTGTGTCAGCTTTTTGTCTATCTATTTTGTAATTGGAATGTTTTCTGTAAAATAGATCTGAAATAAAATAAAAAAAAAAATACAAAAAAAAGCTGATGAAATATAATATACGTTACAAAAACAAAGAGTACAACTTAAATAGAAAAAAAAACAACAATATAGAATAATAACAAACTATTAGGAGCTAAAGAGAATATTGCGTAATATGATTTTAAAAGCGATGAAAGAATGTGGCAGGGAACCGAGTTAAAGTTCATTGTAGTGACGTGATACGTGCACCTAAAAACTGATAAAAATAAGTAAGGGTTCGAGCAAAGGGCACAATGAGTAAGTCAGCCAAAAGGGTTCTCGAGGTAGGACGTATATAAAGCCGCTCCCGAAGGTTGGATGAAAGAATACCGTGATGCTTTTTAAATAAGCAACACAGGTCTAAGAATTCTCTCCTTTTTTGAGTGATGGGACGTTGAGGAGCTGTGAGGGAGATTATATTTGTAGAAGAGAGATCGTGTGAATTTACGCTGTACAGTCTCAGCAGCATCCTATAGATTGGTGTAGGGAAGAGACCATACTTGGAAGGCAAAGTCAAGGACTGACCGGGCTGAGACAACAAATAGATGGACGCTGGTTAAGATGTTAAGGGATTTGCAGGAGGCTCGTAAAATAAAACCAGCGAGACGTGAAGCTCTAGTGGTTATGCATGAAGTATGGGTGTCAAATTCCAAACCTACGTCAAATGCTATTCCCAAATCTTTAAATTTGTCCATAAGTGCGAGCCACGATCCATCTATTCGGTATTTATATTATACTCGATGTATTTTCTTGGTGAATCTTATGTAACAACATTTTGAAATATGAGGAGGAAGTAAATCACATTGACAACAATGCAGAGATTGTCAAGATCATTTTTGTGGTATGAGCAGTCTTTGCTGGAGTTGGAATCGAATGAAATATTTTTAAATCATCAGCGTACAGAAGATAATTAGAAGACCCTTATTAGGGAAGATCATTAATGAAAATGTTGAATAGCAAAGGGCCTAAAATTGATCCTTGAGGAACACAGAATTTCGTACTCAATGAGGCCGACGAAGAAAAATTTTTCCATGCGTCGGTGCAGGATCGATGGGATAAGAAGGATAAGATCCAAGAGAGGATTGAGTCAAAAATGCGGAACGATCGGAGTTCGTTAGCTGGAAGGCCATGATTAACACAGTAAAAGGCTTCAGCAAAATTGGTGTATATGACATCAACTTGTTGGCTCTTGTCAAAAGCAAGAGAGATAGTATTCGTAAGTTCTAACAAATTAGTTATTGTTGAACGACCTTTAATGAAGCCATGGTGTTAATTTGCAAACAAGATACTTATGGCATCGTATATTCTGTTATGCACAAACTGCTCCAGGAGTTTGCCAAAACAAGACAGCAAAGAAATTCATCGATGGTTTCAGATTTCACTACGATCTCCGGACTAGCATGCAGGCACACAATGAGTGTATAGTGGTGTTTGAAACCTATAAATTGGTACTCAGTATAATCCCAATCGCCTCAATACAGAGGAGTTTCTGCACAGTAATAGATGCAATATACTCAATTGAAAAAAAATCAAATCACAGTTGCTGACACAAACATAGACGTGATAGCAGAATCTCCAGAATCGATGATGTACAAGGATACCCTGGAAACAAACAGAGCGGCTATTGTCAATAAAGGCAAAATTACTCGCCCGACTTCAAGTACCTGCCTGGATCACACAGCAACAAATTTGAAAAAAATTGCTGAAAACATTAAATTCACACTTGAAGACTGGCCGGAGCTAAATCATCCTGTTCTAAAAATGTTCGTCCATGGTCAAAGAATCAGAAAGCTAAAACCTACTCACAAAAAATTCAGATACTTAGACAAGGATCATTTCAAAGCAAAATTTCAACAGTTGCTAACAAACCGAAAACCTGAAAACCTAACGGAGTTCAAAAATATGATTACAGAGTTCAAGCATGACTCTATCATTGAGAAAAAAATCAGATGTCGACAACATACATGGATAACAAAGAAAGTTATCGAGGCTAGTATTAATAAAAAGAAGAAGATAAATACAAAAAGGCGCACTTAAATATCTATATAAGCCTTAAAAGAATCAAAACGTCTCACAAACGAAGCCAAATTTTCATATTACTCCAGAAGATTGCAAACAACGGCGGACAACTCGCACAAAATATGGAATATAATGAATGAAATAAAAGATAATTCATCACCCTGGATCAGGTCATCAAGTGCTGAATCTTTGGCATGGACTCTAATAACGCAGCATTCCTATGTGGAATAGCAAACTTACTTAACTAATTTTTTTCAACAATTGGTGAAAAACTTACTAAGGAGCTTGGCGACAAGTCAACTAGCTATATCAGTATCACAAATAGCCCATCTAAGTCCAGCTTTCATATTCATCAAACGACTAAAAGAGAACTATTAAATACAAACCAAGATTTGAAAAAAAAAATGCAACACTGGGTATTGACAACATCACCACACATGAAATTATTCTAGTCAAAGAGGAGGTAGCTGAACTACTGGGAAATTTTATAAACGAGCATATTAGAAACAAAACCAGATCGATCATGTTCTGATCCAACAACGTTGGGCCTCGAGCATTTTTGGCGTCGGAACATAGCGAAGAGCCAATTATAACTCAGATTATTACTTGATCAAATTAACCTAACGGTCGGCGAAGGCCAGCCCGCTGCAAAAATTTGACATCAAAAGGCTCCAAACTGCGTCTGTTGCCAAAAATTTCACGGAGACACTCGACAACCAGCTGGCTCCCATCTTATCAGACGCATCGTTAAAAACGAGCAAAGAGTTCCGGATGGAAATAAAAGCGACTCTTATTACCATGGCAGAATAGACGGTCGGACATCAAGTGCGGCGCAAGAGGAATGATTGGTTTGATGATGAGTGCCAGAATGCGTTAGATAAAAAGAATCAGGTGTACAAAGAATACGTAGGTAGGAAAACCAGGACAAAGAGAGAACGCTATCAAAATCTCAGCAGAGTAGCGAATAAGATAATTAGGATTAAGAAAATAAAATACTATGACGACAAATTGAGAAGTTTAAACGTTAGTTTAGCGAGCAACAACGCAAGACAAGCAGACAAAGTAGTGAAAAGCCTGAAATGGGGTTAACAGCCCAAAACCACGCTCTGTCGTGATGACTTTGGTAATATCATCGCTGATGAAACAAAGATTAAGGAAAGATGGGCATCATATTTCAAGAACTTCCTTAATCCTCCGCACAGCTCCAGGACATCGGAGCCTATAGATGTTTGCGTAGAACCACCATTGGCCCTACCAACGCTGCATGAACTTTGTTCCATCATCAAAGCCCATAAGAATAAAAAAGCGCTGGGCATCGATGGAATTCCAGTGCAGCTCATCAAATATGGTGGCAGCCGTGTTCACAAAGCTTTTCACAAAGTCATCCAGCACATTTGGCAACAAGAACATATAACGAAAGAGTACAGTCAATCAATTATATTCCCTATCCACGAAAAAGGTGACAAGTTACAGTGCAAAAATGATAGAGGCATATCGCTACTTTGTACGTCGTACAAAATGAACGCTGATGAAGCCAGGATTAAGGAAGGATGGGCATCATATTTCAAGGATCTCCTCAATCCTCCGCGCAGCTCCAGAACATCGGAGCCTATAGATGTCTGCGGAGAGCTTCCATTGGCCCCACCAAATCTGGATGAAGTTTTTTCCATCATCAAAGCGCAAAGGAATAATAAAGCGCCGGGCGTCGATGATATTCTTGTGGAGCTCATCAAATTTGGTGGCAGTACTTGTATTAGCGAAACTTTTTTTTTTTTTTTAATTGGATCATTTCACCCTTTTCACATCAACTTAATGTAAATCTATACGACAAATTTGCTCTACATTTGAAGCTTATCTAACGTCGCGCGGATATCGATCACTCTTTCGGATGGCTCCGATAGCTTTTTTAAATTACTTTTTTATGGAATTGTTTGCAGCTACATATAAATGAGTTGCATATTTTGACTAATAATTTTTCCGAAAAATTATTAGAGAAGAAAAATGTTAGAAGAAGGTGGTTTCGACGTGTGCAGTACTGTTCATAAAGCTATTCACAAAGTCATTCAGCACATATGCATATATATATATATATATATATATATATATATATATATATATATATATATATATATATATATATATATAGATCTTACACCTACAGTATTATTGGGGTGTATCAAGGTGGTTTTAGCGCAGGCAGATCGACAATAGACCAATTGTTCACAGTCAAGCAGGTACTTAAAAATCGCTGGGAGTCAACATCGACGTACACAAAATCTTCGTTGACTTTAAGCAAGCATACAACAATATTGATAGTAACGTATTTTACCAAATAATGCTTTGGCATCCCATCCAAATTAGTCCATCTTATCAAAATGACAATGATGTCAACGACCTTTGACACAAATAATGGACTAACGCAGGGAGATGGGCTGGCCCCATTGCTATTCAATTTGGCTCTAGAGTCCGTCATAAGGAAGCTACCTGTCGATACGCGAGGTACATTACTATACAAGTCGAGCCAAGTAGTAGCCTATGCGGACAGCATTAACATTTTATCACGGTCATTAACAACTCCCAAAGAACTCTTCCTGAAACTCGACGGCAAAGCAAAACTAGTAGGACTACAAATCAATTAAAATAAAACAAACTTCAAAACACAGTCCAGATGAAATATCTCAAGCACACAAAATATCACATTTGGCGAGTACAGTATCAAAAATGTGAATAAATTTGTGTATTTTGGTGCCAAAATAACGAAAACGGGTACTGAAAGAGACGTAATACGCCGAAAAATACAGCTCGCAAATAAAATATTTTATTCAGTTTTGACGATGCATACACAGGAAAACAAAGCTCCAAATATACAAATCTGTGATAAGACCTGTATTATACTATCGGTGTGAAACATGGACCCTAACCCAAGCATCCGCAAATATATTGAACGCCTCTAAGCGGCGGGTCCGCAGGCGAAGAATCGGAGTGAAACTAGACGGGGACCAATGGCGAATTCTATACAACCATGAGCTGTATGAAATTTTTGACGAACCGGAGGTCTCAAGGATTGTAAGGCTGTGGAAGCTGCAATCTGCTGGCCACATGAGTCGTATGGACGAGCAACGGATACCAAAGAAGGTATTCACTGGGAGAACTGAAGACCGAGGAAACGCTGGTCTGACTCAGTCGACGAAGACAGTTCATCGCTGCGCGGATTTGAAAATTGGAGGATGTGGTCAATGGACCGAGATAGTTGGAGCCGCTATTTGCAGGAAGCGAAGGCCCGAGAGGGGTTGTAGTGCCTAGAAGAAAAAGATATTAGAAATGGAATATTTCTGGACGAAGAGGATCTGGCAAAAATAATTCCAATATTTAAAGGAGGAGATAATCTGGACCCGAACAATTAACGCCCGGTTGCACTTTTGACAGCCCTTAGTAATTTCATCATAAATCCGAAGCAGTTTGGTTTTTACCAGAACAAAAGTACTTTCAATGCGTTACTTTCTGTCTCACGTTGTACCAATGAAAGTTTTGATAAAGCAGATTATGTTATTGGAATTTTTGTGGACCTGAAGGAGGCTTCAGAACGTATCGTAGCTGGGTGGACGTGGACACACGGCCAAAGCATGATCATGTTCATATCACCTTGTGGAGTGCCGATACATTCCATCATCACAATGAGATACTCTAACTATCTCTAAGCGAAGGCCTGAAAGGGTCTGTAGTGCTACGGAAAAAAGGAGGCTTTTGATGCGATTGATCATGACCTATGACTTCTGAAAACTTGAAACGTTTGGTATTCAAGGCAAACCTAAACAACTTTTCAAAAGTCATTTAGAAGGAAGATTCCAAAGAATATCAGTTAATAATATCTTGAACAATCTAGTACCAATAAAATGGGGGGTTCCTCAAGGATCCACACTTGGTCCAACCTTGTTTTTGCTATATACTAATAATTTTTATATATTTAAACTAAAAGGTTACCATATGCTGATGATTCTGTACTTCTTTATTCAGGACATGATAAAGTTACCATGGAAAATATCGTCAACGAGGATCTAGATAAATATCTTTCATGGCTTTTCGAAAACTAGCTAGTATTGAATACTACAAAGAGAAGATACATTATTTTTAAACAGAAGAATAAGGAAGACATAGAAGTTGACATAAAAGTTAGCAGCAAAAAATTGCAAAGAGTGTTTGAAATTAAATATCTCGGCCTTACCATGGATCATCGTTTGACAATAAATACTTGAGGAGAACACTAGCACCAATGACAGGAATGTTGAGATGATGTGGAAATTTTCCAATGCATATGAAGAAACTTGTATTAAATGCATTTGTACTGACAAAGCTGCATTATGCGGTGGTCATTTGGAGTCAATTGTCAAAGCAAAAATGTAGTATCATATCCAGAATAATAGCTAAAGCCAATAAAATACTGTAAACCTTCCGATTCTCACTCCATCAAGACTAGTGTATCAACGGACCAATGCATTCGCCTTCAGTCAAATCATTACTATGGAGAAAGCTAAGTTTATCTTCAAATGTCTCAATTCCAGTGAATTAGAACAAAACCCCTTTATAAAAGTATCACAAACTATATATAAATTTTGAAGTTTTTTTCTCTAAAACTTCTGTACAATTCATTGTGTGAATTCCAAAGGAATGGAATGGACGGCCAATTGCTTTCTTTGAGATCTTGATGGTAATAAACTATGTTGTAATCGTTTTGGACATATGGTTCCATAAGTAGTTTGCTCAATTCCGAAAATAATTTTAGATTGGCTGGTAGATAGCAAGCATATATTGCGAATGGGTGGATTCCTTGTCGATCGGTTCCTGAGAATTCGATAAAGGTAGTCTTCATTGATGAAAATTCACCAGACTGCTGTCGCAGCTCCTCAAAGCTGTCATGTCTATAAGTGTCTTCAGTTACAATACCTTCTTTGAAATCAAAGGCTTGCCCCTCGAATTTTTCTCCCACGTCAAGATATTTCACTGCATCGGGCATTTTGTTACTGTTTCCGAATCATCAAATTCCAATTTTGGCTCATGATCTACTGGATCCGATAAACTCGTCAAACAATCATCAGACAATTCAATTAAAGGATTAATGGGCGGTCCGGGCAACTTCGGTGGCAACTGCACCCGATCCACTGTATAATAAAACTCATCGTACAACATCAGTTAGGATCATTATAAGGTATATTCCTCACTTCGGGAATTTAATAACCTCACTTAATCAATTGTGTATGTTCTGTTTCACATTTAATTCTTCTCAAATAAATCCGCACACGTCCATGAACCACTTCCTATTGTGTGAAGGCAGTTTGCCATGACGGACTATAAATAGCGAAAGTATAATACAAACCTTTCTTAATGGACCATATTTGCTGAATGCACTTCCAATTTTCTATTTCGATGCAGATGACCCCAAATCTCCAACGTAGACTGTGCCTTGAAGATTCCATTCACGATAGCGAGACAGTTTCACGTAATCTATTTTTAAAAAAAATTAATTATAAATTGGCACTTGTAATCACTGTTTGTACACTTTGACTTCGGGCGTACCAACCTAGAAAATACAGCGTGCAAAAATGTTCCTAGACAGTCTCGCCCACGAACCTCACTTCCTCATACGGCTGCGTCGGACTGCCACTTTGACATTCCCCGACAAAACTGACGTGGGATGGGCAGTCGTCAGAACTGACGTGAGGTAGGAGGCCATATGGTAGCAATGTGCATATGTATTGGTCACCAGTGGCATAGGGCCGACTCATTGCAACTTCTACCTTATCACTGTGGAGAGTCTCCACGATCCGTCATCTGATGGCCATTGTCGTAACGCTGGAAAGTACGTTTTATTCATTTCTTCTATATTCATTTCTGTATAAAGGCTCAATAGATTTGTATATATGTATGTATGTAGCTGCTTCAATTGATGCTTTTCACTTCACAGATAGACACAGATAGATAGATATTTTATTGAGTACTGTTGCAAAATGCTCAAATTATCTGGAATGGTATTTTCTTTAGCCTCGTGCAACTCTTTAGTTAACTCCTTTACTTCACTGTCAGCATAGTCAGTGGTAGCAAAGTGACTTTTAAAATCGTTCAACTGCATCTCCAGGTTTTTTTCCAATGACGTTCTTCAGCCTACAATTTTCTGTAATTCTCGTACCATCACCATTTGACCATTACTCTCCTTTTCTCTTTCATAGCGTTCAACAATAATTTTTGATTACATTCCTTCAAGTTCCGATTGATGTTGTTTCTTTAGTTCGTTCATTTCATCTTCGTTGCACCATTGAATTTCGTTGCAAATTTGAATTTACGATCCATCACTAGATATTTTGGTTTTTATTTGGAACTACCACTGTCAGACATTTCATTAGGATGCTTTTATGCGAGATTTTCCAGCAGAGAGCGTTACAAAGGTATTCATACGAACTGCCATTTACATTTGCAATACATCAAGTGCTGTTTTAGGTTTTGATTTGGAACTACCACTGTAAGACGTTTCATTTGTATCAGCATCTCCAGAAAGTTTGCGGAAGTAATTGCGGCCAGGCTTGATTTATTCCTCGTTATTTCTGGCGGTCCTTTACTACTTACATCGAACTCTTTGCTTGAATACTTAACCTGATTCCTTAATTTGATTATAAAATTATTCAAATTTAAAGAACTTGCAACTACTGACTTTCGTTGTGGCTCGGTTGGTTATGGTGTCTTTTATTTAAATTCTTTTCTTCTTAAACCAGGCTCATTTTGTGTTTACTGCTCGTGCTTGTGGAAGGAGGGTTTCCTTAAGGGCAAAGTTAAAATACAATACCGTAACAAACCATGCAATGAAACTTCTTTCAAACTTTTCATTGCATTTTGTAATTGATTTATTCCTTTCTGATCTGGAAAATCACATTAAAAATCTTTCTATCTATATTTATTATCTTTCTTAAGGTATGAATTCTAATACAACCTCAATTTTGATAAATCCATAAAGACATGCGAAAATTGAACAAATTACCTTAAATTCCTAAGCAATGTTATTTATTAAGTAACAATTCAATTCATTATCTTGGCTTAAAACCAAATTTACACGATCTTACATTTCAAATTTCAAATTAGTAACAATCGGCCCTTTCTGCTTTGTTGCATCTTTGCTTTTGCGTAATAGCTTTAAATCGGATGTGCAACTAATTTACCAAAATTAGAGTTTTTTTCGTGCTACTTCACAACCTATTGTGTAACTCCTATCTAATTTGCAGCCATAAATCTCAACGTTGCTTCTAGTTTACTTTTTTGTCACCGCAGAGAATTAGTTGAAAATAAATTGCTGATATTACATTTGGTAGTCTTTAAATTGTGTAACCATTATTCAATCTCCTAGATATCTGAGATGTATTTTTTAAATTTAATTACAGATGTTCGTGATGCTGTCATTTGATTTAGTTGTATTTTTCGAAATTTCTGTACTGAATACAATTTGTGCGTCATGGATGCTATGATGATTTGTCAATAGCAGGCTTTAATGACTGGCTTTTAGTTAGTTTTGCACTGAAGAAGAGTAGGCTGGTTTCTTGAAGTAAGGTGTGCGATTACTCTGACCGATAGTTTTAAGTAAGTTTTGACACAGAGTTCACAGTAACAGATTAATTTTCTATTAATAACAGTAGCAAACACTGTTTTGATCACACGTTATCATTGTGCATGAGCCCTCCCAATAAAATATACATCAACATTTGCTTTTAATATTCATTCGTAACCTGATGCGTCATTTTGCTTGAATAAGATTAATCTCGTTAGATTAAATTTTTTGATATTAGTTTAGGCTCTTAAAATGTCACAATAGTACTTAAACAATCCAGGTGATTGCGTAGAGAAGTTATATTGTATCCCAGCGTTTTCATTTATGCCAAACCTCCCAGCAAAGCACAAAGTAGTGAATGCACCCGTGAACGCACTACTTGCTTTCATTAGGAAATTCATCAAAACCCTAATAGAGCTTTGGGGAAAAATTCATGTATTTACTTCTCGTCGGTGAGGATGCGTCTTTATTTCCCTTATCACAAGCTTTTCATGCGTCTTTTCCCGTACCCGTTTATCTGGATGTAGGGACGTATACGTTGTACAGAGTTCTGCTTATGTTCCATTAATTCCTTATTGGCAATCAGTCCAATTGACTCTATTGCCAGTCAATTTAATTGATTTGCGATAAATAAATTAAATGCAGAATTATTGCCTTGAATGTAAATCATAGCCAATTCTCAAAGTTTCAGGATTAATTCTAACAACTTTGAGTGTATCTACATTTTGGATGCGGCATGATTTATCGAATGAAGTGAAAAAAGCTCCCCTATGCGTAGGATAACACATAAAGAATTGAAAATAAATAAGATCATTTGCCATGCTTTTAGAATGGGGTGAATGAATTTATAATTACATACGATATTTTTGGAGGTTTCGTGGTGCGTAGTAGGAAAATTTACTAAACTATATGATCAATACTTAAAGACACTTATTCCTTTTATACATTAGGTTTATTTTTCACACTATGTATAACGTTGTTTTCGACATACCCCAAATGGTATGTCGAAAAAAATTTTATATGCACATAGTGTGAAAAATAAATCTAATATATAAAATGAATAAGTGTCTTTAAGTATACAAACATTAGAAAAATATCCAATAATATAGATACATATAGTATGATCAATGTTTGCATCTAGCGATCTTTGCGTACAGACGAGTTTTTAACAGCCCCTGTCACGGATTTAAAAATTAAATTAATTATTTCAAACGTCAATTGAAAGATAGTTTGTTGTAGGAAACAGTTTATTGCTTGTCGAATAATACAAATAATTGATTCATGACTTGATATTGTCATTGGATTACCCGGAAACTCCTACGGTGAAAAGAATTTGGGTAGTACCTTCCCCAATAAGAGGGATGGAGGAACTGGAAGACAACGTAAGGAAAAGTAACCTCTAAGTTCAATTTTTTTCTATATATAAACTAGTATCTACGATTTGCAACTAATGGAACCATCAAATGGGAAGCTTGGGAGGAGAAACGGCTATAACTCGCTTGATTATGATACGATCTCAATTAAATTTTGCGAACGTATATATCTTACAATATATAAGTCAATACAATTGCAAAATTTCAAAGAGTTTAAAGGTACCGTTTTGATCTTATGGGCGAAAATATAAAATCAACAAATCATACTATTATTAACAATATTGAGTGAATTTTGATTTCTGAGGTGTTTCTTGCCCTTGTACTCATAAAAGCCCACATTTATGATAATTTTCAGATTTTTCGGCTCAAAGATTTCTAATCGCGAGGCGGGGGGACACCAATTTTTGGTACATTTGTGTTCCCCTGGACCTCTTAATGCATGAAATGATTTTTTTATTTCAGACTTTAAAAGTTCTAATCAAGACCTTTCATTTGATACCCCACTCGATTAACTTTGATTAAAAAACAATTTTAAGGGCTAATTCGCTATTAGGAGGGGGGACCCCCTTAAAATTTTTGGCAAGAGCTTAACTTTCGAGAGACCGTCACTTCTGACCTTTTCACAAAGTTTGAGGATTCCAGTTTCTATAGTTTCTGAGGAAATCAGCTGTGACCCACGGACAGACGGACACACGAACAGACACGTCGCGAAACTAGTAGGTCTTTGTAAAAATTTTTTTTACAAAGACCTAAAAAGGAAAACCTTAGTCAAAGATGAATACAACATAAAAGAAGGAAATTCAACTGAAAATGACACTCGAAAAAGTTTTGAGTGCCGGCGAGACAAATGAAAACAGCAATTATTTCGCAGTACTAGAAGATAATTTTGACCTTTTTGTCAATATATCTGAAATGAAAGAGTCTTCGTAGGGCCATTATTGCTTTTTGCGATTGACATGTTCAGTACAGTAGAGATACTGATCGAGATGGGCACCGAGATATCGAGCACAGGATTTGTGTGGAACCCGTTCTGAATTACTATTACAACCGCGGAAGTCGCGGCAGTTGCAGACATTATGTTTCAGCAGAGGGGTGAGTAGCCCGGGATGGCATACTGAGGCCGGCTAGCCCTCAGTTGTGTTGTGGGTCTTTTGGGCCACCGTCTGCTCGTGCTGATCCACCCTACATGTAAACACTAACACGGAAGGAAAGCACGGGAAAGAGGGAGGTCATTTTAAGAAATGAAAGATTGTTGTCTTAACGTGACACGGCTGCTTTTATTTAGTTCACAAATTCTAATTCAAATCAAAAACTTTGGAGAATAACAATATGAAAAACTGCTAAAAGCCCCGTTTGAGATTTTAAGAAAAAATACGAACTAAAATATAACACCATAAACTAATTCAATATACTAAAAAAATACAATAAAACAAGCTTCTATAAAATAAGACAATTTATAAAATATTGAAACAAAATACCAGATTGGTACTTACTTCTTTCCTTGCAGAACTCCGAGTGCTCGGTGATCTACAAAAAAAAAAAGAAGCGTGAGGCTAATAAAAATTAGATTTTAAAGTTAAAATCACAAAAACGCTTTGGCCACTTCTAACTCTCCGATCCGTCGTGCAAGCGTAATCGCAGAAAAATTCAATGCAAAGCACCCGATTTTCTCCACAAACCAACAAAACAGCTTTATTTTTACTGAACAATTTACATCTGCACATGTTTTTTCTTATATCATTTAATTAGTTAGACCCAAACTCGCACTAACTTCATCTTCCCCAAGTAGTTGATAACGCGACAGACCCGCACTTTGCTGCAGCTTATATTATCGGCGTCAAGGATAGGGAAATCTCACTTTCCAACAAATTGTAATTACGCATCTGATTGTTATTGACAAATTAGTAACATATGCACTACAACACTTCTCTCGTATTCTCTTATTGGTTCTATTCCTTTTGTTTTGTCCTACTAATCACCATTCACAAGCGAATCTTCAAATCAATCCCCGGTAGTTCGTGAATCATACTTTCCAAATCTTAACGTAAGTTCCGTATCACACCACACGAAAATTGCAAAAGAAACGGCGAAATTCCTCTCCAAAGCCAATACTTTTATTCTCCGAATTCTCACAAAAGCTTTCCCCGAAACCACCAGCGAATTCAACTCTCCTTTGTTAGCCAAATACTAACTGCCTTTCTCCCAATCTAGAAATTCACACCCAGAAAATCCAATCCCGCAATCATTTCATTCCTAATTACTGCTGATGCATTTGGGTAACGTAATCGAAGTTCAATACACTTCAATTCCGCTACCCACACATCTTTTTCTTATCGACAACAAAATCAACAAAATCCGTTTTACATATATGGCGATTTGCATAACCAATGAAGCGTTTGATTAGATGCAAATTATCATACATAGTATATGCGCAAAAATTGCTTTTGCCGATACTCCAAAAAGAGTGCTTTCCTGTCATCGGGGAACTTGAACAAAGGGTCCCAGCGGACCCCCGGTCGAGAATCTACGACGTTACCAACGGAACCAACTTCTGTCGATTTCCCATTCATTGTGTTAGCAACTTCAACTATGCTTCTTTCTTGGTGGTCATGGCAATGAAATTTGTTAGTAGGGAAACGTGAATGAATTGTTGTTAATATGAAAAATGAAATTTGTTAGTGGGAGTTAATGAATAAAATCCCAGTTGGCAGCACCAGCCGGAAAGGTAAATTTCTCGTATGTAGCGTAACGTTTCGAAAAAGATTTTGGCTTGGATCTGCCGCCGTTCGTATTTTGAGACCCTTCATCGAGGCGCAAACATTTTGCTAATTAGATTGAGTTGCATACGTTTGGATCACATATTGAAAATCGGCGGGTAATAAATCGTTATTAACATATTTATACTCGTTTCGCCCTTCTCGCATTTGCTGTTTATACATTTGACAGTGGTTACCACACAAAGGTGATAACTTGTCGGCTTAAATAGCTCAAATAGTTAATTTCAAAAGGTTTCCATAAAAGTTTAATTAGCACTTACATTGCCATTAATATATACATTTTCAATTCTTTTCTGAACCACTAGGGGCCGTCATTTTGAATTTTTATTGAAAACGGCTTCTAAAAATATTAAGCTGTAAATTTTCGAATTTTTATTTGTCATCCGATATGCATAATTAAATTAAATTAACTTGCCTAATAACTTATAATTTCAAGTTTTATCGGAATCTGTTGAGAAACTTGGCTGCTAGAAGGCTACAGAAATAAAAAATAAACACTTTAAAATATTTTGTTACACTGCTTACACTGCAAATTTCAACAGGCACCACTTTTGACC
Source organism: Odontomyia ornata (assembly GCA_963969285.1). Classification (NCBI taxonomy): domain Eukaryota; kingdom Metazoa; phylum Arthropoda; class Insecta; order Diptera; family Stratiomyidae; genus Odontomyia; species Odontomyia ornata. Next base: position 391,001,545 of record OZ017739.1, read on the forward strand.
TACGTAGACAATTTCCTCATTCTAGCTTATGTGGTTTGCGAGGAAACTTGTGACGCACGAACTAACGGACGGACGGACAGACAGACAAGTTGCGATTTTATAATTTTTTAGGGTATTAATAAAAATATTTTGCAATATTTAAAAAAATTCTGATTTATAAATACGTTCAAGATAAGTCATTTAAAACGTTTCCATGACAAAAATTCATTATTTCAGTTGCTACTAAAAAAGCGAATTGCGCTTGCCTCCTGACCTTTGGGGGCCGCCATTTTGAATGCATGCATTTGATTTTGGACTATTTTAAATCTTTGTGGGCTAGGACCTCATCAATCAATGTGCCATATCTCCTTCAAATCGGAGTTTCACTCTAAACAGGGCAAAATAATTCAATTTTTAGTGAAAACGGCAGCTAAAAATATTGGGTTTTAAATTTTCGACTTTATATTTTTTATTCAATTTTAATAATTCCATCCATAATCTCAAGTTTCATCAAAATCCGCTAGAAAATGTGACCACTAGAGCGCCACAAAAACCTGAAAAAAACGCATATTTAAACCACCACCATTTTGAAATTTGCACATGCAAGATCACCAAAATATCAAAGTCTGTAGATCTAAGTAATGTCTATTTTGAAACCAAGTTTCATATACGTCGAATCGAAATTGCGACTTTTAGAAGCCTTTGAAGTTTTGAGCTTTAACTGGCCGCCATTTTGTTTTTTGTGACCTGACCTTCAGTTTTCACGCAATCCTTCAGATACTTATAATTTCTATCTAACTGCTGAATTTCATGAAAATCTGTTGAAAGCTTTGAACACTATTACACCAACAAAATTTTGCACGTTTTTCGACCTTTGATTGGCCGCCATTCCGTTTCTGCCATACCGACTTTAGATTTTTTATTGTGAGATTCATCGCATACATTAGTGAGCCTTTGTACCAAATTTCGTCCAAATCGGAGCTATACTTTGGTCAGAACAGAAATCACGATTTTTCGTCTAAAATGGCCGCCATTTTGTTTTTGCCCGGCCGATATAGCTGGTTCACAAACTAAACTGAGATATTAAACTAATACACCTTTCCTGAAAATTTGGTGAAAATCGGAGCAAAATTGCAACCTCTAGCGTGGTCACAAATTTCGTTATATCCCATATATATATATATATATATATATATATATATATATATATATATATATATATATATATATATATATATATATATATGTGTGTGTGTATATATATATATATATATATATATATATATATATATATATATATATATATATATATATATATATATATATATGATTCTCTCCACAATAGGTAAATTTACTAATATTAAACTGGGCTTATTTTCAAATGAACAGTGGATATAGTAGCAGCCTAAGTTTGAAATGACTAAGAATACATAACATATATACATTTGGAGAGCTATTTTGTGCATTAAATTTTAGTAGAATGCTAGACGCAGGATGGTGGCATGCACACGTTTACATTTGGGTATCTGATTTAAGACATATCATAGAAATAATCGAGTCCTTGACATAACCCCCACAAAGAAATACCAACGCTAAGTTCATGTCCCAATTTGAAACGTTCATTGATCGAGTACAGAGTAGGATAAAAGATGAATTTTGTACCAATCATTGGACCGCTACCATCAGGAGTGTAAACATTTCCATACAAGTTCATTCCCATAATGATCTTCTTTCATTTTGCTCTAAAATCACGCATTTTATTCGGGCAAACATGTTCACAATTCCGACTTGGAAGTCAGAGGTCATCAAGGAGAAGGTATGAACGTGGGCGGGGTATGAACGTGGGAAATTTTGTGAAATCGTTAATCGGTCAAGGAACACTGAAATCATATGGACATGTTAAATTGGGATAGAATTTATTTGTATGAGGATTTCTTACTTCTCAACCACTCCGTATCAGCGTTGTGCGTTCCGTGGATTTCCTAGCTATGGGCCCTTTACGACGTATTAGGAGCCAAACTGGTAAATTTATGTCGAATTTTTCAGCCTAAATTTCCCACACATCGTTACCATGAAGTAAGGCAAAATGGAGTAACGCCAAGAGAACAAAGGCTGACTTTGATTTACCTTAACTTGATGCTATATGCCTGTTTTAACCTTTCTAAGACCAAAATCAATAATTTTGTATCGTGCTTGTATGACAAGGAAGGAAAAGGAATTAGTGCAAAACGTCTTGATTCCAACCAATGCACGGTTGTTGTATAGTTTGCCACAGCTTCTTCGGGTGATTTATATGGGCCATCCTTCAGAACAAAAACCTTCAAACAAAATAAAAAGTTTAATAAGAGATTGAATTTATTTTTAAACACTCCTACTGTTTCTTCTGTGGTTTCGGTTGGCGATGCTTGAGCGCATATTTAAATTAAATTTTGATAACTCATACGAAGCTTCACTGGATGGCCGGGACGACAAAGTTCTGTGTACCACGATTTAGCCAATAGAATACCGATAGCGTAGCTTGTGCGTCCTGATCGTAGATTAAATGGTCGTGGTGCCCACAAAAGTGCAATTCCATTGGCGGTATCGTCTGTATACAGTGGGGTATCTTGAAAGATCTCTTGTACTTCTTTTAGTAGCGTATACTCTTCGTCATCGACCGGTAATGGTTCAACAATTTAAAATGTTTTAAAAAGTGAAACAGTTAGCAACTTACTCATCAAGCCTTACTTTAACTGCGTGTCGATGCGAAGTAGGATTGATGAGGGGATCAAAGTAGAATGCAGGCAAACCTGGATCTTCTGTTTTAATATAAAACAAATTAGGCGTATAATACTTGAATACTTTTGGTTTTCTAAAGACCTTTGGAAATTTATGTTTGTAGTTTTCAGCAGTAAACTGAAACATTACCAACTTTCGACAGAAGACATTTCTATCGACATGACCCGTCTTGATATCTATGGACCGTTTCCGTTTTACCAAAAGGGTGTGCGCCGTCGACAAGGAATGTTATGATTAAAAATATCAACACTAAATGGACGTACTTTCTTAACATTATTGACCTGGAACTTGTGTCTACTGTCAAATAGGAGCGATACCACGAGTTCAACAATGAAACTTGTTAAATGCAATGACATTTGTCAGATTGACAGTTGAATATACATTTTGCTTCCTTAAATTTAATCGGCTTATTTTAACGAAATCGTTAAGTTAAATTCGATTTCATATATCTTTCGCTCTTATGGGGTGAAATGCATACGGTATTCTTGTCCTCGTCTGACCTTGTTTCTCGCGGATTTTCTCGCAAATACGCGTGTACACCAATACAAACTCTCGGTGGTGGACCCAAAACAAACTACCGTTAGATAAGCATGTTCGTAATTGTTCGTAATGATGTATATAATGATAAACTTTTTCTTCAATATTTTATTTTTCAAAACAATTTATAATATTTGAGAACGAACTGAATTATATTCATTAATTGACTATCTATATACAATTCAAAAATTTTTTTAATTTTTTAACTTCAAAAACAATATACGAGTACATATCTAGATTTACATTATATGTTTTATATGTCAAAAGTAAAGTATCTTTATGCAAAGTATATTTTATGTATGGAATGAATTTTTTTGAGTTATTTTGAATTATATATTATATAACCGCCACAGAACTTCCCCCCTAGTGGAATATTTATGTTTCGCGATAAAAGGAAAACTACTTATGTGGATTTAGTTAACCGTTACTGGTTAATTTTTTAATTTTAATGTGAAATTATTCTTTCAGACTTATTGGAACGTTTGCCATTCATAAATATCATGTGGTACATCTGGTTTTATTTCTACTGATGTCAAACGATACTTTTTTGGTCTCTATATTTCCATTATTTTTTATTACTTCTTTCTTAATTGCGGAAAAACAAGGTTTTAATCAATCTACCGAAATATTACACGTATTATTATTAATCTCAATAGTGAAATATTGTTCTTTTCTTTGCAATATCTTTAAGGGCGATGGGCGAACCGAATCTACCCTGACTAGAACTTCGGTGCATGTATCTAAACTTTTAATAATTTTTGTGTTATTATAACCATGATTCGCTGCCGGAATAGGTTTGAGAACCGACATAGCAACTTTCAGATCTTTAACAAAATCGTTTTGTATGTTTGTTATCAAATGATGGAATTGAAAAATCACCCGCAATTTTGATATTTTCTCCATAAAGTAGCTCTGCTGGAGAAGTATTAAGATCTTCTTTGATTGCTGTTCTCAAACCGAACATCACAAAAGGTAAGCTCTTGGTCCATGAAGGATTATTATGTATCATAATGGCCGCTTTAAGCGTACGATGCCGTCTTTCGATCATACCGTTGGCTTGAGGATGATAAACTGTAGTACGGTTGCACTTTAAACCTAGAGTCCTTGCTAGTTCGCCAAATAGTTGTGATTCAAATTGTTTACCTTGATCAGTAACTATGGTTTCAGGAACTCCAAAACGTGCAATCCAAACACTGCATAAAGCTTCCGTACAAGATTGAGCTGTTATATTTGTCATAGGAATGGCTTCTGGCCATCTTGAAAGTCAGTCAATAATTGTCAAGCAAAACGTGAAACCTTGTGAATAAGGAAGTGGTCCGATAATATCCATATGAATTGCTTTGAAGCATTTAGATACCAATGGAAAAGTCTTAATTCCACTTTTATTATGCCTTGAAATTTTGCAATGTTGACAATCTAAACAACTTCGAGTCCAGTTTGCAACATCATTATTTAATGAAGGCCAAAAATATTTGCTTGCAATAATGCGACGAGTAGTTCGTATTCCAGGATGTGCTAAATTGTGTACAGTTTTGAAAACTTGTTCACGAAATTTTTCTGGAATGTAAGGCCTGATAGTTTTATCAGAAATTTCGGAAAAAACTTCAATATCTGAATTTGGCAAATTAATTTGACTAAACTTAAATTTCGAATTTGTTCTCAAGTTTTTCAAACATTCATCTACAATTTGTGCTTCTGAAATAGCTTTGAAATCTATTGTACTAGGAATTTCTATTTGAGATATCCTAGAAAGAGAATCAGCAACTACATTCTCTTTGCCAGAAATATGTCGAAAGTCTGTAGTAAACTCACTAATAAATGTTAATTGACGGAGTTGCCTTGGAGAAGCTTTAGCTGGGTTTTGCCGAAATGAATATATTAACGGCTTGTGATCTGTGAACCGCGTGAAAGAACGACTTTCAATGGAAAATCTAAAATATTTTACTGCTTGATAAGCCGCCAACAATTCACGGTCATATGTACTACAATTTTTTTGAGCTTGATTGAGTTTCTTAGAGAAGAAACATAAGGGTTGCCAGTCATCATTTATGCGTTGTTGGAGTGCTGCACCAATGGCAATATCTGAAGCATCGACAAAAATTG